>CM062816.1:398149587-398749587 GCA_031772625.1 Pinus tabuliformis
CCGACTGTAGTGTGCTTCCCAAATCATCTTGGGACCCTTGCTTGAAGGAACACAAAGGTGACTGAGGTGGCATAACAGAGTATCCTGGAGGTGAAAATCTGGAACATGCTGACCCTCCAAGAGTGTTTGGTATGTGTGGGCGAATTCTGAGTCGCTTTTGTAGAGAAGTGGCCAATCAGAAGTCTCGTGCCCACAAGAGTTGAGCACGGTGGTTAACGTCATCATCGGTGGTCGACTGAGGCAAACTGCAACATTATTGGTGTTGCCCTTCTTATACTTGATATTCAAATGGAACTGTTGCAGGTATGTGGACGATTTCTGATGGCGATCATTGTACAATTTCCCTTGGGTCTGTATGAACTGCAGGGGTCAGTGGTCTATGTGGATGACCGTTTCCTTCCCCAAAATGTAATGCTTCCATTGTCGACAAGCCTGCACAATGGAATACATCTCTTTGTCATAAGTGGGATACTTCCGGACTGTGTCTGAAAGTGTCTCACTGTGATATGCCACTGGATGCCCGTGTTGAGTAAGGACTACCCCAATAGCATAGTCAAAGGCATCTGTCTCGACCTCAAATGTTTGTTGCAAGTCTAGTAATGCAAGCACTGGTGCCGTGCAGAGGCGATCTTTCAACTCTGTGAATGCCTTTTGTTGAGATTCAGACCAAAAGAATTTTGCTTTCGCTCTTCCCTTGGTGACTTGACTCAAGGGCCAAGTGATATGAGAAAATCCCAACACGAACCTGCAGTAGAAGTTGGCAAGACCTAGAAAGCTGCAGAGCTCTGTTAGAGTGGTTGGAGATGGCCAATCCCGAATGACTTGGATCTTGGCTGGATCCACATGCACCCCCTGTTCATCAATAATGTATCCCAGATACTGAACCTGGGTCATGCCAAAAGTGCATTTCTCCAAATTGGCATATAACTTGTGTTGCCGCAATGTTTGGAGAACCTGTTGAATGTGGTGGAGGTGCTCTTCCCAACTTTGGTTGAAGATTAGGATGTCATCCAAGTATAAGACTACAAATGAGTTGGTGAATGGCCGCAAGATGTCATCCATTAACCTCATGAAGTTTGCAGGAGCATTCGTCAATCCAAAAGGCATAACCAACTATTCGAAAAGGCCCTCCTTAGCTTTGAAGGCAATTTTCCACACATCGGAGGGTTCGATTGGTACCTGGTGATATCCTGACTTCAAATCGATCTCGCTGAAATATTTTGCCCCCTTCAGTTGGTCCAGGAGGTCATCAATTTGTGGGATCGAGTACCTATTATGGACAATGATCTTGTTCAGCGCCCGATAGTTAATACAGAGTCTCCAAGTACCATCCTTCTTCTGTACCAACACGATCGGGCTCCCACAGGGTGATGAACTCGAATGGATGTGACCTTTCTGCAACAAATCCTGAATCTGCCTCTTGATTTCATCGTTCTCCAGAACGGAGCGCCGATAGATTGGTCCATTGGGTAGTGGCGCACCTGGGGTCAGATCGATGGAGTGCTTGACCTGACAGTGTAGAGGAACCCCTGCGGGGGAGGTGAAGATGTCCTCGTACTCCTCCACGACCTTGTCCATCTGTAGTTGTCGTGCGGAGGGGCCCTGTCTGGAGGTCGTGGCCACCGTCTTCTTCTTTCCTTGACGGCGTATCATTAGGAAAACAAATTTCCCGGTTTTGGAAATGAGCTTGCTGCATTGTTTTGCTGTAATCAAAGAGATGGCAGTAGGTGGTGCTACCTCCGGTATTCGGTACAACTTATTTCCCAAAGTAACAATAACAGCACGGGGCCTTGATTCATACACATCATGTTGCTTCCACAAGTATGGTTGTCCTAATAATACATCACAAACTTCAAGGGGAGCAATGTCACACAATACCTCATCCGTGAAGGGCTTGATGTTGTATGGAAGGCGACACTGCAGGTTCACGCGAAGATCTTGTCCTTGGTGAAGCCACCAACTGGTGTATGGTTGTGGATGTGTTGTGGTCGGTAAGCCCAGCCGCTTCACGACCTCTGCTGAAATGAGGTTCTTTTGGCTCCCGCTGTCGACAAAGAACAGTAACTGGGAGCCCTTTACCCACATCTGGGAGTGGAAGAGACACTCCTCCTCTGGATTTTCGGGTTCCTCCTTCTGGATCTTTGTAGTGGCAACGGTGGCGTTGGGTTCCGCATCGATAATCTGCTTCCCTTTGTTATTCCCCTTGTTGGGTTCTGACTTAGAGTCGGAATATGCATATGATTTGACACCTTTAGCTCGGCCACCAGTGACTGCTTGGCCCGACACTCATTTGTGTTGTGAGTGGAGCTCTTATGGAACTCACACCACTTTCCCGTGTCCTTTTTGGGCTTCACGACGCTGTTCTTTGCTTGCAACGATGCTGTTCTTTGCTTGCAGCTTTGGTAGGTTGTTTTCGGCTGCCCCGCCTTGGCTTTGTCCTTTGTGCTGTGGCTTGGGGGCACCTTTCCCTTGTTTCGGATTCGCAGATCCAAAGTTTCGCTTCCTCTATTTAAACTTTTGTTCGACCTTGTCGACATATCGGTATGCTGTGCCGAGCGAGGGGATGTTCAGGAATTCTATTTCTTCCTGGATGTACTTGTGTAGGCAACCGCGGTATTTGAGTACCAAATGTTGCTTCGAATCCTTGATACCCAACTTTGTGTGAAGGGTATGGAAAATATTGGTAAACTCTGGCACATCTTGGTCCCTCCCCTGCCATAGCGTGGTCCACTTTATGTACTGATCCTCATAGCTTCCGACAGGGTAGTACTACTCCTTGATGGCATCCCAGAATGAATCCCAGGTGGGTGCGGCTAAAAATAGTGAGCCTTTACTTTCATCCTTCCACTCGCAGTAGGTTTTCCACCAGTGCTTGACGTGGGGGGTTGGTTTGAGAAGAGCGAAAATAATCTTTTCCCGACTGGAAAAATCACGAACAAAAAAATAACCCTCTAGCAGATTTAACCATTTTTTGATGGCATCTGTGTCTATCTGACCCTCGAATATGGGGATTTCAAGATTAAGTTGTACCTTAAACGGTGCGGCGTTTCCAGAGTAGCTGTTGGAAGCCGATGCGTCGCCCCTGGGTAGCCGCTGAAGGATTTGGGCAAAGTTGTCCATCATCGTGTTCCTTAGTCGCTTGAGGGCTTCTTCGAGCAAGATTTTGATAGGATCTCCTGCCCCCTTGTCTTTCTTTTCATCTGCCATGCTAGGCCGTTGGAATTTGCGAGGCTAGTCTTGTAAAGGTTTGACCAGTTTAAGCCCTAACTCCTTATATCCCGACCTCGTTGGGGACATACAAAGAAAAACATAGAAAAAAGCAGACCGCTCTGATACCACTGATCTGGATTTAAATAGGAACGCAACAAATTACTGAGATAACCATAAACACAAAGATGTAGCGGAAATAATACTTCATTTCATTAATGTAAAATACTGAAATATGCTTACAAACAACAATGGAAATAGATTAGCTAGGGCTATGGTAGTTTATCTCTGAGAAGAGATGTGGCGGCTACATGCCTCTGAACTGTGTTACAATGAGGCTCGAAGGCCTATTTATTGTTGAGAAACAATGGAAAACCCTCAACATCCAAAAACCTAACCCTAGAAGATGAAACGCCAAATTGTGGGCCCCGTTTGGGTAAATTGGTACATCAACTTCCCGGGGTCATAAATTTGGCATACGATCTCCGTTTGACGCGTACAATATCTCGTTAGAAAGATCTATTCGAGAACTACAACTTTGGGAAGAGCAACATCAGTCCATGGACCCATGTTGCTCCCAATTTTCCCAAAAAACGTCGTTTAGGGCCTCAAAACGGCTCCGGAAGTTCAGGACCCGAAAAACTGCTAAAAATAGTAAACTGTGCTACAACTAAGGAAACTGAAAAGCTGAAAGAAACAATGGTGGGGGTCTAGGTGGACTTGGCAGGTGGCCACGAATATCCACCTGGATCACCATCACTACCAAAGAAGCGAATAGACTAGAGCTAGGCCGAATATGACCCAACCTCAACAACTCCTTAATGCCCTTCTTTATCTCATCTTTGTAGACCTTGGGATGTTTGTAAGGACTGGTTATAACTGCCTCTACACCCTCCTCCAATTCTATAACATCCTCAAAACCCTTGTTTGGTGGTTTACATGGACGAATGTCAACAAAAACTTTTCGGTGTTTTTGAAGCAATACTTGAATGTCGTTTGGTTGCTGTCATGGCTGCTCTGACTGCTTGCTATTGGTGATGAAGCACTCAATTGCCCACTCAACATCTCCTCTTCGCAAACACTGCTTCCATGCTATTGGATGCTACTATCTTCGGTGGATACTGATGCATGGCCCTCAATACTACCTTCCTGCCATCCACTGGGTCCTTGAACTCCATATCCATGTTTCGCTAATTTGTAGTATATTTTCCAATATAATAGAGCCATTGAACCCCCAACACCACATTGTTGTCCATCACATCCACCACGAAGAAGTCATTAGTCACTGTGTAGTTCCCCATGGTTAGCTATAACTTGGGGATGTATCTAGTGCAGTCCATCTGATGGCCACTAGGTATGGCAACCACAAAACGATCGAACTCCTCAGTAGGAATCCCTCTCCGCTCAACCATGGCTACATCTATGAAGTTGTGGGAAGCCCCACCATCAACCAATACTGTCACCTTATGTCTTGTTAGAACCCTTATGACTATGAAAGTATGATATCTGGGAAATCCTGACATGGATGCAATAATAGGGGCTTTTACCTCTGCATGTGAAGTCTCACCCCCAACTGTCTGATGTATCTGCCCATGCATTGGCTCCTTCCTCTCCATCATCGTTGTCACTCTCTGAGTACACCTCTATGTAGAGGGTGTTATCGCTCAAATTGGCAGGAGACATAAGGGGAATCCCTAAAGGAGAAATGCTAGGCCAAGGGGAACAAATGGAGACTTAGCCCACTGTTACCTTAGCTAAGGCTCACTTCTATCTACAGACTTTCACCGATGGGAGGAGACCCGATGTGTATTGGAGTCACTAATGAATGATAAGTCAATGGATATGAGTGATCCAAATTAGCCCTTTCACGTAAAGATTTGAAAGATGGAGCTTGCTTGCTCACTAAGCAAGGTAGTATGGGTTCTAGTGAAAGGAAGAGAGGATTTTGGGGGTAGGTGTATGGGAGTAGGCTTTGTAAAGGAGTGCCCCAAACCCTAAAATCCTTGTTAGAATTGGTATCCCAGATGGTTCTTTGAAGGAGCGGGACCACATGGGGCCAAGTGGACGCAGTCTAGGGTATGAGGGAGATATGAAACAATCAATGATATTCTTATCCTAGACAAGGTGGGGAAGATCAAAGAAAGTATTTTCACTCAATGATGTTTTGACCTTGTGAGGCGCTAGCCTTGGGGATGGCAGGGCAAGTTTTGATCCTAGAGCTAGGGCTTGACTTTTCTTCCAACTCCATCGTCAAAATGGCTTCAAATTTGGAGGAGAGCTAGGGGAAAGGCCAACGAGATCAAATTCTTTTGATGGCTAACTTGTTGGGAAAATGATGCCCTAGTCACCCTAATGTGGCTAATCCTCGAAGGATGTGGGAAAATATGGATTTTAGTGACCACCCTTGGTAGATCAGTGCCTTAATCTTTGGGAGAATGGAGTCTATGTTGAGTAAGAGTATGTTTTCTTGGTTTCTAGCCAAGGAGGCCTCAAGATTACTTCAATTTGCCTTCTAGGTCAAGAGGAAGCAACCTCACAGCTTTTATACTTCAATGTGCAAGAGGAATGGCTTGTCAAGGTCAAGTTTTACCCCTAGGAGATTTCACTCACATTACATGGCCCATATGTTGGAGGAATGCTATAATAGAAAACAAATTCTACAACATTAAGCCTTATAGGGCATGCAACAATTAAACTTAGAATAGCGAAAATCCCAATTCATCATATATGACAAAATTAAACAAGAATAACATCAAAATGTGCGTACTTACATGTAATAGAGTATATCCAACCATTTACAATTGACAATAAAGAGGCTCCAAGAGAAGATAGACCAACATCCACACATCATAACTCATCCATAAAGTTCCAATTCAACTACTAAGAAAAAGTCGAAATTCTCAAGAGAGAGAAGAGATCCAATCCAAAGTGACGATGAGAAATGATCTCACCTCACTTGTATTTATGCTCATCTTAGGAGTTCAAATTAGCCTCCTTGGCCTACATAAGCCCCAAACATAAAGTAATGTGTTAATAATACAACTTTTGGTGACAAGACCACCAAACTAGCTCATAAATGAAAAAGTAAGCCTCTCTAAGAGGCCTAATGAGGTCCATGGGTGCCATAATGAAGAGAAGGACCCTCAAAAGTAGTGGGCTAGGGGGTGGCCCCTTGTAATAACTAGTGGTGCTCCAAATGACATCTCAGGGTACACATCATCGTGCAAGTCCTGGATCATCTGCTAAGTGTATGGTGATGCCACATCATCATGGAAGTCCTGGATCATCTGCCAAGTGTATGGTGTAGATCTGGGGCCGACTAGGCATGATGGATCAAGTGCATCCTCCTCGTCCAATAAGTGAACCACGAGCAATCTCTGAATGGCTGTGGGGATCCATAGAGTGCAATCTGCTGTTGTGGAGGCCCATTTCTCTTAATGCTCACCCTACATGTGCCAATGTAGCCCTCTGGAGGATTTGGACCCCATATAGGGAGACCAAACCCCAAATGCATAAGATCCAATGCGTTCCCTAGCCTTCTTGTACAACAAGTCATTAAAGAAATCGAGTAAATGAGCTTACCTAATCATGGACCACAGGTGGGGACTTCATAATGGTTTGCCCTTCCATAATGGGCTGTGGGATGTTCCAATGTCTCCTAAACTCCAAATGGGTTAACCAAGCACCCTATTAGGTGGTTTCTATGTTTAAAGGGGATAATATAGTCAAGGTACATTTGTCAAAAGGTGGTGGCATGTGACAAATAGGTGAATGAAGTAGGGGATGAGAAGCGGCAGCCCTGGGTCACACGCTGGGGTACAAAGCTAGCTAATAAGAGGGAAGCCTACACTTTGGGTTTATAATGTGTAGGACAGAGCAATCGTGGTACATGAGGTGCCCTGATCTTGGTTTTTCCACCCTCCTTTATATGCCTTTTGCCTTTTATGATTTTATTTGATTAACTGCTCGGGGCTCAAGGGGTTAGGGCATGATGTGTAAGATATATCAGTGGAATCCACCTTTTAAGGTGGGGCGGTTCATTGCCCACTAGGGGTTGGGACAATCATGGGTTCCTATATGATGAAGAAGGCTCACAGAACCCGAGGAACTAGGGTGATGGCCATGATAATGGGGTAGAGCTCATGTATTGGATTTTGTCCACGTGCTAAAATGTTTTTTGACCCGACCATATTTTGCATTTTGTGGTACTTTTCCTGTTGAATGTGGCCATATATGCTTTTAACTTTCTTTTCAGCTGCATCAACCTCTGGGTTTCATTCCAGGCCATGAACCAAGGTGGGGGCAAGGGCTAGGGGCAAGCTAATACTATGTGGACCTAATGGAGGAATGTGGATTTAGGTGGGAAAAATGATGGATGGGGTAATAATGAATGGAAAGAAGGGTAATATGAGCGAATAAGGGAGCGGGACCATGCAACCAAAATCGGGGTTTCCCGTGAAATACCATCCTTGAAACCAAATAGTCAGTAAAGGAGATCCCATGGGACTAGAGTCCAAGGTTAATTCCTAAAAGGGTTCTAGGGGACAAAAGCACAGACCTAGCCCATCCTTTCCATCGAATCCCCCCATTAATCCATGCTCAGAAGTGTCCATGATAAGTAAACTACAATACTCAATTTCAAAAATGACAAGGCATACCTTTAGATTTGGGAGGCCCACCTTCAAACATATGGTCATGGCAGATGGGCGAGGGACCACATGGCTGGCTCAGGTGGCAGAGAAATGGCGTAATGAGCTTGCTGATGACTGCAAGGGGTTGGTGGTTGCTGACCGAGGACCATCTTGGAGAATTTTTTTTCCTAGCGATATTACCCACAAAATGCTAGGTAACAAAGAGCATTGCCCACCATGTCTTTTCCCGCACTACTATGACCTAGTGCCCAAGGCTCTTGACAGTTGAAACAAAGCTTCTTCTTTCTCAACTCCTTTTTGGTCTCCTCGTCCATTTTTGGTTTCCCGGTGACCCGGTCTACTCCTAAAAAGGTTTGACCTCTTTACTCTTCTGAGGAAAAGAAGGTTGAGTGAATTTGTTCTTCGAGACAACATCCTGCATATCCCTAATTTTATTGATTGTCGCACGAAGTGTGGTAGGTTCAAAATCTTTGACCCAATCACGTAGAGGCTTCGACAATCCCTCTACAAATAACATCACCAACCTAATCTCCGAGATGTCTATGACCATAATTGCTAGTCTCTGGAACTCTGAACTGTAGGTCTACGGATTGTCTGTTTGTCTGAGTTGGGCCGACTCCTTGGAATGAAGCTTCGGGTCCTTCTTGTCAAATCGCTCAATGAGCATTTGAGTGAACTCAGTAAACGAAGTGATCCTATTGTGACTCATTGTCACCAACCCATGGCACCACAACTCATAGGCCTCGCCATCCAAGTGTAATGTGGCTAGATTGATGGCCTCCTCCTCTGTCATTTGATGCAACTGGAAATATGGATCCAACTTCTATACCCACAACCGAGTTGAGCATTTGGATGACCCATCAAAGCAAGGGATTGTTACCTTTCCCAATGTCTTTTGCAACTCATTATTCTGCCTCAAAGCTTTTTGAAATGTTTTGGGCTTGCTCTTCAACTGAAGGCGGCAAAAATTTGTGAAACTTATTACAGTCTGAAACTCACGTGCTGATGCTCTATACTCTTCCAAATAATTTGCATAAGGAATCCCGTGAGTAAACTGCTCTATTTGGTCCGCTGCCGTCTCATGTAAGGACCGAGGCATGTTTTTTCTGTGTATTTTGCTAAATGAGCGTGAATGGCTTTGTGTACTAGTACAAGCCCAACTTCCCTTTGCACTATTAAATCCCTCTCAATTCATTGGTTCCTTTCTGGTTGAAGCTCCTTTGTTTGTCATCCCTCTCATTAGGTCCACCATTTCCTTTTGGCCTTTAGCCAAATTGTTTATTGCACTAAGCAAGCTGTTAAATACTTGGGCCTCCTTATCACCCATGTCTGGTTCTTCTATTTCAAGTGTTTCTTCTACCGCTTTCCCTTTATTTGGTGTTTCTTGACCCTTTCTATCTGGGATATCTTCTTCTCTAATAGGAGTGGGTTCTCTATGTGTGTACTTCCTCTTGTAAGTTATCCCTCTAGAGGGACTCTCGTTTGTCATGATATTACCAACAAACTACCCTTAGTCCCCACAATTCTCCAAGAACATGCTCTGATACCACTGTAAAATCCCCTCTTAGGAATGATTAAAAAAATGATTGTGTTTGGTAGTTATTTCATTGACAACTTTCATCAAGCAATTTTTTTTTTCTCACTGCTGAAGGTGTAAATCTGGTTTGTTTAACTCAATGATGTATATGATAGATATTCCACACTAAAATAACACTTCTCCTCAACCACATCTGATTTACTATATGCTTAGAAATGTACATACAAGTATATTCAATGCTGGTATAAAGGCAATGACACTAGATCTGAAAATGAACATACTTGTAAATTAGTTTGCCAACATATATACAGTGAACGCAAGATGAATTGAACCTGGAACGCTCTTTCAGATGATAGGTTTGGATATCAGGCTTCTTCAAAATAGAGTCTTTATATGCATGAATATATATATCAACTTCTCCCTTTAGTAATAATTTCCCTAAGAGTTTGGCTCAAAGCATAAGTTACTAGATCAACAACTGGTTCCTTTCTAAACATTGCTTTCTGGAGCTCTACATGTACAGGAACATAGGTAATAACTAACACATCTAGCAAGATAAAGGTCATTACATGCCCATAACTGATAGCAATCACCACCAATGATTCACGCCCCACATTGTCAACAAGAAACTCCAAAAATTGAGTCCTTTAAGGAGTATACTCAGTGACAACGCATAGGATTTATTATGGCTCCAATATAGAGGTGAAGCTCGTCCTTCAATAGCAAAAATTCGACCCGGAAATATGGTGTCTTGACCAACAACAGAGATAAGGAGATTATATCGCTTTTTCCTTGGGGAATCTCGCCCAAATTGTGGAAACTCGTCCAACAAATAATAAAGAGAACTCGTGCTTTGGTAACACTTCATACTTGTCCTTCCTCCTTCACGAAACTCGACCCATGAGACTTAACAGTTGGGAATATAGCCCAGCCTCCTTGGTACTCTTTACCCAACAAATCGACCCTAATGTGGCTTGGAAATTTGATGCCTTTTTGGGTATTTCTCATCTATCAAAATGAGATAGAAAACACTATATGTATAATGACCCCAACTTAGGAAACATATGACGGAGTTGGCTAGCCTAACATGGTTCCCATAGGCTAAAGTGGGGAAAATTTAATAAGGGGACTTAATTTGCCTAGGGAAACATTATAAAAGTCTAAAGGGTGAAAGGGGGACACTTCCTAGGCAAGTGAAAAGTCATTTTAACTTTATGAAATGAAAATATTATAAAGTGACATTATAAATGTTAAAAGGTAAAATGGTAGCAAAAGTGGCCACAAGTTTATAAAAAAGAAAAAAGTGAGGAGACTTTCCTCATTCTTTCACTTGCATTTTGAAAAAAAGAGCTCTTGGAGAGTTTTTGAAGAGAAGTTTAAGGAAACCCTAGTCACCATTGGGATTCAAAGGAGAAGATGATTTATAGGAGACGCTGAGGTAAATATGTGTTATCAGTTTACTGGAGGTATAATTGTAGATGTGTGGCCAACTAATTTGTTGTCGGATCTATAACACGAGAAGGAGCGGGAGAAGCTAGGGTTTCTATTCGGCTCTGGTTGCTGCTTTCGCGCCTGCGGCAGCAGGGCTTGCCTCTGGTGAGGCTTCCGGCCGCCCTTCTATCGCCGATGCTCGGTGCTTCAACTCATCGTCGTGCGGCAAGTTTTCCGTGCTGGGGCTCGCTGCGTCTGGTGGGGTTTGAAGTTCAGCGGCTCCGGTAGCCTGTGGAGCGGATTCGACTTCGGCCTCTGCTCCCTTCTCTCCGGCGGTTCTCTTTCCTTGCGACGTGCTTTCCTCAGCGCGGCTCTGATACATCATCTTCGTCTGCCGACCCCGGGTTGGTGGCCTGCTCTGCTTATTTCATAGGCAGAGTTCCGGTTTTGCATTGTGCTCTGTTTTGGGAGGCGGCGGAGTGTGTCCATTCTCTTCTGGTTTTCGGCGGACTTCGGCACTACTCCAGACTCTCTGTTTTGGCGGTCCTTCCTAGTTTGTGCTGAGCCGTGGTGCGGGGGCGGGGGCTTTGTTGGGCCTCGTGGGGGCGAGGTGGCTGCCCTAGCCGCCTCTGCCCCCGGACCCGAAACGCCTCTGCTCTAGTTGGGCCCTGATGGGTTCCCTTGCAGAGGTGTGGTTTTCTTTTTTTGGCTTTTTGCTGGCTTACCTCGGCAGTTATTGGATGCGTTGAGGGATCTATGGTGCAGAGTCTGTCTCTGCACCGATTCGTGCCGTCTCATCAATGGCTGTTTCTGGTTGGTTTCTATGGCTTCTTTGGATATGGGCGGTGTCTTCCTCTGGCTTCTTCTGTCACAGGAGGAGAGTTGAGGGGGTGGGCGGTGCGGGTGTCTTCCTCTGGCTTCTTCTGTCACAGGAGGAGAGTTGAGGGGGTGGGCGGTGCGGCTACCTTGGCTGCTCCCTTCCATTTCGTGCCTCTCCTGTTTGTCTTGGCGGCCATTTCGAACTTTCTGCACTTTCCTCAGGAGCTATTGTTATTTTTCTGTTATTTTGCTTGAGATGGGTAGGGGTATCCTCCTGTTTGGGGTTTACAGATCCATTCTTCTTGCTGCCCTGTTTGAGGGCTTTTCTGCATACTTCTCTTGAAGTATTGTTTTGTAAGTGGTTTACCCACACTACAGCATATGCGTTCAGCATCTACAACATGTAATTTTCTGAAATTAATGGAAATTACGAATTCTCTTCTTCGGAAAAAAATGTGTTATCAGTTTACTTTTTTTCCTGATATAATGTTTTCTATCTGTTTTGACAGGTTGGAGAACAGCCACAAAGACATCAAGTTTCCAAGCCATCTTGAGTTCGATTGGTTGGGTAAAAGAATATCAAGGGGATTGGACAATACTCTGTTGTTTTTTGGGTAGCATCGGGTGTGCTCTAGCTCTGAAATTTTATGGAGGGGCTAGAACACACGAGGTCTCTATGACCCAGAAATCGTTTGGTGAAATTCCACTCGGATTGTATTTTATTAAAATAATTAATATTTTTAATGGGGTTCCTAAGTCTAAACTTAGGAAAATTAAAATATTAATGGGTATTAATGAAAATATGGTTGAGAAGCTTTTAAGAGACGAGGATCAAGTCTAATTTAATCTTTTAGCCGTTGATTAAAGATTAGATCACGACCGTTGATATCTTAACATGAAAAGTATAAATGAAGACTTGAGAGTCATTTGGAGATGCACTAGGCAAATACTCAGTAACTCGAGGGAAATTGATTCTCAAGAAGTAAGAGTTCGATTTTAGAGGGAGAGTTGCAGGGTGAAGGAAGAGGAGGGTATCAGCATCAATTGGAGACTGAGGAGGAGGGGACGCAGTCCATTAGAGGGACAACGCAAAGGGACAACTAAGAGAGGCATCACAGCAAGGGATGCAATCCTCACGCAAAGATGATGCAGAGGTGACGCAGTGAAGGCTGGAGGGTCTCTTGGGTGTCAAAATTTCTCCAAAGGGTGGAGGAAAATTATCTCAAGTGTTTTCAAAAATGTTTCTCTATGTTCTGCAAATCATTCCTTATAAAGAGATTGTTGCTGAAGAATAATAAATAAACCCTCATCTGCTGCAGCAGGGTTTTTTCGGGGACTATTGTCCAAAAACAACTGCGTTGATGTGATTGATTCTTGTGCTTGTATTTCACTGTTCTTTTCTCTATGCTATTATGGGACAACTGCGGTAGAATTTACTTTGATGTTTACTGAAGGGTTTTGTAAATAACTTATTGTGGAAAATAAGTAGGAGAAATAAATCAGTCGCTGCAGTAGAATTTCATATTAGAAATTTTCACATGGTATTATAGCCGAGATCGGGCAACAGGATTAGAGAATTTGCAATGAGTCATGAACATGTTGCTAGAGCAACAACTCAAAAGGACTCACGCAGTTCTCCCGAGAGAGAGGAAAGCATGAAGAATATAATGGATCGCGACAATTCTTTGTTGGCTTCCAGACTGGAAGAAGAAGTCACTTGCTTGTCAAGTTCTGCATCTTTTGAGGTTTGGTATATTGATAGAGGGGCTTCTGCGCACATGACGGGAATACGAGAATGTTTCTCGAGCTATCAAGAAGAACAAATGAACTTCTAAATCACCATGGGAAATAAGTCAAAATGTACCCCCATAGGAAGAGGTACTATAGTTTTTCAAACAGAAGCGGGGATCGACTTCAAGCTACCAATGCGCTGCATGTGCCTGGATTGGGGATGAACTTATTCTCTGTATCTCAGTTTTAGAACAAGGGCTATGATGTTTACTTCATTGGGAAGAAAGTATATGTCAAACATCTGAGTTGGAAGAAGAAGGCCCAAATTGGAGTCAGAAGTAACAGATTGTATAAGTTACAGCTAGAATCTCCAATGTCATTGATAGGCAATAGTGGTGAAAAATATTTGAATGAACTATGGCACAGAAGAATGGGGCACTTACACCATGGGGCTCTAAGAATTCTCAGAGGAGCTGTCACAAGAGTTCCATAATTAAGTATCAAACGAGACGATGTATGTAGAGGTTGCGTTCTGGGCAAGTACGCCAAAGCGGCTTATTCCAGAAGTAACAATGGGGCAAAGAGTGTTCTGGGATTAATACACTCAGATATCTGTGGACCCATGTCCACAAAAGCTCTTGGTGGTGCAAAATACTTCGTCACCTGCATTGATGACCATTCCAGGAAGACTTGGATCTACTTTCTAAAAACCAAGGATGAGGTTTTGATATATTCAAAGAGTTTAAAGCTTTGGTTGGGAATCTGACAAGGAAAAGGATAACAGTCTTGCACTTAGACAATGGTGGAGAATATATTGATAAAGACTTCACTGAGTTCTGTGTAAGGGAAGGCATCAAAAGAGAATGGACAACTCCATATAATTCAGAGCAGAATGGAGTAGTAGAGAGGAAGAACAAAACTATTGTAGAAGTAGCAAGTGCAATGTTGTATGATCAGGATATGCCCAAATTTTTATGGGCAGAAGCATGCAACACAACAGTATATGTTGAGAACAGGGCTCCTCACAGGGCATTATGTAAGATTACTCCAAAGAGTGCCTTCACCGGCAAGAAACCTGAAGTGAGTCATTTCAGAATATTTGGGAGGTTGGCATACTGCCATATACCCGAAGAAAAGAGGAAGAAGTTGGATCAAAATGCATAAAAACGATATCTTGTGGGATATAGTGAGAATGCTAAGGCATATAGAATCTACCTTCCAGGCAATAAGAAGATCGTAGTATGACAGGATGTAAAGTTCATGGAGGACAGAGCTTTTAGGAAATCCCGAGAAATGCCTTCCGAAGAGCAGTCAAAGGATGATCCATTGGTCTAGCCACTTCGACCAACAGAAATCAACACCAGTATTTCTCCAAAGGACAAGAATCCAGAGGCATCACAGTGGGTGGAATCTCAGGAGGAGGAGCAAATAGATCCACCCACTACCAGTGGAAGAACGAGCCTAGAACTTCGACAAATACTACAGGATGCAGAGGATTTCATTGGAGCTCCTAGAAACGAGAAAATGGAGCGTAGACAACCAGATAGATACCAAGCTTTGGTGGCTCAGGTTGGAGAACCTCTAGTTTTCAGGAGGCCTTTCAGCATCAAGTATGGGTAGAGATGCTATGGTGGAGGAATACAGTTCCATAATGATCAATGATGTCTGGGAAGTGGTACCTAGGCCTTAGGACAGAGCAGTTGTAGGTTCGAGATGGATCTACAAGGTCAAATATGCTGCAGATGGCAGTATGGAAAAATACAAAGCCAGGTTGGTGGCTAAGGGGTATGCTCAGAAGGAAGGGATAGACTATGAAGAAACCTTCGCCCCAGTAACTTCTATTAGATCCGTGATATCCCTTGCAGCACAAATGGGGTGGGAGATTCACCAGATGGACGTCAAGATTGCATTCTTGAACGAGGTGATAGAAGAAGTAGTATACATTGAACAACTAGAGAGTTTTGAGACACATGAGAAGAAAACTCATGTATGTAGGTTTAAGAAAGCCTTGTATGGGCTTAAACAAGCGCCTAGAGCATAGTACGGTCGAATTGATGGTTACTTGCAGAAGATGGGATTCGTCAAGAGTGACGCAGATCCCAACCTCTACTATCTAATTGTAGAGAATGAGCCTCTAATTCTGTTGTTATATGTGAATGACCTTTTCCTGACAGGTTCATCTAGGCTCATCAAAGATTGCAAGGAAAACCTAGCTACAAAATTTGACATGAAGGATTTGGGACAGATGCATTAATTTTTAGGGTTGGAAGTTTGGCAGCAGAAGGGTGAAATTTTCCTTGGACAAGGGAGATATGCTACGGAAATTTTAAAAAGGTTTAGATTGCAGGACTATAGACCCATGGCTACTCTGATTATCAATTGGAAGAAGATTGATGCGTATGAAGATAAAGAAGTCGATCCCACCTTGTACAGGCAACTCATAGGGTCTTTGATATATCTGGTCAATACCAGGCAAGGCACTTGTTACGCTATCAACACCCTTAGTCAGTTCATGGTGGAACTGAAGAGGGCACACTGGGCAGTAGCCAAGCATGTTCTCAGATATATACGAGGAATAGTCGAGCATGGATTAATGTACACTCGAGGCAATGATATTAGACTGAGTGGGTTCACTGACGCATATTGGGTTGGAAGTTCAGTAGATCGGAAAAGTACCACTGGGTACTGTTTCAACATTGGATCAGGAATGACCTCCTAGTGTAGTAGGAAACAAAAGTCGGTAGTTCTGAGCTCAACTGAAGTTGAATATATGGCAGCTAGCACAACATCGTGTGAAGCCATATGGCTTAGAAAGTTGCTTGTAAATCTATTTAGGAGAAGGATGGAAGCAACCAACATTTTGTGTGATAATCAGAGTTGCATCAAGCTCTCTGAGAATCCAGTTTTTCATGATCGATCGAAGCACATTGACATCAGGTGTCACTTTATCAGAGACCGTGTTCGGAGAGGTGCAGTACAGTTACAATACACTCCGACAGGAGAAGAGGTGGCAAACATTCTCACCAAGGCTCTTGGAAGAACAAACTCTGTTTATTTCAGGGAGAAGATGGGGATGATTGAGAATTCGTTTCAGTAGCAGAAACATATAGTGTAGTTCTTAAGAGGGAGCTGCAGTACAAATGCAACAGTGACAGTGGCAGTGTCATGGGCAATAATACAAGTTGCATCAGCGCAGTGGATGAAGGGCAACAGGCCGAGCATTAACAACGTAGAGGACCGATGCCGTAGATCAGTGTGGTACTTCTGCTGGGAAGTATTGCTAGAGCACATTCCTCGCTAAGAGGGAGTGTTGATTTTTGGGTAGCATTGGATGTGCTCTAGCTCTGAAATTTTGTGTAGGGGCTAGAACACATGAGATCTCCAAGCCCCATAAATCGTTTGGTTAAATTCCACTCGAATTGTATTTTATTAAAATAATTAATATTTTTAATGGTGTTCCTAAGTCTAAACTTAGGAAAATCAAAATATTAATCGGTATTAATGAAAATATGGGTGAGAAGCTTCCAAGAGACGAGGATCAAGTCTAATTTAATCTTAGCCGTTGATTAGATATTAGATCACGACCATTGATATCTCAACAGGAAAAGTATAAATGAAGACTTGAGAGTCATTTGGAGACACACTGGGCAAATACTCAGTAACCCCAGGGAAATCGATTCTCAAGAAGTAAGAATTTGATTTCAGAGGGAGAGTTGCAGGGTGAAGGAAGATGAGGGTATCGGCATTAGTCGGAGTCTGAGGAGGGGATGCAGTCCATCAGAGGAACAACGCAGAGGGACAACTAAGAGAGGCATCACAACAAGGGACGTAATCCTCACGTAGAGATGACATAGAGGTGACGCAGTGAAGGCTGGAGGGTCTCTTGGGTGTTAGAATTTCTCCAAAGGGTGGAGGAAAATGGTCTCAGGTGTTTTCATAAAAGTTTCTCTATGTTCTGCAAATCATTCCTTGTAAAGAGATTGTTGCTGAAGAATAATAAATAAACCCTCATTTGCTACAACAGTTTTTCCGCATTGGGTTTTTCCGGGGACTATTGTCCAAAAACGACTGTGTTGATGTGATTGATTATTGTGCTTGTATTTCACTATTCTTTTCTCTATGCTATTATGTGACAACTGCAGTAGAATTTACTTTGATGTTTACTGAAGGGTTTGTAAATAACTTATTGTGGAAAATAAGTAGGAGAAATAAATCAGTTACTGTAGTAGAATTTCATATTGGAAATTTTCACTCTCAATTGCTTAATCTTATGGTTTGAGTTTCTTGAAGGAGGAAAGATGATTTTTTGAAGTGTAAACAATGCATGAGTTTCCCTTTGGGCATGGTTTCAAGAGGAGAAGAGGGTTGAATCCCTTTATTTTTATTGTTGGTTGGGCCACTATGCTTATGGGCAGAGTTATTGATATTAGAGGACGGATTGCTATTAGAGGTTGACTGTGTGGGGAAGAAATCCATTGCTGGTGGTAGTTATCAGTCCTGGGCAAGCCGTGATCTTTATTTGGTTGGACGTGTTGGCTGCTACCTTCATTCCTGTACATGCAAGTGCCATAGAACAATCTTCAAAGAAGTGCAAGTTGCTAGTCTAGTGACTTTTGTCTTGAACCAAACTCTTGGGAAAGTGTTGCTGTAAGGAGAGGCTGACATGTTATCCCATGCAAATTGATACTCTGTTTTGAAGAAGCCTAGTGTCCAAGCCTATTATTTGAAGGAACATTCCATGTTCTCTCTATTTCGCATTCGCTGTATAAATGTTGGTAAACTAGTCTACAAGTTTGTTCATTTCACAAATCTATTGTCATTGTCTTTATATTAGCATTGAATATACCTGTGTGTACATTTCTGAGTACATAATAAATCAGATTTGTTAAGGTGAAGTGTTTCAAATGTTTAGCATGCATATTCCCGAGTTACACACATTAGATTTACACCTACAATATTGAGAAAACAAGCTGTTTGACAAAAATCATCACTAAAAACTTCAATATAAATTATTTTTTTTTATTGAAAATTCAAGGGATTGTTGGGAGGGAATTTTACAATGGTATCATAACATGTTCTTGGACAACTGTGAGGTCTAAGGGCAACTTGTTAGTGCAACTTAGTGATGTCATGACAAAAGATAGTCCTTTTAGAGGTATAACTTACAGGAGGAAATACTCACTCATAGAAACCAATCCTATTAGAGAAGAAGACATTCCAGATAGTGAGGGTGAAGAGACACCAAAGAAAGTAAAAGGGATAGAAGAAACACTTGAGATAGAAGTGTTGAAAAATGTAACTAGTGTCGGTCTTCATAATTGTACTTGTCAAAAGATATTAAAGCATGGGTTTCATGCTTGGGTCAATGTTTTCTAGGTCAAAGCCTCCATTGAAGGCTTCTAGGTTTTGTCTTGAGTCATTAGAGTCATTATCGTTTTTATTAGACCCTTCTTGGGCTTTTGTATGATGTAAAAGGAATTATTTTTAAGTCAAAAAGGTCATTTGTCATGCCCACACCAAGTCGGCCATGTCCCAATGAAGTCGGCCTACATTAAGGCAATTTGACCCAATAGAAAGGCTATATATAGAGAGGCAATTCGACCTATTTGGAGCACTCACTCATCAAGTTTGATCTTCAAGGAAGAAAAGCAGAAAAGAGAGTGAAGTAGCCAGAGAAGGATGAAATTTGATGGGAAGACCTAATTTGCGTTTCTGGGCTATCTATCGCTCACACATGTGAAATTTCTAGGTAGTTGTTGTGGCTGAAATTCTGTTGCTAGGGGCTGAAGTTCTGTTGCTAGGGGTAGAAATTTTGGACTGAAGTCGCTGTTGGGGAGCTGTCACTTGGAGACTTTGATATGGATCATCTATTGAAGGGAAGGGCTAACTTGGTGTTTGGAGGAGGTCTTTGTCTAGGTCTAGGTGGTCTTGGAGTATCTCATCTTGATTTGGATCTACTAGTGGAAGAGTTGGATTGGGTTTTACCCTTGTCGGGGTTTTGCCTTGGCTGAGTGCCTACATCTTGTCTCTTGTCCTTGTGGTCTTCATATACACATAATTTGGTAATTGCTTGATGAAAGACAAGCCAATAAAAAGTAAAAGAAGCCAACATAGTTCACAAGTAATTATCAAGAAAGAGGAATCAAACCCTAATTCCTGTAAGCATTGATTTTTCAACATGGTATCAGAGCTAAGGTCAAAGAAGATTGAAGATCAATTTGTTGGCAATTACTTGAAGAAAGGAAAAACAATTTTGGAAGAAAAGGTTACTCCCTTTATGGCAAGTTACTTAAAGATGGGATTCGATATCGTGAGATTCGTAGGAAGCTGGGTTGGAAGGATCATCTACAATCTATCTAGGGGAGTCAAGGGTGAAGGATTCTTGGCTGCACTTACAAGTACTCTTGATGATGACAATGCATGGATCATTGATAGTGGAGCATCAAGACATGACGAGAGAAAGTGGACAACTTCATACTCTATCAATAGAACCATCATCTCATGTAGTGGAGCTAGGAGACAACAACAATTATGTAGTCAAGGGCCTTGGATCTCCATGATTAAAGCTAGAAAGTGGAGCAAAGATACACCTCAACAACATACTCCTAGTCTCAGGTTTGAAAAAGAATTTGCTTTCCATTTCTTGTTTAGAAGATAAAGGAGATAGGGTTGCCTTTGCAGATGGTAAAGTTTTGCTTTGGGGAAAGGATTCAAGTATTGAGAAGGCAAAAGTTATTGGAGTTCATTGAAGGAATGCTATATAGAGTTATAATACCATCTCCTCAAGCCCTAGTTCACATGGAGATCAATCCTATCGAACTTTGGCATATTCATTACAAGATAATACCCTCTCTTAGTCAAATGGTAAAGGGCATCCCCAACATCAAGGAAGATCATGAAGGGGTATCTAAGGGATGAGCTTTCGGAAAGAATACAAGGAAACCTTTTACAAGTAGTGATACAAGGTCTACGGAGATATTAGACCTCATTCATTCCCATATGTGTGGGCCAATGTCTAACAAATCTCTTGGAGGCCATCTTTATTATGTGACCGTCAATGATGATCATTTTAGAAAGACATGACTCTATCTTCTTAAGGCGAAGGAAGAAGTATTTGAAAAGCTCAAGGAATTTAGATCTGAAGTGGAGACCTTAACTGAAAGAAAGATAAAGACTCTGAGATGCAAGAATGGAGGGGAATACACTTCAAAAGAATTAATTGCATATTGTAAAGAAGTAGGTATTAAGAGGGAGTTCATTGTACCCTACAACCCCGAGAAAAATGGAGTCGCAGAAAGGAAAAATAGAAGTATTAAAGAATGCACACGAACTTTGATATTTGATCAAGATTTACCAAAATTTCTATGGGGGGATGCAACAATGACAACAATATATATACAAAATAGAAGTCCTCATAGAATCCTTGATAATATGACACTGGAAGAAGCATTCACATGAAAGAAGCCATGTGTAGATTGTCTCCGAATCTTTGGGTGTCTCGCATGCATCCATGTTCCAAAAGACAAGCGAAAGAAATTGGATTCTACATTCATAAAAGGGATCTTTGTTGGTTATAGTCTTTCATCAAAGGCTTATAGAATCTAAATCAAGGAAGGGGGACAAATTGAAGTAAGTAGGGATGTTATATTTGATTAAAATCACGCCTACAAAATATCCAAGGATATACCAATCGAATTCGATGAATATGTACCGCTCTTTGAAGAAGAAGAGCTTCATGACAAGACAACTACAAACCGAGAAGAAGAAGAAGAAGGACCAAATGAGCCTATTCAACTTGTAATCATTCTCGAAACAAAGAAGAGGCCAAATTGGTTAAAAGCTACACTTGAAGACGCCGAAGGACATGGAGCTACTAAAGGAACTTTTAGAGAAAGCAAAAGTCGGAATAGATATTCAGGATATGCATCATACATGACAAAATTAATAGAAGCAAAACCAACTACATTTGAAGAAGGTGTTCATCAAGAAGAATGGAAGCAGACGATGCAAGAAGAATATCAATCCATCATGAAGAATGGGGTTTGGGAAATCGTTCCTAGACCAAGTGACAAATCGGCTGTCACCTCCAAATGGATTTACAAAATCAAACAAGTTGTTCATGGAAGCATAGACAAATACAAAGCTAGATTTGTCGCAAGGGGTTTCTCGCCAAAAAGAAGGAATAGACTATGAAGAAACGTTTGCTCCTACTGCTAGGTATACTACTATAAGATATTTGGTTTCGCTCACTACTACTATAGGATGGAATATCCATCAAATGGATGTAAAACAACATTTCTAAATGGAACCATTGATGAAGAAGTATACATTGAACAACAAAAAGGCTTTGAAATAAATAATAGAGATACACATGTTTGCAGACTCAAGAAAGCCCTATATGGCTTGAAGCAAGCTCCTAGGGCATGGTATGCAAGAGTGGATGTATATCTCTTAAGAATTAGGTTAGTCAAAAGTTCTCCCGATGCAAACCTCTACATTAAGGTGGTGAAGAATGAACTAGTCATTATATTACCATATGTGGATGATTTGTTTATTATAGGTGTGGAACACAAAATACTAGAATGCAAGAAATTGTTGGCAACCGATTTCGAAATGAAATATTTGAGACTCATGCAATATTACTTGGGCTTGGAAGTCTGGCAAAACCATGTGAAATATATCTAGGTCAAGGTAAATACATAATCAAGATGTTACAAAAATTCGGTATGATGGATTCCCAGCCTATGACTACTCCCATGATTACCAATCTCAAGAAGTTCAGAAGCTCTGACTCTAGTGTCGTCGATCCTACTAGCTATCACAAGTTGGTGGGTTCTCTGATGTACTTGATAAATACGAAACCTGATATATGTTTTGCTGTAAATGTTCTTATTCAATTTTAGTTGGAGCTTCGTCATGACCATTGGATCACTGCCAAGCATATCTTGAGATACTTACGTGGCACTATACATCGCTGCCTGAAGTATGACAGAAAGGAAGTCAGGTTAACAAGTTTTACTGATTCTGATTGGGGTGGCAGTGAGATTGATAAAAGGAGCACTACTGGTGGATGTTTCAGTTTGGGATCTACAATGATTTCATGGATGAGTCGAAAACAAGATCCTGTTGCATTAAGTAGTGTTGAAGCAAAATATGTTGTTGCATGTGAAGTAGGAAAGGAAGTTGTTTGGTTAAGAAAACTCTTGTCAGTTTTTTTTGGAAAGCCTTTGGTTCCTATGGTGATAAATTGTGATAACCAAAGCAACGTCAAGATGTTTGAAGATCCCATATTCTATGTAACGACGAAGCATATCAACAACAAGTACCACTACATTAGGAGTTCGGTACAAGATGGGGTTGTGAAGCTACAATATATGCTGACAGATGAACAAGTAGCTGATGTGCTAATGAAATGTCTTCCGAATAAGAAGTTGGAATATTTTAGAAGCATGCTTGGGTTGGTTGATGTTACAGATTTAGCTGATAGGGAGAGATGAAGAATCTTATGGCAAGATGCTTGGGAGGACATTTGGTTCGCCTATGTGTTGATGTCTAGATCTCGAAGTAGGGAGGGTGGCGTTGGTCATGGAGCTCCAACCTTGGATACGCAGCTAGATCCCTGGGTTGGTGGTAGAGCTTGAAAGCCTGATGGTACTTAGAGTGGCTAAAGCTTGAGTCCACCTTAGTCCCACTCTAATAGAGTACCTTGGTCAGGTATCTAATCTGTAGCATTGAGTGTGCTAGAACTCTTCGTAGTTCATATCATTTTGAGATCATCCATGTACTCTTATATTTATGTAATTATAAATACCTCCCTAGTTAGTAGGGAGTTTTGAAGAATGTAACTAGTGTTGGTCTTCATAATTTTACTTGTCAAAATAAATTTTATTATTAAGGAAAATGACTTATTAAAGCATGGGTTTCATGCTTGGGTCAATGTTTTCTAGGTCAAAGTGTCGATTGAAGGCTTCTAGGTTTTGTCTTGTGTCATTAGAGTCATTATCATTTTCATTAGACTCTTCTTGGGCTTTTGTATCATGTAAAAAGAATTATTTTTGAGTCAAAAAGGTCATTTGTGACCTTCACACCAAGTTGGCCTTGTCCCCATGAAGTCATCCTACATTAGGGCAATTCGACCTAACGGAAAGGCTATATATAGAGAGGTAGTCGATCTATTTGGAGTACTCACTCATCAAGTTTGATCTTCAAGGCAGAAAAGTAGAAAAGAGAGCAAAGTAGCTGGAGAAGGACGAAATGTGCTGCGAAGACATAATTCAAGTTTCTGGGCTATCTATCTCTCACACATACGATGTTTCTGAGCAATTGCTAGGGTTGAAATTCTATGTCTACTGCAGGTCTGAAATTCTGTTGCTGGGGGTCGAAGTTCTGCTGCTGAGGGTAGAAGTTTTGGGCTGAAGCTGCTGTTGGGGAGCAGTCACTTGGAGACTCTGACATGGATCATCTATTGATGGGAAGCGCTGACTTGGTGGTTGGAGGTATTTGTCTTGGTCTAAGAGGTCTTGGAGTATCTCATCTTGATTTGAATCTACTAGTGGAAGAGTTGGACTGGGTTTTCCCCTTAGAGGGGTTTTTCCTTGGCTGAGCGCCTACATCTTGTGTCTCTTGTTCTTGTGGTCTTCATATACACATAATTTGGTAATTGCTTGATGAAAAACAAGCTAATAGAGAAGTAAAAGAAGTGAGCATGATTCATAAGAAATTATCAAGAAAGATGAATCAAACCCTAATTCTTGTAAGCATTGATTTCTCAATAAGAAGAGCCAGACATGGGTGACAAGGAGGAACAAGTCTTTAATAGTTTGCTCAGGGCAATTAATGATCTGGTTAAAGGCCAAAAGGAGATGGTAGACCTGATGAAAGGGACGCCAAACAAAGGGGCTTCTATTGGAAAGGAACCTATGAATGGAGAAGGGTCGAATAGTGTAGAGGGAAGTCAAGCCCATACTACTCCATAGAGCTATTCACGATCATTTAGCAAAGCACTAAGGCCAAACATGCCTCAATTGTTACATGAGACAATTGGGGACCAAATGAAGCAGTGTAGTTAGTGGATATCTTATGCATATGATATGGAGGAATACAAAGCATTAGGACGGGAGTTTCAGGCTGCCATTAGTTTCACTGATTTTTGCCCTTCAGTTGAAGAGTAGATCCAAACCCATTCCAAAGAGCCTTGAGACAGAACAATGAGATGCAAAAGACATTGGGGAAGGTGACCATCCCTTGCTTTGATGGGTCATCCAAATGCTCAACTTGGTCATGGGTACAGAAACTAGATACATATTTCTAGTTACATCAGATGACAGAGGAGGAGTCAATCAAGCTGGCCACATTACACTTGGATGGCGAGGCCCATGAGTGGTGGTACCATGGGTTGGTGACTATGGGTCACAACAACATCACCTCATATACTGAGTTCACTCAGAGACTCTTTGAGTGGTTTGACAAAAAGGACTTGAAACTTCATTTCAAAGCGCTGACATAGCTCAGGTAGACAGGTAGCTTAGAGGCTTACATTTCAGATTTTCAGAGACTAGCAGTTATGGTCACAGATATCTCAAAGGCCAAATTGGTGTTGCTATTTGTAGAGGGGTTGTCTGAACCTCTACGTGGATGGATCAAAGGCTTTGAACCCACCACTCTTTGTGTGACAATTAGCAAGAATAGGGACATGCAGGATGCCACTTCTAAAAACAAATTCACTCCTAAGCCCTCTTTATTAGAAGAGTAAGTGATCTAAAATGGATTTTGGATAGACTCCTAAGTCTATGTGTTCCTCACTGAGGAAATGAAAGTCCAAGGAAGTTCCTGGAAATAGCCCCATTGCAGAGATCTTTTCTTTCTGAATCTACTGCAACTTGAATGGGCAAAAATGGACTTAGGATGCAGAAGTTATCGTAGGAAGAAGATGCCCTATGTTCTTTACAAAAAGAGGAAAAATCCTCTAAAATGGGCAAAAAAACCCTTGTAAAGGGAAATCGCATCGGACGAGGGCAAAAGAGCGGACTTAAGCGGAAAGGGGAGAAACCCCTGCTCGCTGATCTCCGACACATCGGGTCGGAGGCAGACATGTGATATAACATAAGGACCGGGCTCAGCAATACTGCGATTGCCAAAATTGGCGGATCGACATCGACGATGGTATGGGACTTAAGGCGGGGCCCCAGACCGAGCGACATTGCGATCGCCGAAATCGGCAGATCGACGATGGTATGGGACTTGAGGCAGGACCCCGGGCCGAGCGACATTACAATCGCCAAAATCGGCAGATCGACGATGGCATGGGACTTAAGGCGGGACCCTGGGCCGAGCGACATTGCGATTGCCGAAATTGGCAGATTGGCGTCGGCGACCCCCGATGCTGATAAAAAGGCCGGACCTGATGGGATTTCAAAGCCCGACTATATAAAATTTGAAATCCAGAAATTCAGATTTTCACGTATTTCCCGTGTATTTGGGATTTTTCCCAAAACACATATTCGATGTGATCTGTTGCCTAATGGCGGATCCAATAGGGATTTTAGGGGCGATTGGATGGAATTTTACGTCCGCAATATGTGCCCGATAGTGTATTTTATATTGTTTCTCTGTGTAAACAGGAACGCCTATTTCTGGGGATTTCAAGCGCCGATGGTTCCTTCCGTTACAGAACAGGTGGCCACCATCCCCGAAGGCGTTTAGCAATGATTGCTAACGCTTAGAGGTGGATTTGAGCGGACAGAGGCCGGGAGCTAGAGAGCCCAGAAGAGGAAAATGAATTGACAACGTCGATTGGCTTAAAACCACAGAATGGAAGAGAAAGAAAATTAATGAAGCATAGAGCGAAGGCGCAGCTAAGAAAAAAAACAGGTGGCTAAGCCAAAGCAAGAAGCTAAGGCGAAAGAGAGCAGCGTAGAAAGGGAAGGCAAAGAGAACACAAAGCTAATGTGTAGAGCAGCCGAGTGGAGTCACTTGGAAGTCAAGTGAAAAACCCGAGAGCTGCTATTTGCAGAGAGCTAGAGCGAGAGCCGAGAGCCAGAAAGCCAAGAGCTTCAGAGCAAGGGAGAGATGGTGTTCCGAGCCCATTGTTCCTGTGTAAAACAGTGGAGTTGAGCCAAGAGCTTGTAAAAGGACTTTGCCATAATCCTAGAGAGCCTAGTTGAGTTGACTAGAGCTCACGGAGACGTAGCCCAAGAGTTTTGGGTGAACTCCTAATTAAATTGCTGTTTTATGTGTTTGTTTTACTGCTGCAATTATTTACTGTTATATGTATTTATATATTAGTTTAAGCAAATCAATTCACAGCACATAAATAGTTCAAAAACAGACATAAGCATACACCTATATTGTCAAGCACACATTCGATTCCGCATTGGCTAATCAATAAGACTTGGGAATATTTAAGCTTTGGAAGTGGGAGAGGTTCTTGTAAGTTAGATAAGAAGCCTAAGTGCCCCATTTTCAGATCAGGTGGTATCAGAGTTTGAGGTTGGTTAACCCCACCTTCAAAGAAGGTTATATCAGAATGCTTGATTGACAGAGCAAATATTGCTTGTCTGAAAGGTGTTTGGGCAGTCAAGGATTGATTATCTGATTGATGTATGCTTGTTTGCAGACTGACTATTGTTTGAGTTTGCAGAGGTGAAGGGAAAGCTATTGATAGCTCAGTCCAGGAAGGACAAGAAGGAAGAAGGGCTGAAGACATTCTTCTATCCCAAAGGACCTCAAAGCAATCCTTGAAGCACAAGAGGTTTGTTGCAAAAGGTTGCTTAAATAAGCTCTTTATTAATCTTGTTTGAAGTTCTTTTGTTCATTGGCATAATGACAACTTCTACAAGTGTATCCTAAAATTCCTCCTCCATCACAAGACTCTTTGATGAAGACATAAAGCAAGACTTGTTCATTATGATGGGCAAGGTGAGAGAAATGTATGAGGATGGAAGGAAGAGCAACATACTTAGAGAGCAGTTGAATTCCATGAAGGAAGAGAAGCAGTTGCTTTCTGACAGACTGTAGGAAATGGAGAGGCAACTTCATATTGCAAATATGAACCTGAAGAGGATGCATGAGTTGGAGTCACAGCTCTTTGTTTCCAAAGAAGCCTTGGTCAAGTATCAGCTTGAAGAAGAGGTAAACCATTCCAGTTTGTCTTCAAATTCTTCTAAGAATGCTTATATTGGTTCTTTTGAAAAACATACTAGAGGCATAGGTTCCAAGCTAATGTCCAAGATGGGCTATGAAGGAAAGGGCTTGGGAAAGCATGCACAAGGTATTGTTGAACCAATAATGGTTGAGGAAAGGCCTAAGTATTTGGGTCTTGGCTATGGACAGTCTTATGGAGAGAGTTCCAAAGCTGCCATGAAGGCCATTGAAATAGCTCCAAGAAGGAGTTGCATTGCAGAGTGTGAAGATTGTGTTCAGGAGGAATGCAATAGCTTGAAACATCACTTGCAGGATGCAGGTGTTCAGAAGCACACACTTGAACCAGAGAGTTGTGGAAACTCTAACAACCTTGAAGAGATTGATGGTGTTCCAAAGGGAGCCACTTCTTCATTTGCTTCACCTCCTCATGAAGGCAATAAAGGTGAAAGAGGCAGGTATAAATCTGGTTCTAAACACATTCCTTTTGATTTTGCAAAGCATGGTAAATTTCCACATAAGCATGGGAAAAGAATTGCATGTTCCTTTTGTGGTTTGGATAACCATCATGTTTCTAGATGTTGGAAGAGAATGGCCACATACAGGAAACTTTTGAAGGAAAAGAAGCAAAAAGCCAAAGGTCCATTGGACAAGGCAAATCATGCTGTCAAGAGGATGCACATGTGTTGCACCTACTGCCATAAGAAAGGGCATCTTGCTGCAAGGTGTTGGACTTTGAATCCAACAATGCTTCCACAAAAGCTGAAGGAGGTGGAAAGAGAAGATGGCAGAAAGGGAAAGGAAGTTTCCATGAATGATGTGTCTCAGGATGATTCACATGGTGATGCTGATGTACAGACAAAGGAAATACCTTTGAACTGGATTGGTGAAAAATGGTTAGAGTTCTTTTCCAATTAAGGATTGCATGTCTATTGATGCATCTATTTGCATTTCTTTGTTGATGAGATGCAAGTTGCAGGTTTCTACCAAGATGGTGAATGGAAAAGATTGAGTGGGAGACTCACTTTGTTGCTGCAACATTATATTTCATTTCAGCTTCAAAAGTACAGTGTGCTTAAGTGAAAGTTGAAGGATGAAATGCATGCATAAGCATGATGTGCATGAACACAGGGATGTTGATGTTTTCCTTGTTTTGAACATGTATGTGTAATTAACTTGTAGGGTTGATTGCTTTGACATGCATGTGGTGCAATGTTGACTTGAGAAAAGTTGACTTGGTCTCCAAGATGGAGATAGTGATGAAATGTTTCATCTTTTGAAAAGAGTCCTAATGGTCTTTTTCTACATGCTTGACTTGAAGGGTCATTTGTTTTAAAGGCATGTTTTGTGGGCTTGTTGTCTAGTCCATCATTTGTATGCAGATGTAAGACGTGGAGGTGTTCACAAGATGTGAAATTTGTTTCTTTTGTTGAAGCAGGAGTTTAGGCCATCCAGTTGTTGTCTGTGTTCCTGTTGTGGTTAACGATTGCTCGTTGACAGCTTTTCAAACAGGTATAAATGAAAGTTTTGTGGAACAGGTGTACTTCACATTTGTTTGAGCCACCTTGGATCAATGATCAAGGCAGAAAAGTTCAAACTGCCTTCTATGACCATTTCAGCAGAAGTTCTGCATGAAGCCAGAAGGAAGACAACTCTTCCCAGGAGAACCAGCACATCCAGAAAGGAAGGTGGTCAGAGACTTTGGTTTAGAGGCACTATGCAAGGCAAGTGTGTGGAGGCTGAAAGAAGAGGGTGCTGTTACTCTCATTTACTGTTCAGATCAGTATGTCAGTCTTTTGGAGACCAAAAGTTCTTTTAGTGGGAAGGCGTGATCCAAAATGGATTTTGGATAGACTCCTAAGTTTAAGTGTTCCTCACTAAGGAAAATGAAAGTCCAAGGGAGTTCCTGGAAATAGCCCCATTGCAGAGATCTTTTCCTTTTGAATTTACTGCAACTTGAATGGGCAAAAATGGACTTAGGATGTAGAAGTTATTGCAGGAAGAAGATGCCCTATATTCTTTAGAAAAAGAGGAAAAACCCTCTAAAATGGGCAAAAAAACCCTTATAAAGGGAAATCGCATCGGACCAGGGCAAAAGAGCGGACTTAAGCGAAAAGGGGAGAAACCCCTAATCGCCGATCCCCGACACATCGGGTCGGAGGCAGACATGCGATATAACATAAGGACCGGGCCGAGCGATACTGCGATCGCCGAAATCAGCGGATCAGCATCAACAATGGTATGGGACTTAAGGCGGGACCTCGAGCCAAGCGACATTGCGATCGCCGAAATCGGCAGATTGACGATGGTATGGGACATAAGGCGGGACCCCGGGCGAGTGACATTGCGATCGCCGAAATCGGCAGATCGGCGATGGCATGGGACTTAAGGTGGGACCCCGGGCCGAGCGACATTGCGATTGTCGAAATCGGCAGATCGGTGTTGGCGACCCTCGATGCTGATAAAAAGGCCGGACTTGATGAGATTTCAAAGCCCGACTGTATAAAATTTGAAATCCAGAAATTCAGATTTTCATGTATTTCCCGTGTATTTGGGATTTTTCCCAAAACACATATGCGATGCAATATGTTGCCTAATGGCGGACTCGATAGGGATTTTAGGGGCGATTGGATGGAATTTCACGTCCGCAATAAGCGCCCGATAGTGTATTTTACAGTGTTTCCTGTTTCTGGGGATTTCAAGCGCCGATGGTTCCTTCCGTTACAGAACAGGTGGCCACCATCCTTGAAGGCGTTTAGCAATGATTGCTAACGCTCAGAGGGGGATTTGAGCAGACAAAGGTCGGGAGCCAGAGAGCTTAAAAGAGGAAAACAAATAGCAATGTTCCACCAAGTCTCCGGGACGGGGAGACGCGGGTGCGGGGAGACGCACAAAGGGGACGTGTGGGAGAACCCTGAAATTTTAGGGAAATTTAGGGGAGACGGGGAGACGTCGAGGTATATATAATATAATTTTTAATTATATATATTATAAATTTATATATATGTATATAATTTTGAAATTTTCATGTTCATATTCATTGTTCAATAATGCTAATTCATCAAGATTCAATACCATAAGATTCAATATGAAATTCAAATATTCAAATACAATGTACATTGATCCATATCAATTATCATTCATCAATCATCATTCTATAATTTACATTGAAAACCAAAATAATAACTGAAACTAACATATATTCCAAACAGTTGTTTCTATATGATTAAATCAAAAAGCTATAAATAAATTAACTTCTAATATATCTGACCAACCTCTGCGATTTCGCTTTGGTTTTCACTAAAAGAATGACGATAGATGAACCAATGCCTGTAATCTTACAATGCTCTTAATTTGTTCACGGTCTAGAGGTTGGAAAACAATATACTCATCAATGCGATTCATGAACTCAGGGCGGAATGTCATTTGAGCCACTTCCATAACCCTGTTCTTCATTCTCTCATACAGTTCCTCTTTTGAGCCAGGTTCATCATCAAGCCTACTTAGAATGTACTGAGAACCAATGTTTGAAGTCATAATAATGACAGTGTTGGTGAAGCTTACAGTTCGACCCTGAGAATCAGTGACCCTTCCGTCATCTAAAATCTGAAGTAGAATATTGAAGGCATCTGTATGTGCCTTCTCAATTTCATCAAACAGAATCACTACATAAGGCCTTCTACGTATAGACTCAGTCAACTGTCCCCCTTCTTCATAACCCACATACCCTAGTGGTGCTCCAATCAGCCTTGAAACTGCATGCTTCTCCATGTATTCACTCATGTCAATCCTCACTAGAGCTTCATCAGTATTAAATAAATAGGATGCAAGAGCCTTAGCTAATTCTATTTTGCCAACACCTGTTGGGCAACGACTCCTAAGTGCTAACAGCAAGCCGCTGTGTGGAGAACACTGAGGATGCGCTGAAGCTCTCATGGGCGCAGTGAGAGCAGATGGAAGAAAAAAATGCGTTGAGGTAAGAGCATAATGAAAACTTGAAAAGTGGAGTTAACCCTAACTTGTTCATGTAATTTTTTATTTGTAATTGTTAATTGAGTTTATTTTTATTTTTTATGTTTTTTTAATAAATTAATTTTCATTTTTAAATTTTTTTTTTTGGTTTATAAAGGGTAATTAGACAAAAATGAAGGGGGGACGCCCAGAAGAACCGCATTTTTGGGGGGACGCCCAGAAGAACCGCATTTTCGGGGGGACGCCCAGAAGAACCCCATTTTTTGGGGGGACGCCCAAAAGTACCCCTTTCGGGGAGTCGAGTCTCCCACATTGGGGAAACGCACCCCCTTGCGTCTCCCCAAAAGGGGGACGTGGGGAAACGCACCCCCGAGAGTCTCCCCGTCCCGGGTGCGTGGGGTGTGAGGGGTGCACGCACCCCACCCTGGGGGACGCGTCCCCGTGGAACACTGACGAATAGATAACGTTGATTGGCTTAAAGCCACAGAATGACAGAGAAGGAAAATTAATGAAGCAAAGAGCGAAGGCGCAACTAAGAAAAAAACCAGGAGGCTAAGCCAAAGCAAGAAGCTTAAGGCGAAAGAGAGCAGCGCAGAAAGGGAAGGCAAAGAGAATGCAGAGCTAATGTGCAGAGCAGTCCAGTGGAGTCACTTGGAAGTCAAGTGAAAAGTCCGAGCGCTGCTATTTGCAGAGAGCCAGAAAGCCGAGAGCTTCAGAGCCAGGGAGAGATGGTGTTCCGAGCCCATTGTTCCTGTGTAAAACAGTGGAGTTGAGCCAAGAGCTTGTAAAAGGACTTTGCCATAATCCCAGAGAGCCTAGTTGAGTTGACTAGAGCTCACGGAGACGTAGCCCAAGAGTTTTTGGGTGAACTCCTAATTAAATTGTTGTTTTATGTGTTTATTTTACTGCTGCAATTATTTACTATTATATGTATTTATATATCAGTTTAAGAAAATCAATTCGCAACACATAAACAGTTCAAAAACAGACATAAGCATATACTTATATTGTCAAGCACACATTCGATTCCGCATTGGTTAATCAATAAGACCTGGGAATATTTAAGCTTTGGAAGTGGGAGAGGTTCTTGTAAGTTAGACAAGAAGCCTAAGTGCCCCATTTTCGGATCAGTAAGGAAGTGAAGCCCTTTTAGGTTTGGACAGGGAAACCAAATATGGATGAGGAGACTCAGAGGGAGCTAAGAAAGAAGAAGCTTTGTTTCAGATGTCAAGAGCCATGGGCACCAGGGCACAAGTGTGCAGGGAAGGACAAGGTGGGCAAGGCTCACTATATTGAAGTGCGCTCACAGAGTGACAATGATGATGGAGATGAGGAGCCGGTGTAGGGACAGGTATAGGGACAAATACATCAGACCAACGTTACTTGGGAGTGGGAGCGGGGAGTGACATTTTCGAAAGTTCCCGATTTGGCAATGAATCAAATGCAAATTTTTATATAACATATATTTTTATATATTTTGATGCATATATGTCAACAAAAGCATGTAGAATGATAAATTGGATATAAAAAACATAAAAACATGGATTGAATCATTTAACATGAATCATCTAGAAGTTATAATCCTCATCAACCATGTCCACAAGTTAGTAACATACAACATATCGAGTCTCATGATTCATCAGTATTAAAGTTTCAAGCTTTTAAATTTCGATATATAACATTTATCATTGTTGATCACTAAAGATATAACTTGTACTTGTAACCATTACCATTACCAAGTAACCAAACGATAACAAAGAATATCTAACATGAAATGAAATGTTTCAACTTTCAGCTTTCACGAAGCATTATATTCATAATTCATTACCCATGAGTTATAATTGCCAACTTCAAACTTCAAACTTAAATTGTCATATATTGTTTACAAAAAATATCATAATAAATATGACAGAGCCAACACTTATAAAAACTACTAAAAATTAGAAAAGACAAGTAAATCTATTATCTATTGCTAATTTATGAGAAAGCATGTATAATGATGAATTAGCTATAGAAAAACATAAAAACTTGGATTAAACCATATAGCATCAATCATCTAGTAGCTATAATCTTCATCAACCACAGGTCCACAAGTTACAAGTTTTGATTTATATATCATGTAAGGGTGCACATAACCAAAATAGCATTGAGTGCAATCCATCTCTGAACCGAAAATACATCATCAAAGAAGCTCTAGATGGCCTCTATCATCCAAAAAAATAATGCTACAACAAATACCTACATATCATCAAAATCATTGCCTATCTTGGGATCTTTGTCATTAATATCACCCTCTAAGCATTAACGGAAGATAGAAAAAATGTAGAATGTCAATTCAAGATTTTGTTATGGGTACATTTTGAGTAGGGTCATGATAGAGGATTTCGACAACCAATGTCACTAACATCAAGGTACATAGAGGGATTGGTGCTCTTGACGAGTTCCAAATCCTAGTACTTGAAAAAATCCAATTGAAACATTGCAATCCCCCCCAATCTTGAAATCCTGAAACACAGTTAAGTCTGTTGGATTTTGAGTGAGATCTAAAATTCTACTTTCTCCATATGAAATCCAATGAGGTCAGAACCACTCTCAAACATCTTGAGTCATTTCATGGTAATGTTAAAAATTTAAGTAAAAGGATGGAAATGAAAGATAAAGGAGAAGGGAACGCGCTTTGGGAGTGGGTTCGAGAGAGGGGGCCCACTCCTCCGCAACCATGCATCAGACAGATGGAGGTGAGAATTCACATGCAAAGGGCAAAGCCCCTATCATTGCATCCATGTTAGGATTCCCTAAGTATCATACTTTCAGAGCTAGAGGGGTTCTAGCAGGACACAAGGTGATGGTATTGATCGAGACTAGAGCTTCCCACAATTTCATAGCTGTGGCCATGGTAGAACGGAAAAGGATTCCTTCTGAGGAGTTTGAAGGTTTTACGGTCGTCATACCTGGTAACCATCAGATGGATTGCAATAGATACGTCCACAAACTGCAACTAACTATGGGAAACTATACAGTGACTGAGGAATTCTTCGTGGTGGATGTGCCAGACACTAATGTGGTGTCAAGTTGTCAGTGGCTCTACTACATTGGGAAGTACACTATAGATTAACAGAACATGGAGATGGAATTCAAAGATCTAGTAGATGGAAGAAGGGTAGTTTTGAGGGCCATGCATCAGTACCTTCCCCTTGTCCAAGCGCCTTGATCCTCTCCCTGGCCCGATCCTCCTAGGCAGCTTCGATCTTGATTTCCATTCATGCTTCTCCTCTCCCCCGCACCTTATGGATGGATGCCGCTTGCTGCCGGCTTTCCCCCCTTACCTTACTTGTCAGTCAATTTGCCTTTAGGAACAAACGAACAGATGGAACTAAGCCACTCACAGTCTATTCACTTTCACTAAACCCCTTCTCCCTGTCTCTGAGCTATCTGCCCCGCCTAACCGGATGAAGCAAAGGAAGGAGCATCCTAGCCATTATCGAGATTCATAGCACCTATTGAGACTAATATCCTTCAACAACATGGAAGCAGTATTGAGGTTGGGTGATATTGAGTAGGTGGTTGAGTGCCTTCTTATAGATAATAGACAACCGAACCAACCACGACAGCATCTCGACGACATTCACGTATTGTTTCGTAAACACCATAAAGTTTTTTTGACGTCCCTCCTGGTAGACCACCAGATAGGGGTTTTGAGCATGTTATAGAGTTGGAGGAGGGGGTACAAACGATCATTACCAACCCCTACCAACATCCCAAGGTTTACAAAGATGAAATTGAGAAGGCTATCAAGGAGTTCACGAGGTTGGGTCACATTCGGCTTAGCTCTAGTTCTTTCGCTTCTTTAGTAGTCATAACTAAGAAGAAGGACGATACTTTGTGGATGTGTATTGATTACTGGGCTCTTAACAAAAGAACAATAAAAAACTAGTATCCTATCCCCAGGATAGATGAATTGATGGATGAGCCGAGGGGAGCTAGATACTTTTCGAAGGTTGATCTTTGCTTGGGCTACCATTAGATTCGAGTTCGGGAGCATGGCATCCCAAAAACAATGTTCAGGTGCCATTATGGGCACTACGAGTTCCTAGTCATGCCATTTAGGTTGACCAATGCCCGCAACTTTCTAGTCATGCATGAACTATGTGTTCAATAAACAATTGTGGAAATACTTGTTGGTCTTCTTTGATGATATAATGGTCTACAACAAGACCTGGGAAGACTATCTGATGCACTTGGACAAGGTTTTGGGGATTCTGAAGGAACAAGAGGTTTATGCAAAGGATTCCAAGTGTGACTTTCAGATGACAAACATGCTCTACTTAGGGCATGTGATTGGGCATAATGGGGTTCAGGTCCATAAAATTCGGGCAATGACTGAGTGGCCCACCCCAAAGAACGTAACAGAATTGAAGAGCTTCCTTGGCCTTTGCACCTATTATAGGAAGTTTGTTAAGGGGTTCTCACAGTTAACAACACCTCTAACATACCTCACCAAGAAAGAAGCCTTCAATTGGTCAGAGATAGCACAAGAAACATTTGAAAAGATGAAGGTAATGAGTATGTGCCCTGTGCTTGCACTACTAGATTTCACCTTGCCTTTTGTGCTAGAATGCGACACTCCAGAGACGGGAATAGGAGCAGTTCTTATGCACATTCATCACCCCATAGCATTCGAGAGCTGTAAGCTCAACGATTATAAGCGACACTATTTAATCTATGACAAAGAGATGTTGGCCATCATGCATGCATTGGCCAAATTTAGGAAATATTTGGTGGGGAGTACGTTCAAGGTGGAGATAAATCATAACAACCTGAGGTTCCTCATGGAACAAAAGGAACTGAGTGAGAGGCAACAAAAATGGATCAGTAAATTGCAGGCCTACGACTTTGAGATAGAGTACATCAAAGGCAAAAACAATATAGTGGTTGAAGCTCTCTTGAGGATGCCACCCACTCTCACTCATAGAGATGGTAGATGATTGGAAGTCGCTGCTGCTTGTGGAGTATTCAAAGAATAAATTTGCTTGTGAGATTTTGGAGGGGTTGATTCATGATGATAGGTACTGGGTTGTGGATGATATCATTTACTACAAAAACTAGATCTATCTGGTGCCAGAATCACAACTCAAGGAGAAAATTATGTAAGCAGCTCACAACTCACCCTTAGCGAGGCACCCGGGTACATAAAGACCTACAGGAAAATTAGGGAGAGGTTCACTTGGAAGGGCCTCAAGATGGATGTGTTGAGGTTCGTGAAGGAATGCAACACTTTCCAACGAAACAAAGTAGATACCCTCATCGACGAGGTTTACTGCAACCACTCCCTATTTCGGAGCAGAAGTGGGAGAGCATTTCCATGGAATTTATCACTGGGCTACCTCTGACGCAGGGCAAAGACTGTATATATGTGGTAGTAGACTGACTCACAAAATTTACTCATTTCTTTGCCATACCATCAAAATACTCAGCAACGCAGGTGGCCGAGTTGTTCTTCAAGGAGGTCTTCAGATTACATGGGTTACCGAAGACCATTGTTAGTGACAGGGACAGTAGGTTCATGGGCAGCTTCTGGCAAGAGCTATTCATACTTGTGGGGACTGAGTTGACATCGAGCACTAGCTACCACCCACAGACTGATGGATAGACAAAGATAGTCAACAAATGGCTGGACGATTATCTCTGGAATTATGTAACCGACCAACAAAAGGCATGGGTAAAGTGGTTGTATCCTTGGGAGCATTGCTACAACACCACTTTCCACATGTCCATAGGCATGAAACACTTCAAAGCATTTTATGGGTATGACGCCCTGACATTTGCAAATAGGATGTTTGGGGATAGTTGGGCACCTATGGCCAAGGACTAGCTTTAGGAAAGCCAAGATATTTTGAAGGTCCTCAAGGAAAATCTATAGATGGCTCAGAAGCAACAAAAATTATACATAGATAGGTACAAAGTGGAGCACAACATTGAAGTGGGAGATAAGGTGTACCTCTGTTTTCGGCCACAAGCAGTGATCACTCAAAACCAAAGGGGTAGCAAAGTTGAAGCCTAGGTTTTATGGGCCATACAGAATCATGATACGAGTAGGAGAAGTGGCCTATGAGCTTGAACTTCTTGATGGATGTAAGATTCAAACATCTTTCGTGTTTCATGTCTTAAAAAGGCCCCGGGACAACATGTTGTCACTTCCGCAAAACTTCAATCATTGGATGAGGAGGGAGAGCTGATCTTAGTCCTAGAAAAGATTCTAGAAACAAGAGGAAGCTGCGAAGTAGGACAGTGAAGTAGTACGTGGTAAAATGGAAGGATTTACCTATGGAGGATGCCACCTAGGAAGGTGAGCAGGTGCTCAAACATCTTGAGTTAAAATTGCTTGAGGGCAAGCAATCTTAGGTGGGGAGGACTATAATGTCCCCGACCACTTAGGAAGCATATGATGAATTTCTCTAGCCTAACATGGTTCTCGCAGGCTAAAGCGAGGAAAATTTAATACGGGGACTTAATGCGCTTGGGGAAACATTATAAAAGTTTGAAGGGTGAAAATGAGGACAATTCCTAGGTAAGTGAAAAGTTACATTAACTTTATAAAGTAAAAATATTATAAAGTGCTTTTATAAATTTAAAAGGTTTAAATGACGACAAAAGTGGCCATCGGTTTATAGAAGAGGAAACAATGAGGAGACTCTCCTCATTCTTTCACTTGCATTTTGAGAAAAAAGAGCTCTTGGAGAGTTTTTGAAGAGAAGCTTATGGTTTGGGAAACCCTAGCCATAGCGAGTTTTAGTGTTGAAACTATACACTCTAACTAGTTCAAGGAGTGGACTCACTCAGATCTCACCTTTGGGATTCAAAGGAGAAGATGCTTTACATGAGACACTGAAGTAGAGAAGTGTTATCAACTGATTTTATTTCCTTATGTAGTGTTTTGTATCTCTTTTAAGAGGTTGGAGAATACCCACAACGACATCAAGTTTCCAAGCTATCTTGAGTTTGATTTGTTGGGTAAAAGAATGCCAAGGGGATTGGATTCTACTCTCAATTGCTAAATTTTATGGGTTGAGGTTTTTGAAGGGGGTGTTATCGCTCAAACTAGCAAGGGTCCTAGGAGGGGATCTTATAGAGCAACTACTAGGTCAAGGGGGAACAATGGAGCGATAGCCCATTGTCACCTCAGCTAAGGCTCCCTGCTCTTTACGAAATTTTACCGATGGGAGGAGACTTGGTATAAGGGGAATCACTAGATGAATGGATCAATTAGAGGATAAGGAGTGATTCCTAAGGCCTATACACTAAAGAGACTCAATTAGATAGCTTGTGCCTTTCAAAAACAAGGTGATGGGGTCTCTGGGAAGGGCTAAGAGGATTCTCGAGACTAGGGTTTGAGAATATATCTTGTTAAGATGGTTCCTAGACCAGAAAATCCTTATGGAGAACTAGCCTTTATGTGATCTTTATGAAATTAGAGTTGTAAGGTTGCAGGACCACGTAGGGCCAAGTGGACCCAAAATTAGGTGAAGGGTATGGAGTTTCAACCAAGGAGGGGCTTGACATAATTAGGGGAGAGAAGAGGATCAAAGGACACATTTTATTTTGAGGATTGCATACAATGATCCCAATGAGGACACTAGCCAAATTAAACTTAGGGCAAGAAATGGTCTTTGAGGAGGGCTTGCTATATCTCGGGATCCCATTGTCAGAATTGCTTTAAATTTGGAGGGCCTCTAGACGAAATCATAATGCAATTATAGACCAAAAATCGAGGTGTTTTGATAGATTCGATGGAATTTATTTGATGGCTACGATGGAATTTATTTGATGTCTTAGGTGACCTATTAGGACTAGGCCTAAAAGAGGAGGTGGCGAGAAAGATAATTGTTTAGGTGACCTCTAGTGGATGGATCAATGCCTTGCCTTTGGGAGAGATGGAGTCAAGGTGAATTTGTGATATGGAGAGAATTAACCTAATCAAGGAGGCCTTTAGGCAACTTCGTATGGCAATTAAGGCATGAGAGTAGCTACCCAAGGACATTATACTTAGATGTGCAATGCTTGATGACTTATCAAAGTATATTAAACACAAATAACATCTAGGAACATTCACCCATTCATACATGACACATGCAATGATGCAACGCTTAAAAAAATCAAAATTTCCACAATTTCGCATAGAATATCAGTAAATTTCCAGATCTAGATAGCGAAAATCCCAGCAACATTCATGTGATATGATAAATACAAGAATAAACATGAAAAAAAATCACTTACACGTACAAAGAGTATATCCATTCATCAATTCATGACAAAAATGAAGCTCCAAGATCAAGAGAATAGTATCCAAACATCAAAATTCATCGATGAAACCAAACTCGTCCTCCAAAAGGGAATGCAAAATTCTCCAAGTAGCTACTAATTCCAAATCCAAGTGATAATGAGAGAAATGAATCACCTCTCATCTATTTATATCAACTATAAGGAGTTCGATTTGCATAGTTAGGCCTAATGAAGCCCCAAATAAGAAAATAATGTGCAATAGTAACATCCCTTGGTGACAAGCCCACCAAGATAGCTCAATAACATAAAAGTAAGCCTCTCAAGTGGGCAGAATAATAAATATAATGAGTCGTTGGGTCACTGAGAAGGCCTAATGAAGTCCAAAGTGTACCGTGATGAGAGAATGGACTCCAAACATAGTGGACAAAGGGTTGGCCCCTTGTTTCCCAATTAAGTCACATGTGGTGCTCCCAAGTGGGTGTGGGAGCACAAGGACATCCTCATGGTCTCCAAGTGAATCGATAATGCATATAAACCATCTATAAGGGCTAGGATGATGACACAAGCCCTCCCTTTGTCTCCTGCAGTGAGACACATCCTCGTCTGAACCCTGGAAAATCTGCCAAGTGAGTGGCGCAAGTGTGGAGCTCGCTGGGCATGATGAACTAGTTGCATCATCCTCAACCAAAAGGTGGAACACGAGCAATCACTAAGTGGTGTTGGGGATCCATGAAGTACTCTTTGCTTGGTGGAGGCCCATGGCTCTCAACGCTCACCCTACAAGTGCCAATGTGGCCCTTTGGAGGGCTTGGACCTTGTATAGGGAGACCAATCCCCAAATGGAGACCCACTTGCAATCCTACATAAGATCCAATGCGTCACGTTGCCCTCCAATACAAAAATTCATTATAATAATAAAGTAAAAGAGCTTACAAATCATGGAATCAATGGGGCACTTCATGGTACCATGCCCTTCCATAGTGCGCTTTGGCTTGTACAGGTGTCTGCAAGCTCAATAAGGGGGTTAACCAAGGATCCTATTAGGCAGTTTCAACCTTTAAAGGGGGTAACATGTCCGTCGTACATCCATCAGGTGGTGGGTGGCAAGTGACATAATGATGGTATGAAGTGGGGATTAGGGGAAGGCTCCAAGCCACATGCCATTGTACAAGGGTAGCTATAATAAGGGAAGCCCACACTTGGGTATATGAGTGTAGGAGGGAGCAAATCATGGTACATGGGTTACCTCGACATTTGTTTTTCCACCCTTCTTCATATACCTTTTTCCTTTGATTGATTTTTCTTTACAACTATTCGGGGCTCTAGGGAATGAGAGCATGATGTGTAGAATATAATAGTGGGTACCCCCTTTTAAGGTGGGGCATTTCATTGCCCACTAGGGGTTGGGACAATCATGGGTTACTTAATGTGGAGGGGGCTCATCTAGGGCCCATAGAAACCAGAGTGATGACCATAGATAAGGTGTAGAGCTCATGTTTGGCTTTTTCCCACATGGTAAATTTGTATGTCCCGACCATCTTTTGCAATTTTTGGTACATTTCCTGTTGAGAGTAGCCGAATTATGCTTTTTCTTTTCTTTTAGCTGCAACAACCTCTGGGGCATCGTTCTAGGCCCGACCTCGGTGTGGATAAAGGGAACGAGAGGCTAACCCTATATGCACCCAGTGGACACATGTGAATTCAGTTGGGAAAAATGATGAATGGGGTTAAAATGAACAGAAGGTAGTGATGTATATGGTGTCGGGAAGAGGGACCACGCAACCAAAATCGAGATTTCCCATGTAGTGCAAACCCCAAAGCTAATTGCCAGTAAAGGAGATCCCACGGGACTAGGATACAAGGCTAACCATCAAATCGGGCAGAGGATACAAGAGTATAGACCTAGGCCACTCTTTTCGCCGAATCACCCCACCAATCTATACCCAAAAGTGTCCATGATAAAATTACTCAACTATACCATTGAAAAGCCATCCCTTCGGTGTCAGGAGGCCAACCTTCAAACATACGATCATAACAGTTGGGCGAGATACCACATGGATGGCTCAAATGGCAGAGATAATGGCACCTCGAGCTATCTAGTGGCTGCAAGGGGCTGTTGGCTACTGGTTGAGGACCATCTAGGAAATTTTTTTCTCCTATGCATACTACCCACAGGTAGTGGGTAACATCTGGGTCCAACTGGGACATGAGCTCTTGGAAAGGTGCACAAAGCTACTCGAACAAGAGGTCATGAGAACACCAGCAATCTCTTGCAAACCTGTTACCTGCACATATCACAAATCAAACACATAGGGCAGCATGCTTTCGCAACGTCTCATGATCACACATGCTTATATTAGGTCACTAAAAATCAACGAATAAATAAGATTTAAATAAAATTTCAAATGCAATTTTAATATAAATGCAACGAATCTAGCTTGAGAATATCATATGATGTTAGTTCTAATGCGAAAATCGGTATGTAATGCATCCTACCGTAGCATGCATATGATACAAAGCTAATGCTAAGTGTAATCATAAAGCCAGTGCAACCAACGTATCATTAGAACAATATAAACATGCTTGCCTATATGATTACTCATGTTGCAAATCCCAAAGTGACTGTGGATACAATCCCACGGAGGATGATGCGGGTGGGAGGTGGGAAAATATGATATCCATTCCATGTAGAAGGGAGCCCTAGAAAAGGGAACATAAGTTAATCTAGACGTGTAGAGCTTCCCTTCTAAGCAGAGGATGGAAGAATGAATAATCAACCTCATAAGCTCCCTATCAGGGTCATTGCTCATAACATTATGCTTTGCAGATGCCACAAGGTCATGGTAGGAAAGAAAAGGGGAGGGATAATTGCAAGAAGATGGTTGTTTCATGTGATCATAATGAAAAAGGGCAACAACCGTGTGCTCACCATCTTGAAAGGATGTCAAGGAAGAATCAACATACCTAGTGAACTTCTTATACTCGAAACCATCCTTAAAAGGGGAAATAGGTTCATCACTATTAGTGGTAGTGCAACAAGGTTCGAGGAAAGGGTCCACATATGACTCAACAATGTTCCCAAGATCATGAGGAAAGACAAGGTTTCTATTTATATCATCATCAGTGTCATAGATAGGGTCCTTGTCAAAATGATAGCAATTGTTCCCCCATCTCCCCTCTTCAATATGTAAGTAATCACCGATATGAATATCCAGAGGGTTAGTGGGGTCATCTTTCTCGAGGTTCTTGATATGTGCAACGTTGGGGAGGCAATTCTCAGAGAGTATGGGGCTATCTTTGCTCCTTGAGGGACTCCTTTCTTCATGATCCTTTTTATCGCCTTCCTTGCTAATTTCATCTATATGGTCAGGACGCCTTCCTTCTCAACATTCTCTCGAGTAGTGCTAGGATTACTTTCCTTGCTTTGACATTCATCCCACTTTTCCATGAAAATGTCCTCAAATTGATCAAAGAGAGATGCTTCCTGGAGGTAATCTACTATACCAATCCCAAGCCTTTCCCTTAAGCGTTAATGCAAATACGATCATGACAACATCATCTACAACTAGTTGGTCCACAACAATTTCATTATAAAATCTTAGAGTAATCTCCCATAGAAAGTCATCCATATGCTTTTGGGGAATAGCGACATTACTTCCATCAAATTAGGGCAACCACTCTTGATGCTTGTCGGGCAACAGAGAGATGGGATCAGGGAATAGATCAAAGCTCAATGGTTTGAATGAAGTGGATTTACAATAATCCATGGAATTTTGAATTCCCTGCACATGGCATTTGTCATAGAATACTTTTTTTCTTTGAGGAGGATAAGATTCTGCCCAATATGACATTGTTTTGCGTATAGCATGTCAACCATATAAGGAGTTGCCAGGGTGAATTTGATGCCTTGCTAGATGCTTGCTTCACCCTACAATCATTGACCTTGAAGTTCAATGAAGAACTAGGGCTTCGTTCTTCCAATGGAGTCACCAAAAGATATATCAATAATGTCATAAGGGAAACAAGGCACACGTCTTGTTTCCCTGTCAACGATGCCAAAAATGTTATTATTCAAATTAGCAAGGGTCCTAGGAGGGGATCATATAGAGCAACTACTAGGTCAAGGGTGAACAATGGAGCGATAGCCCACTGTCACCTCAGCTAATGCTCCTTGCTCTTTACGGACTTTCACCAATGGGAGGACACCCAGTATAAGGGGAATCACTAGATGAATGGATCAATAAGAGGATAATGAGTGATTCCTAAGGCCTATTCATGAAAGAGACTCAATTAGATCACTTGCTTCCTTCAAAAGCAAGGTGATGGGCTCTCTAGGAAGGGTTAAGAGGATTTTCGAGAATAGCGTTTGAGAATATATCTTGTCAAGAGGGTTCCTAGACCGGAAAATCCTTATGGAGAATTGAACTTTATGTGATCTTTATGAAATTAGAGTTGTAAGGTTGCGGAACCACATAGGACCAAGTGACCCAAAATTAGGTCAAGGGTTATGGAGTTGATCAACCAAGGAGGGGATTGACCTAATTAGGGGAGGGAAGAGGATCAAAGGACAATTTTGTTTTTGAGGTTTGCATACAATGATCCCAATGAGGACACTAGCCAAAGGAAACTTAGGGAAAGAAATGGTCTTTGAGCTAGGGCTTGCTATATCTCAGGATCCCACTGTCGGAATTGCTTCAAATTTGGAGGGCCTCTAAAGGAAACCCTAGCGCATTTATGGACCAAAAAATGAGGATTTTGATGGAATTTATTTGATGCCCTAGGTGACCTTTTAGGGCTAGGCCTAGAAAGAGGAGGCGAGAAAGATAATCGTTTAGATGAACACCAGTGGATGCATCAATGTCTTGCCTTTGGGAGAGATGGAGTCAAGGTGAATTTGTGATATGGAGAGAATTAACCCAATCAAGGAGGCATTTAGGCAACTTCGCATGGAAATTAGGGCATGTGAGCAACTACCCAAGGACTTTATACTTTGATGTGCAATGTTTGATGACTTGTCAAGGTATATTCAACACAAATGACCTCTAGGAATATTCACCCATTCATACATGACACATGCAATGATGCAACACTTCAAAAAATCAAAATTTCCACAATTTCGTATATAATAGTAGTAAATTTCAGACTTAGATAGCAAAAATCCCAACAACATTTATGTGATATGATAAATACAAGAATAAACATGAAAAATATATCACTTACACGTACAAAGAGTATATCCAATCATCAAATCATGATAAAAATGAAGCTCCAAGATCAAGAGAATAGTATCCAAACATCAAAATTCATCGATGAAACCAAACTCGTCCTCCAAAAGGGAATGCAAAATTCTCCAAGTAGTTACTAATTCCAAATCCAAGTGATGATGAGAGAAATGAATCACCTCTCATCTATTTATATCAACTCTAAGGAGTTCGATTTGCCTAATTAGACATAATTAAGCTTGAAATAATAAAATAATGTGCAATAGTAACATCCCTTGGTGACAAGCCCACCAAGATAGCTCAATAACATAAAAGAAATCCTTTCAAGAGGGCAGAATAATCAATATAATGAGTCATTGGGCCACTGAGAAGGCTTAATGAAGTCCAAAGTGTGCCATGATGAGAGAATGGACTCCAAACATAGTGGACAAGGGGTTGGCCCCTTGTTTCCCAGGTAAGTTTGTTATGAAACCAGCTCACAAAAAGATAGAAAAGATAGATCAATGCCTTAGAATTCAGGCTCTTCGAGGGGGTGACCTCCTTTACACTACACAAATGAACAATTATTCGATGATACAAATGACAAGACCTCCTTTACACTACACAAATGAACAATTATTCGATGATACAAATGACAAGACCTCATTTTTATATATAGGAGTCTAAGGGGTCATAATATAATCAAAGCCGACATAACAATAATAATGTAAGGGAACAATAATAACAATAGTGGGCTTCCATGGGGCACAATAATAACAATATGGGGACTACATGGGCACAACAATATAATAAGGGGGTTATACTAATAACAATAAGGGGTTACACTAGTAGTATAGGGACCTAACAAAGTCACATGTGGTACTCCCAAGTGGGTGTGGGGTTTAAGGACATCCTCATGGGTCTCCATGTGGATCGATAATGCTTGTAAACTATCTGTAAGGGCTAGGATGATGACATAGGCCCTTCCTTTGTCTCCTGCAATGAGATACAATCTCATTTGGACCCTGGAACATCTACCAAGTGAATGGTGCAAGTGTGGAGGCGGTTGGGCATGGTGAACTAGGTGCATCATCCTCATCCAAAGTTGGAACACGAGTAATCACTGAATGGTGCTGGGGATACATGAAGCACTCGCAGCTGTGGTGGATGCCCATGGCTCCCAATACTCACCCTACAAGATCCAGTGCGTCCCCTTGCCCTCCAATACAACAAATCATTAGAATAATCAAAAGAGCTTACAAATCATGGAATCAATGAGGCACTTCGTGGTGGCATGCCCTTCCATAGTGGGCTTTGGCTTGTACAAGTGTCTACAAGCTCAATAAGGGGGTTAATCAAGGACCTTATTAGGTTGTTTTAGCCTTGATAAGGGGTAACATGTCCATGGTACATCCATCAGGTGGCAGGTGGCAAGTGACGTAATGATGGTATGAAGTGGTGATTCGAAGTGGATCCATGAGGAATAATCAAAGCACCATGACTGTACCAAATCATGACAAAATTTCGAATTCAAAAGCACAAAGCGATCAGGAAGACCTCTGAACAGTGGCAGTTGGCAGCCAGCGAGGAATGACGAGGACCTCGGTCAAAGCGCGCTGACCGAGGCCCATGGAGACCGCGCAGGAGGCGAAACTAGCACCTAGGAAGCCTGAATCGGGAAAAGGAGGGCAAAACCCCTTGAGAAGGAGAGGCCCTGAGCGCTCGGTCGCATGGGAGCCGGGAAAACCGTGAGGAGAACACTGAAGGCTAAAGGCGGGACCCGCGCTCCAAAACCGGCGGTATCTATCAGGGGTACCCTTGGGCGGTAAGCGGATTTGGAAAAAAACGAGCGATTCCACTCAGCGCCCGACGCGTGGCAGGCGGAGGAGAGAGAAAACCGCCGTTCATCGCCCGTTAACGGTCGAGCAAGTCAATCGCGTGAAATGAGCAAATGGCGTCGGATCTGGGGGCTGCAGATCTAACAGCTGAGAATGCGCCCAATGAAAGAACTAGATTTGACAGGGGATTGAGCCGCGATGTATAAGGATTTGAGGTCTGATTTGACTGCTGAGGTGGCAGACGAGTCATTTCCCATCGTAACCAAAGAACTGAACCGACGAGGAAAAGTTGGCGCAGTTCGTAGGAGGACAAGTGGCCACTCCCTGTGAGCCGTTGATGATGACGCAGAAGACAGGGAATTCCAAGTGAACAGCGGCGGACGATCCGACGGAGGAAGGAAGCGGAATCGAGCAATCATGAGAACGATTGGCTTCAAACCCATGAACAGATAGAACAGAACACACAGAGAACAGAGAGAAGAAGACGAAGACAGAGAAAAGAAGAGACAGTAAAGCAAGAAGCAGACAGATAGAGAGCCGAGCTGACCTGCAACATAAGGCAGCATCGAGCCATCCTTGAGAGGATCTGTCAGGGAACTGAGCACCACATTGGGCTCCTCCCATTAAAGACCAAAGAGGTCAAGAGCTGGTAAGTAAAAAAGTCTGTGCACTCTAGTGGCTTGGGGAATCCAAAAACCACCCTGCCAAACAATTTTGTTTCAGGAAACTCAGATTGAGCTCCTCGTTGTAATTCTCTGCTTTAAAGACACAATAAAAGAAGGCCACCACTGAAAGTTGGACCGGAGACGTAGCCCTGGAGGATAGGGTGAACTCCTTATTAATTGTTGTGTTCTTGTATTTGCTTACTGTGTTTCTCTGTTGTTTTCCATATTTCCAGTGTCTGTGTATTTTGCAATCTGATCGATCCGTTGCCTAAAATAATAGACACACACCAGCACATGAGTCTGTAATACCTTCATTCATTAATTAATTAACTGAGGTCACTCAAGGGTGATTTTCAGATCAAGTGGTATTAGAGCTCTAGGCTGTAAGGTTAGACAAGCTTGTGTTGGTTTAGCTGTTGAATGCTAACTAGATCAAAGCTCAAGTTAGGAGAAGGAGAGTTGGTTGAAACTAATCCTGAAATTGGGAGAGTCTATCCTCAGAAGACAATGTCAGAAGAAGGTTCTGTAGGGCCAGACCCTCAATTCATAGATAGTTTCCTAGCCATAAAGTCCATGGTAGAAGAAATGTATAGGGACTTTAGAAAACATAAGGAGGAAGATTCATCAGGCTTCAAGCAAGACAAAGGAGAAGTTGAGTGTCACTTCCATGACCACTCAAAAGGAAAAGGGAAAGAGGAAAGCTTTCTCACACCTCCTAACAGCGTTGAACACAAAAAGAAGGCATCTTTGATCAAACTAGATGTTAAATTTGATTTGCCTATATATGATGGAGAGTTGAATGCATAAAAGTTGGACAATTGAATTAGACAAATTGATGTTTATTGCAGAGTATTGATTCAGACAAGAGCAAGATTCAGCTGGCAAGCCTACGCCTAGGAGGCACTGCGTTGGTTTGGTGAGAAGGCAGGACCCAAGCTGACATGAAGAGGCATGGTAAGACTATCTCTGTCTGGAGTGAATTTGTTTCTGCAATCAAAAAGCAGTTCTATCCATTGGCCTACATGCAACAAGCCATGATGAGTTAGCAAACTCTTCGGCAGTTGAAAGGGAAAAGTGTGCAAGGGTACACTCAAGAGTTTAGAAAGAGAGCATTGATTCTAGGAATTTCATTAGACTCATTAGAAACTTTTTTGAAGTACATTGGTGGTCTACACAGCTACATGACGCATACCATCCTCATGTTTAATCCCACTAGTATAGATGAGGTATTTGTACAAGCTACTCATATAGAAGCTAGAGGAAAGAATGGAAATCCAGAAGTTGGGGGACCATCCCAACCCACTGCAAGCAAGAATAAGGAGAAAAGAAAGCAGAAATGGAAAGCAAGGAAGGCTAATACTGCACAGAAGAGCAAAGCTTCTTGCACTCACTGTAAAAAGGATGGGCATGATGATGAGCACTGTTGGATTCTGCATCCAGAGCTGAGACCTAAAAAGTTTGAGGGCAAGAAGAAGAAGACTGTTGCAACTATTCAGAAAGATTTGGGGTCAGACTCAGGAGATGAAACAACTATTGCAGCTACAGGTATAAGAGGTAAGAATTTTTAAGCATCTACTAGTAATTCTGCACAAACTATTACTGATGAAGAAAATGAGAGAAAAAGACATGAGCTTTTCCATATTAGAGTTATTTTCAAACATCAAAAGATTGATACTTTGTTTGATAGGGGCTCACAAGTAAATCTAATTTCTGAAGCAATTGTAAAGAAATTGGGATTAGCAGCGACACCTCACAAGAAACCATACCCATTAGGATGGTTGAATGATAAAGTACAACTACAAGTGACTAGACAGTGCAAACTCAAGTTTTCTTTTGGGTCAACATTTGTAGATGAGGTTGAGTTAGACATAATTCCTTTGGATATATGTGGAATTGTTTTAGAAAGTCCTTACTTGTATGATAGAAAAGCTATTTTCTATAGAGCTGAGAACAAGTATCTACTTGTTAAAGATGGAGTCGAATACTTTGTAAGAGCTCATAAGCTCAAGAATAATTATACTCTCATAAACTCTGGGCAGATGAAAAGAATGAGAAATTCATGTAAACAATTCTTACTGATGGTTGTAAAGGAAAAGAAACCTGATAAAACCAATGTATTTGAGCGCTGTAATGCTAAACAGCAAGCTGATTTCGAAAAGGTTGTTTTAGAGTATGATATCTTGTTTCAAGAACCTAAAGGTCTGCCACCCAAAAAGGAAATAGTACATGATATTATTTTGCAGCAAGATGCTCCATTGCCTAACATTGGAATGTACAGGTTGTCTGCTTTAGAGAACGCTGAAATCAAGAAGCAGGTGCAAGAGTTGCTTGAGAAGGAGAGACCCCGATCGCTCGGTCGCAGGGATCTGGGACAACCGTGGGGAAAACGCTAAAGGCTAAAGGCGGGATTTGCGCTCCAAAATCAGCGGTATGTATTGGGGGAATCCTTGCGCGGTAGGCGAATTTGGAGAAAAACGAGCGATTCCACTCAGCGCCCGACGCGTGGCAGGCGGAGGAGAGAGAAAACCGCCGCTCATCGCGCGCTAACAGTCGAGCAAGTCAACCGCGCGAAATGAGCAAATGGCATCGGATCTGGGGGCTCCAGATCTAACGGCTAAGAACGCGCCCGATGAATGAACCAGATTTGACAGGGGATTGAGCCACGATATATAAGGATTTGAGGTCCGTTTTGATCACTGAGGTGGCGGATGAATCATTTCGCGACGTAACCAAAGAACCGAACCGACGAGGAAAAGCTGGCGCAGTTCATAGGAGGACAAGTGGCCACTCCCTGTGAGCCATTGATGATGACGCAGAAGACAGGGAATTACAAGTGAACAACAGCAGACGAACCGACGAAGGAAGGAGCGGAATCGAGCAGTCATGAGAACGATTGGCTTCAAAGCCATGAACAGATAGAACAGAACACACAAAGAATGGAGAGAAGAAGATGAAGACAGAGAAAAGAAGAGACAGTAAAGCAAGAAGCAGACAGACAAAGAGCTGAGCTGACCTGCAGCATAAGGCAGCATCGAGCCATCCCTGAGAGGATCTGTCGGGGAACTGAGCACCACATTGGGCTCCTCCCATTAAAGACCAGAGAGGTCAAGAGCTGGTAAGGAAAAGAGTCTGTGCACTCTAGTGGCTTTGGGAATCCAAGAACCACCCTGCCAAGCAATTCTGTTTCAGGAGACTTAGATTGAGCTCCTGTTGTAATTCTCTGCTTTAAAGACACAATAAAAGAAGGCCACCATTGAAAGCTGGACTGGAGAAGTAGCCTCGGAGGATAGGGTGAACTCCTTATTAATTGTTGTGTTCTTGTATTTGCTTACTGTGTTTCTCTGCTGTTTTCCATATTTCCAGTGTCTGTGTATTTTGCAATCTGATCGATCTGTTGCCTAAAATAACATAGACACACACCAACAGATGAGTTTGTAATACCTTCATTAATTAATTAATTAACTGAGGTCACTCAAGGGTGATTTTCAGATCAAGTGGGGATCAGGGGAAGGCTCCAAGCCACATGCCATCGTACAAGGGTAGCTATAATAAGGGAAGCCCACACTTGGGCATATGAGTGTAGGAGGGAGCAAATCATGGTACATGAGTTACCCTGACTTTTGTTTTTAAATTTTTCCACCCTTTTTCATATGCCTTTTGCTTTTGTTTGATTTTTCTTTATAATTGCTCGGGGTTCTAGGGATTGAGAGCTTGATGTGTAGAATATAATAGTAGGTACCCCCTTTTAAGGTGGGGCATTTCATTGCCCATCAGGGGTTGGGACAATCATGGGTTCCTTAATGTGGAGGGGTCTCATCTAGGAGCCATAGGAATCAGGGTGATGGCCATAGATAAGGGGTAGAGCTGATGTTTGGCTTTTTCCCACGTGCTAAATTTTTATGTGCCGACCATATTTTGCATTTTGTGGTACATTTCCTATTGAGAGTGGCCAAATTATGCTTTTTCTTTTCCTTTCGTTGCATCACCCTCCTGTGCATCATTCCGGGCCCGACCTAGGGTGTGGATAAGGGGAAGAGGAGGCTAACCATATGTGGACCTAGTGGACAAATGTGGACCCGAATGGGAAAAATGATGAATGGGTTTAAAATGAGTGGAAGGTAGTGATGTATATGGTGTCGGGAAGCGGGACCACACAACCAAAATCGAGATTTCCCATGTAGTGCCAACCCCAAATCTAATGGTCAGTAAAGCAGATCCCACGGGACTCGGATACAAGGCTAACCATCAAATCGGGCTGAGGAGACATGAGTACAAAGCTAGCTCACCGTTTTCGACGAATCCCCCTACCAATCATGCCCAATAGTGTCCATGATAAGTAAGGAAAATTACTCAAGTATACCAATGAAAAGCCATATCTTCGAGGTCAGTAGGCCCACCTTCAAACATACGATCATAACAAATGGGCGAGGGAGCACATGGCTGGCTCAAGTGGCGGAGATAATGGCACATCAAGCTATCTGGTGGCTGCAAGGGGCTGCTGGCCACTGGTTGAGGACCATCTTGGAGATTTTTTTTTTCTCCTATGCATACTACCCATAGGTAGTGGGTTACAAGAGGAAAAATGATTTTTCTGAAGTGTAAATAGTGCACGAGTTTCCCTTTTAACTACTAGATGAGTTACTATAGTTTGGGCATGGTTTCAAGCCTTGTTTTAAGAAATGGCCGTTTCGAAACCGAAACGGCCGGCTTGATCCGTTTCGCAAGCTTGGAGAGTGACCCGGCCTAGGAAACGGTCCGGTTGGCCGAGTCACCCATGACTCGACCAACCCGGCCGTTTCCGATATGACTCGGCCGAGTCACAAAGGAACGGCCCAGGCGCGTAAACAGCAAACAAATATACCTTTTTAATGTATTTTTTAACTGTTTTATGTTTGGTTTGGACCCCAAACAGCTATATGAATATGCTAAATGATTTTTGGGGTCCATTTCCCCCTCCCAAACCCTATTTAACACACCCAAGTGCTCTCATTCACTCACAGCAGTCTTATGCATTTGAGTGAGAGTCTTCTTTGAGAGTTAGTGAGCAGTTCTTGAGCTTGTTTTGGAGCAGCAGTGAGGAGTCTTGGAGGAGCATTGTAGCTGGAGTGAGGAGCTTCTTGGGCAGCCATTTGGAGCAGCATTGAGGAGCTGATTCTTGGAGCAAGCTTGAGGAGACAGTTTGTGCCTGGAGGTATTTTTTTCCACCTCTATGAATCTGTTTTTGCTTAGTAAATTTTAAGTGCATATCTAGAAAGCTTAGAGAGTGTTTTTTGTCAAATAAATGAACATTGAATCAATGTTTTTTTTTTTGTTGTCATTTTCAGATTGTTTGCTTTCATTTCCTAGTAAAAAAATGGCACCTAGAGCAAGAGATCCTGCTTGGGCATATGTTGAAATGGTTGATGGTCAAATGCAATGCAAATTTTGCCATAGGAAAATTAAGGAAGGTCCTGGGGGCTTTAATAGGCTGAAACAACACTTGGCAGGGATTAGAGGCCAAATTACCCCATGTACCTCACCAAAAATTAGGGAGATTAGAAAGAATTTGTTGGCCAGCTTTGAGAAATTTAAAGAAGATAAGGCTAGGCAAAAAGACATACAGGCTGAAATTGGGAGGAAGAGGGAGATACAAAAAATGATGGTTACCAACCCCCATTATGATTTTGAGGGTTCTTCCTCTATCCCTCAAACTGAGGCATCCAACCCTTTCCGATATGTTCCTCCCTCTTTTGGTTCTGTTCAAGATAAGGGAAAGGGTAGAATGAATTTGAAAAAGGGTGATGTGACTATCAAAAGTTATTTCACTCCCTCCTCTCCATCAGATGCACATGGTCCTGAAGTTAGTAAAACTCAAATGCAGCCCACTTTAGATGACCATTGGAAGAAAGAATTGAGGGAGACTGCTTGTGATTACATAGCTAGATGGTGGTATGATGCTGATATCCCCTTTAATGCTGCTCGTTCACCATATTATGAGCCTATGTTTGATGCCATACATGCTGCTGGAAAAGGCTTCAAAGGCCCTACTATGCATGAGCTAAGGGGGTTTCGTTTGCAGAAAGAAATTCAATCCATTAATGAGTATTTGCAAGAGTTCAGGGACTCATGGGCAAGAACAGGGTGTACCATCATGTCAAATGGATGGACTGATCAAAGAAACCGTACCATCATAAACTTTCTTGTCTTCTGCCCACAGGGAACCATGTTTTTAAAATCAGTTGATGCATCTAATAAGATAAAAGATGGCCACTTGTTGTTTCAGCTATTGGATCAGGTTGTTGAGGAGGTGGGGGTGGTTAATGTTGTTCAAATCATCACAGGTAATGCCTCTAACTATGTTCTTGCTGGTAAACTGTTAGAGGAAAAACACAAGACCATATTTTGGACCCCATGCGCTGCACATTGCATAGACCTCATGCTTGAGGATATTGGAAAATTAGATTGGGTCAAAAACACTATAGATCATGCCAAAAGCATAACAAAATTTATCTACAATCATTCATTGGTTTTGAGCCTCATGAGGAAACACACTGGGGGCAAGGATATTATTAGGCCTGCCATCACTAGATTTGCTACACATTTTTTGACATTGCAATCTATGCTTTCCCAACATAGAAACTTGCAAAAGATGTTTTCCAGTGATGAATGGAATCAAAGCAATTGGTCTAACAAACCAGAAGGCAAAGAATTGAAAAGGAAAGTCCATGAAGAAACTTTTTGGAGAAAGGCAGCAGAGATTGTGAAGCTTGTTGAGCCGCTAGTTAAGGTGTTGCGGTTGGTGGATGGGGAAAGGTTGCCTATGGGCTTCATTTATGAGGCTATGGATCAAGCAAAGGAGCAAATAAAGACGATATACAAGGATAGAGTGGCAAAGTATGGGCCCATTTGGGCAATCATTGATGAAAGATGGAACAATCAACTCCATCGCCCTATACATGCAGCTGGGTATTTTTTGAACCCACGGTATCATTATAAAGCTAAGGAGTCAGGAGCTTTGAGGGGGGAGGTCAGAGATGGACTGGTTGATTGCATTGAACGCATGATCCCATTGGAGTCTGATTAGCTGGAGATACACCGACAGGCCAATATCTTCAGCAATGCAGCAGGTACCTTTGGGAAGAACCTAGCAAAGATTGCAAGAGAAGCAGATGAGCCAGGTAAACAAAAATTTCAATTTTCAAATTCTTAAGAGTTTTACTTTTTTTTTAAAGTTTGTTAAATCGTTTATAATTTGAAAGTTAGATATAATTTGTAATTTTGTTGAGCTAACTCATTACACTCCTATGTTTTTCGCAGCACAATGGTGGGAGGCCTTTGGTGGCCATTGTCCTGAATTGCAAAGGTTTGCAATTCGTATTTTGAGTCAAACTTGCAGTGCATCTGGGTGTCAGCGCAATTGGGCTGTCTTTGAGAGGATTCACACAAAGAAGAGAAACCGTTTGGATCAAAAACGGTTAAATGATCTAGTTTTTGTCCAATACAACCTCCGGCTCAGACGAAACCATTTGCTGAACAAAAGACCTGATTCAGATCCCATTGTGTTGGAAGACATTGATCCAACATCAGATTGGGTAGTGGAGAGTTGTCCAGCAAAGTTTGATCCTGATGAGGATCTTGATTTAGATTTAGATCTGGAGACATCAGTTGAACTTGAACATGCTGTTCAACTTCAGCCTATTCAGTTGAATGCAGATCCCAATCCACCAGCCTCAGTCTCACAGCCAGCAGGGACTCCAGTTGTAGGTGCTTCCTCTGCTCAGCCACGACAGAAGCGCAGCCGCATATCTACTCTATCTCAACTTGCATCTGCTGCAGTTGCACAGCCTGCTAGTGGTACCACTTCTACAGTTGCAGTTGGGGATGATGATGATGAGGAGGAGTGGGGCCCCCTGTATGACTCTGATGATGATGATCCAGAGATTGATCGACGTGATCTTGGCTCCTCTGACAGTAGCTACTAGCTAGTGGCCCAGTAGTACTGTAGTAATAGTACTGGAGTCTGGTCACCGTCACAGTTTACTTTTGTTGTAGAGGCCATTTCTAGCCTCCTTGGTTATGTGTTTTTTGTTTTGAGTCTTCGATCATGTATGACAGTTGACTATGTATTGCCATTGGGTACCATTTTGATATAATGGATTGGTTCATGAGCCTACTTTGATCATATGTTGTCTTCCATCTATATTATAATGCTGTGTGTTTGGAAACATGAATGAAAATCTTTAAAATTATGTTTTTTTATAAAAAAAAAAAATATTTAATGTATTTTTTACAACGATCAAGTCATTGAAATCGAGCCGACCGAGTCATTACCGTTTCGGAGTCAGAGTCGGAGTCGATCCTCGGCCGAGTCGTAGTCGGAGTCTTAAAACATTGGTTTCAAGAGGAGAAGAAGGTTGAATCCCTTTATTTCTATTTCTAGTTGAGCCACTATACTTTTGGGCCACGTTTTGCTATTAGAGAACGAGTTTTACCTCTTTGTTGGGGCCAAAATAACCCCTGTGCATTGTATCTGAATATACTCAGTTAAGGGCCTCATTTTTGGAGTCTTTGTTGACTGTGTGGGGACAAAATCCATTGTTGGTGGTTATCATCAGTCTTGGGCAAGCCGTGATCTTTATTTGGTTGGACATGTTCGCTGCTACCTCCTGTTGAAATATGTAATTAGGTTTGGTCTTCATAATGACATATGTAATCATGATTTAATGTATTTGATGTAATGAGAAAAATAAATTTATTACTGTTATTCTTGAGGCATGGGTTTCATGCTCAAGGAAATTTATTTTATAGGTCAAGTTCCCATTGAGAGCTTCTAGGGCTTGTCATTGAGTCTACAAGTCTAGAAAGTCATTGTCATGTATGAAAGACCCTTCAGTCATGTTACATACTGTAAATAAATTTTATTTGAGTCAAAATAGGGTCAAATGACCCTCCAAGACCTTGTCAAGTGCTAACAAGCAAGTTAGCCTAACTAGAAGGTGAAGTCGGTCTATTTGAGGGCTCAAGATAGTCTATACAAAGGTGTACTCGACCTTGTTCAGGTCTTACTCAGTGAAGAATCAAAAGAAGTTCGATCAAGATAGAGAAATAAGCCTAATACCTAGCAAAGAAAGGAGAAGGAGTCAAGCACTCTAAATCTGTTTTGGGCTATATTCCTCCACACGTGCGAAGGCTAGGGCATCATCTTGCAACAGAAGATACCGAATTGCAGTCACTCCATGAGAGCCGAAGTTTTGGGTCAAAGAAAGTCTCCCTTGCAAGCCGAATTGATAATAAGAAGATTCCATCTCAAGCGAAGGAGAAAGTAGGAAAATTAATCGATATTCTAGCCACATGTGTGATCTAGGGTTTCTGATGAAGAAACTACTGGAGGCCGAAATTGCAGAAGAATCGTTTGCAAAGTTGAAATTTCAAAATTATCTACTAGGGGTTCGAAGTTGCATAAGGTGTTGAGGTCGAAGTTGTTGGAAGGAAATCTGTTCAAGAGGAAAGGTTTGACTTGGTCTTGGAGGGGTCTTGGTTAAGGGTTATTGGTCTTGGAATTCATTAATTGAAGTTCTATAAGAAGAGACAAATTCTGGTGGGTTTTCCTCTCAGTTGGAGAGGTTTTGGCCTTGGCTGATCGCCTATATCTTGTGTCCTCTTGCTTTACTGTTCTTTATGGTTTGGTAACTGTTTGATGAAAAGAACACAATAATAACAACTAAACGAAAGAAGATGATCGAGTTAAACAAAATTCATCACAAGCAATTATCAAAAGTAAGAGAAATCACCTAACTTGCTTCCCCTAGATTTCTCAACACCTCCATTCCTGTACATGCAAGTGCCATAGAACAATCTTCAAAGAAGTGCAAGCTGTTGGTTTAGTGACTTCTGTCTTGAGCAAACTCTTGGGAAAGTGTTGCTCTAAGTAGAAACTGACATATTTATCCATGCACACTGGTACTCTGTTTTGAAGAAGCCTGGTGTCAAAGCCTATTATCTGAAGGAACCTTCCAGGTACTCTCTATTTTGTATCCACTGTATAAATGTTGGTAAACTATTCTGCAAGTTTGTTCATTTCAGATCTATTGTCATTGTCTTTATATCAACATTTAATATACCCGCGTGTACATTTCTGAGTATATAATAAATCAGAGGTATTAAGGAGAAGTGTTTCAAATGTCTAGCATATGTATTCCTGAGTTACACAAATCAGATTTAAACCTACAACTGGGAGAAAACAAACTGTTTGACAAAAAACATCACTAAAAACTTCAGTATAGATTCAGAAATTTATTTCAAGCGATTTTCGAGAGGGAATTTTACAATATGAGACGGTAAAGTCAATTGATAAATCCTCTTTTCTTCAATACCTTTTGCAAATCATCTTTTGCATTGGATTCACATGGTGAAATCTGAGTGATTTCACTTCTTGAACCAACTAGGGTGTCTAGTTTCAACACTGAAGCTAGTTATGGTGGCTAGGGTTTCTCAAACCCTAAGCTTCATCTCCAAAACTCTCCAAGAGCTCCTTTTGTCAAAATGCAAGTCAAAGAATGAGGAGAGTCTCTTTACTTTTCCTCTTTTATAAACTTGTAGCCACTTTTGTCGCCATTTTACCCTTTTAATATTTTATAAAATCACTTTATAAAATTAAAGTGGCTTTTCAATTGCCTAGGAGGTGTTCCCCTTTTCACCCCTTAGACTTTTATAATGTTTTCCTAGCAAATTAAGTCCCTTTATTAAATTTTCATTGCCTTAAACTATGGGAACCATGTTAGGCTAGCAGAGTTCGTCATATGCTTCCTAAGTGGTCAGGGACATTACAACATGTAGAAATGAAATTGAATTCCTTCTCCACTAGGTACTAGAAGATGTGACTTAAGAGAAAAGACATGGATGAAAAGCTCCAAGAATGGGACCAAGAATTTAACAGTGCGGGGTAGACTGACAAGGCCATCATGTGGTCAAGTAAGAAGAGAATTGGAGAGTTATGAGAAATATGCTGAAGCATGGGTAGGAGGAGGCACAAAGCTTGTAGAGAGAAAATAATACTTTGTTCAATTGACACTATACTGATGAGGTCATCATGTGGTCAAGTAAGGAGAAGAGGGTTGGAGAGTTGGAAAAAAATGTTAAATTTCCATGAAACTCTGCAACTACTTAGATGAATATTTGAAAACTTAAATCTAGTTAACTTTCACCAATATACAGAGTCTTTTAACAACATGAGCAATGGAATAAAAACACAGAGATAAAAACACATGCATAAATTGATACACTTATTTTTCTCAGGAAACCCAATAGGGAAAACTTGCTTGCTTGATGTGGCTATTTTATTGATTGTCTTGGAGAACTTGGATCTATTACAAAGAAATTTGTCTCTCTTGAGAAAGCGATACGCTTCTCACACAAATCTCAGCTGATACAATTGATCTTGGTTGGCCTAGATCCTACTTGATCTCGACCCTCTAGCACACAATTGTTCCTCTGTTGCCTCCTTGACTTGCTTTGCAAAACCTGCTCACTTCTGCTTGATTTCTGCGCACTAGAGGCTCCTTAATCCTTGCACACTAGGTCCCTATTTCCTAGCGCACATCATCCCCTATGCTCTAGCGCAGTTCAATTCCTATTTCATAGGGAAAATTCCTATATCTTTGCACACTTCTTGCCTCCTATTTCTTAGGATCTAGCTCCTCTTCTTTGCGCACATCCGACTCCTAAATCCTAGCACACTTGTGCCTCCTATTTCATAGGACACAATTCTTGGGCTCTCCACAATCAAGGCTTTGTCACAAACTCGTGAGCTCTGACTTGTCACAAACCTTTGTGCACAAAGCAACTAAATTCCTTCTGCCTTTGTCCTCCTCTTTATATGCTCAATTCGAACATGCATGGAGGCTCAGTTCAAATTTAGAACTCGAGTTCTAATTGACAAGTTAACTGAGAGTGACTCTCTTTCTCTCTCCAATCAACGTTGGAGTTCTTAACTTGTCCTTCGTTCAATCAAGACTGAAGACTAACTCGCTCTAACTGAACTTGTAACTGCCACCTCGTTCTATTGTCAAACTAATGAAGACTCCACTTAACTAAAGCTGCAACTCTACATATGCTAACTTGATGATTATTCCAGTAAACTGTAAATAACTCATCCTAAGGCGCAAGCCAAATGACCTTGCTTGCTACATTTTCAATAGAAATAGGTTGAGAGATGGGTAGCAGAGGGCACAAAGCTTGTAGAGAGAAAGTCATATTTCTTCTCTCCAAGGTACTAGAAGAGGCAACTAAAGAGAAAATACATGGATGAAAAGCTCCAAGAGCAGGACTGGGAAGATGACAATTATCAAAAAAGACAAAATTATTTTGGGGACAAGAAGGAAGAAGAACGGTAGTCACATAAAGAAAAACCAAATAGTGAAGAAGGTGTCATTGTTCTTCAAGTGCGAGAACACCTATTAGCAATCTTGTCTAACTTATAGGGCATCATGTAAAGTATCTAATATATATGCAAAGTGAGCTTATTGGCTATAATAATAGTCATTGATAGAATTTGAATTCATAATTGAGTTGTACTAAAGGTAATTGACATGATGCTTGAGATTATCATTGTCAACATGTCATAGACACCTTGTGGTGAATGAGCTTAGATTTTCGGCCAAGGGAGATATAGCTAATAAAATATTTGGAGATATAGCCCAATAATATTATGTATACAGTCTACACGAAATCAAGGAATAGTCAACACCTATTGAAGAGGCAAATAATTTTGATCAAACACGCTATACCATAGAAGAAATGGTAGAAAAAATAGATAAAGCATGGAAAGTTACCAGTGCCTAGCCTCGCCAAATGCCACAACAAGATGATTCATAACCCTCCCAGCAAGGTGGGCCAACTGTAGGCATAGCCAAGTGCAGAAGCCCTGAACCTCTCTAGCATCAATATCAGGGTACTCTACAGAAAATCTCACAAACATATGCATCAACTATCATAAATCCTTCAAAATCTAGCTTCTCAAGCCACTATAAGAAATATAAGTTAACTCTACAAGGGAATCACTATTTCAACAACATAACAATACACTAAACCTTAATGCTGTCCCACTCGAAGAAGGAAAGAGGGTTGACACTCTGGAACGCTCTGATTCCATCTTCTGTATCTTTCTTTGTTAAAACTCTCTCTTCCATGCTGATTTTTTGTTGGTCTTATCCTATCAGGTGGGACCTTATAGAGGGATTTTGCATGGGACAACTGTTGTTTAGGTGTTATATTGTTTTCCTGCTCTTGCTTCTGTATCTATAGTTCTCTTTAGAAGGCAATGAGGTTCCCCCTTTCTATTTTCAGTGATTCTTCTTGTTCAATTTTCACAACTGAGTGTTTTCCTGTTTTACTAACAGCCTGTATGAGTTGAGGTTCTTACTATTTTTATCTTTCCTGTATTCTGTTCTTGCCTCCTTGTATTTTTTGTTGAACCAAGTATTCACTGGAAATATGTTAGAGGGTTTTCTATGTCCTTCCCCCTTCTGTTTGCATTTTTTTGAGTCATGCATGGATGGCTTCCATTATTTCTATGCAGTTATTGTCTATACTACCTGCTGTCCCCATGAAACCTGGTTTGGATACGATCTTCTCAAGTTCTGTTATGAATGTCTCTGCATTTTGTCTGCTGATAATGACTGACTTTTCATCCATCATGTGTGTTGCAAGTAGCTTCTCGTGAGGCTTGTCAATACACTATCTTATTACATACATGGAGATCATGCGAATTGCACATTTGAAGGATTTCTTCACCGAAATGGGTTATCTCTTCATTGACACTCGTTGAATGTCTCTTACATACTCCATGATTGGACACTCCTTTGCCAAATGTAAATAGTTCTTCATAAGTGGCTATTGAATGAGCCAGAGAGGAGGCAACTTAGGGCCAAATGATAGGCAATATGTTTCCCCAAGTATCAAATGATTGAACACATCTTTACTGTTAAATTTTCCTGCAAACTGATCACCAGACAATCTATTGACCTAACAAATTACAGATCTACTAAACAAATGCATAGCTAGGTTATTAACATTAAATTGGCGAAAGCAAAATATAACCATTCTCACAAAAATGACACGATAGATTCTGCCCAATCAAATTAATTCGTAATTAAATTGACTCAGTACCTACTTGGGCTCTCGTCCTGGGATAATGGCCCAGCTGAGGAAATACATGTACAACAACTAGATCTGATCTAGCTAATCAAACCTTCCTTGGCTCATCCGGATCTCCTTGTTTCCTCTTTCCTCGGACCCAACACACTAGAGTATCACATTCATGACTGAGATGCCTCAATCTTGTGGTGTTGCATGGTGTGTCTTCTCCTTCTCCTTAGCCTTGCTTTTATAACTTTTCGTTGAGCTAAATGTCTAACCCTTATCTCTGAAGTGATCAACAGTTGAGATTAGATCTTGCTTCACTTCAGATCAAGGGCTGAGATTAAAACATAGTCATTAAACTAAATATTTCACTTTTCATAAGTTTACATTAGATCAATTAGCCAGTATAATAATTGTTTAATTTTGTAACCGTGGTCGGTCTTCAGAATGTATATTTTTTGTCCTTGATGTATTTGTAAGTGCGTTTTTCATGCTTGAGTCAACGAAAACAAAAACAAAAATTATATTAGACATGATCTTCATATTACTATCCCCAAAGGAGATATTACAAGCAGCCTAATGATTGATATGTTCGTGGCATTTTATGTCATGAAAAATTAAATTAAATTTCAAATTCGGAAGGGCAAAATAATTATTAATTAGAAAACATGTCGGCCTTCAAGGATAAATTGTTTCTATCTCCAAAATTAAATTTGAAAATTCAAATTTGAGGTCGGCTCTATATTTAAAATCCAAATGTGAATTTTTGTCAAGTTGGCTCATGAAAAATTAAACTTTTTTAGTTCAGCTTTATGCTTCTAAGGGCTAGTCAGCCCTTCTAGAAGCCTCATCCGACTACTATAAATAAAGGGCTTAGTTTCATCCTAAAGTATGGCTTTAAGCCTTTAACGATTAACTTTGAAGAAAATCTCGTTTGAATTCCTGAGGTCTGGGCAAAAAGAAATATCAAGAGAGTGGCTGAGTTATTTTGCTGAAGGTTGGGTTTCAATATTTATGTTTTTCTCTGTGGAGATTTGCCGGACAAGAGGCTGATCTGAAGATAAATTCGCATAGGTTTGAGGCACTTTGCTTGCATTTTCCTGAGGCCTAATGCAGGCCTATCTGAGGCAAGTTCACTGAGTTTTCTAAGCTTGAATTCTAATCATTTATGGTGTCTTCCTCTTCGCTGGGCAGAGACATTTTTGGTTTCTTCTGTGGGTTGTTGTGAACTATATTAGGGCTACTCCATGGTTGGTCAGTGAAGAAAATATCCGAGGCTTATCTGAGGTAAAACTGCTCGCTAAACTGTGGTATATAGGCTGCCTCAGAGGCTGAATTTCAGCTTCCGACTGAGGCCATATTCCTGTCACAAATTTCGGCCTGAGGTCTGACCTGTGGCATCTTTTGAGGCTATTTCACAATGATTTTAGGGCCACTTCTGAAGTCCGTTTTCATGCTTCTGAGGCTTAATCCAGCTCCCTTTTAAGACACAATTTCAAAACCCTTTTGAAGCAGGTTAAGATGCCTGATTTGACCAAATTTTGGCCTTTTTTCTTGAAGTTATTTTTGGGACTGTTTGAGCTATTCTGAGGCTGATTCCGAGTTGTTTTGTGGACATTCTTAGGCAGAGTCCAAGCTGATTCCTAGGGCATATCAGAGGCAAAATTCAATTTTTGTTTTGAGGCAGATTTGAAGCATACTTTCTGTGATCTGACAGAATTCCTGAGGAAGTTCATTGACCTGTTTAAGGCCTAATCCTAGGTTTGTTTAAGGTCTGTTGTTCTTCGCACAATTCCATCTTTGAAGAGCTTGTCCCTGAAGTGTTTCCCAGCACTTTCAAAGCAGCATTAAGGGTCTTTAAGGACCACGTCATTTCATAGTAAAGCCAAGTTTGTAAGCACGTTAATCTCCTTAAATTGAAGGTCTAATTCCAGATCATTCAGCGAACAATTTCATCCTTTCTGAGAAAATGTTTTAAGGTTTCATGAGGGCACATTTTGTATTTATTTGAGGCTGTCTCTGAGGCTAAATCGGAGCATACTAAAGGGTTAATTCATTTGGACAAGGTCTGGTCTCGGATCTGAATTTAAATTCAAGTATGACCTTTGAATAGGGCTGTCAAGACAGTGAGTTGAGGCATCTTCAAAGCAAGGTCAATGAAGAGATTAAGGAGCAGCAATCTGAAGCAAGGGTGAAGCTTGTTGAAGGCATCAATATCAAACATTACGGTAAGAGGTATGATTGTTACACTGTGCTATGCTATGAATTGAAAGTTGTACTTATCATAAAGAGGCAGTTCTGAAGTTTAAAGATATTAGGAGCATCTCACAGGGTTGATCATTGACTAAATCTGAAGGGCAAATCTAAGACAAAGAACCCCTTAAATGATGTTGACCTTGATCTAAAGGTGCTGATACAGTTACATTTACCAGGGTTCAGTACCTTATTGTATTGCAGATGTCATTGTAAGAAAGGACTAAGTCAGTGTTGGCTGAATGTGCAGAATAGTGCACCTGAATCAGAATGTTAATCACCTGTAGCTGAGTGTGAGCTATCAATCCCAGCTTGTGTGGATACTCCTAATGTAATCTAGAGTATGGTGAGACTATTGCCAGGGAGAGTATCTCATGTTTAATGTATGCTATTGTCATAGATCTATCAAAGTCTTGTGATAATGAATGTGAATTAGTCAGTCGATATATGTGGCTGAGAATGAGAGTTTGATGCTAGTAGAATATGTATTAGTGAGATTGTGATGTTGTGAGGAGTCAGGACTGATTCGATTGTTTTGACCAGAGAGAGAATATAATGATGTTTCTATTGTTGAGTTAGGGTTTGCCAGATATTGATATTGTTGAGCAGTGTTATTGGCCTTTGTGGGCACCTGTTGAGTGCCAGGGTTTACAGTGCTTCTAACTTGCTTGTTGAACCAGGGATATGTCAGCATTTATATGGATGAATGTTTTCTGTGAGTTGATAGGTTGATGTAACTTGAGCAGAGTTTATCTGAGTTTTTATGAAGGTAGGGTTTGATCTTGAGCAAAGGAAGTTATTGTTGTTGACGACCTTGTGCTAGTATTGCAGATCGACAAATTTAGCAAATTGTTTTGATGTGATTTATTTTGGTACTGAGCATAGGTGATCCAGTTTGAAAATCGTGAACCATGGTCCATTGTGGTGAATTGAAGGCCCGAGCCTTAAGCGAAAGTGGTGGCTTGCTGAGCAGGGCGACTAGGTGTTGCAAGGCAGGAGAGTGAAGTCTCCTTTAGGTTGGAGCTGGTAAATGAAGGTGTTGGAGCATCCTTTCAGTTGGCGTTGCTAAATCAGGGGGTTGGAGCCCTCCTTTCGTTGTTGCTAGAGAATCTCGAAAGTTGGAGCTTTCTATTAATGTAATCCTTACGACCTCTATTAAAAGTGTCCAGTGGTTTTTCTCCCAAAAGGGTTTCCAACTAAAAATATCTGGTGTACTATCTTTGATGTTGTGCGTTGTTGAATGGTGTCACTGATTTATGTCTTGATTTATTGTTGATGATAACTAATGCACTGTGAAGTTAAAATTAACTAATTGAAGTGAAATATTGATTCACCTCCTTTCAATATTTCCAACAGAATCCTAGTGAGATATGATGCCATTGTGTCGGATTAAGTCATCTTGGTGTTCTTTAGCTTTTGCCTCAACACCATTTTTCGATTATGGTTATCACTGATATAGGTTCATTAGAGTAGTCCAAATCTCATGGGCACTATTCTTCCTTGATATGTGAGGGATCACATGATCCTTCACCCCCTCCATGATGATACTACTAGCTTTTTCATCTTTCAATTTGTGAGCTGCTAGAGCTGTAACTTCCGAAGGAGTTGTAATCTGGTTGTTAACAAAATCCCATAGGTCGTTCTCCATGAGAGTGAACGCTATCCTCTCCTTCCATGGACTAAAGTTGTAGGTGCCATCCAACTTGTTCTTGAACCTCAAACTAATTGGTGCCATCTCGAAATTGGGATTTTCTTTCTTTCTTTCTTTCTTTATCATTATTATTATTTTCTGATTGTCACATGCTGATTGGTAGGGTCTCCCTCTCTCCCTTTGAGGGTTGACCTTTGCGAGTCATTTTGGGTCTTGATCACACTCTCACAAGGTCTGACCACGCCTCTGACCTGTTGCTTGCTTGCCTAATTTGTTGCGTGGCTGGCTATGCTTGTAGTTATTGGTAACTTCTTTGCCTACTACGACTTTTCTCGATTGGGTCCTCGTGATGCCAACTTTTTTTTCGACCAATAATTGCATCACTTGCAACCCATCTTCCCTATACTCCACATCTTGTGTCGATCTTGTAGACCTACATTGGTCGATACCCGTGTTCGTCTTGATCGTGGACTCTCGGCTCCTATGATCCCTACATGTTGTGAAGTCTTTGTTAGTCCCATTACTCCTAGATGTATGCTTGCCTGTGACTTTCCTTATATGTGGCTAGTTGACGCCTTGAGTGTGCTGTGCATTGCGAGTGTAGCTTGGGAGGTACTCCCACAACCCTTGGGGTACTAGGTTGTGTGGAGTTGACCCATGGAAATGTGGTTTTGTGGGAAATGTACCCAAGTGGTGCGATTTGGGCACAAGTGTAGGCTAAAGACCCAAAATATATCATTGTTTATTCTATTCATTGTGTGAGGGCACCTTTGATGAGCTAAAGGGGGCGCCTAAGGCAATTCATCTTCTATAAAAACATAGCCTATGAAGGAGTTGCCGATCTAAGAAGGAAGAGTCTTTAATAGAAGGAAGGACGAATATCCTTGTGTGGTCTATTTGCTTGAGAAGGCCACACAAGGAGAGGTCAACACATCATTGCAGTTCATTTTCTGTAAAAGCATTGGCTTGTGAAGGAGTCATAGAACTAAGAAAGACGAGTCTCTAAGGGAAGAAGAAGGACGAATATCCTTGTGTGGTCTGTCCGCTTGAGAAGAGTTATGTGCTAAAGAGATCTCTGTTTTCTAGATATTAAGAGGTAGCTGGACATGACCTGTTTGCATTCTTTTGGAGAGGGCCGAAGCCCTAATTCACCGTGGAAGGTTTGTTCAAGGGCCGCAATTAGGGCAGAGTTCCTTCTGACTCAAATGCAGGAGGCCACAGGCTGTGATGGAGGATCTGAGCCGATTAAAGGACCCTGTAGAGGTTTGTTTAAAGGGTTGAGAGGCCTCAGAGATCTAGTGCCACAAGGCCAAATTTCTTTAGGCCTGAGCAGAGGTTAGTAAAGGAGGAATTGGGTTGTGTTTTCTGAGGATGCTTGCAAGAAGGTTGATGGAAGTCTGTCCTTGAATGTTGGATATGAGAGTAGTGTTTTGCAAGGTTGTTATACAATGATTTGAGGGGTAAATTACTATGAGTTGTTGAGCTATATATGAGCTAATTATATAATGAATTGGAGGAGCAAAATCACCTTGAGAAGGCTAATTGGTTGGAGTTGATTGTGCAAGAGTTTTGGAGTAGCAAACCCCTTGTGAGAAGCTGGAGTGCAGAGGTATTAAAGGTGCAATAACTTTGTGAAAAAGGTGGCAAAGGACTCGCTAGGTGTTCAAGGCAAAGAGCACTGAAAGTATTGTGGTCAAGGGCATCTTCAACAAGTAAGTCAAGTTTGTTCTTGTTCTTAGGAAGATTTATAGTCAAACGTTTGTTGACTTCAAGCCCTATTTTTCCTTGTATTAGGGCTTTGTAAGGGCCATGATCCCTCATACGAGAGCTATACGTTTGATTTCTTAAAGTTGTAATAAAATCACGTGTTGGGTCATCTAAATTCGTGTGTACTTAATTGGTTCACTACTGTTACATTTCCGCTGTGCAAAATGTTTGGAGTTGTGTGTATTTTAGTGTGTTTGTGATTGTGATTAGACATAGACTTGATTATGAAGTACTAGGAAAAATCAACACTATGGCCTATTGGCCACCTTACTCCTAGCATTGCTATGCAATCCGATGCGTGATTTTGTACTAGTGGATGCTCAACCAATTGTGCTAGCTAGTCTATCACCGTATCAAGTACCTTCATGGTGGCTCTGTTGCATTGAATTGGTCGGATGTTGTTAAAATTGGCAACTAGGGCCATACTCCACGTGGGTCATCTTATTTATGGCAGCTGATATTTTTCTTGGATTCCTCTCGTCGAGAGGTGTAGGATTGATCTAATGATCATCAGATTCCGACATGTATTTATGGAGATATGAATTTATTTGTATTTACTTGACAATTTGTCAAGGCTGGCTAGCAACTAAATGTGTGGCACACATCCTCAACGATTCATATAAATACAAGTTACCTTGAGGCATTATTCACTCATGTCATCTCTCACATTCTTCTCTCTCCTTAGTTGATTGGGTACACACAAGGAGCAACTCTCACGTGGGAAGGAGGATGCAGAAGGACGTAGGAAGGAGGACGCAAAACTGTTTGACTGCGTTGACCGAGTTTGACCAGGGCTGCAGAAGGTCTCTTTGACCAACGTTGACCAGCGTGGACCTTCTTGGACTGCAGTTTTGGTGTGGTTGTCTCTCCTAGGCAGGCCGCAGATTTTGGCACGCAAACTGAGCCAATCTGACCTCAAGTTTGACCAGTGTTGACTACCCTAATCGCTGGCAACAGGTTGACTTCTGTTGACTTCATTTGACTGAGTTGTTTAGATTGTTTTTGGGTTATCTCTTCTTGGTGTTGGAGGCCGATTTGACTGGGATATTGACCAAGCTCATTGGAGGTCAATTCTATCTTGTTTGACCAGCTTTGACTTTGCTGGTTAGGGTTTGCTGTTGCTATCATAAAATTACAGATTTGTATATTTATACTATTTCTCACTCTGCTGAACTATTGTAGATTATAGAAGAATTGGTCAAAGGGTTTCCCCACATTTGGGTTTGTCCCTAGCTTGCCGCCACATCTGGTGTCTCTTGTCTTGGCTTGTTTTTTGTTGATCTATTTATGTTCTATCTGCATTTTACTTTATGTTAATGTGATTGCTAAACAGTGAAACTCACATTGGGCTAATAAAGAAGAAATTGAAGTAAATTGCACTAAGCATAGACCATAACTTAACATGGTATCAGAGCTGAGGTGAAGACAAAGCCCAAGCAAGAGCAAGAGCAATCACCAAAGTCTATTGGAAAAAGTCTTAAGACTTCATGGGTTCCTCATCACACTTCCCCACCGAAGACAAGCTCCGTGAGAAGTCTGACTATCACGGATGGAAGATGTCTCTCGATCTGACATTGGAAGAGCAAGAAGTGTTGGACTATGTGGGAGGCAGAATTGTTGAGCCTCCATCAAATGCACTGGTTGCTGCAAGGAACAAGTGGACCAAGGGTGAAGTCAAAGCAAAGAAGATCATCCGGGACTCTATCGACAAGTGCCTAGTGGCCTACGTTTACGAGCTGAACACCTCCAAGGAAATCTACGATACACTGGTAAGTTTGTTTAAAGTCAGTGATGCAAATCAAGTTTTGTTCCTCAAGAATAAGCTGAAGGAAATTAAGAAGGGCAAAGATGAGGATATGTAGTCTTACTTCTTAAGGATCACCGAGATCAAGAATGATCTCCTATCCATTGGGGAAGTCATTCCTGATAGGGAAATGACTATCACAACTTTTGGAGGGCTCCCATCTGAATGGTATGTATTTAGAACCACTCTTCTCAACAATAATGTAATTCTAGGATTTGAGGAATTGATGGCGAGATGCATTCAAGAAGAGACAAGGATGGAAGAGCAGAAAATGCCTGCATTTAAAGGCAACCCCACTGCTTTCTCCTCTCATGCTAAAAGGAGAAATAATTTTGGGTCTAAATCTAAAGGAAAGGCCAGATCGAAAGGTGGAAGGAAAGGAAGATGTTTCGTTTGCAACAAAATTGGCCACTATGCGAGGGAGTGTCCTTTGTCCTAATAGAAAGGGCACATCTCATGACGATGATCAAAATCACTCTTGAGGCAATTCCAACCACAATCAAAGGAATGGTAGGTTCAATGGCAAAGGAAAGAGGAATGTCGGAAATCAAGGAATTGGTCAACCCTCCAAGAAGGCAAGAAACTCTAGGTATGAATCTAATGTTGTTAATAATAAGCAAGATGAATATTATCTGATATTGACCCTCTCTACTACTTCTCCTCCGGACTTGTTGGGAAATTGGCTTATTGATAGTGGTGCCTGAAGGCACCTCACTGGTTACAGGGAAGCTCTCTCTAATCTGATAGAGAAGGAGACCAACTTGGAAATTATTCTTGGACACAACTCCACCTATCCCGTGAAGGGCATAGGGAATGTTATTCTTCAATTGAATCAGGGTAACACAATTCATTTGCAAGAAGTCCTATATGTACCTAATCTCAAGAAGAACCTGGTATCCATTTCAGCAATGGAAGACAAAGGCTACAAGGTGGCCTTCATCGATGGCAAGGTACGTGTATGGAAAAAGAATTTTAAAGATGCTTTCAACTCTTGGGTTTCGAGTTGACTCTCTATATCAAGTCGGAGGAAGTTTGTTGGGAGTCATGTCTTGTGGCACATCTCTTCAGTCCGAACTATGGCACCGAAGGTTTGCCCCCTTCATTATAAGGCTCTACCCGATGTGAGACAAATGGTGACAAGGATGTTCGAGTTTAAAATAGAGCAAGAAGGTGGATGTCCGGGATTTGTCAAAGGAAAACTCAAAAGGGGACCATTCCCCTCAAGCCATAGCAAGACCTTCGATAGATTGCAGTTGGTTCACTTCGACATATCTGGTATGATGCCTGTGAACTCTTTGGGTGGATATTTATATTACCTCACTTTTACAGATGATTATTCTTGCAAGACTTGGATATACTTCTTGAAAAAGAAGGATGAAGTGTTCTCATGGTTTTGTCACTTCAAAGCCTTGATCGAGAATCAAACTGAAAAAAAGATCAAGATCTTAAGGACTGATAATGGGACTGAGTATGAATCCAATGAGTTCCATGACTTTTGCAAAGAGGCTGGCATTAAGAGGGAGACCACAACACCATATACTCTTGATAAGAATGGTGTGGTGGAAAGGAAGAATCGTATGATTGTGGAAGCTGTCCGTGCTATGCTCCATGATTAAGGCTTCTGAAGTTTCTATGGGCTGAAGCTGCGAATACTGCCGTATATGTTCAAAACCGATGCCCTCATCAAGCATTGGGTTCCAAGACTTCCGAAGAGATGTTGACTGGTAAGAAACCTAATGTATCTCATTTTAGAATTTTTGGAAGTCCTGTATATTTTCATGTGCTGAAAGAGAAAAGGAATAAATGGGGTGCATATGGAAAGAAGGGAATCTTCGTGGGCTATAGCGAAAATACTAAGGGTTATAGAATCTATGTGGTTGGTCAAAGGGAAGTCGAGATTATCCATGATGTCACCTTTGACTAAGATATGGCTCTTAGCAAAGTTGATAATCTTCCTACACTAAGGAAAACTAAAGAAGCTGATACTAGGAAATCGGAGGAAAAGGAAGATGAAACGATGCTCGATGTGGAAGAACCTATGGATCTTATTGATCTCCCTCTGCAAGAGCCTTCCTCTTCTAGGAAGAGGCCTTCATGGCTTGGGGGGACACTTGATGATGTTGAAGGGCACATTGCACCAGAGGGACTTTCCGTGAAAGTAAGAAGCCGACCAGGTATCAGGGATACTTGACCATTATGAGCACGATCATTCAAAATGAGCCCTTCACTGTTCGCAGAAGCCGTGAAACTTCAAGTATGGAAGGATGCTATGACTGAAGAATACAAGTCCATCATGAAGAACGATGTGTGGGATGTGGTCCCTAGACCCCAGGACAAAACAGTTCTCAATTCGAAATAACTTTACAAGATAAAGCATGGAGCTGATGGAAGTGCTGAAAAGTATAAGGCTCGTTTTGTTGCTCGTGGTTTCTCTCAAAAGGAAGTTATAGATTATGATGAGATATTTGCACCTGTTGCGTGATACACCACCATTCGCTCGATCATAGCCCTTGCTGCTTCGCAAGGATGGAACCTACATTAGATGGATGTCAAGACCACGTTCTTGCATGGTTCGATCAAAGAGGAAGTCTATGTGGAACAACACGAAGGATTTGAGGTTCATGATTGGGAATCTCACGTGTGTAGGCTGAAGAAAGCCCTCTATGGGCTGAAACAAGCACCCCGAGCTTGGTATGAGAGGATCGATAGCTACTTGATGAAGTTGGGATTCACTAGGAGTGACGTCGACCCAAACCTTTACTTTAAGGTTGAAGATGATAAGCCTCTCATACTGGTGCTGTACGTTGATGACCTCTTTCTGATAGGTGCGAATCCTCTCATTCACAAATGTAATAGGGAGTTGGCTTCCGAGTTTGAGATGAAGGACCTAGGACTGATGCACTATTTCCTAGGGCTGGAGGTCTGGCAGAATCCAGGGGGGATTTTCCTATCTCAAGGAAAATATGTGGTGAAAATATTGGAGAGATTCGGTATGGTGCACTGCAAGACCGTGACTACCCCGATGGAGCTTGACTTCAAGAAGTTAAGCGGTAGTGCTGCAGGACCTGCTTTGGAAAATGCTACCGAGTATTGTCAACTCATAGGAGCATTGATGTTCTTGGTGAACTCCCATCTGGATATATGTTTTGCAGTCAACACGTTGAGTCAACATATGGTTGAGCCTCACCACTCACATTGGATTGGTGACAAGAATCTGTTGAGATATCTTTGTGGCACAATCACTCATGGGTTGAGATACACTGCAGAAGATGTGAGACTACATGGATATACCGATGCTGTTTGGGTAGGCAGTGTGGTGGACTGAAAAAGCACTTCCAGGTGCTGCTTCTCTTTGGGATTTGGCTTGATATCTTGGATGAGCAGGAAGCAGAAGTCGGTGGCTTTGAGCACTGCTGAGGCAGAGTACATTGCTGTGAGTATGGCCTCTTGTGAGGTTGTCTGATTGCGGAAGCTCTTCAGTGAGTTATTTGGATATACATTGGATACTACCGTGATCCTATGTGACAATCAGAGTGGGATTCGTTTATCAGAGAATCCCGTATTTCATGATCGCTCCAAACATATCGATATTAGGTACCACTATATCTGGGATATGGTACAACTAGGAGCAATAAGGCTCCATCATATTGGTACAGATGAGCAGGTCGCCGACATTTTGACGAAGCCCCTGGGAAAGGTCAAATTCTTGACTTTCCGAGAACGGCTTGGAGTCATTGAGAGACCCTCTTATGAGGGTCCTGTATGATGCATGCATTGAGCTCCGGGAGCTCTGGGGGGGCTTGGGGTACTTCTTGGAGCGACAAGCGATCACAGGGCGACTCACCCTCCCTTAGTGGTGTACTGTGTATAGGATGAATAGTTTAGCCTTCCCCTGTGATACCCTGTGGCGGCTTATGGACAGGATGAGTGGTCTCTTGTTGAGGCATCCTGCCCATGCAGTCTGGGACTCATGGGAAGTACCTCTCATTTGGCCAATGAGAAGGGAAATGGGGTTAGGGACCATAGTAGTACTATCAATGGATGCATCATTGTATTTACCTTTCTCCCTATGCTAGGATGACCTCCATTGATCTAGGATCAATTGGAACTGACTTCGGGTCAGTAAGGGTGATATAGCTCACTCTCTTTTGGCATTGATCTGGGATCAGTAAGAGTGGTATGACACACTCTCTCGGACTGACTTCGGGTTAGTAGAGGATGGTATGGTACATCCTCGATCATTTCTTCTTCTTCATAGATCAACAGAGCAGAGCTGAGCAGTGCAGGGCAATGCATTTGATGGTAGAGATAGTACTGACGGTCAGATGGATTAGCAGATGGAGTTCTCCCTAGTTGAGAGGGATTGTTAAAATTGGCAACTAGGGCCAAACTCCATGTGGGTCATCTTATTTATGGCAGCTGATATTTTTCTTGGATTCCTCTCGTCGAGATGTGTAGGATTGATCTAACGATCCTCTAATTTCGACATGTATTTATGGAGATATGAAATTATTTGTATTTACTTGACAATTTGTCAACGTCGGCCAGCAACTAAATGTGTGGCACACATCCTCAACGATTCATATAAATACAAGTTACCTTGAGGCATTATTCACTCATCTCATCTCTCACATTCTTCTCTCTCTCCTTAGTTGATTGGGTACACACAAGGAGCAACTCTCACGTGGGAAGAAGGAGGACGCAGAAGGACGCAGGAAGGAGGATATAGAACTATTTGACTGCATTGACCAAGTTTGACCAGGGCTGTAGAAGGTCTCTTTGACCAACATTGACCAACGTGGACCTTCTTGGATTGTGGTTTTGGTGTGGCTGTCTCTCCTAGGCAGGCCGTAGATTTTGGCACGCAAACCGAGGCAATCTGACCTCAGGTTTGACCAGCATTGACTGCCCTAATTGCTGGCAGCAGGTTGACTTCTGTTGACTTCATTTGACTGAGTTTTTCGGATTGTTTTTGGGCTGCCTCTTCTTGCTGTTGGAGGCCGAGTTGACTGGGATATTGACCAAGCTGATTGGAGGTCAATTCTATCTTGTTTGACCAACTTTGACTTTGCTGGTTAGGGTTTGTTGTTGCTGTCATAAAATTACAGATTTGTATATTTGTACTATTTCTCTCTTTGCTGAACTATTGAAGATTATAGAAGAATTGATCAAAGGGTTTCCCCACATTAGGGTTTGTCCCTGGCTAGCCACCACATCTGGTGTCCCTTGTCTTGGCTTGTTTTCTGTCGATCTACTTATGTTCTATCAACATTTTACTTTATGTTAATGTGATTGCTAAACCGTGAAACTCACATTGGGCTAATAAAGAAGAAATTGAAGTAAATTGCACCAAGCATAGAACATACCATATCTTAACAGATGTGCTGGCGGCTATTCTTGACAACTCCAACCCTTTGTCCAACCCCCAATGCGACCTAAAACTTCCACTCACACTCAACCGCTACCTTGATAGTTTCCACCATTGTCGCCTCTTTCTGGGCTGTCGACAAGGTGGGTTTGATAGACTGCTCAGGTTGTCAACCCCCAAATTTTTTCTTATTTATTTATTTAGTTTTTAAACCCTTAAAAATTTTATGTTAATTTTCCTGTAGAAAATTTTCTTTTGATGCTGTTGTACAATCCTTCGTAATGCCCTATGCACTTTGTAATTTTTTTTCTATCACCTACGATCATAGTCGAACTTGGCCTTAGTGATCTTGTATGAAACTGATGCCTTGAGATCGATTCTCATAGTTTTAGCTTTATACCATGTTCAATTTTCTTATAAACCTAGTAGTTGACAATCCATTGACTGAACAGATTACAAATCTATTGAATGAATGCAGAACTAGGTCGTTAACATCAAATTAGCAGAAGCAAAATATAAAGAATCTCACAAAATTGACACAAAAAATTATGCCTAATCAAATTAGTTCATCATTAAATTGATTTAGAACCTACTTGGGATCTCGTCCTAGGGTAATGGCCAATCTGAGGAAATACATGTAGAATAACTATATCTAATCCAACTGATCAATCCCTCCTTGGCCAATTTGGATCTCCTTGTTTCCCCCTTCCTCAAACCCAACACACTAAAGTATTACACTCCTCACCAAGGTTCCTCTCTCAACCTTGTGCTACTATATGTTGTGTCTTCTCCCTCTCCTTAGTGATTGAAATTAGATCTTGCCTCACTTGAGATCAAGGTTTGAGATTAAAACATAATGACTAAAGTAGATACTTTACTTTTTTAAATGTTTCTTTAGCTCAATAAAATAACATAATAATTATTTGCTACACCTAGACACTTAGGCCTATGCAAAAGTACCTTCCCAAACCACAAACATTGACATTTACTCTCTATGTCATCATCAAAGGAGGCTCATCACTACCCTTCAAAAGTCTTTTGTTGCTTTGTGGACCTTAGGAACATGCTTGACTCTAATTCTAGAGAGTCCATGTTCCAAAGGTTACATGGCATTAGATCTAAAAGATCCTTTTGGTTGCCATCTTGAAATTTTATGAGTCAGTGCTTGGTTGTATTTACATTGCCCTTGACCTCTTGGACTTAATTAGGAGTACCATAGGGGTCAAATGGGGCTACTCTCTCTGATTAGAGATCATGAATTTGGTTTTACCAAGGTTCACTATTAGTTGCCAAAGATCACACGATTGATCCGAGGCATCAAGTTACCTCAGTAACGTCTATAGAGTGAAGGCCAACAATAGCACATGATCTCCAAATAAAAGGGGTGAAATGGAGGTTTGGTGAAGTAGGAAACCATCCTTGATTTGAGTAGAATCCTTGATGAATTATTCTAGCTCCCTAATTTTAGTGTAGATACACTTCTAATTGACACAAATCGCACTCTTGGTATTCTTGGAGGGTTCATCGTGAAAGTGCTTTTCGTGCCACCAGTTTGGTCAGTATGCTACTAAATGCCTAACAGGAAGAAAGAGTCCAAGAAGTACCAAGTAGGAGCCTCGGCGGAGATAGATGAGTTCTCTTCTCATTTTGAGGAGTTTTTGCTTATTGCTTGCATGGCAAGCTCAGTAGCTACTATTTTATTGTATGATGATAGTGGTGCATCCTGTCATATGATGAGGAACGAAAACTACTTCAACAAACTATCAGAAAGGCACATGCAGTTCGACATTGACATGGGAGATGTTGGGAAGTACCAGGTCAAGGGAACTATTATAATCCAATTTGAGAGGGAGTTTGAAAATACTCTTTATGTCAGAGATGTCCTTTGTGTACTAGGGCTCAAGAAGAATCTCATTTTAGTCTCAGCATTGGTGGATAAGAGGTATGAAGTGATCTTCAGATATGGTAGGGTTTTTATAAAAGCTTCATACTCCAAGGTGGCTAAGTAGATTGGGGTTAGGCATGAGAGCCTGCACAGATTGCAGTTTGAGATAGCCCCAACTTTAACCTGCAGAGGGAGTCGTGACTTAAGAAGGGAGCTTGGGGAGTTATGGCATAGGAATGTGGGGCATTTGCACCATGGAGCGCTAAAGATTCTCAAGGAGATAGCGACACTCGAGGTGTGCGAGGGTTGCACACTCGACAAGTATGCTAAAATCTCTTATCCTAGCAGATACAATCGGGCCAAGGGCATCTTAGGCCTTGCTCATTCAAATGTTTGTGGTCCCCTCTCTACAACATCTGTTAATGGGTACAAGTATTATGTCACCTTCATAGATGATCATATGAGGAAGATGTGAATATTTTTCATGAAAAAGAAGGGTGAAGTCTTCTTGAAGTTTTTGGAGTACAAGGCCTTGGTTGAGAACCAGACTGGCAAGAAAATCAAGGCGCCAAGGTCTGATAACGGTGGGGAATACACCTTAAACGTGTTCAAGGAGCTGTGTGCCAAGGAGGGCATTAGGAGGGAGCTAATCACACCATATAACCCTCAGTAGAACGAGGTGGCAGAGCGCAAGAATAGGGACATAGTTGGAGTTGCCAAAGCCATGTTGCATGTCCAAGGGCTACCCAAGTTTCTTTGGGTTGAGCCATGTAATACACTAGTTTTTTTGTAGAATTGGAGCCCACATAGAGTGTTGGGGTGAGTTACACCAGAGGAGGCTTTTATCGGGGAGAAACCAAATGTGTCACTTTTCCGGATATTTAGTAGTTTTGTGTACTGCCATGTACTGGAGGAGAAAAGGAAGAAGTTGGAGCCCACTGTAGAGAAGGGCATCTTCGTCGGCTACATCAAGACATCCAAGGCGTACAGGGTGTATATACCAGCACTAAGGAAAACAATCATCAGGAGAGATGTGAAGTTTGAGGAGGATAGGGCCTTGAGGAAGTCCTTAGAGCGTGAGTAGACTATTGTACAGGAGGAGGAGCAGCAGGTTCCCAAGCATGAGGCTCACTCAGCACCTCAGACTATACCTGAACATGTTGATGGGCAGGCCAAGCAACAGAAGGACGAGGGGGACACACAGATTAAGGAGAGAGTAGAGCCCACTCAGGCTGTGACTCACAGGGAGAAGGAGAGCGAGATGGGCAGATCAGCTGAGTGTTCACCTAGCCTATATCTACATGACCTTGAGCTATATAATCAAGAATAACATTAAGGTGATCATTGGGAAGCCTCCCTTGTGGTGGAATTCTGGTAAAGAGTAGGACGAAGGTTGCTGAGGTGACAGTGGCAATCTCCCTCATTGTTGCAATCTGGCCTTTGCTTTGTGAGGCCTCTCACAAGGCCTGCTAGATTTTGAGGCAGCAGTTACAATCATCCTTATCCTCATAAATTTATCATAATGCAAGTCATATTGGAAAAACAATTCAAATATCCACATAATAGATGGTAGTGAATATGTGAATTGTGACCCGAGTTGACTTTTGATTCATATAGGTGTTGACTCACAAAAACAGCCATATCGCTGTTAGATCAAATCTGACAAACATCTCAGTTAATTATGCCTTTCAATGAAAGTATTAGCTTCCCAAAACCCATATGGATAGAAAATTGTCAAAAGAACTTGTTCAAGATGTTTTGGTAAAATTTTGATCAGGTTTTCAATGTTCTTATCGTGTGAAGATAAAATTGTCTGCTACCTGTTAGGCTATAGACCACTGTACGAAAAATTGTGCTACATTTGCTTTGATAGCAATTTTGTTTGCTAGGAATTTTACTTCTTCTGTGAGCACAAAATATCTAATGGGTTACACTGAACTTTATAGCATTGCTGGAGGGTAGACCTTGCATTCTATCCTAAGCATCAAAATGGGTAAGCATATTATCAAGGGATTATAATCTTCTTAGAGTTTGTGTTTTTCTGATTACCATGTTATTGGTAGGCCATTCAGATTTCCTTTTATTTGGAGTTGACATTGTTGAAAAGTCTCATTTGTAGTTTACATGCAAGATTGTCCATGTACTTATTGTTTTGTTATCTTTTTTAATGTTTGCAGGAATCCTCCTATTAGCAGAGATTCTTTCTCGTCTCAGAACAAAACCTTTGGAAGACAGTGCTATTCATAGCTTGACACTCTTTTTTACATCAAGACTTGTAAGTTGCATATGCCATTCTTTTTTCTTTATATGTATTGTGTATATAACTTCATGCATGGAAAGTTTCTGTTAAAGTGTGAAGATTGTCAACCTTGTCACTATTACTAACACAAATGAACGTTGGGAATAAGAACTTAGCTTCCCTCATGATACCCAGAAATGTGGATGAAATGAGTGATCTTAGTGAAACAGTTTTCGAAGGAGATGATAATGAGAGCTGCAAAGTTTCTCTAAAGAATAAGGCATAAGACAAGATCAGTTGCCCCTTTCCTTAGGCAAGTGACATGCCTGTCTCTTTATGGCTATGACATATGATTGCCACTTGCCAAAGCAGGAGCATGAGGTAAGGAAAGCATTTTTAGTAATGAGACTCTCCAAATGATTGATTGCCATCCTATACCTGAGTCCCAATTATCTAATCAAGAAACTAACGAATCACTTGCACTCACAATCTCTTTTTGGTTTGAAAAATTTGTCTTTTTTTCCGATGAATAAATATCCTTATATTCCATATGAGGAATCTACATGTTTCAGTCATCAAGGGACTCTGCAACAACAAGGCTCGAGGCCAATACAAGGATATACTCATATGTGCTCAACATGTCACATGTGGAAATTGAACCTCGATGAGGAGGATAACAACTTTTCTCCCAAGCACCCAAGCTACATCCAATTGACTTGAAAAATGTGTCTTACATTTACAGAAAAGTATTTAAAAAAGTAGAGCAACAAGTATGACACTTATGTGAAACACTTGTACTGCTGGGATGTGACTCACACAATACATTTTGCCATGCTTCAATCAATGGGTTGAAATCTATGAAAGCAATACCTTTGATACATATCATAACTTTCATATCCGGTTCCATTTCCTGTTCTGACATAATTTTAGATTCCTGTAGCTAATGCAATTTTTCAACTTTAGTGTCTATAAGTATCTCAGTAGCAGATGTTGTCTGGACTGTGAACTGCTTTCTATTTCATAGATTTTATATCATTGGTGCAAGGGAACAACGGGTTTTTTCTTCCTTACTAAACTTCATCCTATTCTTTTTCAAACATATTTTTCTATGCTTGGACTGAATCAATGGTCTTGACAAAAGTAGTTTATGCGGACTATCTGTGTCTGGTAGCTGCATAGCTTCAAATGCAGCAAAAGTAGTCATAAAAATATACTTGTAAATATATTCACTAGTTTCTGAGAAATCTTTTTTGGTGAGAATCACATTAAGGTTCATTTGCCGATGCGTTTTGAACCAGCCAGTGTGGTTCATCGTCAGGACAAGATATATTCACTAACTTTCGACAGCCTTACTTATATACTGATTTACTTCTTAACTTGTGTAGAGAGTATAGCTAAGTTACCAGGATTCAGATCCAGATCCGGATACGACAAGTACAAACAATATAAAATATTTTGCAGTGTTTAGAAATAAAATTTATATCAATATATAATATTTTATAATTTTTAAAAATTAAATTTATATCAATGTAAAATATTTTATAATTTTAAACAATTAAATTTATATAAAAATGAAATAAAAACATATATTAATTTTTAAATATGTAGTTTTTATATATAACACTTATAGAAATATTTCTTAGATGAATAATATCAGAATTAATATATTATTGATAAATATTAATTAAATTTATATAAAATAAAAAATTTGCAACTTTTATTTAAATTTTTAAATATAAAACTTCTATATAATACTTTTAAAACAATTATTAATTTAATAATATTAAAATTAATGTATCATAATATTCAAACATTAATTACTATTATTATATTTAAATTAAATGACCATTGAAGTTACTTTATATTTAAATTAAGTGACCATTGAAGTTACTTTATATTTAAATTAAATGACCATTAACTATTATTATATTTAAATAAAGTGATCATTAAAGTTACTTTATATTTGAATTAAATGACCATTAAAGTTACTTTATAGAACTCACTTTATGAAACTCACTTTTTTACACTTTAGATAAAAATAAAACTCAATTAGAATATCCAAATGGTCGTAGCTTACAATCTTGCGTTAAAGTTTATAATATGGTCAACCAAAGAAAAAATTAATGAACTATCGCATCCAACTCCCTTGTTAATTATTCACTCCACTGTTTTTTCCATTATCATGTGATAATTCGTACGCTGACTTGGAATTTTGAGCTGACGTCCGAACAGTTTTAGACACGGACAAATGCTGGGCAGATCTGGGCGGATCCAAGCCGAATCCGTCTCTGATATGGGGATTCGTAGATCCAGCCACTGGGGTTGGTGGATCTGGTAACATAGGGGTGTAGTCAATGTATGTTGCTGCAATTGTGGCCAAATGTTAGTTGACATAACATTGATATCATTTTTTGTCAAGTCAGGATCACTTACTAGATAGATCAATGTTTTCAAGATTTAGCACGCAGGGGGGGGTGTGCAACAGGGGGTAAGTGATATTCTGCCGATCTTTAGATCAACGATAGAGAATAATTGCACAACCCTCCCCCTGCCCCCCTCTCTACCACAAACCATGCATGGGGGGGGTCCAAAAACCACTAGAGGAAACCGACAACGCAGGTGGCAGACAAGTGAACATATGGCGCCACTCACTGGCGGACAACACAAAGACACATGACATGATACACGACATGGAAAATAGTAGATGATGGGGTCCAGTGCACACATGGGCAATCAACATTGCATATGATGTCAGCGCCACCGAGGTGGCATTTGGAATGATGGGCACATGTCATGCGTTTTGGGCTTATTGGGTGGCTAAGTGGGCCATTATTGAGTGACACGTGGACCACTTCTAGAAGGCCACACGACACTATTGACATGAGCACGATGTCAACACGACTAGGCACAAGTTGGGTAAGCCCTCAGAGGTTATGGATTTGGTCACAACCCTTGGTTTTATGGGAAAAAAGGGCCAATGCGTAAGTGTTAGGGGCTTAAGGTGAAATTCCGCGGCATGGACAATTACAGAGGCATATTCAATGATTTTGCTAAATTTGGAAACTAGCAAAAATTGGAAAGTCCAAGTTAAACTCTAATAAAACTCCAAAATTGATTGTTTGAGCAGATTTAATCAGTTTAACATAGAGATTGAGTTTTAAACAACAGAGAAGTGTTTGAAGACCTGCAGATGACATACAAAAGAGTTAGTTGAAACATAAGAGAGACAAAAATAAAATTTATGCATGAAGGAATAACCGAAGTTAACTAAAAGGTAAAGAAACTAATTTTACCAATCAATTTCTTTATAAGCAAAATCGATTGAGGAAAATTGTGTATTTTTTTGAAGGGTACGAATTGAATTACTGCTGGTGTGAATGGTGGATTTCTCAGTAATCAGAGATTGTTGAAGATGTTTTGGTGAGTGTTTGAAGAGACAAATTTAATTGTTTATGTAAGGAAATTGCCTTCATGGTTTGAGTATGAAAATTTTATGAAAGATGAATCATTGAGGTCAAGCAAATTGTAGCTTGCAGATCAGGGGTTGTAGCTCCTTCCAGTAGTTGCTGGTAAATATTTAGGGGTTGTAGCTCCTTTCAGTGGTAGCTGATAAATCAGGGAGTAGTAGCTTCCTATTGATTTTAGCTAAAAAACTTTGTAATAGCAAGTAATAGCTTGCCTTTGTGAAGAGATTGAAGAAAATTTTGAAGAATTTGTGTGTTTCTTTATGTTACTTATAATTTGTCATGCTCATATGAGTTAATTGCTGAAGTATTTCATGGTGTCCTAATATCCCCTCACAAGTGAAAGAAAGTGTAAAATTTCTACATACTGATTCACCCCCCCTCTCAATATTGTTCTGGTTTCTAACAACTTGCTGGTCTACAACCTCCTCGACTCTAGAAGACTTAGAATCAATGAGGTCACTTATGAGTGCCATGTAACTGTGAAATCTTTGTGTTAGCCTACTTTGTGTTGGCCTGCTTTCCCTGATGGTCCTCTTAGGGGCCTTCACATACTCTTGAGCATCTCTAATGGTATGCTCTGCCCATTTGGGTCTCGTCCTCTTGAAAGTAGGAGGAGGATCCTGTAAGAGAGCCTCTTGCTCGTCATCTCACTCTGAAGTTTAAACATTTGTACCTATCCTCCTCCTTAATGTTCGTCATCTCACTCTTGTCTAACCACTATCCTCCTCAATGCTAGAATGTAAATTCGGTAAGCCTTTCAAGATTGTACCCAACAAAGATTCCTTCCTCTACTATAGGATCAACTTTTTTCCTCTTCTCAGAAGGGACATGGGAATGTGTTAGGCACCCAAAAATGTGAAAGTGCTGAACCTCATGCTTTTTGCTAGTAAAAGCCTCCTTAGGAGTCATCCTCCCCAACAATTTGTGTGGACTCTTGTTTTGCAAGCCTCTTCCCACAAGAACATGGGTAGATCCTGATCATGTAACATGGTCTTTGTAGCCTTGGCGATGGCTCTATTTTTCCTTTCTGCAACCCCATTTGGTTGAGGGTTGTAAGGAACTGTCATCTCTCTCTTTATCCCTGCACTTGCACAAAAGTACTTGAAGTCATTGGAGGTGTACTTGCCTCCATTGTAATACCTCAACATCAATGTGTACTCTTTTGGCCTTCTCTAGGGATGCTCTATGATGTTCTTGGGACCTAAGGTATCCTTTGTATCAAAAAGAGCCATACAAGCCCTCAACATATACCACTAGCATTTGATGGTTAACATTGGTCTATGACTCACAGATAGGGAACATTATTGTTGATGTTTATAGCTCGGGTAGGTACTTCCTAACAGGGTTAAGTGTCTAGGCATGTTGAAGTCACCTAATTAGCCGTTAACCTTAGCAAGTAGTTTAAGCATTGAAGTAATTGAAATTTATAAGATAAAGTGAGTCAATGTAATGAAATACAAAGGCTATTTGTGTTTGTGAATTAGATGAATCTCAACCATCAATCAATTTGGAGATTAGGGTTGTGGATTTGGTCAAACTCAAACTTATAAAAGGAAGGCTAGGCTAAGGGAGAAGACACATTACATGTTGAGCACAAGACACAGTGAGAGTGAGATGTTAGTGATTGGGTGGAGAATGACTTCCACAATAGTGTGTAAGACTAGAGGAAAAGTGCAAGGGGTAGCAAGGAAGGACTTAGATCAGCTAACAAGATCGAAGGATAGATATATAGAGGGGTTTGATTAGTTGGATTATTTACAAGTTTATTGTTTTATGTATTTTTTCTCAGAGGGCCATTATCCATGGAAGGAAGTCCTTGTAATTTCTAAAGTTATTTGAATGAAGAGTTGATTTGAAGGGCATAAATCATTGTGTGCATGTGTGTGAGATTGGTGTTCAATTTTTCTTCGATTGTTATAATTTGTTAATATCCCAGTTGTGCTATTTATTTAGTAAATTTGCATAATAATTAAATATTACTGCAAGGAATCTACTAGGTAGTAATTGGCTAGGTTGTCGGGGTTAGGAAATTAGCATGGTATCAGAGCTTAGTTCTTTGTGAGGAACTAGTCTCTGAGAATTGCACAATGTAGAATTTGTACAGGCGCAAGCAAGCACATAGAGGTACCTTAGGTAGCCATAGGAGATTACATTTTTTTCGTATGCAAGACACAAAACACATTCGTACATAGGTGCCATACAAGGGATAGGAGGGGGTGTAGCTCAACTACAAAATATCAGGTCGACCAAAAGAGAAAAGGTAAAAAAATTAAACAAAATTTAATGGCCTGCATCCATGCCAACCACGAACCATAAAGAATGAACGTTCAAGACTTCTAGTGGTCAACAAAATATAACAAAAAGGTAGCTGACAAGCAGAGGATTTGGCCCATGTGGGAGATAAGGTGATAGAATTATTGGCAAGTCAGAGTGTGTCAGCAAGCATCAAGCGAGTTGTTTTGCAGGGACGAGCTGCTAGTCGAGCGCATGGTTGTAGCTGTAAGATTATAGAATGCAACCTTCAGTCCAAGAGTTGTGCGCGACAACAATGTGCAGGCCATCAGAGATGTTGGGTGCCGCAGGTGGAAGAGAAAGGAATAATGCAAGCAACTTGTGCAGTTGTGAAAGAGCTCATCTGTAGACAGGCTTCGAGGACAAGATAAAGTAACCATTGTTGTTTAGCAATTGAGTTGCTGGTTGTACAGTAGTTGGAGGAGATTAAGGGACACACAAAACACTAGTTTGAGGCCGTACATATTGTACGAGGTCAGGAACTTCTACAACAAGGACGTGTAGCAAAGTGAAGTGCATTGTAGTTGTAGCAGCGTGGTATGAAGGACAATGTTAGCCTTTTTCCATTAGGATTTGTAGAGGTCATCCTTCATAGGGAGAGAGGGAGACCTTACCAGTCAAGGGTTTCGTAGAAAGCCAATTTTCACAGGTGTTTCAAAGGATCAAAAATAGGTCCACCAAGAGACCCTAGCAGATTTATAAACTAATATTTAATTCTTGGGGCTGCTAGAAGGATTGAGCATAGAGCATATTTTTCAGATCTAGAAATGGCATCAACTAGTCTCAGGTTTGAGGACTGGTTGGATGGACAATTAAATGTTGGTTTATAGATTCGTTAGGATTTTAAAATTTCCTTCCTTGGAAGGAAAGGGTTACCTTGCTGCTGAAATAGTGACCTTTGGGAGATTGGGGATAAGGAGATCCAATCACCAATATATCCAACATTGTCAGCAACTCATGAAAAAAACATTAGAGCTTAGTGGGTCAATGGATGCTATGAAAGATCATTCGATCTGTCACGTTGTAGAGAAGAACATAGCCAGGGAGATGTTCAAGGCTCTAGTGGACTTGTTCCATGGTGAAAATATGAACAAGAAGATGATCTTGAGAAAGAAGCTCAGATCCATCCAAATGTCAAGATCTAATAATGTTACTAGTTACTTCATGAGAATCACCGAGACATGGGATCAACTTGTAGCCATTGGGGAGAAAGTGGAGGATGCAGAGCTCATAAATGTGGCACTGAATGGTTCTCCCAAGTCATGGGATCCATTTTCCAAAGGAATGTGCACTCGGGAAAAGCTTCTCAATTGTGAGAGGTTTTGGGATGACTGCATCTAGGAAGAGACTCATGAGGAGTCTAAAGCCATAAGGCAGGATGATGGAGAGGAGAACTTGGCTTTGGTTGATATTGCCAAGACGAGAAAAGTTAAGGGTTCCAAGGGTAATAGTGAGGAGCAACCTCTTAGTTAGGGAAGAAAAATGACTTGAGCAAGCTCAAGTGCTTCATTTGCCATAAGAGTAGGCACTGTGCATCATAGTGTTCAGAGAAGAAGGGAAAAGGGAAGTCGCAACAATCAACAACTTCAATAGAGGTTCAACTTGATGAGTTTGAAGTGCAGTTCGAGAAGGACTTCTCATTTGTCTCTTATCTATCTACCAACACTTTCACAAGGAGTGCTTGGTACTTTGATAGTGTGGATCACACCATATGATAGAGGCACGAGAGTTGTTTAGTAGTTTGATGGAGAGTGACTTAGATTTATCTGTGGAACTTGATAATGATGCCAAGTATGTAGTAAAGGGGGTTGGAACCATTAAGTTCCGGCTAGAGTCAGGAGGGATGTTCGAAGCCAAGGACATTCTGTTTGTACCAACATTGAAGAAGAACATGCTTCCAATGTCAATGATTGAGTACAGAGGATATGAAGTCATGTTCAGGAATGGGCAGGTGCTCATTCACAGTGGAGTCTAGCCTAGCTGCCTAGCACCACAATGCCATTGGGGTTAGAGGGAGCAACTTTTATAGGTTGACATAAAAACTTGTCTGAGGCACATGAGGTTGGGACACTTACACTACAACGCATTGCCGATTCTAAGGGAGATTGTTATCGGTCTCCCAGAGTTCAACATTGAGCAACATGGTGTGTGCAGAGCCTGTGTAGTTGGTAAGAATGCCAAGGTTGCTTCTCCAAGTGACAAAAGTAGGTCCAAGGGGATTTTGGATCTTGTTTATTCAGATTTATGTGGGACAATGTCAGTGGCATCAATACATGGAGAACAATAGTATGTCACGTTCATTGTTGACTATTCTAGGAAAACTTGGTTCTTCTTCATGAAGACCAAGGATGAGGTTTTCATTTGGTTCTGAGAGTTCAAGGCTGTTAATTTTAGGTAACAATGTTATTTTCTATGCTTAAGAGCAATTTTACTTCAATTTCTTTATTAGCCCAATATCAATATCCAGTTTAGCAATCACATCAGCATGATAGTAAAATGCAGATAGAACATAAACATAAACAATAGAAGACAAGCCAAGACAAGAGGACACAAGATGTGGCACCAGCTAGGGGCAAACCCCAATGTGGGGAAACCCTTGATCAAGTCTTCCTATATTCTTCAATAGTTCAGCAGAGAGAGAGATAGTACAATTTACAAATCTGATAATTTATGACAGCAGCAAAAAGCCCTAACTAGAAAAGTCAACACTGGTCAAAGAGGGCAGAATTCTTCCTCTAATTAGCTTGGTCAAACCTAGTGAACTTCAGCCTCCAACAGCAAGCCTAATTAGCCCAAAATAGTTCGAAAAGTCCAGTCAAAAACTGGTCAACGAAAGTCAACCTGTGGCCAACCCTAGGGCAGTCAATGCTAGTCAAGGGAGAGGTCAGATTGCCTCGATTTTAGTGCCCAGATATGTGGCCTGCTAGGATAGAGATGCCTCACACAAACCATAGTCAAAACAAGTCAACAATTGAGGTTAATGTAGTCAAATAACAAGCCTGCAGTTCGGTCAACGCTGGTCAATGCAGTCAAACGGAAATTCGTCCTTCTTCCTTCGCACGTGTGAGAGATAGCTGCCCAGATATGCGTACCCAATCACAAGATAAGAGAGTGAGATTTGAGATGAGATGATGGTGAAAATGACTTGAGGTCTCCTCCTTTTATATGCAACGTTGAGGATGAGTTGGGGGTTTGAATCCCTGTTTTGCTTGCTGGCCGACCTTGATAATTTATCCTTAATATAAATAAATTCATATCTTTATTTGTACATTTCGGAATCGGATAATCTTTAGATCAATCCTACACCTCTCGGAGAGAGGAATCTAAGAAAAATATCAGTTGTCATAAATAAGATTACCCACGTGGAGTTTGGCCCTAGTTGCCAATTTTAAGAAAGGCTCAGGTGGAGAACTAGACAGGAAAGAAGATCAAGGTCTCGAGGTTAGATACTCTAGGAGAGCACAACTCTAATGAATTCAAGGATTTTTGCAAGGGGGCGTGGATCATGAGGGAATGACAGTATCATACAATCATTAGCAAAATGGGGTTTTGGTGAGAAAGAATCAATCCATCATTGGTTTTGCGAAGGCTATGCTACATGACTAGAAGTTGCCTATATTTCTTTAGGCAGAGGCATGTAACACTGAAATATATGTGCAGGAGAAGCATCCTCACAAGATATTGGGGGAGAAGGCTCTAGAGTAGGCATTCATTAAGGTGAAGCGAGAGATAGGAAAATTGAGGATCTTTGGTTGTCTAGTATACATCCATGCTCCTGCGGAGAAATGGATGAAGCTGGACTCTTCAAGACAGAAGAGCATATTATCTTTTACATTGAGACCTCAAAAGCTTGCAAGATCTTCATACGAGCTCAAAGGGATATAATTGTGAGCAAGGATGTTAAATTTTGAGGAGAACTTGACATCTAGGAAGTCTCATGAGCTGCCACCGACAATGAGAGAGGGCAAGGGGAATGAGGCTTCGAAGGTACAAGAACATATAGGGACTTCTAGTTCAAGGAGTCAACCTTTAGGTGGGGAGAAGTCATTAGCTCCTTCTAGTTTTGTCAAGAGTCTCCGGTGGTTTGAGCAGACATTGAGGGATGCCGAGCATGTGGAGTCTCCTAGGAGCACATCAAGGGAGAGTCGACCTTCTAAGAAGTTTTCGAACTACATGGCACTAATGACTAACATAATTGAAGAGGCAACATACCATAAGGGTTGGAGGAAAGCCACATTGAAGGATGATGCATGGACATTGTGTTAGGATTGGAGAGACTTTCAGTTGCAGGCGACTCTTCAGGAAGTGCCTTACTCGCTAATAGGGAGTGTTTATGTTTGTAGCTTGGGTAGGTACTTCTATAAAAGCCTAAGTGTATAGGTGTGTGGAAATCACCTAATTGACCCTTAAGCTTAGCAATTACTTTAAGTATTGAAGCCTAAGTTGCACGAAATGTCGAAACGTCTAGAAGTTTCCGAAACAGGGATGACCCGAAACGCAACCCTCGGAAAATGGAAATGCAGCAGAAACTGTTGAAGAATCAAGGGCAATTAGGTGTAGTGTGATTCTTCTTGACTTGATAACAATTTGTGGAGTCTTTTTACTTTTTCTTGTTAGCTTAAACTTCTTATTCTTATTAATGCATGTGTGTGTACTTCATCAAACTGCTACCAAAAACATAAGAACAAGAACACAAGATGTTGGCCCTCTACCAGGGCCAAAAGCTCTCTTCTCTTGAGAGGAAAACCCTTTAGTAAGTTTCTCTTATTGAAGCTTCTTATTGATCAATGCCAAACCCTAGACCCTTCGCAAGAATATCCTCCAAGCACAAGTGAAGCCTTTTCAAGATTACTTCTTCTTGCAACACTTCGTCCTCCTCCTTCCAGCACTTTGTATTTCTTCCTTCGACACTTCTTCCGGCAACTGTAGAGACCTTAGATTGTATACTCTAGAATGACCTTCGACCTTTTCTTACTTCGCTTGTGATGGAGCTTTTCTAACTTAAGGAGATGACCTTGTTGCCTCCCAACTGAGCCTTCTTCACTTTCACAAATATTGCAGACTTAGAGCAGTAGTAACGCAACCCTAGTACTCCGCACGTGTGAGAGAATATCCTCACAAGAACTATGTTAGATTTCTCCTTCTCCCTTCTCTTGTATAGCCTTCTTCCACGTTTGAGTGAGAGGCCTTATAGGCCTAATGATCTAGCCCAACCAACGAGATTATAAAACTGTTATAGTGGTGCTGTACTAACCAGAGGCAGGGTTTCCTTTCTTCGCACGTGCGACTGTAACAACCGTTTAACACTTCAGTTTTCTTCCTCCTTTCTTCGCTGCCTTTGGAGACTCTTCTTTTGTCCTTTAATTTACCCTTTTTCTTGCTTTCTGCCTTTGCTGATTTCAGAGAGGAATTACGTTATCTTTGGAGGAGTGGACAACCTCTATATATAGATGATTGTCCCTCCTTTAGGCCGACTTGAAGATTGCATGTTGACTTGACTTATTTAATTCAGATTGCTTCTTTGTAGATGTCATTGCATGGAGGAGACTTGTTGACTCTGCTTGGAGGTATTCTTTTGACTCTTTGACTCACCTATAACACTTTAACACGTGCTAGACCTATTTCAATGAGCAAGAAACTCATTGACATATATTATAAAAATAATATTTCTTTTCTTGAATAAATACAATATCAAAAGTGCATTTATGAAGACCGAACCTAGTTACATTTCCTTCAACACTCCCTTTTAACTAGGGAGGTATTCATAAAACATTACAAGGTGTTTGGCAATGTTTTAATCGTGAAAAATTCACATAAGAGAAACCAGATTGGCAATTCATCTATTATTGCATCATAGTAACCAACATTGTTTTCACAGCAAGGTCTTGACTGATAACTCTATCTCTCAATAGATCAGAGCACAATGTTGGCGAGACCAATGACTTATAAACACCTTAGTCATTGTCTCTCAAGGTACATACCCACCTGGGTGTTCACTGAGTATGACCTTCTAGGACTATTCTTGTCTTGGGTTCCCAACCCTCAAAGAATATTCGTCCTCTTGCCTACTCTTGTCTTGGATGGACTACACATCCTCAAAGAGTATCGAATGCCAGATGATTACCTAATCCTCCCATTCTTTCTTCCTAAGTGAAGACAAGAATGTTGTGTCTATCTCTCCCTCTCAATTGAGGAAGACATGCCCCAAGTATCCTTTGACAAGGTACTTGTCCAAGTTCCTTTTTATTGGGAACCTGTTATAATTCCCTCTTTGTTAGGGAATTGTCCATTCATCAACAACTTCTTCTTTGTGGGTCGTCCAACTAATTGATCTCTTTCATTCCTCTGATGTCATGAAGTCTTTGTTCGAACTTCTTCTTGGTAGGGCACCATCCATCTATCACTTTCTTTTCTGGTTTGTCATGTCATTGCTTCCTTCGTGGAAAGTGGCCTTCTTGTCATATATCAGGTTCTCTTGTCATTTGGTTATTCCTTGTCATCCTGTCTATGCTTCAAACTACTCTTCACATGGATGCTTCTTTGTACTTTCTTGTTCCCATGCTTTTATCTAGTAGCCCTTCATGACTTCATCCTGATATTGCTTCAACATTAAATGGTGCTTTTGTTGGATGACTTCTTCATCATGACATCTTCGTAGAGTAGAATCAGTTATCTGCACCTTTCATATCTCCAAGGCCTTCATAGGTGTCAAGGGTCCTTTGATCTTTTTCTTCCTTTGTCAGAGTTGTCATGCCTTCTTTTGGGAGATGTCTTCAAAATATCTTGTCAGATAGTGATTCTTGGTGATCATGGTGTTCTTCACATGCTTGATCTCTTTCTTCACTTGCTTCTTCTTGGATAGATTGGTCAACCACCTTATGCTCCTTGTGGGAGCACTTCTTCATTGCTTGCTTCTAGGACTAGTCAACATTTTCTCTTCACTTGCTTCTTAGTCAGTAATCTTATACTCCTTATGTGAGTATTTCCTTTTGTTGACTTTCATTGCATTGTAGTACATGCCTTCGAGCATGTCATTAGTGAAAGAGATTCTTTCATACTTGATCATGTCGTAGAACTATTCCCATGACTCAATAATATACATATAATAACATGACTAAACTTTGATGCATACATACTTCATCTTGTTTCTCCTTTGATCATCTTAGCTTCATTTGGTTGTCCTTGGTGTGGCCCTTCTTGCTTCATCTTAGCTTGCCTTCATATAATCCTTTTCTTGAATCTCATGAATGGGATTCCCAATGAGACATCTGCTTTTGTTAATGAATCTTCTTTTAGACATTTGCTTTTGTTTATGAATCTTCTTTTGAAGATTCCATCATAGGATCTTAAAGACCCTTACCCTGCAAATGTTTCTTTCCTTTTGATGATGGAGGTCTTCTAAGATTCTTAATCATGATCAATTTTCTTTCATTGTGGATGAGGTCCTATTCTAGGTATGCTCCTTTTCCATGAATATCTTGAGCTATATCTACCATGCTCCTATATTCTAGAAGACATTTCTAAACATGCATTTTTTTCTATTTATAAATGCTCCTTCTACATGAGTATTTTAAACTCTATGTACATCATGCTTCTAGATTCTAGAAGATGTTTCTAGCCATGCAATTTTATTCTATTCCTACATGCTTCTATACTACTCAAAACTTTGAAAGAAGACTTTAAGTAAAGAAGTAGACTTAGTCATAGTAGAGATCCGGAGGATTTTTCTTCTTTTGCTTCTTGTCTTCTTCTTTCATTTCTTGAGTCACATGAGTTTCTTCCCTTTTTCTTTTGTAGTGTCCATATTCTTGGCACTCAAAGCATAGGATTTTGGACATATCTTTGTTGTTTGTTCTTTGTGGACCAAATTTGCCAAATTTTCCCTCTCTCTTGGCCATCCCACATTCTCTTTTGCTTTGAGTCTTGTTTCCTCTATTTTGCATAGTGACCACGTTTCACATAGTGGGGTGGCTTCCTTCTTTGCATATATGCTTGATGTGAAGTTGCCCCAATCCTCAGGTAGAGCATTGAGTACTATAGTTGTCATTTCTTTGTCAGACATGACTTCCCCTAGCTCTTGACGTTGATCCCTCATCTCAAAGATCTTCATGAAGTAGGGAGCTATTCCTTCCTTTGATATATTCATTTTGTACAATTCATTTCGTAGAGATATCACTTCTTCAACTGTTGTTACCGAGAATAGCTCTACTAGTTTGTCACAGCTTTCTTTTGATGTTTCAAGTTTGGAGACATAAGGAATGAGAGAGTCTTTGATGGATTTTATTAGACTTCTTTGAGCTCTTGTCTCATCCTTATTATACTTGGCTAAGGCTTGAGTTTGTTCCTTAGTAGGAATAGTGACATTCCTTTTGATGTGTTCTAGGAGTTCATTCTCCTTGAGAAGTAAATTAGTCCTCTTCATCCATGCAAGAAAGTTATTGGTACCTACCAATTTGTTGCTTTCCTTGCAAAATGATGTTGATGTATATTTAGAAGGGGACATATACTTGATAGATTTTGAGATGTAGCGGACTTTCTTTCTCTTTGAAGACTTGATGGCTTGCCTTCCTTAGATCTTGATGTTCTTCAAGTTTCTTTCTTCCAAGTGGGCTTGCTTGATGATGAGATTTGCTTGATGACTTGTAGCTTGATGTAGGTCCTTCTTTGATTTTCTCTTCTTGTAGGTGCCTTTATGTAAGGCTCTTCCTTGATGAATGATAGATGGTAGACCTTCTTGTCCTTGAAGTGATTGAGACTTCTTGGCTAGATGCTTCAACTTTTGTAGATGTCCTTCCTTTGCTCTGAATCCATGTTGAAGAATCAAGGGCAATTAGTTGTAGTGTGATTCTTCTTGACTTGATAACAATTTGTGGAGTCTTTTTACTTTTTCCTGTTAGCTTAATCTTCTCCTTCTTCTTATTAATGCATGTGTGTGTACTTCATCAAACTACTACCAAAAACATAAGAACAAGAACACAAGATGTTGGCTCTCTGCCAGGGCCAAAACCTCTCTTCTCTTGAGAGGAAATAGTAAGTTTTTCTTATTGAAGTTTCTTATTGATCAATGCCAAACCCTAGACCCTTGACAAGAATATCCTTCAAGCACAAATCAAGTCTACTTTAAGTAAAGAAGTAGACTTAGTCATAGTAGAGATTCAGAGGATCTTCCTTCTTTTGCTTCTTGTCTTCTTCTTTCATTTCTTGAGTCACATGAGCTTCTTCCCTTTTTCTTTTGTTGTTGTTGTCCTTCTTTAGTTTAGGACAATTCCTTTTGTAGCGTCTGTTGACACTTAATCCTCATGATTGGGTGAATATAATGTAAATAGATAAATAAGTAATATGAACAGTCATCGGGAGATGAAGTGAACAGTCTCTCCCTCATGTATATAATGAAGACCTACCTGAAGGAATAAACACGAATCAATTTTTGGTTGAGGAGTTACTGCCTGGTCTGACATGGTATCAAAGCCAACACCATTTTTAGTTTCCCTATGCTTTGTAACTCCCTCCTGCATATTCTGCTTATATTCTGCCCATGTTCTGCAGGCTGACATCTTTGTTGAAGTGCGTTACCTCTTGAAGGAGTCGATTCGTTGTGTGTTTCATTTACTGTGAGTTCCATTTTGCTGTGTGTTATACGCATGTATTTACTGTGAGTTTCAACCCACGACCTGCGCTCTACAACTACTCCGCCTTACCAATGTGCCACTGTTGATTCTTCATCATGGACTCATGGCTTTGTCCCCTTTCTGCGACAAGGTCGTCTCCTCAATGCTTTTGTGGTAGCTTTCTTTTGGCGTAGCAAGTTCCATGTTAGTTTTCTTTATCAGAGAGGTATTTCTGGCACCCGTAACTGTTAAGCGAAGTGCTAAAAAAAACCCTCTTTCAGTGACGAGATTTGTATCATTTCTTGCGTCCATGTCCAGGCCACGCTGCGTTTGATAGGAATGCCAATTTGTCCATTTCATAGATGGTGCAAAGTATTCAAGCCAATGTTGGTCACCAAGAGCACTCTTACAGATTAATATGAGCTATGCTGCTTACCTTAGCATGGTTTATACCGCCGACTGTTCCATTTCTTTGACTGTTCCCCTACGTTTGACCTGACATTTGCAGTCGAATGGTAGAAACCGCGGTTCGAACCATAAGGCTTTCGATGTTACAGTGGCCACACGTCTGGAATCTTGGTGCCAAATTAATGCAAAGACTATCTCACAATATCAGCCGGAGGACCACTTGAACACATTCTTCAAGCGATGACAGCTTATTATTAGTTGTGCACGCAGATTGGAAGAACAGAGAAGCAGAGAACTCGTTCTGGCGCTGATTTGGAACAGTTCTAGGCACTCTTGGTTTGGGGGATTATTTGGAAGGAGGTACCATTGTATTTTTGTTTACATTTGCTGAATGGCTGGAAGCAAGATTGAGTGAAAAGGCGCCTGAGTCTGCTGCGTGAATGATGGTATATATGTTGAAGTTTTTTTGGCATACACGTTGAAGTTTTTTCACATAACGTTGGCATATACTTTGAAAGTTTTTGGTATATACGCTGAAGACCTTTTGGCATATAAAATGTGTTAATAGCCACACGTTGAATGTACTTTCAATGCTGTTGAATGTACTCTTAACGTTGTTTAACACATGGAATTGTATTGGAGTTTTATGGTATATACGTTGACATTAGATTGGTGAAGACCAAATTCAGATAGCTTTGTTGCCTTTTCATGTAAAACAATTCAAGAACGTTGCAAAAAAATGATGAGGAAGAGATTTGAAATCTTTTGAGAATGCATAGCTGATCTATGTTTTATATTTTCATTAAAGACAAAGACAGTACAAAGCCCTATATGGAGAGAATGCCTTTTTGAATTGTAATTAAAAAAAAAAATTACCACTAGAAGTACAATTTTACTGTATATTGGCAGAAGTATTTTTCTATCAACAGAAGTAAGTTTTTTACAGAATGCATTCAATCATATCCATGGTAGGAATAGTTCTCACTGGCAAGGAGAACTATCCTGAATGGTCCCGGATGATAAAACACACCCTCATTTTCAATGAGTTGTGGAAAGGAGTGTGTGTCGGAGACGGAGACAATGAACCAGTACAACCTACCTCAGACAAAGAGCTCGTCATTTGGGAAAACAAGAACAACAAAGCTTATGCATTAATTGCAGCATTTTTAAATGAAGAGGTGAGTCGCCATATTTCGTCATTTTCAACTGCCTTTGAAGCCTTACAAAAGCTGAAAGAACTCTATGACTCACATTCTGCACTTGAAGTTGTTCAACTCATGATTAAACTCTTCATTCTTGAACTGCAAAATAATGATCCTCTTGCTCTTGCATCTGAAGTCAAGTCTATAATGCATGATATCAAATCCACTAAGGTTGAATTGGATATTCCTCTTATCGCTTTTCTCAAGGCACTTTATCCTACTTACTCTAACTATCTTGAGTCATTTCAAGCAAATGGAAATCTCAAAGATATCACCTTTGACGCTCTTGTGAAAAAGTTTGCTGAAAGAGAAAAAGCTTTTGGAAAGAAGACAGCCCCTGAATCTTTTGAAAACGCTATGTGCCTTGCTCATAAAGAAAAACATCCTACTCAAGATTCTTCAAGAGGAAGAGGTGGTCGAAGAGGAAGAGGGAGATATTTCAGAGGCAGGGAGGGCAGACATTCTCAAGGAGAAAAGACAGATTTGCACTGCATTCGTTGCAAAAGAAATGGATCGCATGATGCCTCTACATGCAAGCTACCATGGGACAAAATTGAGTAGAAAAGAAACCAACAGAAAGGTAAAACTGATGATACAGACAAAGGTAAAGCACCTGAATCCGCTCACTATGTTGCTTGATTCAGGAGAAACCTGCCACATGACTCATAAAAAGATTTTTTTGAAGAATTTACTGACAATGTTGATGGAGCAGTATACTTTGCAGACCAATCAAAAATCAAGCCATCAGGGCTTGGCACAATCAGGCTTAAACTGCCTGGTCTTCCAGACTTTCTTCTACATCATGTTCTATATCTCCCACAACTCAAGATAAACTTGCTGTCCTTGGTCCACATCCGCTAGCAAGTTCACTCCATTCATATGTTTGATGGCAAGCTTGAGGTAAGAAAAGCATCTGGCCACTCACTTGTCATGAGGGGAATAGAAGAAGAAAGGCTTCTCAAGCTGCAAGGTACCTCTGCTTGTGCACAACATTTATCATACAATTCTCATTATGAAGAAGGTACACTTCCATCAAGTTTATTATGGCATGCTAGATTTGGACATTTGAACTATGACAGCCTCCGCTTGTTGAAGAAAAATGGTGTTGCTGGTTTGCCTACAATTCCTAGGAAGCTTAAGCAATGTGACGCTTTCATTCTAGGAAAGCATAGCAAACAGTGTTTTCATGATTCACATTCAAGAGCACATAGAAAACTTGACCTCATTCATTCAGATTTATGTGGTCCAATGCCTGTTCCTTCTGCAAATGGAAATAAATATATGATGACATTTATTGATGACTACACCAGAATGTGTTGGGTTTATTTATTGAAGAACAAATCTGATGCTTTTCAAACATTCAAGAACTTTCATAAATGGATTGAAAATGATGCACAATCTCATATTGGGTCTATTCGCACTGATAATGGAAAAGAGTATACATCAAATGAATTTGAAAACTATCTTCGCCAACATGGGGTCAAACATCAAACAACTGTGCCTTATAATCCCCAACAGAATGGTGTAACTGAAAGAATGAATAGGACAATATTAAATATGGTATGATCCATGCTATTCTTCAAAAATGTAAAGATAATGTTTTGGGCTGATGCTGTTCTATGTGCTGCATATATAAAGAATAGATGTCCATCTAATGCTATTAGAAACAAGACTCCTTATGAAATGTGGTATGGACATGTTCTTTCGGTAAAGCATCTCAGGGTCTTTGGTTCCACCTGTTATGCCTTGATACCAAAGGTACATTGAAACAAAGTTGGTGCTAGAAGTCGTAAGTGTATCTTCTTGGGGTATTCAAACACCTCCAAAGCATAGCGTCTCTATGATGAAGTAAATAAAAAGTTTGTTGTATCTAGAGATGTAATTTTTTTTGAATCATCCAAAATTGACAATGTTGTTGAGCGGCAACTTGATCGCTTGGATAGATTCGCAAAAGCAAAATCATTTCAAGAATTTGATAATCAGATTGCACATCTTGAAGGGGGGATTCCTATACTAAATCAACATGTGGAATCTTCTTTTGAAGAACACTCTCCCCCGCATGAAACTCCAACAACAGATGATGCTTTAAGTGATGTGATTGATAGAATTGGGAGACTCAATCTTGATTCAGTCCCAACTCAATCAACGAAGTAGCCTGTGTTAGAGTCGGTCTAGTAGACCTCCACCAGAGATCAAAACTCTTTTCATTTCATAATTAGGTGTCTCATCAATGTGGTCATGTTGCATCCCGCTAGGCATGCCATAACCCTGGTGGAGAAGCTTATGTCTTTTATTCCCCTCTTATTTGGCACTGCTGGATCATGTTTTCTTGAGTAAATTCTTCACAAGATCATTTCCCTGTTTTCAATGTCAAGGTCTTAGGTCTAGGGTTGAGTTAAGCTTTCTCTTGCGATATCATAAAGGACCAGCAGGCCAGAGGGATGTCCGTCATAAAGCATCATTTTGATAACTCTTGTCATTGTACAGCTAATTTTTACCGTGTTTTCAAAAACCCTGTTTTTGAAGACAAAGGTCATTATTTCATTTTTGTAAAAACTTGTAAAAAGTTCAAATTCTCCGAAAGTTGGAATGCAGCCTTGGTCTCCTTTGCCAAGACATCTCAGAAGCTATCCCTGCAAAAATTTTCAAGAGAACTCATCATTTCAACCAATCTATTTTGAAAAAGGAAACCAGAAGTCAGCAGCAATTAATTCAAAAAAGTGTCATTTCAAGAACATTATAAAGTGGGTTTTGGGCAAATTAAATTCAAAAGTGAGCCTATAAAAGCCCCTCCCTCCTCATTAGTAACTCATTTTCCTCTCAACACTTCAAGAGAATACTTGTCAAGTCGATTTCAAAGTTCATTGGGCGAATTGGGCAATTGCAGTGGCGCGCTACGCATCAGAGGAGGCGCGCTACGCGTTGGGGGCGCGCTACGCATCAGTGCGCATTTTCCAGTGCTAAATAACTCAGGCGCTACGCGTTGGAGGCGCGCTACGCATCAGGCTGGGTGCGCTACGCGTTGGGTTTCTTGCTCAGGAAATCTCCAGCAAGCCACCAAAACTACTTCTCTCTCAAAATCTTTTCAGGTAGGCTTCTAATCCATGGTGATTTTGGTTTGGCTAAGATGAATGAGCAATGAACATGCAAAAAAATGCCATGCTAATATGAAGTAAAAACACTACCTTGCTGTATCAAATTTTAAAAATGCAAATGTGCTAGGGTTTCATTGATATTTGCTGCCCAAGGTTACCCATTTTCCATTCCTCTTTCCCCATATTTTCCTCACCATTTTCCTTGACATTTTTCCATGCAAATCATATAATTTCCCTATTAAAAATCATTAAAATCCCTAAACCCTACTAATTCCTAAAACCCTAGGTAAATTTTCTAAACCCTACTTCCCATTAAAATCCCACAAATTATGATTGCAATTGTTCCGTGTTCCTTTCTTAAAATTTCCTTTCACATTTGTTTTCCACAATCCCCTCAATTTTCCCTTTTCCCTAACATTTCCCATGTGTGTTTGTCCCCTTGGTAACAACATTTAAACAAGTCAAAACAACAGTTCATTGAGTGCACAGTCAGCATTATTTTTCAGTCACTTGCCTCCAAAACCATGTCAGAAACCGAAACAGATTATGAGCAAAGTGATGACCGTGAAACAACACCAGAGGTAGAGGTGCCAAGGAGGCATCACAGGGGTGGTAAAGGTGGTCAGCATGTCAGGGAGGAGCCCACCTCTTTGGCTTATCTACAAGCTTGTCCACTTGCAGTGTCATGTTTCCGATATCAATCATGCTATGAATATTGTGAGAGAATCTCCCAAATTCAACACCACAAGGAATTGGCTCGCTTGTTTGTCCTACATTTGCACAATGGGCATGTGAATCTTGCAGGAGTGGACTTCACATTGTCACCCGAGATTGTTGCTCAAGCAACAGGGATACCCAATATTGGAGAAGAGTGGAACAAGCGCCAACAGTTGGACATATTTCATTATGAGCCATATATCAAACCTGTATATATGAGGCACTTAACTGGTGTTTTTCCCTTCAGATTCTTAAGAGACGAGTATGCACCTTTGATGAGGATCATCATTCGCTATTTCACTTGTGAGGGCAGATTTTCACGTTTATATTCGTACCATATCCGTTTGTTGATGCATTTCACACCGGTACGAATGATGAACATTCCATTCTTCATGTGCCGAAATATAGAGAGGATGGTGCCCTTGGTGCAAAGAAAGAGCCCAGCACAGCAACACAAGAGCATCTATCATTATGCACTGATCATGCATCAGTTGGCACAACAGGGTATTCCATGGGAGGATTTCATTCTCGTGACTTGTTCACAGTGCCATAGCCACCTCCTGAGGTTGTTCGTGATGAGGGAGGGCCTTCACATCAGTTTGATATTCCAGAGCCCGAACATGTCAGCACTCCTCCTTATGTTACATATCAGAGAGGCCATAGGGTCTTATTTGTATCAGCACGGCGAGTATTATCTCCACATCAGGTGGAAGGGGTCTCGCCTTCATCATCACAGCGAGTGTTATCTCCACATCAGGTGGAAGGGGCCTCGCTTTCGACAGCAGCACATGTACCAGAGAGAGGCAAGCAGCCCAAGATTGATGAGGGGCCATCAGGTGTTCCAGGCATAGATGTTGTTGACCTTGATATCATTTCTCCTAGCCTAGAGTCAAAGGAGATCATCCAGCAACTAAGGGTTGAAAATGACTTGTTGCAGCAAAAATTGGAGATGGCAAATTGGACAATTACTTATTTAGAGCAGCGCAACAAGCAATTAGAGGATGAACACTCTCTTGATGAGTTGCGGAGGATCCGAGAAGACCGGAACTTGGCTCGCAAGAGACCCGGTGATTTGACACCTATTGAGTGAGAGGCTATGCTCATCCGGGTCAATACTCATTTGGAAAAGTTGCTGGCCAAGGCAAACATGGAAAAAGACATGCTCCGACACATGAAGAATCACTATTGGGCTCGCATGCATGTGTGTAAAGCAAGAATGAAGGTACTGAAAGTACGGTTGGCCAAGGCACTAAAACGGAGAAAAAGGCCCGATCCCCTTCATATTTTGGCTGAGGCTTCCTTGAAGGAGCATGGCACTAAATGACACACCTTCAGCTCAAATTTCAGGAAATTTTGAGCAATTTTGGTCAATTTTGACTTTTTTGTGCCAAACACAGGTTTTTGCCCTCAACGCGTAGCGCGCCGCGCGCTACCCTGAAGATGGGCAAGTCCATTTCTCAAAAACTCAGCATTTTTGGATTTGTCATGACAAATTACACTTGCTCAGCAATTGCCAAGACATTTCATCAGGTTTTGAGCCCTCAGAAGGTCAAAAAACATGCAAAAAATGACTTTCTGCCACATTTTGGACACACAGGAAGCAGTCTTGGGAGATTGCAATTTTGGAGGGGCAAATGACCACCAAATTGAGAAATTCCACTTGGGCTGGAAAGTAGACATCCATACCTTTCCAACAAGCCTACTTTTGCCTCATTTGGATGCCGGGAAGTGCCTCAAAAGTTGGCTCAAAGGCGCGCTATGCGTTGAGAATTGTGGCGCTACGCATCAGGGAAATTTGCCAGATTTTCACCTACAGCTCAGCAAAACGCAGATTTGACTAGTTTTGACTTTTTGGAGTGATCTTTCATCCTCCTTGATGTAATTGATGTAATTTTATAATGTCATGGCACTTATTTATCTCTTCTAAAAGATTCATTCATAAAAAGTCAAAAATTTAATGAATGAATTGGTTTCCTAGCTTATAGAGGCAAGTTGTTTTGACTGCCTAGATTTTAGTGCTCAGTTTAGAATTGGTTGAAACAACTCCTAGAAGGATGAGCTTGACCCCTAAAGGCAAGGAAAGGTGTTAGCTTGCCTATATTATGTATTTTCTTAGTCATTTTCATGGTTGGACTCTTGAGGGATAAGCTTAGACTATATTACTCTTTGTATCTCTGCAATTTTGGCAAAGGAAGGACCAGGGTTTTGCAGCACTATTTGGGATTCTTGTGGTTATTTGTGTTGATGGTGTGCTTCTCTCATGTACTTGTAAGATTTGTTATGTGTATCAATTTCCTATTTCTCTTTTCTGCACATTAAGTAAATGAAGTGTTAAGGTAGAATTCATAATTTATATGCTCTGCCTTTAAGTTTGCTTAATATCTATGTTTTCCTCTGTCTAAAGAGAACTCTCGATGGTTTCTTTCTCTCTTTAGCTCCTCACCGGTCATTCCTATCCATTCACTTAAATCAAAGGCATCAAGACAATCTCCTACCTTGCCCCAAAAAGACCTCTGCAAAAGCTGTGTCTCATCCCCGCACCCAAAATTGCTCTCCCCCTGTTTTCCACCAAAACCCTAGAAATCTGAAATCAAACCTTCTCAATCAGTTTATTAGCCTAAAATCAGTGTTCTTTATTGGTCATATCCGCCCTTTGAAGACCTCTTGCTGAGATAGACCCGGAGAGAGCCCTCTCCTGCCCCGTAGGGCTAGCTACGAGGCTAAGTGGTTTGATGTTGACTTGGATTTTGTCTTTTTTCAGCCTGAGGCCAAATTCAAGCGCTAACAACTTGGACCATCTGAGAAAGGTCTCCCAAAGTGGCTGACAAAGACACTTGAAAGTGTTCATCCTGATGAGATTGGAAAGACAGGAGTTAGAAATTCAAACCGGCAAAATGGAGGTGATGTGGATGACTCTAATTCACCTGTTGATATGGATGTTTCTTATGATTGTGAATTGAACTTGTCTACAGATTTTGAACCAACTTCCTTCAAAGAAGCTGTTTCTCATGATGAATGGAAAGAAGTGATGCAAAAGGAGTATGATGCCCTCATAAAGAATGGCACTTGGAAGCTGGTTGATCCTCCATTAGGAACCAAACCAATTGGCTGCAAGTGGGTTTACAAGAACAAGTATAAATCTCATGGCTCACTTGACAAGCACAAAGCTAGGCTTGTGGCAAAAGGTTTTGCACAGAAGGAAGGGGTTGATTATGAGGAGACTTTTGCCCCCACAACAAAATGGGCTACCATCCGGACACTCTTTGCACTAGCAGCTTAGAATGGTTGGAAAGTCCATCAAATGGATATAAAACTGCTTTCTTAAATGGAGATCTAAAAGAGAATGTTTTTATGTCTCAGCCTGAAGGATTTGCTGTGAAAGGACATGAACATAAAGTATGCAAACTTGTGAAGTCCTTGTATGGCCTCAAACAAGCACCGCGAACCTGGTATGAAAAACTAACTGAGCATCTTCTGAAACTCAATTTCAAACATTATGATCTTGATGATGCAACTTTATTTGTCAAGAAAGTTGGCAAAACAGTTGTCTATCTTGTGGTATATGTAGATGATCTTTTGATGACAGGGAACAATGAAAGCTACATTGCATCCATAAAGAAGGAATTGGGGAAAAGTTTTGAAATGACTGATTTGGGCTATGTTCATTACTATCTTGGCATTGAAGTAACCCAACATCCGAAGTCCATATTTCTTTCTCAAAAGAAATACATTGGAGATCTGTTGAACAGGTTTGGCATGACATAATGCAATCCTCTTACTACTCCAATGGAACAAAACTTAAAGCTCACATCTATTGAAGGAAAAGAATTTGAGGATGCAACAAAGTATAGACAGCTTGTAGGAAGTCTCAACTACCTAACTACTAGCAGACCAGACATTTCGTTTGCTGTTGGAATCCTCTTCAAGCTTACGCAAAAGCCTTGTGAGGGACATTGGTCTGCTGCACAAAGAGTTCTAAGGTACTTGAAAGGGAACTCAAGACTTTGAAATCAAGTATACATAGGTGGACGACTTCAGCTTAATTGGATACTCTGATTCAGACTTTGATGGAGACAAAGGAACTGGGGTATCTACTTCAGGATATTCTATGAGTCTTAGATCAGGAGCTGTCTACGTGGCAGCAGCTGAAGCAACAAAAGAAATTGTGCGGCTCAGGAAAATTCTTGAAGATTTGCAGGTAAAACAAGTACAATCAACTCCACTCTTGATTGACAATACCTCTGCAATAAAGTTGGCTAAGAACCCAAAGTTCCATGATCGAACGAAGCACATCAATACTAAATATCATCTGATTCGACATCATGTTGAGGCTAAAACAATCCATCTCCGTCATTGTTCCACTAATGAGCAAATTGCAGACATCTTCACCAAAGCGCTTGGAAGAGAAAAGCTTGAACGATTCAGAATGATGCTTGGACTCACCAACATCCCTTCAGATTAAGGGGGGGAATGTTGACACCTAATCCTCATGATTGGGTGAATATAATGTAAATAGATAAATAAGTAATATGAACAGTCATCGGGAGATGAAGTGAACAGTCTCTCCCTCATGTATATAATGAAGACCTACCTGAAGGAATAAACACGAATCAATTTTTGGTTGAGGAGTTACTGCCTCGTCTGACAGTGTCCATATTCTTGGCATCCAAAGCATTGGATTTTGGACATATCTTTGTTGTTTGTTCTTTGTGGACCAAATTTGCGAAATTTTCCCTTTCTCTTGGCAATGGTAGCAAATGCTTGCTCCTTTGATCCCACATCCTCTTTTGATTTGAGTCTTGTTTCCTCTATCTTGCATAGAGACCACATTTCACATAGTGGGGTGGCTTCCTTTGCATATATGCTTGATGTAAAGTTGCCCCAATCCTCAGGTAGAGCATTGAGTACTACAATTGTCATTTCTTTGTCGGACATGACTTCCCCTAGCTCTTGAAGTTGATCCCTCATCTCAGAGATGTGCATGAAGTAGGGAGCTATTCCTTCCTTTGATATCTTCATTTTGTACAATTCATTTCGTAGAGATATCACTTCTCCAGCTGTTGTTAACGAGAATAGCTGTACTAGTTTGTCATAGATTTCTTTTGATGTTTCGAGTTTGGAGACATAATGAATGAGAGAGTCTTTGTTGGATTCTATTAGAATCCTTTGAGCTCTTGTCTGATCCTTATTATACTTGGCTAAGGCTTGAGTTTGTTCCTTACCAGGAATAATGACATTCCCTTTGATGTGTTCTAGGAGTTCATTCTCCTTGAGAAGTAAATTAGTCCTCTTCGTCCATGCAAAAAAGTTATTGGTACCTACCAATTTGTTGCTTTCCTTGCAAAAAGACATTGATATATATTCAGAAGGGGACATATACTTGATAGGTTTTGAGATGTAGTGGACTTTCTTTCTCCTTGAAAACTTGATGGCTTGCCTTCCTTAGATCTTGATGTTCTTCAAGTTGCTTTCTTCCATGTGGGCTTGCTTGATGACTTGTAGCTTGATGCAGGTCCTTCTTTTATTTTCTCTTCTTGTAGGTGCCTTTATGTAAGGCTCTTCGTCTTGCTTTGTAGTCTTCCTTGATGAATGATAGATGGTAGACCTTCTTGTCCTTGAAGTGATTGAGACTTCTTGGTTAGATGCTTCAACTTTTGTAGATGTCCTTCCTTGATGAGTGTTCTTGAGATGCCATTTCCTTGATGTGTCACCTTAGCTCTAAATCCATGTTGAAGAATCAAGGGCAATTAGGTGTAGTGTGATTCTACTTGACTTGATAACAATTTGTGGAGTCTTTTTACTTTTATTTGTTAGCTTAATCTTCTTCTTCTTCTTTTTATTAATGCATGCGTGTGTACTTCATCAAATTACTACCAAAAACATAAGAACAAGAACACAAGATGTTGGCTCTCTGCCAGGGCTAAAACCTCTCTTTTCTTGAGAGGAAAACTCTTTAGTAAGTTTCTCTTATTGAACCTTCTTATTGATCAATGCCAAACCCTAGACCCTTGACAAGAATATCCTCCAAGCACAAGTCAAGCCTTTTTCAAGATTACTTCTTCTTTCAGCACATCGTCCTCCTCCTTCCAACACTTTGTATTTCTTCCTTCGACTTTTCTTCCGACAACTCTAGAGACATGAGATTGTATACTCTAGAATGACCTTCGACCTTTTCTTCCTTTGCTTGTGATGGAACTTTTCTAACTTAAGGAGATGACCTTGTTGCCTCCCAACCAGCCTAATGCTGCGCTAGTTCTTCGCACGTGTGAGGGAATGCCCTCACAAGAACTATGGTAGACTTTTCCTTATCCCTTCGCTTGTACAACCTTATTCCACGCTTGAGTGAGAGGCCTTATAGGCCTAATGATCTAGCCCAGTGAACAAGATTTTATAATTGTTATAGTGGTGCTGTACTGACTGTAGGTAGGGGTTCCTTTCTTCGCACGTGTGATTGTAACATCCCTTTAACACTTCGGTTTTCTTCCTCCTTTCTTCGATGCCTTTGGAGACTCTTCTTTCGTCCTTTAACTACCCTTTTTCTTGCCTTCTGCCTTCGCTGATTTCAGAGAGGAATTGTGTTATCTTTGGAGGAGTGGACAACCTCTATATATAGAGGACTGTCCCTCCTTTAGGCCGACTTGAAGATTGCAGGCCGACTTGACTTATTTAATTCAGATTGCTTCTTTGTAGGTGTTGTTGCATGGAGGAGACTTGTTGACTTTGCTTGGAGGTATTCTTTTGACTCTAATACATAAATATACATGGTGTAACATTCCCTTAAGGTCTTCCATAATTTATTTTGACTCTTTGACTCACCTATAGCACTTTAACATGTGCTAGACCTATTTCAATGAGCAAGAAACTCATTGACATATATTATAAAAATAATATTTCTTTTCTTGAATAAATACAAATATCAAAAGTACATTTATGAAGACCGAACCTAGTTACATTTCCTTCAACAGAAACATCATATATATATATATATTTATAAATAGTCAATATTAAATAAATTATAACACATTATTTTGCAAGAAAAGAAAGATTGAGACATATAACTTACATTTTAGAAGGAAATTTAAATTTGTATTAACTCCAACGGATAATTACATGATGCAAATATCCAAAATTAACCTTTATAGATGAGGCTTTACATCCAAGACTCCAAAATCAACATTTCTATGTGAGGCTATATGTGCTAAAACTGAAATAAAACATGAACTAAAGGCAATCATGGCTACATTAACATATCATTACTAATAAAACTCCTCATCCTCATCAGCAAAGTTAGAACAAGATGCTTGTTCAGCAAAAGGGGCAACTCTATTAGTACTTCTAGTTACACTTGCATCACCACTGGCACAAATATCAAGAGCAGAAAGAGAGAGCTTTAAATCTGGACATTATGCATCCACATCCCAATCTTTTTGAGGTCCACTTGTATATTCTTCACCCGTACAAGACACAGGGCATAGGTTTGAATGCACATATACAAGGTCCTGTGCCTTCTGCGATCCCAACTTGTTGTGCTTCACACTATGAATGAAACTGTAGGTGCTCCAATTTCGTTTTGCTGATGAAGAGCTTGCCACTTGTGATAGAATACGAGTGGCAAGAATTTGCAAATGAAGACCACTTGCCCCATGATAAGTCCGCCACTTAACTGGGTCGATGGTCCTTCTCTCATTCAAAGCTGATATGTCTGCAAAATCCTCTAATCCTGCAACAAAAGAGGCAAATTCTTGCCTTACATAAGTTTGTAAAGAACTTGGAAATAACCTCTGAAAGGTTTTCTTCACTCCATTGCCACCTCCTTGTCCTTATGTGGAACCTTCCTCTTCCCATTGCTTTCGGCAATGAATTTTTCATCATAAAATTTTGGATTCAGAGCATGTGCTAAAGTGTGCAATGGAGTGTTGAAGCTGTTCCACTTAGTAACAATAATGGACCTCACTTGTCCAACAAAATCAAAATCCACAAAAAGAAGAGTGGAAGCCTCCTGTGTAATAATTCCCACAGATTTTTCAACCATGGTATCGGTATCCATGCCATCATAAACCTGTCCTAGAAAAGGTTTCTCTGTGTCTTCATCTCGGAGAAGATCAAATGCAAGTGATGTGAACTTGAGCAAGAAATCAATCTTGCTCCACCAATCTTCATCAACCAACACCCTCCTCCCCATACTTCCCTTCTTTGAATCTGCCTATCTCTAGTTAGCCCAAGTTGGACCCACCACAATACTCATTAATGCATTTTTAACTTCAACAAGGCGACGCAACATGATGAGCTTGAGGCATACCTTGTCTCAACAACTTTCAACAACTCCAATTTGGATTATTCTCAATATATTTCTTGAGATTGGTGGTGGTTGGTGATGAATTTTATAATCTCCCTAGCTTGCCCTGTGACCTCCTTAATCCATTATGTTTTTGCCTCAATCTCTTCTAAAATCAGATTCAAATTGTGGACAATGCAAGGAGTCCAAAATATGTGATTGTATCTACTCTCAACAATCAAGCCTGCAACTTTGCAAACAGGTGCATTATCTGTGATAATTTCCACCACATTTCCTGGCCCTACTTGTTCAATACCAAAAATTAAAATATCAACGATGAACTTACTATCCTTTATCTCCCCCGAACAATCTTCTGCTTTGATGAACATGGCTCCTTTTTGTGATTATGCAATAACATTAATCAAAGCCCTGCGTCTTGTATCGGTCCAGCCATTAGAGATAATGGAAAGCCCTGTACTACCCCATGAGTTATGAATTGGTTTCAGAACATCATCAAGAAGTTGCATCTCTTTCTTCAACAAAACTGTTCTGACTTTTTCATAGTTTGGGCCCTTGTAACCTTGAGGAGCTTTGTTAATCGCTCTCACCAAATCTTGCCAATATAGGGATCAAACCTCATTGAAGGGGATGCCACAAGCAAAAATGGCCCTTGCCACTCTTGAGTCAACTTCTTCTCTCCCTTGACTATCAAGAATTTTCAACAATCTGCTGTCTTGAATTGGAGTTGATGGCTTTGATAACTTTGCTTCTACTTCTAGTGCCCTCCTCTTTCTTGCTTCATGAACAATCCTTGGCTCAATACTATCAGACATGCAAGGATTTGTAGTGCCCATGCCGATTTTGCTTCTTTGATCCTTCAACCTTTGAGCATCATTGCTCTCTTTCTTGAATTTAGCCCTCTTCTATGCATTTTTGGTATGTGCACACACATCAATGTTGTTTATCTCTTCATGCAAAATTTGAGCCTTCACTCTTGTGTTAGAGCCCTTGAAGGTCTTTTCATTTTTGCATAAATTGCACTTCCTTTCCCATGTACCACTGGAACCCATCTGCTTTACTTTGGTAACACACTTCCATAGAGGATAATATTCTTGCTGCTTGGTTGCTTGAATGGATTTAGGGGCACTTGAAACCATAGTTTTAAAAATCAGAACCGGTGACCGGACCGGTCGCCTAATAAATCGGGTTTCAAACCGGAACTGGGACTGGTCAGATCTCAACGAATCGGTTTTAAAAAAAATACATTAAATAATTAATTTTTAATGAAAAGAACTATTTTTAAGATTTAAAACCATAAGCTAATATAGACAAAACATGCAAAGTTTTCTCCTCTATATACCATGTAAAGGTGAATATATCAAAATGGCACTGAGTGCAATACATATCATCGACAAAATACATAAGCAATGAGGCTCTAAATGGCCTATAAAGTCCAAAAACAATGCTACAAGCTATGAGGCCATTGGCCTACTACAAGACTACAAGTCTACACATGATCAATCATCAAATTCATCACCACTACTAGACATAGGATCATCATCAGGAGTTACATAGACATCATCTGGGTTAGATTTTGAGGATGCCTCAACCTCATCTGCGACCTCAATAGTAACACTGCCACTAATAACAATAGAAGTGGATCTAATGGAAGCACGAGTTGGTCGAGCTGCATGACTAGTGCCTTCCATTGCCTTTTCTTGATGTGGCTACTATTCCTGGTTATGATGGTGCTACCATATCTGCTTTATCCCCCCTAATGCCATGTCAATATCAAAATCAACATCAAACATAGGATCTTCAATCTCCTCCACCCATTCTGATGTTGGATCAATATCGTCCAACACAGTGGGATCTAGTTCAGGGGTTCTATTCATCATTTGGTTCCACCGTAGTCGAAGGTTGTATTGCATGAAGATGAGATCATTTAACCGTTTTTGTTCAAAACAATTTCTTTTCTTCGTGTGTATGTGCTCAAAAACAGACCAATTGCGCTCACAACCTGAAGCACTGCAAATTTTGGCTGAGGACTGTAATTGCAAACTTTTGCAATTGAGGACATTGGCTGCCAAATGACTCCCACCAATGTGCTGCAAAGAAAAAGACGTTAATTAGTAACTTAGTTCATTTGATTACTTATTTACAAATTACAAGTATTTATAGATAATTTTCATTGAATTTGTAAACAATTTAACTTGAAAAGAAAAAACAAATTGGAATTGCTTACCTGGTTGATCGACATCTATTGCCATCTTTGCCAAAGGTCCTAGCTGCTATATTGAAAAGAGTAAGTTGTTATGTATTTCAAACTAGTCTGCATGGATAGGGACCATGCACTCCAATCAATCAATCAATCCATCTCTGACCTCCCCAACCTGTAGATCTCCTAGTCGAGCTTTATAATGATACTTTGGGTTCAAAAAATACCTTGCAACATGTATAAGATGATGGAGTTGATTGTTCCATCTATTATCAATGATCTCCCATATACGACCATATTTAGCTAACCTATCCTTGTATGCTGCCCGTATCTGCTCCTTTGCCTGATCCATAGCCTTATAAATGTAGCCCATGGCCAATTTTTCCCCATCCACCATCCTTAGCACCTTAACAAGGGGCTCGGTAATTTTCACAAGCTCTGCAGACCTTTTCCAAAAATAATTGTCAAAATCTTTCTTTTTGGTGTCTTTGCCATCTTGTCTATGAACCCACTGAGTTTCAGTCCAGTCATTAGAAGAAAACATTTTTTGCAGGTTTTTTTGTTGAGAATTGAGACATTGCAACGTGAGGAAGTGAGTTGGAAATCTCGTAATTGCAGGCCTAACAAGCTCTTTGTCCCCAATGTTTTTCCTCATTAGGCTCAATACCCATGAGTGGTTGTAGATGTATTTTGTAATGCACTTGGCATGCTCTATAGTGTTTTTTACCCACTCTACTTTGCATATGTCCTCAAGCATGAGGTCTATGCAATGTGCAACACATGGAGTCCAAAATATGGTCTTATATTTGGACTCAAGCATCTTTCCAGCAAGAACATAGTTTGAGGCATTATCTGTGATGATTTGCACAACATTATGCTCCCCCACTTCCTGAATAATCTCATCCAAAAGCTCAAATAGACCGGTTGCATCCTTCACCTTATCAAATGCATCGACTGATCTCAAAAACATAGTTCCTTGAGGGCAAGAAACAAAGGAATGAATGATAGTGCGATTCTTTGCCTCGGTCCATCCATTTGACATGATGGAACAACCTGTTTTGAGCCATGACTCTGTATACTTAGCAAAATATTCATCAATGGAAGAAATCCCTTTTTGCAAAAGATCTCCCCTCAAGTCATACATAGTAGGGCTTTTGAAGCCCTTTCCTACAACTATAACAGAGTCCCACATAGCTTGGTAGTAAGGTGAACGAGCAACATTAAATGGGATATCTACATCATACCACCATCTAGCAATGTATTGATAAGAAGTTTTTTTGCATTGTTTTTTTCAATGTTCGTTCAAAGTGGGTTGACGACTTGGTTGGGAAGAAGTGGGATAAGCAAAGGCAGTGGTGGCAGGGGATGAGAAATAACTTTGGATGTTTGTTCTCTTTGTTCCTTTGGATTGTTGGCCAAGAGAAGGAGAAACATAGTGAAAGGGGTCATTGGTGGAAGGGATAGAAGAGGAGTCTTGAATCTCATAATCATCATACCCACTCTCTTTCATGGCTTGTAATAATCATAGTTTTAAAAATCGGTCGGCTTGAAACAGAAACTGGTCAAACCGACCGGTTCATTGGGTGACTGGGTCAAACTAGACAAAAAACCTGGCTTATGAGCCTATTTCGCCAAAACACCACAAAAACCGGCCCAGATTGGTCGGTTTAGGACGAACTGGCCAGTTGATGGTCAAACCGATCGGTTTCATCCTAAATTGGTTGGTTCATTGCCAAGGCCACGGCAAACCCACACGGCATCATTTAGGAAGCTTCCTGGGTGTTTTGGAGGGAAGGTAAGGGTTGTTTCCCTCCAAAAACACCCTCTCCAAGCCTTTAAAAGGAATTCACCCCCCTCATTTGCCTCACACATCTCATTTGGAGGTTTTGTGAGTTTGATTAGGAGCTTGGAGAGTGTTGAGTTTTTGTTGGAATAGTAATCTTAGAGGCTTGGAGTTGGAGTTGGAGCTATTTTGGAGATAGTTTGGAGTTGTTGAATCGTTGATAGAGTTGGCATCTACAAGAGAAGGCTAAGGAAGCTAGTTTGCATTTCCAGGTAAGAATTTTCACTTGAAAAATTTCACATTTCACTGTTGTCCATGTCTTAAATTTTTTTGTGTTCTATCAAATTTTGTAGGCTACACATGCATTTTTTTCCTAAATTTATCTTAGGTTTTCCATTTTTCTTAGCTGCATTTTTTTTTAATGGCAGATTTCTTTGCAAATTTTAATTATTTCAAGCCAACATGGCTCCAAAAGCCAAGGACATTGCATGGGCTCATTGTGATGTGATTGATGGAAAAATGATATGCAAATTTCATAAAATCTATTGGAGGTGGCGGTATTCTCATATTGAAAAACACTTGGTTGGGATAAGAGGCCAAGTAAAGCCATGTGAAGCACCAAATTAAGTGTTAGGTCATGTTAGGGAAAAATACCTTGTCAAGTTTGAAAATTTTGAGGAGAATAAGGCTAGGGAGAAGGCCATCCAAGAAGAAACTTCAGGGAAGAGGAAATTATTACCATAGTTTTAAAATTCGGTCGTTTCGAAACCGAAACGGCCGAGTTGATCTGTTTTGTTGCCCTCAGGAGTGACTCGGTAGAAGAAACGGCTCGTTTGGCCGAGTTAGCCATGACTCGGCCAACTCGGCCGTTTCCATACTAACTCGGCCGTTTCACAAACAGTGGCCTGTAACCCCAGTAAAACAACGATTTAACAATTTTATAATGATTTTTTAAGGTGTTTGCTGATTGGTTTGTACTCCAATGTGTTTTATGAATTAATTAAATGTTATTTGGGGTCCATTTCCCCCTCCCAAACCTTATTTAACACACTCAAATGCTCTATACTATTGATATGCTATTCAAATTTCATGGTAATGTTAAATTCTTAAAGTAAAAGTGACATTCTCCTTAATCTTCATTTTCATCTTTTTACTTAAATTTTTAACATTACCATGAAATGACTCAGGATGTTTGAGAGTGGTTTCGGCCTCATTGGTTTCATATGGAGAAAGTAGAATTTTAGATTTCATTCAAAATCCAGCAGACTTATCAGTTTTTCAGGATTTCAGGATTGGAGGATTGCAATGTTTCCATTGACTTTTGTCATGTATTAGGGTATGGAACTCGTATTTAATCAAGAGCACCAATCCCTCTATGTACCTTGATGTTAGTGACATTGGTTGTCGAACTCCTCTGGGATTCGCTCCCAAACCAGGAGCTTCTGAAAATGTCGCTCCCGCTCCCGTTTTCGCTCTCGCTCCCCACTTTCGCTTCTACTCCCAAGTAACACTAAGCCAAATGATGTTGGCAACTCTAGCAGTAGCCAGTAGTACTGGTCACAGACTTTTGTTGTAGAGGCCATTTATAGCCTCCTTGGTTATGTGTTTTTGTTTTGATCTCTATATCATCATCGTGTATGTATTGGACAATGCACTGGGTGCCATTTTGATATAATGGATATATTCATGAGCCTACTTTGATCATATGTTGTCTTCTATCTATATTCTAATGCTGTGTGTTTGGAAACATGAATGAAAATCTTTAAAATTATGTGTTTTTATAAAAAATAAATATTTAATGTATTTTTTGCAACGACCGAGTCATTGAAATCGAGTCGGCCGAGTCGATACCGAGTCGGAGTCGGAGTCGGAGTTTTAAAACTATGGAATTCAATTCTTTTCATTTTCTAGAGAATTCCATTGGTAATTTTTTTTATAAAATTTAGCTAACAACCACATAAAAATTGGTTTAAGTGTGTTTTGGTGTTAGATGGGGCCCATGCCCTTTTTCCAAAACTCGGCCTGTAGCGGCAGAAGCAGGGCCGAAACGCTGCTGGCTGTACGATACGGCGTTACGAAATCGCGAAACGCCATATAGTACGATTGGCAGCGTTTCGGCCCCGTTTCAAGTTCATTTCGATGTTTCGGGCTGTTGCCGTTACTGGTATGCCACCATTTTTGGCGTTTCCTACAACATAGATTGAAGTAATTGACTTTTATAAGATAAAATGAGTTAATGTAGTGAAATGCAAAGGTAATTTGCACTTGTGAATTAGATGAATATCAACCGTTGCTCTCAAGTGAGGTGAGATCTAATTTCAACCATCAATCACTTTGGAGTTAGGGTTGTGGATTTGGTCAGTAACTTAAACTTATAAAAGGAAGGGTAGGCCAAGGGAGAGAACATATTACATCTTGAGCACAAGACATAGTGAGAGTGAGTTCTCAGGGATCAGGTGGAGAAGGACTGCATTCAAATGTTCAGGGTTTGACAAAGAGTTTAATTGGTGGCAAGGGAAGGATCTGGATCATCCAAAAAGATTTAAGGATAGATCTACAGAGGGGTTTGATAAGCTGGAATATTTCTAGGTTTATTGTTGTATGTATTTTTTCCTCATAGGTCCATTATCCTAGGAGGGGAACCCTTGTAAGTTCTAGAGTTATTTGAATGAAGAACTGATTTGAAGGATAGAAATCCTTGCGTGCATATTTGTGAGATTGATCTTTTATTTTGCGTTCACTGTTATAATTTGTTACGATCCTAATTGTGTCTTCTATTCAATAAATTTTCATAATAATTAAATATTATTGCAAGGAATCAGTTAGATAGTAATTGGTCAGGTTGTTGGGGTTAGGGAATTAGCAATCACTACGACAATGTTAGGGGAGCTTTAGTGCCATTTGCTACTTGATTTGTGAATCCCTTTGGGATGGCCCCTACTTCCTGAACAATTGCTTTTGATGAATATGAGAGCTATATGTGGGTCTAGTCCTAAGGTATTGGCTCCTTACCTTGGGATATCTTCTTTGCAGTTTGTTCCTTCCTCCCGACTTCCTCTCACTTTCTATTCACAACAATTGACGTGGGGATCCCTTCCTTGACCTATGCCAAGACATCTTGCACTATTCAATTATGGGGGATCTTATCTTGTTGGAGGTGTTAAATGCAAGTACCAAATCCATATAGATTTTGCTTGATGACAAATCATAATTTTAAAAACTGGAATCGGGTTTCGAACTAGCCACCTATGTAAATTGGGGATTCAAACTGAAACCAGGTGAAACATGACTGAACGTGATTCAATAAATCAGTATTGGAAAATGTACATAAAATAATTAATTTTTAATGAGAAAAATCACTAAATAATTATTTTTAATGAAAAAAATTACTAGCTCCATGTAAGGCCACCTTCATTCACTCCAATGGACAAAACTCAATCAGGATTGGGGTTGCATTTTCTAATGTTCACTCACTAATCATCAAACTTAGCCATGCATCGTAGATATGCCATGCAAGAAATTGGAAGATAATTCTTTGCTAAATCAAGAACGCATGAAATATCATTGAACTCTAGAACATCACTTGAAGGAACACAGAAAGAGAGAGGCACTCTGTTAAATGAATGAGTGGCATCACTGATCTCCTAGGATAGTGATCTTCATCAAGTAGTTGGCCACCATGTTTGTGTCACTCATGCATGTGGAAAAAATCTTGTTCTTCAAAAACATCTTGTGGTAACTTTCATGATCTAAGTATAGTGCTATAGAGTGATCAAGGCATCATGCATCTCCAAAGCCATCATCTTCTCTGACGTGAGGGATCAAATGGATTTTCACAAAACCAAGGATAATTTTCTTAGTTTTGGCTACCTTTTTGTTGTGTTTGGCCAATTGTACATGATTGGTAGGCACTATGACTGTCACGGTTCACCTCAATAAAACACCAAAAGATCAACCCCCTCCAACAACGTCAATTTTCTGCACTTCCAAAGAGTGAAGTTTGTAGTGCCTTATATTAGTTAAACTCTTTAAGACCTAGATTGGCCATCCCTTTAACTCCTAGGAAATACCTTAACTGAATAGATTATTTGGAAAGAATTTCAAATCAACAACTTATCACAGGTGCATATCAACTCTCTCAGGCATAAACAACACTCCAATCCGTAGAGCATCTAGTGCATCACACTCAACAACCTATCACATGTCCCAATGCTTATCTTAGGCACAGATCAATGTTAATCATTGAAGCTAGGGCATCACACCCATTGAAATCCTACGGCATCATCCTGCCACAGGTAACAACCTACTCCATACATGGATCCTGGAATTTCAGATAACTTGTTTTGATACCATGCTAAATTTTGAGCACATGGTGCACATCTATGTACTTAGAAACTAAGTTATAGCAGTTAGTAAACTGAACACTATTAACTCGTCTCAAAACACCAATGTTTGACCAATAAATTGGTATAAACAGACAATTTGAAAATACGAGTTGGTTTTTTATAGACCCGACTAGATAGGACCGATTAGGTACCAAACCAGCGTAACTAGTTCTTGGATTGGATTTTTTGGTTTGATTAGCAAGCAAGAGGGTTTGACTTACCCGTTTGGCTAATTTCTGGTGCAACCTAGCTATTTTCTAAAACTATGCGACAAATATGAGGATGCATTCTATTACCCCTCATATAGCATGAGGTTTGTCCCAAATTGAAGACTTTGCCAAGGAGGTTGTGTTTGGAGGCTTGCGTTTTGCACATATGCAGTGTTTGATGCCTTTATGGGGTTTTGCTTAGCATTATGCACTTTTGATTAATCACTAGCACATTCATGGAGGGAATACTTATCAAGTAAGGTTTTTCGTAAGTAGTATTGGTTATTTGTTTCTCCTTGATGTCGTGGATTGGTGTCTTGGTGTGGCTACATGGTTGCCCTAAGTTTCATGGCGTATTATTGCTTCATTATGTTGATTGAGAGCTCATGGAGGTAGTATGCCCACACTAAAAGGCACACTTGCCCAGGGCACATGCTTTGGATCGGTAGTTATTGCTTAAATGATGGAGATAGTGAGCTAGTAGAACACCTATTCTAAGGAGGCCTCTAATATTCTCGTCATTTGACTATTACATGGAGTTTTGAGGTATTTATTGAAGGTGTCTTGTTTATGCACACTCTTCTAGGGCACCCACCATATTTTGAGGCGTTGGTAATTGAATTGGGTCACATGGATAAGGATCTACAAATTTGACCCCGTGGTTTTAGGAGTGCCGTAACCAATAGGGCTATATTTAGCATGTGGTTGGCTTCTTGAGATTATTGTCAGCACATTTGTTGAGGAGCATAACCACCTTGCACACATATTAAGAATGCCCTCCTCCTTGAGCCATGGTTTTTAATTTTGAGGTAGTTATGGTTTTGGCACATGGTTTTAAGCTTTTTATACTCGATCGGAAAGCATCCCACCTTCAATACATATTTTACTAGGACAGATCATTTATGGAGGAGTTTGTTTGTGCATTAAAGGGAGAGATTTACCTACCTTTGCTATTTTACCCATGATTTGAGGTTTTTGAGGCATTTGACCTATTGGCCAAGTAGAATTCTCCCTTCAATATGCTATCATTGGCACATTTATTTATGAATTGTAACTACCTTGGGACATCTTTCTACAGTACTCACATTGGGAGTAGTTTAATACTCCGGCCCTAGATCCAAGGGAAGCCTTAAACAACATTTGCATAAATTTCAAAGGCATACCTAGTCCATTGACTATTTTACAGTATCTGTTGCTTAAGGGCTTCGTTGGAGAGTGCCCTCTTTATAGGTGATGTCAAGAAGGAATAACTCCTCTTGAAGGGCACTCCTATTCATTTGACTTCACATCCATTTGTATTTTATTAAAGTTGGATATTGAAGACTAGCCTTGTATTATGTTGTCGTAACACAAATGTAAACATTGGATCCATGCTCTTAGGATCCCCCGTCGTCAATTTCACATGGTTATTCAGATGCTTGGAGTTGAGGTTGAACATCACATCTTTATGTTGGATAGGATATGCATGCTTTGTCATAGACAAGATATTGAGACAGATGTGCACTTCATTTTCCACTGCCCCACCTATTTTGAGACTTAGGGACTCTCTCCTTGTTCTTAAGGTACTTGGACTGCAGGTGCCTTGCAGGTGATGCATGATAGAAGTGTTAAATTTTAGATCTTAATGCTCAGGTTCTCCACTTAACAGGAGATTCTGAAGAGAATTGCCTCCTACTTCCTAGTTATCTTGTTGGATTAGAGTCACAAGTGGTAGACAGAGGACTATGATACTGCAGATTCAAGAGCAGCGAGGTGTTGGGTCTCCTTTCATCCCACCCAGGGGCTTGACGTCTCCCCTCGAGACCTACGTGGAGCTATTGCTCTAGGCTCTAGGTGCCTTGCAAGTGACACCATAGATAGACTATATATCAGAGGCCCTAGGTTCAGGTGCGCCCCTTCTAGACACATTTGCACATGGCTTTGCCCAAGTAGCCAAATTCCTATTCAAAGCTTCTTCCAATGGCCTTGGATGCTAGGAGAGTTCGGCTTCCCAATGGCCTTAGATGCTAGAGAGTCAAAGCTCCCTGTGGCTTTGCTCGGATGCTCCCCCTACAATCATACAACTTGGTCCCATTGGCCCCAACCACTCCTTAGGGGATGAGTGACCAAATTAGATTTGGATGAGTGACAAAATAATGTCTTGTTGGGTTGGACTTCCATGAAATGTTTGCTATTGTCTCCCCATTTTGCACACCGAAAAGAATGAACCATCTGCTTTTATTTATTTATATTTTTTCTGTTGAATCTAGCTCTATGACATAGATTTAATTTAATTCAATTTCTTATATAAAATACAATCTTGTTATCTGGCATCTTTAACCTGGAAGCAGCGCCCATCAAAGATTCTGAGGTGGATCATATGGATGAGCTTTTGTTTTTTGAATTTTATGGCAGTTAAATATTCTGATAATGTTTTATCCGTGCATATAATTGAGTTGGTTTTGTAATTATCTTCTGGATTTAGATTGGAAATGCTTGTCTTTGCATATAACAACAAAGCGTAAATAGTAAATGGCAAAGTAAAATAGCAAAACTATTTAGTCATCTAATTATATTTTTCTTTAAATCAGGCAGATTGGCCAGCTTTGCGAGGAGCTGTCATTGGTTGTTTGGCTCTTCTTAAAAGGAAGAGTGATGTAGGCTTGGTCTCAAGTGGGGATGTAAAGAAGCTTATTCAGTCTTACATGGAAAACCTTCAAGTTCAGGCTTTAGCACAACAAGATCGTATGGTGGGTTGTACATTTGATGTTCAAGATAACATTTTATAGCATTAAACTAGGTAAAAGTCTGAAGAATTTATATTTAAGGATAGGAGTTATAACATATGCTTCAGTAATATGTTTGTCCTGGTAAGTCTGTTATATTCAGATTATCTTCTTGTGTTCTCAGTACACAGTTTCATGAAATTAACATATTTTGACATACAATAGATGTAGTTTGTCATACGACTGATAAAACTTATAATGTTGTGAAGTTATGTCTTGAGCTTCTGGAGTGCCTCCTTGATGCCTATGCTGATGCCATTTCATCACTGGTATTTTCTTTCCCCTGATGATGAGGCTAATGCCAATTGTTTTACCTATTTTAGCTGATTTATCATTTATATTTCTAATATCCTTTTCATGGCTGAAAAGCTAACTGATTTTATAGATTTTAATATTTCACATTGTATGTTTACTAAATATTAAACCGTTTTGACTTCTTTTAAATGCCAATTCATATTGCTTCTCTTTTCATCCGCACAACACATTTCACTTTTCTAATCCTTTTTGAAATATATTATTTATTTTATTTTGTTTCAGTGGGTTTTGGTGTATTGTCACACTCTTCAAATGACAAAAATTCGTCATAAATGGCAGGGTGATGATCTTGTTTATGGAGTTTGTGCAGCAATTGATGAGGAGAAAGATCCTCGCTGCCTTTTGCTGGCATTCCATATTGTTGAGTTGTTAGTACATATATTTCCAGATCCAGAGGGACCTTTAGCAAGTTGTGCAGAGGATCTTTTCGACATTATCAGCCGTTACTTTCCAATTTCGTTCAATCCTGTAATTTTCACTTCCCCCATTTATGTTCTCAAGTCATGAGCTATAAGATGCAATGATTGTGCAGAATGTCCCTTGCTATTAATTTATTGGTGTGTATTTATCCTAACAATCAGAATTCATGTTTGTTGGGCCTGATTATTATTTATTCTTGATTTACATCAACAGGAAGGTAACTTTCATAGCTTTGATCGTAACTCAAATGCAAAATTTGTTTATTTGGTAGTGAGTAGTTAACAACTCAACATTGTTGCAGCTGGTCTAATATTCCATGATGATGGTTTTCATATTGATTGAACAATAGTAAAATAGAAGTTTCGATCTCCCAAGTTGAAATATATATGAACTTGGTATGCAATAAAAAGGTTTTAGAAGACCAAGGAGGAACTAAAATCTGTTTCTGATATGCGCTGATGTATGCATTCTGTATCCAAATATTGAATGGTTGTAGCACTTGAGTCAAATTTGCTCTTTTTTAATGATTGTATATGAGCACAGTATAAATAATAAATGTATTAGAAAACTGGGCAAAAGTCAAGTTCATTAATGATATGGGCTGATGGATGTTTCTGTAGACAGATATCGATGTAGAATGGTGTAAAGCCAAATACATATCACAGGTGAATTTCTTTTGTGATACCAATAGAGACATACTGCGCATAAAAGTTGGAGCAGTTAACTGGATCAGTATAATGGTTAACCGTTCTTGAATCCGTCTCTTCTTGCAGCACCCTGCATTGATTTCTGTTGAGTTGTTAAATGAAAGATTGCCCGGGTGCACAGGGAACATTTCTAGTTATACCTTACAAATTCCCAGTCCAGTGTATGTTCTCAATGTGGGTAAAGTAAAGGTTGTTGTAGTAGAGTATAGTATGTGGAAATGGAAGTGGACATGAGAAAGGGATATGGAAAAGATAGGAAATGGAGGAAATGAGATGGAAAGAAACCAGTGTTAATTTTTTTTTTTTTTTTTATACCAGGTCTGATTTACTTCAACAATTTATTAAGAACCCAGAAAATATTATCTCAAATATTTCTGAAATTGCTGATAAAATAAACACACTGTTATAATAACTCAGAAAATAAAATGGAGAGTTCAATTACACTACAATAACAAATTTGTACCCAACACAACCTTCCATCATATTATTGAACTCTGGAAAATTCTGGGTTAGACCCACAGAGAATACACAAAAAAATACAACTGCTGGGAATTTGGAAACTCAGCCCCACTGGGAAAATCAGTTTCTAGAAAGTGACCCTCCTAAAGAAACTCAGCCCTGGAGACTTTGACCTGTCTCACCAGCAAACCAGCCCCTTTTTTGTCTCACCTCGTACGACCCTTGTGCACTTAGAAAATCGACCTCTCTCTGGATATTTTGGCCTCCTACACAATTCAGCCCTCCTTTTCAGAAACTCATTCTTCCTCATTCCTAAACTCGATCTCCCTAAATTTCTGCCGAAATTCCTTGCTGCACTTCTCCTAACTTCTTTTCAGTCTAGTCAACCCTTTTGAGCTCTCGCTTTAGAGAAAATCGCTTCCTCCGGAATTGTGTGTGTTTACCACTCCCTTAGGGTTATTTTATAATTTCATTAAGCCAAAATCCGTAACCATAATCTTCTAAGTGATCAATGGCTAGGATTAAATTCTAAGCTTCACTTGAGATCAACTGTTGAGATGATATCTAAGTCACTTAAATAATTTAATTATCCATTCTTAGAATTTGGCAAGCACCTAAAGAGGCAATCAAATATCTTCTACATGCTAAGACACCAAGCCAATGTAGAAGACCTTTCCAGGCTACAAAATCAATACTCTCTCCTAGCAAGGAAGGATTCTCCACCAACCCTAACTTGTCTCTGTAAAACACAAACTTCCCCTATGCTACCTGCTTCTATGTAGAGATGTACCACAATCTCACAACACCTCTGTGGACCCTGTCTATGATGTGGTATTTGATCTTTATGTGCTTGGACATATCATGAAACACTTTCTTCTCAAAGAGCTTAATGCAACTCTAATTGTCACAATGAATCACAATGGGCCCCAATCCACCTTATAGAGCATTATTACAGATTTTTAATATATATTTGGCAATGTTCCACCAAGACTCTGGGACGGGGAGACGCAGGTGCGGGGAGACGCACAAGGGGGATGTGTGGGAGTACCCTCAAATTTTAGGGAAATTTAGGGGGGACGGGGGGACATCGCGGTATATAATTTTTTTAATATATATATATATATATTTCAAATTCATATTCAATAATGAAAGCATAAATACAATGATACATACATAATTGAATTAAGTAATGAAATACATTGATCCATACTCATCATCCTTACTAATACATAAATGATTCATCCGTAGACCACGAGATTCAATAATGAAATACTCTGATACATATTCATCATTCATTATTCACCATTCTAGAATCTACATTGATTTAAAAATTAAATTCATCATTCATCATTCTAGATTCTAAATTGATTTAAAATTAAAATTCATCATTCATCATTCTAGAATCTAATTAGTACTAAGCAAAATAGACTATAATAGATATTGAAATCTAAAGACTGGAATAGTATTTTGATATAACTAAACTCAAAAACAGTGGAGTGATGAGTCTAAAAGTCACTCTAAAGTACATAGAGGGCTTGGTGCTCTTGATTAAATACTAATTCCATACCCTTGTACATGACAAAATGCAATAGAAACATTGCAATCCATCGAAACCTGAATTCCTGAAAAATTGTTAAGTTTGCTGGATTTAGAGTGAGATCTAAAATTCTACTTTCTGCATATGAAATCCAAAGAGGTCAGAACCACTCTCAAACATCCTGAGTCATTTCATGGTAATGTTAAAAATTTAAGTAAAAGGATGAAAATGAAAGATAAAGGAGAATGTCATTCTTAAACATTACCATGAATTGCATAACATTAGTAGGGCAATATGATCAAATACTAAGTTTTCCCTGTCATAAATCATTGTTTACAAGCAAATTTAAGGGGGACGCATAGCCCATTTTGAGGGGGGACGCCTTTTGGGGAGTCGCGTCCCCCACACTGGGGAAACATCCCCCCTTGCGTCTCCCCACGTCTCCCCAAAAGGGGGACGTGGGGAAACGTTTCCTCAGACGTCCCCCCGTCTCAGGTGCATGGGGTGCGAGGGGTGTGCGCACCTGACCCTGGGGGACGCGTTCCCATGGAACATTGATATTTGGTGGGATATTCCACCTTGGATGGCCAGATGTATGACTTGTGGTAGTTGGTTGCATATTTTTAAAGGTTTGTTAGTGGAGTTGCCTACCTTGAAGGAGCTTGAGAGCACACATTGTAGCTTGTTGACATGGTCAACCACTTTGGAGATTTTATTTTTTTTCTTGTCTCATGGAGCTGGTTACATGAGAGCATTATTGTATTGTTTTCCTTAGTTATTTTATTGTTCTTCATGGAGAAAAAAGTGGATCTCAACAATTCATTGCTACTTTAGCAAAGTGGTTGTTGAGATTCGAGAAGGATTTTTTATTGTTATTCCTTGGAGAACTAATGGACCTGGGAAAAAAATACTTCTTTATTGTTGAGTAGTTATGAAACTTATATAAGGATTTGCTCTCTCCATTTCATGTATGGTTGGATTTGGGGATCTGTCCCCTTTTAACATTGTTTAATATCTTGAAGGATATGGAAAGCTAGAAGCTTGTACTTTTTGGATGTTGAGCAAATATGGAGGATGGAAATACAATTTCTTTGCTGCTGAAGTGTCAATAAATTCTATATTTTCTTATTTAGAATTTGCTGCACTTTACATTTTCTGAGTTGTACACATACCTTTATGATCATTTGTTAGTGTTCTTTTTTTGGGGCCTTTGAAATCAGATTTCTGCATTCATTTAATAAACATTAGTAGACACACACACAGCAAATTTAACCTTAAAGTGCTAGTTTGTGAGGTAACAGAATGTTTCTGGCTGTTTATGGAATTTGAGTTTCCATGTTGTGTTCATGCACTTATAGTTTTCTGGGCATTTTTTCTTTCATTTCTCAGACATAGTCAGTATTTACTATTTAGCAATGGGGGAAAACAATAAAATGTTTTGAAGTTACATGATTGATTCCATTTCACTTTAAAAATAGATCTGGAAAAAGGCTTGTAAGATGATTTTATATTCCCTTCCTATCTTAACTTGTCTTAGAAGCAGCCATAAAAATAACATTTCTAGTGAAAATCAGAAAACTAGAAAGCACTTAAACAGGAATTGTAATAAATAACAGACACAAATTTCTTCATTATGCAGAATAATTGACAACGTTGCTGGAAACAACTTAAACAGGAATTGTAATAAATAACAGGCACAAATTTCTTCATTATGCAGAATAATTGACAACGTTGCATCTGTATTACCCTTAACCTAATTGCTTTGGCTGCAAATAAATTTTCTGGGATTCTAGATTGGTTGTTTTGAAATGGACTTCTGATAACAGCAATGTTTCAAACAAATAAAAGAAAATATAGGGCAGCATATACATTGGGCTGATGTAGTACCCTATGGAAAAGTATTGTGTAATATTGTTCTCCGAGGAAGTAATTTATTTTCTTCACTGAGCATGGCAGCATTGTTGGCAATTGAAGTAACAACTCAATGCATGTTTTTGTCATTTTGTCTTGAAGGATTCTGAATATTGAAAAGTTATCTAGTTTGATCAAGTAGAGCCAATATTGATCCATCTGAGCATCCCCATGAACTTTAGGAAACTTTAAATGAAATATTTGGAGTTAATAGTAGGACATAATGTCACGGAAGCTTGTAACATTGCATCAAAATGGTAAAAAGAATGAGGAGAAAAGGGGAGTGGAGGGAGGAAATCGAAATTTTCATCCATGCAAATGGTTCCTCATTCCATCAATAATTGCTTTACCACTGACACACCTTGTGATAAGCACAATCCAGGAACAAATCTGTAAAGAATTGGTTGTTCTGTTTATGAGAATTTTATGCCACTAAGATTTTGCTTTGAAGATATTTTAGAAGATAGTGGTTCATTTATGCTTTTTGTCTTAGTTGTGTTTTGATGGACATTTGATTCTGTGGTTGTCTTCTTTTGCAGCCTCCAAATGATTCATTGGGCATAACAAGAGAAGATCTATCAAGAGCTCTTCTAGTATGTTGAATTAATTTTTGTAGATTGAAAATAATATTGTCAAATATTTGGTAGTTTCTTCCTCTATTGCCAAATGTGATCAATGTGTTATAATGTATGTTCCTATAATGGAAATGCATCTGCATTTTATGTTTTGCAAAAGAAAATTCAAGAACAATATATTTCAACAAGAAAATCTGTTCCTCTTGTTGAGAGATCAATGCAAGTAGATTAGGGTTTGATTCCTGTTTCTTGATAATTACTTGTGAGTTATGTTAGCTTCTTTTACTTCTTTATTCTCTTTTCTTTCATCAAGCAATTACCATATTATGTGTGTATGAAGTTCACAAAAATACAAGACACAAGATGTAGGCACTATGCTAGGGAAAAACCTCCCTCAAGGGGAAAATCCAGTAAACAATTCTCCTCCTTCAATAGTTTTTTTTGAGACTCTTCAACCTAGACATAGACCAAGCCTTCCCTCCACACCAAGTCAACCCTTCCAGATTTTCGAACCCTTTGCAGCAACACTTCCACCCTAGCAACTTCGAATATGCAACAACTTACGACATCAGGTAACAGCTGGTACCAACAACACTTGGAAGACTTCGATCTCCCAAACTAGGGCACGAAAGAGAGAGAGAGTAACACCAAAACTTCGGTTTCTTCCTTCTTTTTGACCTTGACCCAACTCGCACTCCTTTTGGCTTCCTTGATCCACTTCGCAATTTTTCTGGCTTCTAGAGAGATATCAAACTAGCTTGAGATGAGATACTCCAAATGAATTCGAGCTCCTTCCTTTTATAAGCTCCAGGTGAGGTCGAATAAGTGTCCTTTACGCCGTTTTGATCTCCATTAGGCCGACTTGGTGTGGAGGTTACATAAATCATATTTTGCTCAATAATAAACCTTTTTACATGATTTGAAAGCCCAAGAAGGGTCTCTTTAAAAGTACAATGACTCTATTAACTCAAAATAAATCCTAGAATTCTTCAATGGGGATTTTGACCTAAAACATGATGACCCAAGCATGAAAGCCATGCTTTAATAAGTCATAATAATAATAATAATAAAAATTCTTTTCTTTATTATTTTGACAAGTACATTACATGATGACTCAAATACATTTATGAAGACCAAACCTAGTTACATTTTTCAACACTTTTTTTTAACTAGGGAGGTATTCATAGTATTCAAATACAATGGAAGATCTCAAACTATATGAACAATGAAGTGTTTAGGCACCGCAATGTCACAGACTAGATTCCTGACCAAGGCAATCTATCCATTGGTATCTCAATAGTTTAGGCACCGTAATGCCATAGACTAGATTCATGACCAGGGCAATCTATCCAAGTGGGACTAAGGTGGACTCAAGCTTTCAGCCTCTCTAGGTACCATCAGACTTACTTGCTAACCACCAACCCAGGGACCTAGGTGCGTATCTGAGGTCAGAGCTCTACGACCAATGCCACCCTCTCTACTTTGGGACCTAGACATCAACACAGAGTGCCAACCAGATGTCCTCCCAGGCAATGCTTCACTTGCAAAGCCTCAACAAATCTCTCTCGATCAAACTAATCGATAACCAACATGCTATCAGAACTTCTACAGATTTACCTGTACAAACACAACCCCAATCAATAATACACTTTCAAATGTGCATAATAAAATATAAACCTTTGGGGTCTTCTAGACAACTTGATGTTGCTTCTCAACTTTCCACAATAGGACTTAGAGCTTTTCCAATGAATCTTTGACAGAAGATTCCTCAACCATGCAACTTCCTTTACTACTTCCCATGCAACAACATATTTCACAAATCGACTAGGCTTTTCTTATCTCTGCAACCCTTCAAAACACATTCTCCAATTTTCTTGTCTTTGTCATGGTCTTCACTAAAACTGATGGCTGTTAGTCCTAGTCTAGTGCATGACACATGAAGTAGAGAACCATATCCGTCACTCCCTCTTAATCAGAGAGGATCTAATCATTCATGTACAAGGAATATTCTCAACCATCTTGTTATCCTAGAGAGATTTCTTTCATTCAAGCTCCCTCTTAACCTAGGGAGATTTCATCCATGATCCCTCTTAATTTAGGGAGTTATACTTCTTCTTTATGACATCGGAGAATCTTTCATGGCTTCCATCCATCTCATCGGAGTTATCATTACCATCGCCATTCACATCATGCTTATCACATCAAATTTACTTTACGAACATCTTCACCATATTGAAGATTGTGTACCTGCACAACTTAGATAGAAAGTACAACCAAATCTTATAGAAGCTTGAAGTTAGCCATATCAGAATCACAAAAGAATTTCAACTTTATATATATCAGATACCCGAGCTTAATTACAAACAAGAGACACATACTCTTCAACATCTTGCTAGGGACTTTGTCATAAACCCTAGACTGCTTCATAACAACTTTCATTACGTCTAGGGTTTCAATGTTTCTTCCATAGGTATGACATACCCTACTACAACATATAGCAAACCCTAGAAACAATTCAAACAAGTATCTAACAACTTTCAGAATTCATATGTTAGACTTCCCACTAGGGTTTCATACAAACCTTAGATTTTACATGAGATTTGACAATCAAAACCAATCACATCTCAATCAATAACATTACTAGATTCCATTAGGGCTTGTTTCAAACCCTATATTTTCTCAAACAATTAAACATCAATCATAACTAAGACTTAGATTGCAACAATCTTACACAAATATCAAATTATCACATTGTCATCATATACTAGAGATTTTACTTCTACTAAGTTTTAACTCCAAAACCATAGAATACACAAATACTATCATCCTAGAGAAACAAACTTCGATTAGGGCTTAGTTCCAAAGCCTAGGATTTGTGACCAATGACGAAGAGGACAACTCATACGTCTAGGACTTCATCATCATCATAGGCATTTCATATCATTTAGTCAAACTGTCAAACCCAACTTCACAAATATCAATTAGAGTTAGACTTATAACAAACTTTATTAGACTAGGGTTTGAGCAGAGAAACACACACATCCCTAGGAAATCATTTCTAAGACATTATAAGGGTCTTGCTTACACATTCAACCAAAGCCTAATGAGCTAGGGTTTCAATATAAGAACATAGCAAACCCTAAATTACCAATACTTCAAAGGTTCGAGATTTTAGACATTATCAGTCAACCCTAACAGGTTAGGGTTTCCATAATCATACCAAAATCCCAAACAAGACATCATCAAAGCATCAACCAGTTATTTTAAACTTCAAAACATCGAAGGTTTTCTTTCAACAATAAACCTAAGCATATTAGGGTTTAACACATAATCATCGACATACCCTTAAGTTAGGGTTTTCACAATGAACCTTTCTAGGGTTCCACAAGAATAATTAGAGATATAAGGAGGGTAGATTTATCTAATGATGAATCACCCAATCAAGAATCTTTAAGATTCAAGAAAGCTAGACAAAAAAATATGTTAGTAATAGTTTATCAAGAATAAATATCAAAAACTTGTAATTCAAAACATACCTCTTGTTTCTTAACAATCCTTGTAATTCCAATGCTTTGTTTTGTGAAGCCTTCTTCCATGTTCCTTGAGTATTCAACAAGTCTTTTCTAAACAAAAATATGACTAGAAATGTGATTAGTATTTAATATAAACAAACTTAGATAAGTAAGGGAAACCAAATATAAAAGACAATACAAGGAGTAAGATACTTATCTTTGGAAGTTGGTAAGGGCTCCTTCCAAGCTTGAGGGATGCAAGGGATAGAGTCCCTAAGAGTTCCTAGCAAATAGGTCTTTGACTTCGAGTCCTTCCATCATGTTCTTCTTTGGTGAAACTTCTTTGGCAAAGTTTGCTTGATCCCTGTCCCTTCTTTCTTGGCCCTTTAGGCTTCTTGATTTCTTTGTAGACTTCTTCACTTTTCCTTTTACTAGATCCAAGACTTTATTCTTTTCGAGGATGAGATCTATCCTCTTCTTTCAAGCATTGAATGATTCTTCTAATTTGTTCTCTTCCTTTATTGTGTTAGACATTGTCCTTGAAGATAGTAAGCTTCTTTCCTTATAAGGTCTCCTTATGTGATTCTTTAATCAACTTTTTGAGGTTCCTTAGATTAATTTCAATAGATCCTTAAACTGTCTTTTTCCTCCTTCTTCACCTTAGCTCCATTCTCTAGCTTTTAATGATGTTGATCCCAGGCTTCTTAATAGCTTTTGTTATCTCCCAATTCCATTGTATGAGAAGATGATTCCTTTGATAGAGTGTGAGGTTGTTTACTTTCTCCTGTCATGTGCCTTGATGCTCCACTATCAATGATCCAGGCATTGTCATCACTAAGAGACCCTGTAAGAGCAGCCAAGAACCCTTGACTTTTGACCTTTTTGAATAAGCAGTGGATGACCTTCTTGATCCAACTTCCAGCAACGTTGATACGCATTCTCATATAGTTTATCAAAGAGGGAGAATCCATGTCCATTCCTTTTGAGCCAACAAAGTGATCTTCAACTTTTCCCAACCTTAGCTCTGAAACCATGTTGAGAAATCAATGCAAGTAGATTAGGGTTTGATTTGTCTTTCTTGATAATTACTTGTGAGTTATGTTAGCTTCTTTTACTTCTTTATTATCTTATCTTTCATCAAGCAATTACCATATTATGTGTGTATGAAGATCACAAAAACACAAGACACAAGATGTAGGCACTATGCTAGGGAAAAAACCCCCCCTCGAGGGGAAATCCCAGTGAAAAATTCTCTTCCTTCAATAGTTTTCTTTGAGTCTCTTCATCCTAGACATAGACCAAATCTTCCCTCCACACCAAGTCAACCCTTCCAAATCTTCGACCCCTTTGCAACAACACTTCCACCCCAACAACTTCGACATTCCAGCAACTTATGACATCAGGAAGCTACTGGCAGCAACAACACTTGGAAGACTTCGATCTCTCAAACTAGAGCACAAAAGAGAGAGAAAGTAGCACCAAAACTTCGATTTCTTCCTTTTTTTGACTTTGACCCAACTCGTACTCCTTTTGGCTTCCTTGATCGACTTCGCACTTTTTCTGGCCTCTAGAGAGGTATCGAACTAGCTTGAGATGATATACTTCAAATGAATTCGAGCTCCTTCCTTTTATAGGCTCCAGGTGAGGTCAAATAGGTGTCCTTTAGGCCGACTTGGTGTGGAGGTTACATAAATCATATTTTACTCAATCATAAACCCTTTTACATGATTTGAAAGCCCAAGAAGGGTCTCTTTAAAAGTGCAATGACTCTATTAACTCAGAAAAATCCTAGAAGTCCTCAATGGGGACTTTGACCTAAAACATAATGACCCAAGCATGAAACCCATGCTTAAATAAGTCATAATAATAATAATAAAAATTATTTTCTTTATTCTTTTGACAAGTACATTACATGATGACTCAAATACATTTATGAAGACCGAACCTAGTTACATTCTTCAACACTACTTCCTAAAAGGTGTCAATATTTATATTTTATGATGTATCTTTGTCTTCGAGTAATAAAATTTTATGTGTTTTTTCCACTTCAAAGTTGCCTCCCAAACTCTGTTATCAGCAAAGTCACTGCATTCGATGAATTTTAAGTACAAAATTTGAATTTTGCCGCATTTAATCGATAGGTGCACAAATTTGATTAAGTTCGACCAATTTAGTTTGCCTTTCAATGGAGTCATCATTCAATAATTGATGTTTTATAGTCTCTAGGTTCCCTGTATTGCCAGCTGTATAGTACATTGGAGAAATGGTTTTCGTTGCCGACATGCCTCTACATACTAGCGCAAGGATGACTCATGAAATATTTGAAACCCATTACTCACGAATATTGGCATGGTCTGAGTGCAACTTGCATGTTGGTCCAAAAATGACTGCGATGTGATTCGAGTTGAGGGACAAGATAACATGTTCGCACAAAGAAATGACTCTGATTACCGCTGATAATGATAATGTTAATTATATCATATTTATCAGTTTGAGATAATGTTCAGAGGGATACAATTTATTACCCTGACAAATTGATAGTTTATACAGAGAGAGAGAGAGAGAGAGAGAGAGAGAGAGAGAATTATAAGTTATAACTAGAGAACTAGTTTGTTACATTTTACAACTTTATACAGAGTTGTTGTTATCCTCATAGTCTATTGTGTTGACAATTCAATAGGGCAATGAATATTTTAATTCTCTTTAACTTGATAACTGTTTGTGTTACCTTTTTCCTTATTAGCTTTGTTCCTTATTATTATAATGTGAGATACATCAAACAACTACCAAAACAATAAGAACAATGACACAGTATATAGGCTGCAAGCCAGGGCCAAAACCCCTCCTCTTGAGCGGAAAACCCTTAAATCTCTTCTCTTCTTATAGATCCTTCAATTGACGAATACCAAGACCTTGTGACTCAGACCAATACCCTCTGAGATCAAGATCAACCGCAAACTCAACCTCCTACTGCAAGAACTTCGCCCTCCTACTACAGATCTAAAAATTTGTCTGCCCAACAATTTCTGTTGCCACACTAGAAAACTTCGATCTTCTTCTTCGAGCCTTCTTCTTCCCTTTGCTTGCCTTTCCTTGTGACTTAGGGCTAGAGAGATACCCTTAGTGACTTTCACTTGCCTTCTTTTCTCTCTTCCTTCCAAGATCGAACTAGATATAACCCTTGCGTAGAAACCCTAGCTTCGTCTTGCACGTGGGAGAGAGAACTAGCTCAAACACTTTGACTTTCTTCGAATTCTTCTTCGACCTCTTCTTCATCCTCTTCTTCGCATAGAATGAGAGATGAGTGAGTGATCCTTTGGAGTACGAGTTCCTCCCTTTATATAGCCTCTTCAAGGATTAGGCGTGGCTCTTCAATTAGGCCGACTTGATCTTGGAGGGAATTTCGACACTTTAAAGACAAAAAAATTTCTTTATAAGATACAATGTGCCCATTGGGGTCTTCAATATATGACAATGACTCTTAGACCTAGGACAAACCCTAGAAGCACTCAATGGGTGCTTGACCTATAAAATAAACGAACTTGAGCATGAAACCCTGCTGCAATAATAATAATTTCTTTTCATTTTATAATTTAGAAAAATACATTTCATACTTATGAAAACTGAACCTAGTTACGCATTTTTTAACACTCCCTAGGTATTCATAAGAGGTACATGGTCATTCTCAATCTAAAGAGATCTCATAAAAAGAGTCGGATTAGTAACCCATCTATCTAGCATCATATTAACCAACATTGTCACATAGCAAGGCCTTGACTAACAACTCTATCTCTCCACAAGACCAAAGAACAATGTTGGCGAGACCAATGATTTATAAACACCATCATCATTGTCTCTCAAGGTACACACTCCACCTGGGTGTTCACCGAGTATGACCTTCTTTGGACTATTCTTATCTTGGATAGCCAGTCCTCAAAGAATATCGGTCCACGACTACTCTTGTCTTGAATGCCCTACCATCGAGTCTTGAATGCCAGATGGTTACCTAATCCTCCATTCTTTCTTCCCAAGTGAAGACAAGAATGTAGTGTCTATCTCTCCCTCTCAATTAGGGAGGATACATCAACTAGGCCAAGCTTGTCTCTCAAGTACACAAGCTTCTTGTTCGAAAGAGATTTTGTCAATATTTCAGCTACCTGTTCACTAGTGGAGATATACTGAAGCTGCAACACACCATTTTGTACTAGCTCTCGAATATATTGATGCTTGCTGTTTATATGCTTTGTCTTTCCATGAAATACTGGATCTTCAGACAAACGTATACAACTGGTGTTATCACAAAGTATCACTGTAGGGTTCATCGGTCCTTCAAACAGGTCAGATAGCAGCTTCCTCAACCATACTGCTTCTCTGCTTACTTCACAGGTTGCAACAGACTCAGCGTCAGCACTACTCAAAGCAACTATATCTTGCTTTCTGCTCATCCATGAGATCATGGAGGATCCCAAACTGAAACATCCTCCTGTAGTGCTCCTTTCATCTTTCTCACTGCCTCCCCAGTCAGAATCTGTATATCCAATCAATTGGACATCATTCCTTCTATCATACTTCAGAAAGTAGTGGATGGTTCCTCACAGATATCTCTGAATATGTTTTGCTGCTATCCAAAGATCATGCTTCGGCTCCACTTGGAATTGACTGAGAACATTTGCTATAAAGCATATGTCTGGTCAAGTTTTCACCAGGTACATCAGTGAGCCAATAAGTTGTCTATACTTAGAAGGATCCGCAGGGCTTGATTCGGAACTCCTTAGTCTCTTCAAGTTTGTGATCATCAGAGTGGTCATAGGTTTGCAGTCCATCATGTCAAACCTCTTCAACATCTTGATTATGTACTTTCCTTGAACCAAATAAACTTCATTAGGTCCTTGCCAGACTTCTAGTCCCAAATAATAGTGTCCCAAATAATAGTGCATCAACTCAAGATTCTTCATGTCAAATTCTGCTGCTAGTTGCTTCTTACATTCTTCAACTCTACCTTCTACACCTGTCAAGAGAAGATCATCTACATACAGAAGAATGATTACATGTTCTCCATCTACAACCTTGATATAAAGGTTCAGATCAACAAAACTTTTTGTGAAACCTATTCTTTGCAGATATGCATCCATTATAGCATACCATGCCCTTGGTGCTTGCTTGAGGTCATATAATGCTTTCTTCAATCTGCAAACATATGCCTTCCTATCGTGAACTTCGAATCCCAAGGGTTTCTCTATATAGACTTCTTCATCTTTTGTGCCATTCAGAAAAGAAGTCTTGACATCCATTTGGTGGATCTTCCATCCCATTGATGCTGCGAGAGAGACTAATGAATGAATCGTTGTATATCTTGTTGTTGGAGCAAATGTCTCTTCGTAGTTGATGCCTTCTAGTTGAGAGAAGCCCCTAGCCACAAATCTTGCCTTATACTTATCTATACTTCCATCTGCCGCATGTTTGATCTTATAGATCCACTTGGAAGTTACCACAAATTTGTCTTTAGGCCTAGGTACAATCTCCCAGACTCCATTCTTCATTATAGATTGATACTCTTCATTCATGGCATCTTTACATTCTTGATGATTTACAACCTCTTCAAAAGTTGATGGTTTTGCCTTCTAGTTGAGAGAAGCCCCTAGACACAAATCTTGCCTTATACTTATCTATAATTCCATCTGCCGCATGTTTGATCTTATAGATCCACTTGGGAGTTACCACAAATTTGTCTTTGGGCCTAGGTACGATCTCCCAGACTCCATTCTTCATTATAGATTGATACTCTTCATTCATGGCATCTTTCCATTCTTGATGATTTACAACCTCTTCAGAAGTGGATGGTTTTTCTTCTACTAGTTTTGTCATGTATGCAACATACCCATACTATCTTTTGGGTTTCTTGCTTTCTCTAAAAGAGCCTTTCGCTGCCCCATGACCTTTTGCATCAAGTAGTGTAGATTTCAACCAATTAGGTCTTTTCCTTGTTTCTGGGATGACCACGGGTTGAATAGGTTCACTAGGACCTTCTTCTTCATGGTGAGATTCTTCTGCTTCCCTGCAAACTTCTTCCTCAAATACTGAAAATTCTTCAGCATCAGTCTATACAATGTTCCTTTGATTTCTTTAATGCTATGCTTTCATCAAATATGACATTTCGACTGACCTGCATGTGATGTCCTTTTATGTAGATCCTATAGGCTTTCGATGAGTTGTTGTACTCAACAAATGTTCCCTTCACGCCTGATGGATCCAACTTCTTTCTTTTGTCCTTTGGTATATGGATATATACAGGACACCCAAAGATCTGGAGATGATCTACATATGGCTTCTTTCTAGTGAACACTTCCTTCAGAGTTTTTTTGTCTAGGGACCTGTGGGGACTTCGATTCTGAATGTAAACAATTGTCTTCGTGGCTTCTTCCCGCAGAAAGTTAGGTATATCTTGATCGTGTAACATTGCTTTTACAATTTCTTCAATGGATCTATTCTTCCATTCTGCAATTTGATTTTGCTCGGGATTATATGGGACTATCAACTCCCTCTTAATCCCAGACTCCTTATAGAATGCTATAATCTCCTTGGATGTATATTCTCCTCCATTATCAGATCTTAGTATCTTGATTCTTCTTTCTGTAAGGTTCTCCACTTCAGCGTTGAATTCTTGAAATTTTGTAAATACTGCGTCCTTGGTTTTCATTAAGTAAACCCAGGTCTTTCTTGAATGATCATCTATAAATGTGACATACTATAGATGATCTCCAAGTGATTTAGGAGTAATAGGGCCACATACATAGGAGTGAATGAGATCCAAGATTTCTTTTGACTGTGGAACACTGCTTCCAAATTGTCTCTTGGTATTTTTACCCAATGCACATCCCTTACATACTCCTTCATGATCTTCTTTTAGTTCAGGTATTCCATCTACTATGGAACTTAGAGTTGGAAGGATCTTGAAATGTAGATGACCAAATCTTCTATGTCAGAGTTCACACAGGCTAATTTCAATGTGAACTAGGGCTTGGGCCAAAGGAGATATCAGTCTGTAAAGTCTTCCTTCTCGAATGCCAATGACTTTAGCTTGTTCTATACTTGAGTCTTTACTCCATACAACAACCTTTCCATCAATGAAAGCTACTCTATCACCCTTATCTTCTAAGCTTGAAATGGAAAGTAAGTTCTTATGCAAACCTGGAACAAATAGAATGTTGTTGAGGTGGATGTTGCTTCCATTCTCCAACTTTATAGAGGTCGATCCAATACCCTTTACGGGATAGCTCTTGTTATCTCCAAGTTCCACTGAATAAGTGGATTTTCCTTTTGATAAGGTCTTCAATTGTTTGGAATGGCCAGTCATGTGTCTTGATGCACCACTATCAATTACCCAAATGTCTTCATCTTGGAATGTGCCAGAGAGAGCCGAGAAGAGAGATTGATACCTTCTTTGAAGAAAATAAGAGACTCCATGCTTTCTTGATACCTTCCTTGAGATGGCTTGCTATCTTGGAACACTTCTTGATGAACTTCTTCATTGTAGAGGAGATCTTCATGATGCCCTTTGCTAACCTTAGCTCTGATACCATGTTGAGAATTCAATAGGGCAGTGAATATGTTAATTCTCTTTAACTTGATAACTGTTTGTGTTACCTTTTTCCTTATTAGCTTTGTTCCTTATTATTATTATGTGAGATACATCAAACAACTACCAAAACAATAAGAACAACGACACAGTATATAGGCTGCAAGCTAGGGTCAAAACCCCCCCTCTTAAGGTGAAAACCCTTAAATCTCTTCTCTTCTTATAGATCCTTCAATTGATGAATACTAAGACCTTGTGACTCAAACAAATACCATCCAAGATCAAGATCAATCACAAACTCGACCTCCTAGTGCAAGAACTTCGATCTCCTATTGCAGATCCAAAATTGTCTGCCTGACAACTGCTGCTGCCACTCTAGAAACTTTGATCTTCTTTTTTGAGCCTTCTTCTTCCCTTCGCTTGCATTTCCTTGTGATTGAGGGTTAGAGAGATACCCTTAGTGACCTTCACTTTCCTTCTTTTCTCTCATACTTCCAAGATCGAACTAGATATAACCCTTGTGCAGAAACGCTAGCTTCGTCTTGCATGTGGGATAGAGAACTAGCCCGAACACTTCGACTTTCTTCTACTTCTTCTTCATCCTTCTTCTTCAACCTCTTCTTCGTCCTCTTCTTCGCATAGAATGAGAGATGAGTGAGTGATCCTTTGGAGGGCGAGTTCCTCTCTTTATATGCGCCTCTTCAAGGGGTAGACATGGCTCTTCAATTAGGCCGACTTGACAACTTCTAGGCCAACTTGATCTTGGAGGGCATTTCAACACTTTAAAGACAAATAATTTTTCTTTACAAGATACAATGTGCCCATTGGGTTCTTCAATATATGACAATGACTCTTAGATTTAGGACAAACCCTAGAAGCACTCAATGGGTGCTTGATCTATAAAATAAAAGAACTTGAGCATGAAACCCATGCTCCAATAATAATATTTTTTTTTTCATTTTATAATTTACAAGAATACATTTCATACTTATGAAGACCGATCCTATTTACACATTTTTCAACATATTGCTTCTCATTAAAGGTTCAAGGTCTATTTTTATATATATATATATATATATATAGAGAGAGAGAGAGAGAGAGAGAGAGAGAGAGAGAGAGAGATAATTTTTCAAATTTCTAGTATGTCAAATTTAATGCCAAATTTTATCAACAAATTTTAAGTGTCAAACTTTATTTGAACGTCAAGTTGTCGGACTCAAACATGAATATATATATATATTAGGAAATTTAAGAAATATGTGCAATCATAAATCATATATGATACATTCTAATTTATTACATTATGATAAAATTGTCAATTGTCAATGCATAAACTATAAGTCTCTAAATTTACATCACATTTACTCATGAATGATCACATAATGAAAATAGAAATATCCAAAATCAGCCACGAGAAATTTCTAATTTCTTGTCTCGTGCTTGATTGGGAGTCTCCTCCTACATAGTCGAACGACCTTAGTGCTCTTGATTAAATACAAGTTTCATACCCTAGTACCCTACATGCTCTTCATTATTGGGAGTCTCCCCTGCATAGAGGGCTTGGTTCTCTTGATTAAATAAAAGTTCCATACCCTAGTACATGATAAAATCCAATGGAAACATTGCAATCCCCCCAATCCTGAAATCCTGAAAAACAGATAAGTCTGTTGGATTTTGAGTGAGATCCAAAATTATACTTTCTCCATATGAAATCCAATGAGGGTGAAACCACTCTCAAACATCCTGAGTCATTTCATGGTAATGTTAAAAATTTAAATAAAAGTGATATTCTCCTTTATTTTTCATTTTCATCCTTTTACTTTAAGAATTTAACATTACCATGAACTGCATATCAACACTAGGGCAAAAGTTCACTTTTATAACTTTAGACAGGCATCTAGAAGCAACTAGAAGGCACTAGGATAACCTAAAAATAAATTAGAAAACAAATTAAAAAGAAAAATTAAAAAAAAAACACAAGTAAAAAGCTGAAACGTGAGTCGTACAATCCTGAAATGCGTTTCAGGCCGTACTGGCCACGTTTTAGTTTCGTGAAACGTGGCAGTACGGCCTGAAACACGTTTCAGGGCTGTACCACACGCGTTTTAGCGTTTCGTACTCGTTTCCGCCCTGTGTTTCTTGCAACATAGGATTATGCCTTACAATTGCATGTGCTCATGAAATCAAACAAGTGTTGGAACAAGATCCAAGTTGGATAGAATTGTTGTTTTTGCCTTGCACACACACCTAAGTTAGTGTGAGAAAAACCCTTAACCCCACATGGTGTGGCTTGGTGGCAACCCTAAGAGATGGGGCTGTCACCTATTCCCAACTCTCTCTGTTTAAGCTCTCTTCTAGTTAAAGCTAAGGGGGTTGGTCCCTAATGAAAAGTTAATAAAGGAAAATTGAATTTCTAGGAGACTAAAGTTAGAGGGAGATGCTTATTAAAAAGTAACTTGACTCCAAGATTTTAATAAGCATATAATATATGAGCATGATTCAATAATGTTTTCAAAGTATAGAGTGATGCCTCAAAGAAAAATGACAATTGCTTGCTCAAAATGAAAATGAAGATACAATGATAGACAATCTTGCAAAATCAAATGTTAGACCAAGATGAACATATAAACATCAATTGCAACTATAAAGGAAATAGTACTTGAAAGTAAATGGTCCAAGGACAAGATAATGACATCAATTACTCATTAGCTAAATGATCATCAAAGCAACAAATACATGAAATAACTTGAAATAGTGTTGCACCAATGAGAATATTCCAAGTATAAGAAAAGCTAAGTGTTGCAAAAATAAAGGAATTCACAATACTTGCATAATAAATAAATACTTATTGAAATAAAATGATATGTGCAAATAAGACTCAAATAAATGCAAGATAGCATAAATAGGAGAATTGCATCTGCAAGTAAAGTAAAGTGGTGATGTAGATGTGCTCTTTGTTTATTTTATTAGTTGTATTCTTAAGCAAAGTTTCAATTGAACTCCTATCCACAGACCTCACACTTGCCCGGAGATCCGGATCTCACAGTTAGGAGTAAATAAGGGTGGAGGGTCCCTATAGTCTATACAACCAACTTAAGTTGGAGGTTGATTTTAGAGATACTTGAAAATGGGCCTAAGTAAGATGCTTGAGTAAATGTAAAACAACAATGCTCAAAGTGACTTGTATTAGCAAGTTCAAAGGAAAATTAGAATGGAATTATCTAAATGATACTTGACAAGGAATTTAAATGGAGTTCTATACTTCACAAAGTGCTTGGAAGCAAGTAACCAAATGTGAAATTGCCATATTGCTTTCAAATAAAGATGCTCCAAAATAACTTACGAATCATCTTGTCAAGTAGAGAGACGAAAATGAGAAAATGAACTAATCGAAGCTTGTAAAGTAAAGTAAGTACTTGCTTGTAACTTGAAAGCATGTAAAGAAAAATTGCTCATAAAAAATATTGCAAGTTATAGCTTGAGCAAAAGTAAATTGCATATAAGTGAAAAGGAAATCGAAATTTACACAACTGCAAGCACTTGAAAATTGCAATAACAAACTAGATAAGTTCACTTGCAAATGGAAAAGTAAATGAGAAAGATATGTTAATCTCAAGAATTAATGTGAGTGTTGAGCAATTTAGAACATTAAAGATGCATGCAAATGTGTTAATTTTCGGTATGTTCTATGCTTAGATCAATTTAGTTCAATTTACATAGTTAGCTCCATATCTTTTCCAGATTAGCAATCACATCAGCATTAAAGTAAACTGCAGATAGAACATAAACATAAATCGCAGAAGACAAGCCAAGACAAGAGGACACAAGATGTGGTGCTCGCCAGGGACAAACCCCAATGTGGGGAAACTCTTGATCAGTTCTTCTTATATATTCTTCAATAGTTCAATAGAGAGAGAGAGAGATAGTACATTTACAACAGAAGTCAACACTTTGACTTATCTAGATAAGAGCATAGATCATCTCTAAGAAGATGATACATGAGTTCAATGATACATGAGTTCAATTGAAGACATGCTGCTTCAATAGATTTTCCAAGGTGACTCCTTCACCTATCATCGTGCTGCACCATGCTGCACCCATCATCACAATGCTGCATCTCATCATGGTTCACTAATCATGACTGTACCCATCACTGTACTGCATCTCCTCTTGCTGCACTATGATGAGCTCTTCATTGCACTATGCTGCACCCAAATGCATGCTGCAATACCTCATCATCTTGTTGCTGCAATACCTTCTTGCTGCTGCCATATGTTTCATCATTACCATGCTGTACTATTGCTGCTCCATACTACACCATGTTGCCTTCATCACGCTGCCACTCCTTTTATCACAGTGCTGCACTTTGTTACCAAACACACAACATGTTGCACTACACTTCTTTATGATGTCTGTCATGTTGTAGCAGCGTTCCACACCATGATGCTCCAACATTGTCATATCTTATCATTTGCTGCATAGTTCACTGTTAAGAGGATTCTCTATATGTTGCACTGGAAGTCATTCTAATACTAGGTGGACAACTTTAATGTTAAGACAGTCCTACCTATCCTCACATTGCAATATCAAACTTGCTGCTCAAACTTTCATATGGCTGTAGCTTTCGATTCTCCAACAGACTTCCAAACAGCGTTTGAAGGACTGCGGCATACCTTAATAGAACCCCTCCATAGCTGCGTTGCTGCCTTAGGGCATATGACAGCCCTTTGCTGCCCTACGCAAGCCCAGCTGTGTTGCTATGGCCTGCGGCCTAGCACAACAACATTCGGTCCTCAAAACATGTCACAATCATCATGAGTTTAGCCTCTAACTCGGCCTAAGAGCTAGCTAAGATGACAACGTTTTAGGTCTGGGTTAGAAGTCTCTTTTGCTGTGATGATGCCTGCGGCTAGGGCACATTTAAGGCCTCCTCATGACAGCAGATTAGGGCATCCTTTAGGCAGCGTAATAGGGTAGATTAGGGCAGCGTATAGGAGCAGGTTTAGGCTGTGAAGGAGCCTCTTTACTGCAGCCAAATATCCTCTCTTGGACTGCGGTTAGACGACCCTTTGCGGCTAGGGCATCATCCTCTAGGGCTACGTTTAGGGCATCATCCTTTAGGACTGCGTTTTTCCCATAGAGATTCTTCTTTCCACTAAAACCCAAAACAAGCGGAGAAGAAGAAATCTCAAGAGAGTTGTGTGTACAAATGACTTGCAAGGCACTTGTATTTATACCAAAATGTGGAGCACAAGAGGGGGCAGTTTAGTTGCTGGGCAACCTTGATGAATTGTCCCATAACACAAATAAATTCATCTCTCCATAAATACTTATCGGAATCGGATGATTTTTAGATCAATCCTACACCTCTCGATGAAAGGGATCCAAGGAAAATATTAGCTGCCATAAATAAGATGACCCACATGGAGTTTGGCCCTAGTTGCCAATTTTAACAAAATGAATGAAGTGTGAAAGTTTAAACCATGCAAAGTCAATCCACTCAAGAGAAGGCTCCCTCTAAATGGGGAGATAGGATACCATGGGAGAAATTCCAAACTCTCACAAGCAAATTAGATCTTTTAATATTACGATAAGAAGAGGGCCCTTCGAAGGCTTCAACTAAACTTCAAGGAGAGTCTTCACAATAATTGCTTGAAACTTGGACACTAGACCTCCTTTCTTGAGAAAATCATGACAAGATTTCACAAAACTTTGGCAATGCAATACAAGAGAAATTCCTCAAAATAATGTCTTGGAAATCTAGCCTCTTGAGATGATGAAATCTGCCAACAAAGGAAGAGAAAAAGACAGTTTTGATGGCTGTTGTGACAGAATTTTGGGACAGAGAATGATCTTCCCTTCAACGGAGATATATGGCAGCCCTTATGCGAGGGAAACAATGTTAAATTTTCTTCCAAATGCCCATGGCCCAGTAGAGATGACGGCTTCCCTTTGTTAGCTCACAACCAGCAGAAAAAAATAGTCTTCAATAGCTCCAAAATCAGCGCTAAGGGTCTGCAACAAGGGTTAGTAGTTTCCGAACATGCAATCCCTCAATACTGCCAACAAAGATAAGCAAAGGGTGTCAACAAAACTCTGATTTGTATCTGCAAAACTGACCCCCAAAATTAGTTTAAAATAGAGAGAAATGTTAGCAAATAATATCTAGAAATATTCTACAAAGTTAGACTAAGGAATTAGAGCAAGACTCCTATCCTTGCCTAATTTTCAACATGCTTTGCAATAGCAAAATAAAATCAATATGAGCCCAAGAGTTTGAGATAAATGATTTAAATATAATTGACTTGGCTTATGTACAAGCTATGTCCTGAAACCCCTGCAAAACCACTTTGCAAGATAAGACTATGAAGACTCAAAGAACAAATGAGAGCTCCTTTGAGAGTGTATCAAGAGTGTGTTGGTTTCTCCAAAGACTTCCCCTCACGCTGATTCTCTGATCCCAACAAAATGTTCCCTCTACAAACCTTCAATGATGAATCAGTTCCATATAGATTTAGCAATAAACAATGATAAGGGACTGTAGATATTTATTTGAAACCAACTAGAGCATTCTATACCTAAAACATACTTTTAAATCAAATGTCAATGCAAGATAGTTCTACATTAACAAATCTACAAGAGCATACGGAAACAAATTAGATCAAAGCATGAGTAAAATGATTTATACCAATGATCAACAATTCATCTCACTCCAAAAGGACACTCCAAAGGGAGGAACACCTCATGAATGAAACCCCAAAGTCTTTATTGATATTTTTGAAAGTGTACAAGGCAACAACGTTTCCGCAAGCACAATAACTAGTAACAATGATTACATAGTCAGAGCTCATAGCTCTATTATATAGAAGCTTGGGAGACAATCCCAAGGCAAATGATGACAATCCCACGACAAATAGGTGACAATCGCAATGCTTCTTCATGCAATTTTGAATTTCCCAAGTGGCAACTTGATTTATTCCTTAGAAGCCCACACAATCCTTGAGGAGGGAGATCAAATTAGATGAGAGGATATGTGGGAGAGTGAAGTGGAGTGGTAAGAGACCACTCTCCACCTCACTCAAGTAAACTCTAATCCAATCTCAAGTCAACTCATGATATCTCCTTGAAGCTCAAGTTAACTTCCTCAAATCGTGGATCTTGTCTTTGGAACTTGTTGTCTTCTCCACCAAAAATCAATTTGCTTGATTTGTGGCTTATGTGGAGTCCACTTCACTTGGTAACTCAAATTTGACCTTTAAATGAATTTTCACCTCATTTGCACATCATTTGAGGATGAGTGGATATTTATTTTACTCCATTTATATAATTGTTGGGCTAATTTATTACCACCTTTTCCACAAAACTTAGGAAAAATGGGTTTTGAGGGTCTAAAACTTATTTTTTACACCTCAAAGTGTGTCATAGTAAAAAGTTGAGAGTGAGAGGTGTAATTTTGAGCACATATATCCCATACAACTTTTCTAGACATCTCTTATTACATTTTACATTCAAATTTTATTCAAATTTTCGCCCTACGGGAAATTTAGAAAATTAAGAAATTGACCCCTATACCTATTCAAATTCCACAAAATTTTACGAGTGATCTAGTATGTAATATACAATGACTCTAGACACAAGGATTCACCCCAGGCCTCACCGTCAAGCCACACTCTGACTTTGGGGTTATGTTTGGAGGAAAAAACTCAATTAATTATTAAGTACCTGTCCGTGAGCACCTAATAATTAACCAAGTGAAAAATACCTCCCAAAGTAAACTCACTTGATGACAAGGTCCCAAGTTATCTAGGCCTGTTACATGGCTCAACTCATCATACTAGCATTGCTTTACATCATCCCCGTAGGGCTTGTGGAATCTGAGTACAACAGAAGAAGATGAGAAAAAGAAATAGAGTTAAAACACTCTAATGATATAGTGAACTCTGATGGTGCATGAAGCCTCTGATGCATCCTTGGGCATGGAGTCTTCAAAAAATTTTAGGTGCAACTTCAGTGGTCAACAAGAACCATTGCTATTTGAGGGCAACGTTAAAATACACTTAAATAACGTTAAAGTGCCTTTCTAAAATTTATTTACTATAGCGTTTCTTAGAGTTTCAATTTCAAGGAATTGAATGGGAAGTATTGTTAATACTTTCCTCTCAAATAAATCTTGGAGTAAAGCACAACAAAGTGACCTGGCAAATCTTTCTTGAGTATGAAAGGAGAGGGGCATAATTGCTTTCATTAAGTTAAATATCGTGTTTTTAAAGTTGACATAAGGTTCATTTTTTGCAATTTTTTTTGGGAAATGCTGCTTATAGTGGCTTAGAGTTCTTCTTTACCTATGTGGCTATGCTATGAAGGGAATTTCTATGTTGTCAAAGCCACCCATGACTTGCACCCACTCTCATTCGTACCCATCTGGGGGGTTTTGAACCTGTATCTCGATGTTAATACAAACCCAATCGCTTCACTGCTTGCCACTAGACCAAGGTTGCTAGAGCATGGAGTAGAACGTGAGCATTGAGAGTGCCATTTCCCATAAGGACTCAGGAGCGGAGCGTTCTGGGAGTGTGTGTGTATTAAATTTGATTTGTATTGAAAAACATGCAAAATACCAATTGAGTTGTAGAATATATGAAAAAGTGCATATTTGTGCTACTTATAGATGAATGATACATTTTTATGAAGTTAGAAATTCCATCCATAGTACATTAATGATTGTATTGTAGCTTCGAAAGAAAGCATTACGAATAAATTAGTAAGGACATTTAAATGACAAACACATTTCCACCATCACTTATATTGGGATCCTCATCACTAGTATCATTATTCTTCCTTTGCCTATTGTCTAGACTATAGCCTTTGCCTCTATCTTGGTCCTCAAGGGACATCCCTTCAACTTAGGGATTTCATGAAGGTTTGTACTTTAGTAGAATATCATTCAAAACCTTTTCTCTTGACTAACTTGACCTTGGATGAACTCCTATCTCATCAAATATCTTGACCCTAGGTCTTGTATAGTAATTTTCTCAAGTGGTTTTTCTTGGAAAGCCACCATAGCTTCTCCCAAATCTCACACCTCAATTGAGCCTTTGCATTGAATGAGCCATCCTTGCGCACTGGGAACCCTAGGGTAGACATATTAACCACAAGTGAGGGATACTGGGACTCCTCCTGTTGGTGAAAATCCGAGAAGAGAAGGGAACATAGGCTATGGTGATAGTGGGCCTTCGTCTCAAATTGTTGTTGTGCCCTCTAGATTTAGCCTGCTAGATTGTGCAACAACATTTTTGGCGCCGTTTCCAGGGAGGAAGCAAGTCTACCTTCCCTATGAATCATTGAGGAATTGACTCATTGATGACATTATAAATATTCCTCTCGCGACTCCATTCATTGTCAAAACCCCTAGTTTACTTGAAAGTGAAGAAGACAACATTCCTCCTAGAACTACTAAACTAGGGCTGCAACAAAAAGAGGGGAGAGAACTCCATTACCTGTTAGAACTAACCTTCTCCCTGAATTTGAAGAGGTTGACAACACAACAGTCAATATGGATGCCAATGCTAATGCCAACCAAAATCAAAACCAACCTAAGATCCCAAGAACCAAAAGGCTCTTTTCTAGTGTTTTTAGACCTTTGAAGTTGAGTGACAACCCTGATCCTTACCTGAGAAATATCATGAATGGTTACCCAAGTTCAAAGGAACAACTGATCCAAATGCTAATGACCATCTAGATGATTTCTTCTGGCCAATAGGCCCAAAAGGGATTGAAGATGATGAAATGATAATGATGTTATTTTCCTTATCCTTTGAAGGGCACATTAGGGAACAATATCTTAGTCTCCCTCTAGGTAGCATCGGTGAATATGAGGATTTTGAATATGCCTTTAAAAAGAGATGGTCATCTGATGTTGAAGGGGCTTTTATCCTTGAGAAGTTTTACCATATGAAAAAGAAAGGCAAGGAAGATGTTAGGGAATTTACCCAAATGTTTGATAAGATTGTTAGAGATATCCCTGATCATCTTAAACCTCCTGACACTATAATACTTGACAAATTCACTAAGGCTATTGGAGGGCACTTGATATATAAATTAAAGGATAAAATGCCCAAGACTCTTGCTGAGGCCAATGAAATTGTCATTGAGGTTGAACATAACTTGAATGCTTCTAAAATCAAGATGTTTGTGTTAGTTTTTGTAGCATCAGATGGTGTTCTAGTCTCGAAACTTTGTGGAGAGGCTAAAACATAAGAGTTCTCCAAAACCCAAAAATTGTTTATGGAAATTCCACCTAGAGATAGCTCAATTAAATTAATTGACCATCATTTAAATTTTTCCAAAGTCTAACTTAGGAAGACTAGTTAATTAATATTTATTAATAGAGAAAGGTGAGAATTCTCTAGAAACTCACACAAATCGACTTGGAGATGATCTCAGCCATTGATTAAGTTTTAATCTTGGTTGTTGGAGTCCCAACTGGAGATTATAAGAAGAGGTCGATGGGTAGATGGAGAAACACAGAGTGAGAGCCAATAGTGCGAGTTCCTTGGCTGGTCGAGCTATTCACCTTCAAAGGTCGAGCAGAGAAAGAGAGTTCGAGCCAGAAGGGATGCAAAGGGGCAAAGACAATGATTCCGAAGGAGGATTCCAATTCTGGAGAGTCAGGAGAGGAGGACGAGTTTATTCTCCACGAGGTTGCGCAAGGGTTACACAGTGCCTCAAGAGGAGCAGTTCGATTTAGCTATGGGGAAGTTCGATTGAATGTCCAGGGGCTGGGAAAGTCTTCTAGGAGGCCAGGAGGATTGTTTCCAGAGCAACAATTGGCAAGATGACTTGTTTTGAGAGGTTTTGTCAGCCACACGTGGAGGCTAGCGTAGGAGGGTCTATGCAAGGGTTGGATGGTTAGCCTTTCAGAGGGAGTCAGTTGCCGGGATTGCTTGGAGAGGATGGTAATTTCCCTCAGTGAATTTTGCCAATATTTCTCTTACATAGAAACACCAATTTGGCGTCAATTTATTGTACTCAAAATTTCATCGCTACATAATAATAAAAACCCTGAGTTGTTGCACCAGTTTTCGCACATTGGGTTTTTCTGGGGACAATTGTCCAAAACAAAATTGTCATTTTTGTGTGTGCTAACATTTCTCAGTTTCCAAAATTTTTATTTCCGCAATGTTTATTTTCTTTGGTGAAGAAATTGCAGTGCGATTAATTCAATATTAATCAGAAAATTAATAAATTATTAATTAGTTAGGAGAATTAATTCCAGTCGTTGCATTTCAAGGAATTTTCATTGTTTGAACATCCTAGGGCTAAGGTAGAAACCAAAAAGAGCAAGTCTATGGATTAGTTTAAGGAAGCCGTAGTCATGGCCCTTAAGAAACTTGACAAATTATACGAGGACATGAACTCTAGGGATAGGTTGTATATGAAGAAATTCATTGCTCTTGAAAAGGCTCAAAAGTCAAGATATACCTAAAAGAACAAGCCTTTTGTCAAGAAACTTAATGATGAAGGCAAGTACGCTCCACCCCAGGTTCCCAACACTCTAGCTCCAACCAATGCTATGAAACAAGAAGAATCATCTTCTAGAGATGAGCAAAGTGATAATGAATAAATTGAAGATGAGGAGGATGGTGAGAAAATGAATATAGTTGGTGAAACCCATGCTTTCAAATTATGTTAGGTGATACTTACACTCATCCTCTGATTAGTGAAGTGAAGCTTAAACATGAAAAGATGAGCCTATCCTCAATGGTGATGATAGTGGGAGATTCAAAGGGGTCCAATACTCAAGGAAGAATGAAAAATGTCAAAAATCCCTCCACATGCTCCGAAGAATCGAAAAAGAAGGAACCTCCTCCTAAGCAATCTCTTCCTAAGCAACCTCCTCCAAAGGAATCCTCGAACAAATATCTTCCCAAGAAAGATAACATCGAAAAGGATCCTCCTAAAGGGGAACCCAAGCTTAAAAGCAAAGATAAGGAAATTGAACTGGATATCGATGTAGGGGCTGCTATAGGAAAGATGACCATGCAGGTTCCTATCAAAGAGATAGCCAAGCTTTCGTCCAAAAGATGGCGTGTAAAACAAGCTTTAGGGATTGAGCGTGTAGAGGGCCCACTTATCACGTTGCAAAATATACACCTTTCTAACACCAATCTTGGTCATGAGCCATTAACGACCTCCTCCTACATAATTGTACGTTAGATTCTGGGGCTTCTGCGAACATCATAGCATTAAAAGTTATGAAACAACTCAATCTAAATATCACTCGTAAATACATAAATGTGTGTGGCTTTTATTCTAGATTTGTTAATGTTGAAGGCTTCATCAATGGTTTTAAAGCGATATTAGCCTTGAATAAGGACATATTGCTCATGGATGTTGTATTATCGATATACTTGATGTTTGGGGAATGTTATTGTCTAAGAAGTGGGGTACTACTATGGGAGGTCAAGTCCAAATGGATTTATCTTACACCACTGTCTCGCAACCTGATGGAACCCCATTTGTACTATATAGGGAGCCTTTGTACTCGACTCATGTGGTGAAACTTGGTCTTATCCCATATTATAAAATACCTGTGACTAAGGACACTTCCCCCATTCTTCCCTCCCAGGAAGTCTGCATCCTTAAAAGATCCAAAAAAACAAAGCAAGAAGTGGGTACAAAAACCTAGGATGGAATTCAAGATTGGGGATGAAGTGCTGGTAGACAAGAACCCTATCCCAGTTAAGATTCATGGTAAGGTTGGTGAAGGATGTTATTACATTGCTAGACTTGATGACGAACTTTGGCCAGCGCTGGTCAAAATAGGTCGCATCATCTGTTTCCTTGATACTTCACATTGTATCATATGCATGTTAGAGTAAGATTCATTTCATATTGATTTTTTCTTTAGAACTTTATAACATGTTATGTTATCATGCTAGATTAGGTGCATTTAGATTAAATTTGCACTCTAGAGTAAATTTTATTTCCTGTTGATTTTATGGACTAACAAAAGCATGGATGATCAAAGGACACCATCCAAACATTCTACCGCGTTTGATTTGTTTATAATGTGTAGGTAATAGGTCTACGGTCCTAAAGATTGTTGGTGTTCTCATGACCTCCCATTTGAGTACAAAGTTCATGCACTCTACTGAGAGCTCATGTCCTATTTTGAGGTAGATGTTACCCACCACTAGTGGGTGACCCCTATAGGAGAGATTTTCTCCTCGATTTGTCTTTAGTCAGCAACCAACAACCCCTTGCAGACACCTACCATTCTGCCCCATTTGATTTGTTTATGATGTGTAGGTAATAGGTCTACAGTTCCAAGAGATTGTTGGTGTTCTCATGACCTCCCATTTGAGTACAAAGTTCCTGCACCAAGAGATTGTTGGTGTTCTCATGACCTCCCTTCCGGAGAGGCGGTGTTTCCGGCACCATTTCTAGGACATCTCATCCAAATTGAGAATCATGGACACTTTGATTCACCCCACAGTGCTTTGCAGCTCAGAGATTTAGGGTCCCTCTCTCCTAGAGTCAGATTGGGCTTTAGTGGAGCGGGTCCAGACCCTCCTTTTGCGTTGTTTCATTAGGTGCAAGCAGACAGTTCCTCAGCACATCATTCTAGCAGAGTTCGGGGCTCAACCTTTCCGCCTAGAGGTGATATTCAAGTTAGTGTCGCTCTTGCACAGGCTCCGAGGCTTGGCAGACGTGAGGAAGGGTCGTGACAGATACCCATGTCTAGTATATTGCTCCTCGGAGAACATCGCCCATATGCAGACAGGCCGATCCAAATGTTGGTAGACTAGTGTGACAGAGCTTTTGGAGGCTTCAGGAATCCAGATTGACCATCTCCTTCCTTCTCAATACTCTCTGAATGCTCAAGGCCACCTCCTTCCCAATCAGCAAGAGCTGAATAAAATCATTAAGGAGGATATTTACAGACGATACATTCAGACTACATGGACCAATCCTCCCAATGGGTTGCATCCAAAAATGGCCTTCTACGCGGAGCATTGCCTGGAGATCAGGGATGGGCTCATCACCAGACCACAGTACACGTTCCAGCATTGGATGCATGCCCGTAGAATCCCCCTTGGGCAGCTCAGAGTTGGGTCTCATAGACTCTGGGTGGAGACAGATCACCACATCGATAGGGCAGATAGGATTTGCCAGCTCTGTCACTTACAGGAGATAGAGACAGAGACACACTTCATCTTCAGATGCCCTGCTTACTATGAGATTCAAGGTCGTTTCCATTGTCTCTTCAGGACTTCTTAGACTTTGACCAGCTTCCTCAGATATGATAATCTGAGATGCCTTGCACTGCCTTCAGATTTCCGGCCCGTTTTCCTCAGCCCCCTGCCGGATCAGACACCACGCAGAAGATAACGGACTTCTTTAGGGCGCTACCATCAGCGCGGGGCACCAAAAGAACCATTGACCGACCCACAGACACTGAGACTAGATCAGTGCGGTCCCGGCGGGGCCGACCCACTAGACTGGACCAACGCTCCAGGATTGGATCCACCCCTGGAAGGCGCCCTAGAACCTCCAGGGGATAGCAGTGACAACCCAATATGCCCACAGGACAGCAGACTTTTACAAGCTTCTCTTAGTTTTCTTCTCTCGACCTCGGATGTTAGGAGTAGGAACTGGATAGGAGACCCCTTCCCCTCCCTTTTTCTTCTTCTTCTCCTTCTCTGCTTCATCACAGTGCTTTGTTTCGAAGCCGAGAGCTTCTAGCTTCTACATTTACATTTACTTAGACTATAGATGTATTTTCTGCTTTTTAAAAGAAATGTTAAAGGGGACTGTTTGGTCCACCGGCTTGGCATGTTGTAATCATTGTAACCGATTTCTCAAATGTCCTAATATATATATATATATATATATATATATATATTCACGTTTCCTCGTTTCCAAAACTTGGGGAGGTCGCGTTTCGTATCGCTTCTCATTTCGGAAACTTGTACCCGTTTCCCCGTTTCGTGCAACCTTGTTTGTCATTAATAAAATTATCTTATCTTATCTTATCTACTAAGAGCTCATGTCCTAGTTTGAGGTAGATGTTACCCACCACCAGTGGGTGACCCCTATAGGAGAAATTTTCTCCTAGATTTGTCTTCAGTCGGTAGCCAACAACCCCTTGCAGACACCTGATAGTTTGATGTGCCACCATTCTTCGCCACTTAAGCTAGCCATTGTGTCCTCTCGCTCATCTGTTATGATCGTATGTTTGAAGGTGGGCCTTACAACCTCGGAGGTATGAATTTTCATTATGTAATTGGGTGTTTGTGCTTGCTTTTCTTGGGCACATTTGGATATGGATTAGTAGGGGGATTCGACAAAAAGAATGGGCTTGGATTGTACTCTTTTTCCTTTAACTTGGTGGTTAATCTTGTATCCTAGTCTCGTGGGACTTCTCTATTGGTTATCAGCTTTAGGTGTGGCACTACATGGGAAACCCTAATTTTGGTTGCGTGGTCCCGCTTCCCACTACCATATATATCACTCCCCTCCACTCGTTACAAGCCCATTTCACATTTTTGCCATTTGGGTCCACATTTGTCCATTGGATCCACAAGGTGTTAGCTTTCCCCTCCCCTTGTCCACACTTTTAGGTGAGCTTGGAATGATGCCCTAGAGGTTGTTGAAACTAAAATGAAAATTAAAAGCATAATTTGGCCACTTGCAACAGGAAATGTACCACAAAATGTAAAAGATGGTCGAGAAATAAAAATGTAGTGTGTGGGCTAAAGCCCTACTCAGTTTTATTATGGCCATCACCTTGGTTCCTAGGGCCCATATGAGTGCCCCCTGCGTCATTAAAGAGCCCATGATTGTCCCAACCTCTGGTGGGCGACGAACTGCGCAACCTTAAGGGGGTAATCATTGCCACATCATATGCATCATGCTCTCATCCGCTAGAGCCCCTAGTAGTAAAAGAAAGAAAAATAGTAGTAAAAGAAAGAAAAATCAATGAAAGGAAAGAGAAATGTGATAAAGGGTAGAAAAACAAAAGTAGGGGTATCTCATGTACCACGACTGCTCCCTCCTACATCCGTACACCCAAGGTGTGGACCTCCCTTATCATAGCTACTCTTGTACAATGGCACGTGGTTTGGAGCTTTCCCTCTTGTCCCCACTCTGTTCCATCATTATTTCACATGCCACTTACCATCTGACAGATGTACCATGGTCTTGTTCCTCCCTTAGAGGTTGAAGCCGCCTAATAGGGTCCTTCATTAGCCTCTATTGTCGAGCAAGGTAACACTTTTACATTTTAAAGCCCATTTGGAAGGGCATGCCACTATGATGTGTCCACTTTTGCCCCTGATTAACAAGCTTATTTACTCAATTGCACTAATGGATTGTTGTACTAGAAGGTGAGGAGACGCATTGGATCTTTTACTAGATTGTAGGTGGGTCTCCATCTTGCACTCAACCTCCCTATACAGGATCCAAGCCCTCTAGAGGGTCATAATGACACTTATAGGGTGAGCTTTAAGAGCCATGGGCATCCACTATTGTAGAGCATTGATTTCCATACCACGGGCCTCTTTAGTACCACACATTGCTTGTTCGTGCCCCAGTCCTACAGGGATGATGATGCACTTGGACCATGTTGCCCGGTGGGGCACACATTGAAACCTGACACTTGGGAGCTGATCGAGGACCCAGATAAGGTTTATCTCATCAAAAGAGACATTGGAGGGCACATGTCATCTTCTATGCCTCATTGATGGAGCATTGACTTGTAATGGAGCCATTTGGAGACCCATGAGACCATGGATTGTGCCCCACAACCACTTGGGAGCACCACATGATGTTTTGCTTGGAAATCAAGGGGACACCCCCTTGATCATCATTTATGGAGCCCTCGTCTTCATCATGGCACTTAGAGGACTCATCTTGGCCTTTCAATGACTCTTCTTACTCTATTTTGCACTATTTCAACCCCCTTGGGATGACTTATGATTCACTTTAGTTGCTATTTGGTGGGCTTGTTGTCAAAGACATGTTATTTTCACATTAAAATATTATTAGGGCCTTAATTAGGCTAAGTCGAACTAGAGGAGCCTCATATAAATAAGAGAGTCCTCATTTGTATTGGATATGATCCCTCACATTTCAATCTCTCTACTTGAGACACTTGGACTTGCAATATTGGACTAATTTTGGATGTTTGGATGCACCTTGAAATTTGGAAAAATTCCGCTATATTTTCTTGGAGCTTCTTTTTGCAATGTTAATGGATGGGTATACTCCCATTGTCTTGTAAGCACTCTTTGATGCTATATTTTACATGTTTAAATGTCTAATGTATGGAATGCTATTTCATGGTTTTTAATGTGCCGTATATTAATGTGAATTTATGAGAACATTAAAATCATTGGAAGGATTGCATGCAGTACTCATAAGCATTGGTGAATGAATATTCCTAGAGGTCAATCTTATATTTTGCGTTCTTGAAACTCCATCAAATATTGTCAATGAAGTATACAATTCTACTATAGCTGTGAAGTTGCCTCCTTTAAGGTTAATGAAGCTACATTAGGTCTCCTTGAGTGAGCGAAAATTATCAAATCGAAGTAATTCTGACTCCATTATACCCAATAGGTAGGCAGTGGTCTAGAATCATTGGTGATCATCTTATTGATAAATCATTCTTCCTTCACCATTTTCTCTCTCTTTGCTTCGTCCCTTTAAGGCTACAAGGGAAGCCTTCTAGTGCTTGGTGCAAAATCCTCTAGGAGAGTGCGTTTTGAATTTTGTCTGAATAAGATTTCGATTATTCTTTAGTCTCTCTTCTAGGCATCCTCAAGTCCTGAAAGAATTTTGATGGTGGAATTTCATTTTATTTGGTGCCCTAGCTATTCCACCAAGTGGGAACCCTTGAAGTTGCCTTTCAACTTAGGGATTTCTTAAAGGTTTGTACGTTAGTAGCTTATCATTCAAAACCTTTTCTCTTGACTATCTTGACCTTGGATGTACTCCTATCTCGTCAAATATCTTGACCCTAGGTCTTGTATAGTAATTTTGTCAAGTGGTTTTTAGTGGAAAACCATCCTAGCTTCTCCCAAAGCTCACTCCTTAATTGAGCCTTTCCATTGAAGAGCCATCCATGCCTCACTATGTACCCTAGTGTAGACATATTAATCACAAGTGAGGGATATTGGGACTCCTCCCGTCAGTGAATATCTGAGAAGAGAAAGGGACATAGGCTGTGGTGACAGTCGAATTTGTCCCAAATAGTTGTTGTGCCCTCTAGCTTTAGCCTATATACTAGGCCTACTAGTTTGTGCAACAATATACCCAACATGCCCTCAGCCGACTTAACACTATTAGAGGGATGGCAGTTGATCCAGGGCCTATAGGAGGATGGTGTCACACCTCGAGAATTGGAGGGCTAGCACCACCTTGAAAGGCCCCAACATTGGGACAAAGACATGCATTTTGGCCACTTGTAGACCCATGAGACGACATTTTATCGTCCACTTGCATTTTGGGGCCCACAAAGAGAGAGAAACAAAATTGTGAAGGGCAACCTTCACATCATGATTTTAGAGAGCTTCTACTCATCACTTGGCACCCTAAACTCTCAACGCGTGTCCTAAAACGGGCCTAAGCCTGGATGATGTCAACACATTCTTCCCCATGGCTCAGACATCATTTGTGTTTTGTAATTGGCTATTAGGTCAGCTTGGGACCTAACTTGTTGCAGTATTTTTTTATTATTTTAGGGGGCATTAGGCTAAAATTAACTTTATGACATCTCATATAAGTGGGGGAGAGATTATTTGTTGTAACTCATCATCACAACTTGGAGATTTCGACGTCTTTTTAGAGAACTTTGACCCTCTTTTCTTGTGTTAGAGACGTGACCTATGAATGCACTCTGATATTAGGAGCAAAATGATTGTCTTTGGTGTTGTTGTCTTGGATGAATGAATGGAATTTCATCCATGTGATGTTGTAAGTGAGCTTACCATTGAATAATTGTTTTCATAATGTCAAATATATGCAATATATTGAATGTAGGGTTTTTTATTATGCCCTAACTTGTTGAATATCTATTTGGTAGAATCTAGATATCATTGTTGCATGCATTACTCGTTAAATAATGATAATGCTAGTGGTGATTTGTAATTAGCTCTTCCACAAAACTTCTTGATCCATTGAATAGGTAATTGCTAGGGTTTTTGATGCTAGGTTGTCATTTATCCTTCCCCCTTAGCAACTGTTTGGTGATTTAATCAACTCATTGACTCCATCCACCCAAGGGTAAGGCACTGGCCATCCTTTGTTGATGATCACTTTAACATTGATCCATACATTATACCCTTCTTTCTCTCTTACCTAATTTGGTCCCTTTAAGGCCAAGCTCGAGCTCGATGCAAGTTCCTAGGGAAGAGGAATTTCTGGAATGGGAGAGTCTAAATGCCCATAGGATAGTGGTTGCCACAAAATCCCCTTTTTTGGTAGGCATTCACTTCAATTTCATCCATAAAATTCTTTGCCCTATTTACTAGCCTTAAGCTAACCCTAGTTTGGATTTAGCTTCAACTTGGGGACTTTTTGAGGGTTTCATGTGCCTTGTTCTTGTTGAAGATCATTGTTGGAAACCCTTTCTCCTTGCCTTGACCTTTGGCCATCCCAACACTCAATCTACTAAACAAGCCCTAGGTCTAGTGCTTTATCTAATATGCCTCTATCAAGAGTGCAAATTGCCTCCTATTGGAGCCTTGAGTCTAAATTGTGTCTTTCTTGTGGAAGGCCTCATTGTGTCACCTTGTACTCTAACCCTAGAATATTTATTAGGTGACCTTCACATATACCATGACTCCTCCCATCGATGAACATCCATAAAGAGCAAGGTGTTTTGGTTGTGGTGATAATGGGCCACTAGACCATTGTTGTCTCATGGTCTAGTATCAACCTTGTAAGGTGCCCCTCTCCGAGGCCTACTAGATTTTGTGGCAACATAGCCCATACTTATACCTCCACTCTACTGGCAAGATGTTGAGAAATCAATGCTTGTAGGAATTAGGGTTTGATTCTACTTTTCTTGATAATTACTTGTGATTTATGTTGGATTCTTTTACTTATTTGTTAGTTTATCTTTCATTAAACAATTACCAAATAAATTTTATATGAAGATCAAAAGAACAAGAGACACAAGATGTAGGCACTCAGCCAGGTTAAAACCCCTATCTAGGTGAAAACCCAATCCAACTCTTCCGCTAGTAGATTCAAATCAAGATGAGACAATCCAAGACCCTTTAGACCTAGACAAAGACTTCTAATCACCAAGTCAACCCTTTCTTCAAGTAGATGATCCTTGCCAAAGTCTCTAAGTGTCAACTCCTCAGATGTAGCTTCAATCTAGAATTTCGGCCCCCAGTGTCAGAATTTCGGACTTGCAACTAATTCAAAAATTTCGGCCCGATTTTCAGTCCATAAACTTCACACGTGTGAGAGAGAGAATGCCCAAAAACTTGATTTTTGTCTTTGCCAACTTTTTCCTTCTCGTCAACTTTGCTCTTCTTTTTTGCCTCTTTCCCGTGTAGAGTGAACTTGTTGAGTGTGTGCTCCAAATGAGTCCAACTGCCTCTTTATATATACTCTTTCGGCTAGGTCGAATAACCCTAAACCAGGCTGACTCCACGAGGACGGGGCTGACTTGGTGTGGAGGTGACAAATGACACTTTTGACTAAAAAATAATTCTTTTTACATGATACAAAAGCCTAGGAAGGGTCTAATAAAAATGACAATGACTCTTTTGACTCATAGCACACACAATGAAAATAAATTAAAGAGCATGAAACCCATGCTTCAAAATAATTTATCTTTACAATAAAAATTCTCTCTTTCTTTTCATCAAATATTATTATGAAGACCGACAATAGTTACATTCTTCAAGACTCTCTCTTAACTAGGGAGTTATTCATAATTGCATATCTATATATATATATATATAGGTACATGGAAGATCTCAATATGATATGATCTATGAAGATTCATAGCACACACAATGATACAGATTAGATCCCTGACCAGGGTACTCTAATCAGATGGCACTAAGGTGTACTCAAGCTTTAGCCACTCTAAGTACCATCAGGCTTTTAAGCTCTAACACCAACTCAGGGATCTAGGTGCGTATCTAAGATTGGAGCTCAAAGACCAATGCCACCCTCCCTACTTTGAGATATGGACATCAACACATAGGCTGGCCAATGTCCTCCCTAGCATCTTGTCGCCCCAAGATGCTTCATCTCTACCTATCAACTAAATCTGTAATATCGACCAATCCACGCATGCTTCTAAAATATTCGAACTTCTTATTTGAAAGAGATTTCCTCAACACGTCAGCTCCCTGCTCATTTGTCAGAATATATTGTAGTTTCACGACCCCATCCTGCACCAAACTTCTAATGTAGTGTACTTGTTGATATGCTTCATTTTGGCATGAGATATGGGGTCTTCAGACATCTTGATGCTGCTTTGATTATCGCAATTTATCACAGTAGGATCCAGTGGCCCTTCAAACAAATCTGACAACAATTTTCTTAACCAAACTGCTTCTTTTCCTACTTCACATGCAACAACATATTCGACTTCAACACTACTTAAAGCAACAAGATCTTGTTTTCTACTCATCCATGAAATCATTGCGGATCCCAAACTGAAACAACCACCAATATTACTTCTTCCATCTGTCTCACTGCCACCCCAATCAGAGTCGGTAAAACTTGTTAGTTTAACTTCCTTTCCATCATACTTTAGGCAGTGATGAATTGTTCCATGTAGGTATCTCAAAATGTGCTTGGAAACTATCTAATGGTCATGATGAGGCTCCAACTGAAATTGACTAAGAACATTTATAACAAAGCATATATGAGGTCTAGTAATAACTAGGAACATGAAATAACCCACTAACTTAAGATAACTTGTAGCATCAGTGGGGCAAGAGTCAAAGCTTCTCAACTTCTTTAAATTTGTGATCATGGGAGTGGTCATAGGCTTGGAATCCATCATACCGAACTTTTGTAACATCTTGATTATGTACTTTCCTTGACCAAGATATATCTCACTGGGTTTCTGCCAAACTTCCAAGCCCAAATAGTAGTGCATGAGTCCCAAATATTTCATTTCAAATTCAGCTGCCAACAACTTCTTACATTCTAGAATTTTGCACTCCACACCTGTAATAAATAGATCATCCACGTATAAAAGTATAATAATTGGTTCATTCTTCACTATCTTGATGTAGAGATTTGCATCGACAAAACTTTTGACAAAGCCATACCTTGAGTGATAGGCATCCGTTCTTGCATACCAAGCCCTAGGAGCTTGCTTCAAGCCATATAGAGCTTTGTTTAATCTGCAAACATGAGTGTCCATGCTATTTATCTCAAAGCCCTCCGGTTGTTCAACATATACTTCTTTTCTAAGACACATCCCTTGCATACTCCTTTATGGTCTTCCTTGATGTTGGGGATGCCCTTCACCATTTGACTTAGAGAGGGTATTATCCTGTAATGAATATGCCCATACCTTTTATGCCAATGTTCTATAGGACTAATCTCCATGTGAACAAGGGCTTGAGGAGATGGTGTTATAACTCTATATAGTCTTCCTTCACGAATTCCAATAACCCTTGCCTTTTCAAAACTTGAATCCTTTCCCCAAACCAAAACTTTACCATCTACAAAAGCAACCCTTTCTCCTTTATCTTCTAAACAAGAAATGGAAAGTAAATTCTTGTTCAAACTTGAGACATAGAGAATGTTGTTGAGATGTAGCTTTCCTCCTCCTTCTAGCTTCATTGTGTAGTTCCAAGGCACTTGACTGCATAAATGTTGTTGTTTCCAAGCTCCATTGCATGTGATGAAGATCCCTTTGATAGAGTATGAAGCTGTCCACTTTCTCCTGTCATGTGTCTTGAGGCTCGATGATCAATAATCCAAGCATTGTGATCATTTAGTGTACCTGTAAGTGCAGCCAAGAACCCTCCACTTTTGACCTTCTTAGATAGATTGTAGAAGATCCTTTTAACAAAGCTTCTTGCACCGTTTAAGAGTTTGAGTCCCATCTTTAGATAGCTTGCCACTGAGGGAGTTGTCTTTACTTCCAAGATGCTTTCCTTTCTTCAGATGATAGCTAACAAAGTGATCTTCAAATAGTCCTTTCACCTTAGCTCTGAAACCATGTTGAGAAATCAATGCTTGTAGGAATTAGGGTTTGATTCCTCTTTTCTTGATAAGTACTTGTGATTTATGTTGGCTTTTTTACTTCTTTGTTAGTTTATCTTTCATCAAACAATTACGAAATTAAATATATATGAAGATCACAAGAACAAGAGACACAAGATGTAGGCACTCAGCCAGGGAAAAAACCCTATCTAGGGGAAAACCTAGTCCAAGTCTTCCGTTAGTAGATTCAAATCAAGATGAGATAATCCAAGATCTTTTAGACCTAGACAAAGACCTCCTCCAATCACCAAGTCAGCCCTTCCTTAGTAGATGATCCTTGCCAAAGTCTCCAAGTGTCAGCTCCTCAGATGCAACTTCAATCCAAAATTTTGGCCCTCAGTTTCAGAATTTCGGACCTGCAACTAGTTCAGAAATTTTGGCTCCAACTTCAGTCCATAAACTTCGCACATGTGATAGAGAGATGCCCCAAAACTTGGGTTTTGTCTTTCCCAGCTTTTTCCTTCCTTCTCCTCAACTTTGCTCTTCTTTTCTACCTCTTTCCCTTGTAGATCGAACTTGTTGAGTGCGTGCTCCAAATAAGTCGAGCTGCCTCTCTATATATAGTCATGCTGCTGCGTTGCATAGCCCTAATCTAGGCCGACTTCATGAGGACAGGGCAGACTTGGTGTGGAGGTGACAAATGACATTTTTGACTCTTTCTTTTTACATGATACAAAGGTCCAAGAAGGGTCTAATAAAAATGAGAATGACTGTTTTGACTCAAGACGAAACCTAGAATCCTTCAATGGAGACTTTGACCTAGAAAATAAATAAAAGAGCATGAAACCCATGCTTCAAAATAATTTTTCTTTTACAATAAAATTTCTTTCCCTTTCTTTTCATCAAATATAATTATGAAGACCGACAGTAGTTACATTCTAAGGCACAGGAGGCCAAACTGACAAGACTACTACTAAATCCTGGGAAAGATCCAAAGCATATAGGGTGAATTAATGTTGATAAAGGCTACATGCAATTTCATAACCTCAGAATCACAAGGTTCCAGTCCTCAATTTTGGACCATGATTTTTGTAATTTTATAAATATGACCTTCTTCCAGATGCTTATTACAGCTGGCGCAATATTATGTTTCCAATTTTCTAGATAGTAGAATGATGAGTCCATATATTATTATGATGCGAATGTGTTTTTTCTACTTTAAATGAGTGGAATTATCGAATGCTATCTGAAATATAGCATTGGTTATTTTGTTATTTCTTGTAAATATTTTCATGGCTGGAGGTTCTTCTGTTATAAGTGAATAATGGTGCTAGTATTTTGTGATCCTGGTCTTGAACTCAGCACTCTGCAATCTTTAAATTTACACAGGTATTCTTCCCTCAGCCTAACATTGATTATGGATAATGCTTTTTACAGGGAGCTTTCATGTCATCTCCTCTCTTTGCTCCATTTTCGATCCCTTTGCTCCTAGAAAAGCTTTCATCAAGTTTACGTATGGCCAAGGTATGTATCAGGTTGAATGGTTGTAAAATCAATAATATCAATTGTGAAAAATTTATTTTGTACTTGGCTGCGCAGAAACAAGTATGATGCTATGGAATCCTTTGCTTCTCACTTCATCCATTGGAGAATGGTTGTGGTACAGTTACAAAATATGTTTCAAACTCTATACAGGTTGATTCACTGAAATATCTAGGGAAGTGCACTATTGCATATGGAGTGGATGCTGTATCAAGTCACACTGCAGCTATTTGGGACTCTTTGAAGAATGAAATTTTAACCGCTGAAAGGCCTATTTCAGAGGCTGTTGCTAGTGATGGGTTTGCAGATAATGATGTGTTGGAAGAAGCTTTAACTTGTCTGACGGATTGTGTTTTGGCATGTCATAAAGGAAATGATACTGGAGTGCTACTCGAGCTTTTACTTCAAGATGAGAAGTTGGAGGGAATATTTAGGCGTGTCAAAAATGATGCGAGTGCAAAGGTGATTCCTTCAAAAACTGAGTTGGGGATTCAAGTCCAAGCACTTGGAAGGTTGCTATCAGCTACTGCAAAATCTTCTTTTGCTTCTTGTTTTATTGTGTCTCAAAGATTCTTGCCACGACTTCTAGATGCTATGGGAGCTCCTTTGGATCAAGGGCCTGGTCCATTACTTGCTTCAAATAACATAAGTGCGGCTAACTGCTTCGTGACAGTTAGTGCTCTTTATATTTGTGATCAGATTGTTCAAGCAAACAGAATATTGTCTGAGGGATTAGTTTTACAACCAGTAGTTAGATTGGATCTGAGCTCTGGAAGTACTTCATTATCTCTGCTTCAGTGTTTAGCAAATCCATTAACAATTGCTTTTGCATCTGCCATTCCAACGCACAATGGAATTGATTGCCAGAAATCACAATTGACAACACAAAATGAGATCATTCATTTGGGAGGTATAAATTTGTTGTTTAAAAAAAAAAATCTCATGTCAAAATGTCACTCCTTTCATGCAGACATGCACTACCTGCTTCAAAATTCACAGTTATGGATTCTTTTGCTGGACATTCAAAGTGAGGAGCATCAGTTTGTACTTAGTTCATCTATAGTTATTGCATTATAGTTCATTTAAGATTTACTGAAGTATGGAAGTGAGTTATTTGCATCTGCATGTACCCCCTTTTTTTCAAAAAATGTTTGTTTTAATTCATTTTTTAACCACTGCTTTGAGTGGTTGATTTAGTTGTTTGATTAAATGAACACTTGCTGATAGTATTGGAAGTTTTGGAACCCTAATATGATATATAAACTGGAAATTACAGAATAAGTGATGGCACTTCTCAAACAGAAAAGCAATATTTTCTCTTTAATGTCTTTTGAATGATATCCTTTGTGAAGACTGAAAAACTTCAATGCTGGAGCATTTTCATGCTCCAAAGCAGGCAAGCAGAATGCAGTTGATAGGAAGTAAGAAATAAATTATATTAGTGTCAGTGAATTATCAAAATAGAGAATTGGGAGTTGGGACTGAAAAGTACAACCAACAGTAATAGCAGTAAAAGAAGTGCATAACATATCTTCCATATAAGAAAACCAAAAGAAATTGTGGATTGGTTTGTCAAGATATGAAGGTGAACCCTATAATATTAGATGGCATCATCTATAACAATACAATCCCTGTGAGAGAGTAGAAACTGAACTAGGAGTAGAAACTGAACTAGCCACTGCCATGGAATAAAATTACACTTTAGACATAAATCTGCTATTAAAACCCTAGCGGCTTCCCTAGCCGTCTAGGAGAGAGGGTTTAAGGAGTTTTTTTTTAAATTTTAAGATGATCAACACACTTCAGAGACCAATGACTTGACCTACAATGAGAAAATGAAGTCTTAAGGGAATTAAATACTAAGGAAGGACCTTGATGGAGAAAGGGTGTTGAGAAATTTTGGTCTTCATAATTGTTGTACTCATTTCAATATGTATCTTATGTAACAAACAAGAAAAATATAAGAAAATTGTTATTATTAAAGCATGGGTTTCATGCTCATTATTGATGGTCTTTTAGGTAAAAGCATGTTCTTTGTGCTTCTAGGGTTTGTTAGGTCTTAGGATTTATTGTCATGAGTCGAAGGAGTCAACATCATGTTTATAAGGTCGTTCCGTACAATTTGTAATTGTGAAAAAAAATATTTTTGAGTCTAGAAAGTCCTAGAATCTCCAAGTGTACAAGTCGGCCTAAAGGAGGGAATTCAACCACTTGAAAAGGTTATAAAAGGAAGCAATTCAACCTCATTTGGAGATACACTCACACAAGTTCGATCTATCAAGAAAAGTGTTCTATTTGTTGTTGGGATGCCAAGAAAGTAGAGCGAAGGACTAGAGAAGATGGGAGGATGGATTTTGTTGTTTCTGGGCTCTATCTCTCTCACACGTGTCAAAGTCTAGGGTTTCTGGGCTGCAGTAGGAGGCCAAAGTTGCAGGTTCAAGTTGGAGGAGGACGAAGTGAAGAATCTGTAGTTGGAAGCGGGAAAACCCTTGTCTAAACCTCGTTGAGCTTGATCTTGACAATTGACTCTATAATGATATGATTGTAGCATGAAGGTTGATGGCAAGTCTTGTAGTAAGTAATCCTTGATATAGCAGTTAGACATACTTGACAGTGACTTGACATACTGACTTGACATATAAACTTGAATTGACATGACGGTAACTTGACACATAGATTTGACATTGATGCACATAAGAATATTGACATAACTCGTGACAGTGACAAGAACTTGGTTGTACAACAGTGATGTTGCAGTGATTTGATTTGACAATCTCAATATGATGTTTTGACTTGACTTGGCAGCGTTGTATGACATTCTAGAAGGTGTTTTATAGCCATATCTAAGCTAGCTATAAAACGCATGCTGGTAACCATCTTTGGGTAGAGTTTGAGAGCATTGCAAGCATGTCATAGGGATGACCTGAGGCATCTTGGCTTGAGCCATCATAAGACTATAGTGCCCGGTACCACTGTTTTAACTTTTAAGAATCGGCCGGCTTGGAACCGATTTGGCCGAGTTAGTCCGAGTCAAGCCCTCACCGGGTCGAATCGGCCATCAAACCGATTCGGTTGGCCGGGTTATTACCGGTCGGCTCGGTAATAACCCGACCGACTCGGTAATAACCTGGCCGGGTTATTAGTATTACCAAGCCGACCGAGTTGTCTAACAACTCAGCCGGCTCGGTAATAACCCGACCGACTTGGTAATAACCCGGCCGGTTCGGTAACAGTGGCCTGAAAACTAAAAAAAAAACGATTTTTTTTTTACTTGCTTTTTGGTGAAGAGATTTGTGTTAAAAGCTGGTGGACACATGAATTCCACATTAGCTCACTGTTTTCATAGGTTGTTTACTTGTTCACACGGCTTCCTGTGGCATGAATCGTTTAGTGCTTGAAAATATAAAGTGATGAGTCTGGTGTTGGCAATTTGATAGGATCTAATGTTGTGAATTTTTTGCCAAGAACATGAAATCTCTTGTAAGAATGGAGCAAGACATCTGTTGCCTTCATTGTATAAAATTCCTCAAGGAACAATGTGAATTTCTAAGTAAACAATGATACTATCTGAGAACCATGTAATAAAGAGGGCACATGAAATTGAAATGTTGATCAGACATGTGATCCTAGTTAGAATGTTTATAGGTGCAATTCTCTCTTGGAAGATGGCAGTTTATCTTTATACATATTACAAAGTTGATGGGAACAAACTTGAAGTTGCCCCAAGGGATCCTAAAACTAGAGAATAGCCACAAAATATTTTATGGGGTGTAGATGGGTCTGTCATGACTGCATGTAGATGTGGATGCAGAAGTTTTGGCGTTAGGGATCCTATATCTTGATTTGGACTGTGTCACATACAAATTGCTTTTGTAGTTCTTCTCATGAATACATCTATTAACATCCATCTTGATGAGATGGTCTAAGATGATTGATGAGGGTACAAGATTAAAAATGAGTTACAAACTGTGAAGCATGTGGATATGCTACCAATGGTTGATCTAGATGATCTTGGCTTCTCTAGCAGTAGCCACGAGCCAGTTGTACTGGTCATAGTTTACTTTTGTTGTAGAGGCCATTTCTAGCCTCCTTGGTTATGTGTTTTTGTTTTGATCTCTATATCATCATCATGTATGTATTGGACAGTGCACTGGGTGCCATTTTAATTTTTGATATAATGGATATATCCATTAGCCTACTTTGATCATAAGTTGTCTTCTATCTATATTCTAATGTTGTGTGTTTTGAAACATGAATGAAAATCTTTAAAATTATGTTTTTTTATATAAAAAAATATTTCATGTATTTTTTACAACGATCGAGTCATTGAAATCGAGCCAGCCGAGTCGACACGGAGTTAGAGTCGGAGTTTCAAAACATTACCCGGTACTTGCAACAACATTAGCAGCTTGGCACAATGTTTTGGACATACTGTTTCATGAGCCTTTGAATACTTATTCATTATGCGCAGTGCTGTGCGGTGGCAACAACAATGACAATGTATTATGCAGTGATCAATATTGATAGTCAAGGTTTGATGTGCAACTTGTATAGTGACTTGGTTTGGCATTTTGACCGAGTAGATCTCAGTTTGGTGAACAGTGATTTACATTGGTCAATTAGAGTAGTGTGGCTGCCCGGACTTGTCAGTGATATTCTTATCAAGTAGAATAAAAATATCTTTACCTTTTATTGATTTACAACACAGGGGGATCTAGTATGAAAATTGTGAAACGTGATCTGTCGGCTCTTCAGGGTGGTAGGGAGGTGCAAGGTAAGTGATTGGAGTCACATTCAGGTTGTATTATGAGAACACTTCAGGGCGGTAGGGTGGTGCTAGGGCAGGTCATAGCCTGCGACAGGGCATTGGAGAGGCCTTTCAGTGGGAGATGATAAAGCACAAGACTTTGGAGCGTCCTTCAGTTGCAAATGGTAAATAGGGTGTTGGAGCATCCTATAGGTTGGAGCCTTCTTCAGTTGGAGCTGAAAACTTGATGTAACTATTCTTTTTAAAGAAGAAGACAAATACTAAGAAGCGTTTGGTCGTTTTTGACCCGGAGAGGGTTTTCCACCTAAAATTCTATCTACTGTCTCTATCTTGTGCATTGTTGTATGGTTTTGTTTACTGCTTTTGATCTCTGATACTAAGTAGTAATAATATCGTTGAAGATTGAATAATGCTCTGAAAAAGATTAATAAAATGCTAATTGCCAAGAAATATTGGTTCACACCCCTCTCAATATTTCCAACATTTATTTCTCTTATACTTGTCAATTTCAATTACATGCTCATTATCCTTCGGTACTGTTCTACCCTTTGGAGCATTTCTCTTTAATACAAGTATAAGTTCTATTCATTTTGAAAGTCTTGTTGACTTCTGTTGCTTATATCTCAAATTGGCATAATCTCTTGTGTTATATTACTAGCCCCTTTCTTTGCAGCTTATCCAATTGTGCAACTTATTGGTTTTCTTTATATATCTCATTCACAAGTATTATTGATTCATTTGCGAGCATATATTTCTTGCAAGAATATTTGGAACTGGTCTAACTATATTTGTCTTGCTAAATTGGTGAAGCCTTCACTAATTTAATTAACATTATAATCTCTTAGTGCTTGTTATCGTTAACAAGTTTTCCTCGTAGAGTCATCTTTAGGGACCACCCCTCTTGGTTTAGCTAGGAGAGAACCCAAACAGAGAGAGTTGGGAATAGGTGACAACCCCTTCTCTGAGAGTTGCGCCTTAAAGACCACACCTTTTGGGGCTGAATAATTTTCCCACATTAGTTTAGGTGTGCATCTTAGGCGACAACATAGTAAATTCAAGAGGTTAATATAATCCCAACAATCTTGCTACTAGTCCACTTGTGCTTATTGATGCAAGGAAAAAGCAATAGATTAGCGCTGCCGTAATTATTGACCACTGTTCAAAGCATTCCATCCACATACATACAATCACATTCTGCATTACATTTTAGCCAACTGTCACCAAACCACCAATACATACATCCATTTCAAATTGGTTATACAAATTCACGTATTCTATAAAGAGTCCCAACCGTACGCGGGTCACATTTGGTAAAAGAAGCCAATTGACAACCATTGAGAAAGTCGTGAATTTTAAATGTTATACTGTCAATATCAAGAAACTAAGCAAAAGCCAAGGGTGAAATAATCATCATCATCAAGTCTGAATTTCAAATTTGAAGTTTGGGGTTGTATTAATAGAAGGAATTAAACTACGACACCAATTAAATATCATATACAACTTGTAGAGAGATTATATAAAGTGAAAAAGTAGTTGACATTTCTTTTAAAGGAGAGGAGGTTATAAAAAGGGTGAATTCGCTTGCTTGAAAAAAACAAAGGTGACACACAACGTTATAAAGTCAAAAGGTGATATATATAAGGAGAGGAGGTTATAAAAATGGGGAAGTCCCCCCACCTAGAAAAAGGGTGACGCATAATGTTATAAAGTCAAAAGGTGATATATATAAGGAGAGGAGGCTATAAAAAGGGTGAAGTCTCCCCACCTAAGAAAAGGGTGAGACACAACGTTATAAAGTCAAAAGGTGATATATATATATATATATATATATATATATGACCATATATACTTTCAATTAAGTATTATAAGAGGGTTTGAAGTATTATATTTTTATGTTATCTATGTTTATAACAAAATATCATCAATAGCCCCAGGGGTTACCTCAATTGGTCAAGTGCCCATCATTAAAGCACCTTTGCTATTGAAAGGTCACGGGTTCAATTCTGTCGACACTCTCAAGGTTAGGCTCTGTGGTTGAGCCAATAGGAAGTGATCCCTTTGGGTCGATCTGCCTGGTACAAATATTTTGTGGACATAGATGTCACTAATCTTCGGAATCCGTGAACCACATAGAAAAAGAACTATCATCAATAAAACACATTGTACATAAGAAATGCTAGAGTGCTTTCTTCTGGAGCCAGAATCTCATCAACCCATTCAAATGTACAAGGAACCAGTGCCAACTTCAAGCTAATTCAAAGGCCAACACCATAACAAAGCATACCATGATTATTGATCAAGTGATCAAAGCAACATGAATCGAGGCCTCCAAGATCTCATGAAACATTGTGAAGGATCTCCAACAAATGAGTGAACCATCATTAATACCATGGAGTATACCATCCGTTAGTTGTGGCAGTGAATAGAGACATATGATTGAATAAACTCAACCACTTGGTTCATCAAGGAAGACCACCATGATCACCAATCCTCTTGCAAAAATGATAGGTGAGTATCCATGGTACTTTGGCATCCCTGTAAGTTACTGTTGAAAATATGCAATTATTACTTATGTCAATATGAGGGGTAATAGTTGGCTTCTGCTTAGGGACATGTACTCTTAGGAAAACAATGCATGAGAACCTTGAATCTTTGATGCACATATGAAAAGATCTTGTATGCAAAAGTAATAGTCATGTGGTGGGTTAGATCAGTATATCATCCCTAAATACCACATTGACATATCTATGAAGCTTACTACATTAGAAATTTGCCTTACAAGAAATGCAAAAACCAATATTGCCAAAGTACATGAGATGTCGCGAAACACACAGTAGCATTGATTTATCCAATGTCCATCAATCTCCCCTCCAACACGAGCTGGGTGTGTATCGAACTTGTGACCTACGCTCTGATACCACTTGTCGGGAATCACGATTGCCATCAGACCAAAACCCGCAGGTGTTAGTCAACAATCACATCGCCAAAGATAAGGATCCATGAGAGGCGTTAGTCCATGTCGCGAAACACATGGGGAGCGTTGATTTATCCAAGGTCCAACACATAATAGGGAGCTTACTTTTCTACCCTAATGCTCTTCAAAAGTTTATTCTTCCTACCCCTATTCTTGATGAGAAAATACAAGAGCAAGATGTAATTAGACAACCAATGGAGCCACCCAAGCTCTTCATTTACATGCAAAACTCTTTTGTTGTGTTTGTTTATGAACCAAAGTGGTGACACATCAAATAGTGAACACAGTTATGTTGGAATCTTCATGGATACTAGGATGAAATCTGGAAAGTCACTACCAAGGGGACCAAGAACATAGACATTTATGCAGAAAATGGCATGCACCCTTGCAACACTCTATCCCATGTTGGATAGGGCTGGAATAATCTTCTTGAGGATATTGCAAATAATTAAAGATTGGAAAATCCTATTCAATATTCTCAAGAATGAAACATTTAGGATTCTCCACCTCAAAATTATCTTGGAATGAGCATGAAAACAAAGTGCAAGATGCATATTCAGACGTGGAAAATATCTCTTGTGTGCATATTGTGGCTTGCTGGTCCATTTCTGAAGACTGGGAATTTCTGCAATTTAAGTTTACATGGCTATCTTGCTGTCCCGTACAATTTCCAGACTATGAAACATCAATTCCAGCCAAGATTTCACAAGAAGTCGCACCAAAACTTGAAGAGCTTGGTGGCTGGTAATGTTCTGAAGTGAAATCTTCAGTAATCTGAAAAACTTATGAATTATTTACAAGTGAACATGGCTGGAAATTAATTACAGAAATGTCAGAATTTTCATTCAAAATCAACACTTATTTATTAGATGTATTGTAGATAGGATTCCCGATAAATCTCCAATAATCCTCATCTATACTATGATGAAATATCTGAAAATTCTTGTTTAACTCTGTTGAAAATACTGAGAGGGTAGGGGGTGATTCAATATTTCCCTCTTCTTTACAATTTAGTATCAAAAGCATTAACCAATAACATGACATCAAGAAATACATGAGGATCATATCAACTATTTATTTCTATTACAAAGGAAGTTACAACTTCAGGTTTACCAACTACAACTGGAAGGGCTACAACTCCAAGATATTTACCAGCCACTATTGGAAGGGGCTACAACCCCCTGGTCTACCAGTATCCACAGGAAGGAGGTGACAACCTTCTGAATGAATCTACAACTTCCTTGCTGAGCACCACCCTACCACCCTTAACAAAAACATAGAATAATAATTTTCGGCTCCCGTACTAGGGGCAATGGCCCACTTACAACAATGCTCAACAATCTCAACAATTGTACAATCTTTCCACTGTCCTCTTCCTCAACCACGACTGCTCACTGTATCATCAACACCAAACTTGTACTCATGCAAATTCATGTCCTCAAGCTGCTTCGTCAAACAAAGTGCAATGTGCCTTTGATCTCCCCTATGACCAACTTTTACCTGTCTCAAACTCACACTAGAAATACACAATTTCATATGTCAATTCTTCATATTTGTTTGCAAAGATCTGGTTATCATTGAACTTGCTGCCACTATGAATACCTCTTCTGACCTAATATTTGCCTCGCCTCCAAACAGGCTAAACAAAGTGTTCCATAATAAGTCTGGGTCTGTCTTCAAAACTTGTATTAGCTTTAGAAACTTCTGATCATATGGAAAACAACTCAGAAAATGAGTTCAAGATTGGTCTTGTAGCTGCCTCAGAGAGGACTGAAATAAGCTTCAGTTAACCACAGAAACAAGCCTCAGGAATGATCCGAAATTTGGCCTAGAAAACCAGATCTGTCACAGATGGAACCGACCTTAGGACTGGCCTTAGGAAGGCTGAAACATAGCCTCAGAGGGAGGTCGAAATTTTCCCTCAGGGAGGCCGCACTAGGCCTTAGACTAGGTTGTATATTGTGTTAGAGGGCCGCATGTCTGCCTCAAAGACCTACCTTAGAGAGGTAAAAATTTCCTCAGGCAAAGTGAAAATTGGAGGCCTCAGGAAGGCTAGAATATTTCTCAGATAAAGCCTCAGGTCAAGAGCTTGGATTGCCTCAGGGGATGGCTCAGATTTGCTGCCTTAGAGCATCAAAATGTGCCTCAAGAAAAGCTGCTTTAGACCCTGGAGATCACCTTCAAAAAATGCTGCCTCAAGAAAAGCTGCTTTAGACCCTGGTGATCAACTTCAGAAAATGCTGCCTCAAGAAAAGCTGCTTTAGACCCTGGAGATCAACTTCAAAAAATGCTGCCTCAAACCATCTAACTTTAGAAATCGAACTGCTGCAGCACATGCAAAATAGACCTCTGAATGGTGTTGGTAAGAGCATGAATGATAAGCCTCTGAACAACGAGAAAGGAGCCTTAGGACATGTAAATATATCATATAGAGAATAAGTCTGAGGAAATGAATCTGCTTAAGATCTTGGTCTGCTTCAAAAGACATTTCAAAAAATTTGGCGTAATGGGCCTCTGTCCTACAGCCTAACTAACTTGGATTTTTCCTTAGAAATCAAACAAAGAATATGACCAGAGCTCAGAAAAAATACCTTAACAGAGATTTCTGTCTCCTATTTTAGATCAACGAAAATACCCATTCCATTATCCTTGATTGTTGCTTTTCATTTCACAAATTGTTCTTCTTCATACCTCGGGCTACTTACATATATTCTTGCTTCAGATCCATGAATTGCTTGCCTCAAATGGACTTGAGTAAGGTGAATTTTTATGTGTTGGATGGAGGCCTAATATGTGGCTGACCCGAACTTGAAAATAATAATTTTCCTATTTGAAAAACCACGTTTAATTAGGAGTTGACCTGAAGGAATTAAGGCCGACTTGCAAAGGATATTTGGTCAGTTAAAATATTAATTTCTTGTCTTTATAATATCTTCTTGCAAGGCTAATCTGGACTCATGGATATAGGTCAACTTAAATTAAAACTTTGACCTTCTTCTAGGGGCTTCAATGAAGTGATAAGGTCATGAACTTTTAGGGCAAAGGTGTCAGTGCTAAATGGACTAATTCTGGGGCATCAGACTTCAAAAATCAATATCTCTCCAACAAGGAGGACCCACAAAATGTGCTACCTATTAAACAAAAATGGCATGTCAAGGCTTATCAATCTAGGAGGTCCTTGCATCCAAATTCATTGATTTGTACACACAAAACATCAAACCAATGCTGCCCATTCACCCTTTGATATCAATGCCAATTTCTTCCAAAAGTCCCCCCCTTTGTCATTGTTGTCAACACTTATGCTCCCCCCGTCTCCTTGCTTCACATCCTTTGAGTCCATGCTGCACTTCCTTTTCTCTCCCCCTTTGACATCAATGGCAAAGGGTGTCTTGCTTTTCTGAGCCTGCTCCACTTGACGATATTTCTTCTTCTTTCTTGACATGTTTTCTTCTTCAAACCCTATTGGGTTTGCTTTCTTGCCTAATCTGCTTGGGTGGCCACTTCATGTCACTTCTACAATCTTGTGCAATATGTCCAAAATTGTGACATTTAAAGCATTTTATGTTGTACCTGCATGATGGAGCAAGTGCTGTGTACCTTTCGCTGGAGAATCCATTAGAGTCTTTGACTTGTCTACTTGTAAATATGCTTGTAGGGTTTTGTTGATATCCTTTGTAGTTAACCTTGCTATGAGCTTTGCAATCCCTAGCCTTATGCCTAAAATTTTGTACATGAATAACAACAACCAAGAAATATACTTTGGTACCTTGTTGAGTTGGATTTCCATGATGGTCTTCTGAAATTGTTCTACCTTGGAGGAGGTCCAATCTTCTGCTGCTCTTCTGGAGAACATTAACATAACTTCTTGGATTGGCAACTTCATGCTTCTTACAGTTCTCGCTTGGCCTTTTGAGGACAAAAATTTCACTATTGAGTTTTTCTTCGAATTTCTCCTTTGGGGACTTGGTGCTTGCATCTTCTTTGCATGAAGGTTCACTTAGACTTGATTTGTTGCAGCTGACAATGTTATCCAACCCTTGCAAAATTTTCATCTTCTTATTGAGTTTGTTAACTTCAACCTTTAATGTTACAATTTCTTCTTCATGCTTCTCGTGATCTTCGTCCTTCTTCTTTAGTGGCATTTGGTCACTTCTTCAATCCTTCTTCTTCAAGCTAGGTCTTCAAGGAGATAATTTCTTCTTTAAGTCTTCTTTCTTGTTGATCAAATTCTACTTGTAGCTTGTTCAAATCCTTGGTTTCTTCTTTAAGATGCCTTGTCAAAATCTCTTCTCTTTTATCTGCTTAGTGCTCTATTTCTTCTAGAGCAGATATAAGCTCTCCTTTAAAATCTCTTATGGCTTTGCCTTTGTAGGCTTCTTCGTATGGATCTATCATATATGATGAGATTCCATCAAACAAGAGATCTACGTGAGATAAGTAGATTGGGTTAACCTGAACTACTTCATCTTTAGTGTCTTTAGAATGTTCTGGAATAATAATAACAGAGGAGACTTCCTTTACCTTGGAGCAATTGGAGGCTAGCCTTTGTGCCTTTCCCATCTTGTTCTTGAGATTTGCCTACTTTGATACCAATTGTTGTAAATATTGGGTGGGGGGGGTGTTGAAAATATAACTAGTTTTGATTTTCATAATTGTTGTTGTACTCATTTCAATATGTATCCTATGTAACAAACAAAAGAAGAAAAGAAAGGGTTATTATTTTAATGCATGGATTTCATGCTCATTATTGATGGTCTTCTAGGTAAAAGCATGTTCTTCATGCTTCTAGGATTTGCTAGGTCTTAGGATTTATTGTCACGAGTCAAAGAAGTCAACATCATGTTTATAAGTGTTGAGAAATCTAGGGCAAAAGCAAAAGGTGATTTCTCTAGCAATGATAATTGCTTGTGAATAATTTTTACTCCTTTAGATTAGGTTCTTCTTTGAATTAGATTATTATAGTGTTCTTCTGTTGGACATTAGATAAACCAATGCTCCTCGTGTGTTTCGCGACATGACTAACCGCCTCTCGTGGATCCTTATCTCTAGTGATGCAATCGTTGATTAACACCTGTAGTGTTTGGTTTAATGACAGTCGTGATGGTTTAACGACAGTCGTGATTCCCAACAAGTCGTATCAGAGCGTAGGTCACGAGTTTGATACACACCCGACTTGCGTTGGGGGGGAGATTGTTGGACATTAGATAAAGCATGCTCCCTATGTGTTTCGCGCCATGGAATAACTGCCTCTTGTGGATCCTTATCTCTGGCGATGCAATTGTTGATTAATGCCTGCGGGTTTTGGTCTAACGACAATTGTGATTCCCAACATCTTCTTTATCAAAAAACTACCAAACCATAAACAATAATGAGACAAGAGACACAGGATGTAGGCGATCAGCCAAAGCCAAAACCTCTCCAACTTGAGAGGAAAACCCAAACAAATTCTTCTTATAGAATCTTCAAGTGACGAGTTTGAAGACCAAGACCAAGACCCTTGACCTATTAACCTTTCCAAGACCAATTCACAAGACCCTTCTTCATTGTTACTTCTTCTTGACCAAGTCAACACTAGTCAAACAAGTTATAGCACTGCAAATTTTGGCTATTCGGAAATTTCGGCCTTCCTCCATAGTCCTGCAATTCTCGGTTGCTTGAACCTTCTGCAAGTTCACATGTGTGGGCTGAATTATGGATCTTGATGGTGATTTCCTTCTTCGCTTGACTTGAGGGCTTCTCCTTATGACCTCGACTAGCAAGAATGATGGATTCGTGATCTTCTTGAAGACTTCTTCAGGGACTGATATGATACTAGTATAGAAGCCCTAGTTTCTGTCACACGTATGAGGAGAATAGCCCAAAACAGTGCCAAAATACCTCGGTTTCTGTTCCTCCTTTCTGCGCTTAATGATAAGCCCTTTCTCTAGTGTTTCTCGCACTTCCATCTCTATTTCAGATGCTTGACCGAATTGTTCTTCAAGTGATGTCGAGCAATGTTGTTAAAAGCGCGATTGGGATTAAATCGGCGCCGGGAAAAAAGCGGAAAAAATCGGCAAAAGCAGGAAAAAAGCGGAAAAAAAAAAGCGGGAAAAAAGCGTTTGGCACAAAAATATTCATTTTTTTTTCATTTTTTTTCAATTTTTTTAATATCTAAACCATCTACAACATAAAATAAATACATTGACACATAAATATGATAAAAAAACTAATATATAAGATGTTTAATATCATTTCTAGCGCTAAAATCACACATAACATTGAATAATGTCCTGAATAGTAAGTCCTGAGTCCTGATCACTATCCCGCTGCCCCGCGCCTCGGTGCTTTTTTCAATAAAAATCGCGTCCTGAATAGTAAGTCCTGAGTCCTGATCACTATCCCGCTGCCCCGCGCCTCGGCGCTTTTTTCAATAAAAATCGCGATTTTTTCGGAAAAAATCGTTATAAAAAAAGCCCGCGATTTTTTGGGATAAAAATCGCGATTTAAGCGGGATAGTGATAAAATCGCGATTTTTTGAAAAAATCGCGATTTTATCGCGATTTTAACAACACTGATGCCGAGTGCTGCTATATATAGTGGTCTGTCCATGCAATATAGGCTGACTTGATCTCGTGCCTAGGCCAACATGCTATTCTAGAATCTTCTTCATTTCTTTTGAAGGCCGACTTGAGGGAGTGCTTATGATAAGGTCTTGGAGGGTTTGTGACTCAAATAAATTCTCTTTTTACAATGTATAACATGCCCAAATGGGTCTTCAATACTTGACATTGACTCAATAGACTTTATGACTTAATGACCAAACCTAGTAGCTCACAATGAGAGCTTCATCTATAAAATAAAATTCCTTGAGCATGAAACCCATGAGTCAAGCATTATAAAATAATTTTATTTTTCTTCTTTTCATCAATTACGTAAAATCATGATTACACGTCATTATGAAGACCAAACCTAGTTATATATTTCAACAATAAATCCCTTTTGGGCAAAATGTAATTGGAAAAATAATTATTTTTGAGTCTAGAAGGTCTTGGAAACTCCAAAAGTACAAGTTGGCCCTAGAAGAGACAAGGCGTCTTAGAAAGGGGCTATTCAACCTCTTGGAAAGGCTATAAATAGAAACATCTTCAACCTCATTTGTCACTCATCAACAAGTTTGATTTGTAATAAGAAGGACGGAGAAAGAGGAGCAAAGGTCAAGGAAAGAGAAGACAATGTCAAGGAAGAAAGGAGAAATCCTAGCGAAGGGAAAGGACAAGTTTTTGGGCAATTTTGTCTCACACATACCAGTTTGTGGAGCAGTTACATGGGCCAAAATTTCTGCAGTGACTGGATGTCCAAAATTCTGTTGTAGGAGGGGATGAAATTTTGAGATTAGTGCAGTTCCAGAAGGGTTTGTCTCTGGTTGACCTAATTTGATTGTGATCCTATTAGAGGGTCTCTTTGGAGGGTTGACTTGGTTCTAGGAAGAGGACTTGATCTAAATTTTGGGTCTTTGTTGTCTCATTTGAAGCAAATTCTATAAGAAGAGAACAGTTTTTCTGGGTTTTGCCCTGGCTGAGAGCCTAATTTCTGTGTCCTCTGTTGATACTGTTTTTGTTCTTGATATTTGTTTGATGGAAAGATCTAAATAAAGAATACAAGAAGATTAACTCAGTTGAAAAACAAATATTAAGGTTAAGGAAAATTGGAATTAATAAACTGCCACATTGCATTTTCCAACATGGTATTAGAGCTAAGGTGAACAAGAAGGCAGCTGGAAGGATCATGGTTGTGGACATAAAGAAGGGTTTGCTTGTCAAGGGGAATCACTTATGGAAGGACTCTAAGAGGTAGATGACCTATTGATTTAGAAGAAGATCAAGACTACATCATGCGCTCATCAAGGGAATATCTCTTAATAAAGTTGAATTAGGGTTTCTTCGACTGAAAGGAGGACGAAATTGCAATTCTGAGTTGCAGGAAGGACAAGTTGAAGTGTCAAGGGTTGGAAGAGAGACCTCATCGATCTTGGGAAGATCTGTCTTGCTCAAATGAAGACTACAAGAAGGTTGATTGATCTCTCTTGGAAGGAGATCTATTTAAGGACTCATTGATAGACATCTTTGAAGGAAGCGTCAAAGGATCTTGGTATCATTTATCTTGAAAGTTGTTGTTGGAGAAATCCTAGGGAATATCTTTCAAGGACATTATTGAAGTCCCTTCAAAAGATCTTGAAGGCATCTAGAAGGTTGGAGACATCATCAAGGAAAAGGTGAATCTTGATTATAAAGTAAGTATCATATTATTACTCCATGTCTGAATCTACAGGTCATATGGGTTCTTTCTGCAAGGAGAGTAATAAGCTCTTTGGAGCATTGAATTTCCTAGCTTGGAAGAAAAGGATTGAATTGGCACTTATAGAACATGAGGTAATGGAGTATGTTGTGAAATTACTGAAACTAGCAAAGACAAGACTCAAGGAATAGCAAAGTACAAGAAAGGGAAGTAACGACACAAAGGATCATAGTTGAATCCATCAAGGATCCTCTTGTTCCATTGCATATTTGAAAACTTCCAAGGCTATGTATGATAAGCTAGTAAACTTGTATTCTGTAAGTACATTAGGACAAAATATGTCTTTGTGGAACAAGTTACATAAAATGAAGAAATCAAACGACGAGGACATGACATCCTTTCTCATGAAGATCTCTCAATTAAGAGACCACTTGCAAGGGCTTGGAGAAGCAATTTCTGATTTGGAAATGACCATATGTGTATTGAATGCATTGCCACCAGAATGGAGCAGCTTCTCAACAAGCATCTACTTCAAGAAATATTCAACTCCCTTTGATGAGTTGTGTTCTCAATGCATTTTGGAAGAATCTAGAATCAAGGTAAAAGATGACATTGGATCAGATGAACAGTCTCAATCCTTTCTAGCTAGAGTCAAGAAGCTAAAGAAGGGAAAGTTTGGAAAGTCCAAGAAGAATTCAATGCTTTAAGTGCAATGAGTTTGGACACTTTAAGAGGGACTGTCCAAGCCAACTGAACAACAAGAGAAAGGAAAGAAGTGAAGCTCATGTAGTAGAGGCTGTGGGAGAACCTGAGAAAAGGTTGAAGAAAGAATATGTGAAGGATCTTTACTATTGAAGTGGGCACAGTGTCTGTCAGGTTCTTTATGAAGATTGATCTTTCCTTTAGATAATATGCATTGTTGTTTACTCTAGAAAAGCTTTGATTTTGTATAACATCATAGAAAGTAGTATACTTTGAGTTGCTTTGTAGAAATCATCTAGATAGATAGGCAAACCATTTTGCATATTGTTCATCCAGGCATTTTCTAAGATTATGTTAGAAGCAGTCATCTTGCTAAGGTGGATCATCATGATCCTGTAAGAACCATCACTTTTGAAGGTTCTTGGAAGAAGCATTATGACAAAGATAATATGCATTCCATATAGTAATGAAACAATACTTTTAAAAAAGATGAAGGAATGCAATGGGTCAGGCTGTAGGTTCATTATGAGACAAATAGCTAGATGATGAAATACAAAGCATAGGAATGTATATTGAAAGTGACTCTTGGATAAGATTCGTATCTACAAAAACGTGCTTTGTATATTTATATGATGTTTAAAAGGAGGAATTTCACTTACGCAAGGATGAATAAAGGACTAAGAGTTCCTCTAGAATATGTAAAATAATGATTAACATTTAGTATAATCTCTGAAAGAAAAGTTCTAACTTGGTAATCAAGTTTGATCCTTGGGCACTCTAATGCATGAAGGAAGATCCATATGGAGATGGACCATGAGGATGTTGATTAGTCGAGGAAGATCCATATGGAGATGGTCCAATTTTAATTATTATTGGTTATTTGGTTAATATATTATTTTGCTACCTGGAAGGATGTTGCAGGAATATAGGATGACAGTTGAGGCAAGTTCAACTATTTGGATGGAATGTTTGAAGAATGTTGAGGGAAGCTCAATACCTGGCAACTGTAAAGTCAAGATATGCTCATCTTGGGACTGAAAGGTAGCAGCAGTGCAAGAAGATAACCTGAAGTTCAACAAGGAAGATCACTTTCACGCATAAGCGATGATCAACATGGAAATTGGAAAGGCTCAGTATAATGCCTTCATCTATGATGACAAGATGAAAGTGATGAACTAGAGAGATGACCTGGATCTTGTCATAATATTGAAGAGTAAAGATGGGTCCATGATACCTTGGAAGGAGGAAAGATCGATGCAAGAGATGTGAAGGAAAGAGGGAGCCATGTAGCTATGAAGAACAAGTAGCCGATACTCTCAGGAAGACAATTTATAATGCTTATGGTGTTGACTTCCCAGTTTGATAACAAGTCAAGAAGCTCCTTTGGTTTTGAGAGGAAGCAAAGGAGTCTCCTTAAAAAGGAGCAAGGATCTTTTCTCTAAATCAAAAGAGAATAGGGATATCCTCTCTGATTGAGAGGGAGCGATGTTGGGCATGACATGTGCATTCTTTACATCATGTGTCATACACTTGACCAGGACTAACAACCATAAGTCTAAGTCAAGGTCATGGAGAGAGAATGGTGAATGATTGGATAAGCATCGATGGTTTCCTTGAAAATAAAGAATCCAAGAAAGGAAAGGTACCAACACTCTTTGAGGATGGGACATGTATCCAAGATAAGAGTGATCGAAGAGGACCGATATTCTTTGAGGATTCAGGGTTGGGAATCCAAGATAAGAATAGTCCTAAAAGGGCGTACCTTGTTAACATCTGGATGGGGTATATGACTGGTAGAGGTAGTGCAGTATCACACATAAAACCTCCCAACATAATGCTCTTGAATGTAGTAGAGTTTGTCTAGTTAGGCCTCAGAGATAGTGCTGGTCATAGTAATGATGCTTTCAGATGGCTTATCAATCCAACTCTTCTTATGAGAACTCTTGGCCTTCAAACTCTTGCCCACCCAAGTGTCAATTTGGCCTCCAACAGAATCCTCAATTTGTGGGCCAACTCAGCCTCTATGTGGCACCAAACTTGGCCCCCATGAGTGAGAGAAACTCTAGCCCCTTGTGGTCCTATTTAGTGGTGCTTACTCACTTTACTCAAGTGATTTAGTCACTCAGTTGACTAGAAACATGTTTTCATCATGTTGCCAGTTTATATAATTCTAATTTTTCGTCTTTTTCCTCACATTTCGAGTAAAAGTGATTTTTCATGAGGAAAAATAATATTTTGCACCCCAAAGTGGGTACTAGGGTAATGTTGGTACTTTGAGCATGAAGATTGAGTGCTCACATGCCATACATGTCTTCCTAGTACCACTTTTTTTATTTGTTACATAAAAATTAATTAAAAATTCCTGTTCTGTTGGAAATTTTTAATTATTTAAAAATCCTATTGAAACCTAATGCAATTTTGAGAGACTCAAGATGGAGGTTGTGAATGAACAAACACAATTAATGATTTTTGCTGAAAAGGAAAAATAATTAATTAAGTGAAAAAACAATTTGGAGCAACTTCCTTAGTAGCCAAATCCCAAGGGTATAAGCCTTTTACATAAATTCACCACGCTAGTGACATATTTTTATAACTCCCCATGGGGGTATATAATTTGCATGAAGAAGAAAATAGAAGCATAGAGAGAGACAATGGGGCAAAATTGCCTTGCTGGACTTTTGAACTTGAAAATTTTGATTTGTGCCTTGTCCATTGGGCCATGGAGTCTTCGCCTCTTGCTAGGTACATCTTAGCAGGTAACAACATCCACACAATGCTTGGAGGCTATGTCGACAAATTAATTTTTCAAATCTTACATTGGGTAAACCCAAAAAGAGGCAACATTCTACGATAAATAGCCCAAGAAGGGTTGTTTTGACTCCTAATGACCAAACAATCCACTTGTTTCTTCATGGCTGGCTTGCTTGAAAAACTAGCTCTTCTTTGGTGATGCAACAAATTCATTTGACCTTCAGTTGAGCTCAAACCAAATGGGGGTAGTGATGGCTACTAGGCTTGAGAGGACAACTTTCTTGGGCTAGTCTTCTTTGCTTGAATTTGGATTATTTTTTCTTGAAATGCAACCTTTCCTTGCTTTCGACCTTGCACTTTTCTTGTAGAAGGCTTCAACCTTGCAATGTCTAGCTCCTTTGTGTTGAAGAATCTAGGGCAATTAGTATTAGTAGGATTCTTCTAGGCTTGATAACAATTTGTGAAGTGCTTTTACAATTTATCTTAGCTTGATCTTCTTTGTCTTTATTAGTGTGTGTGTTTACTTCATCAAACTGCTACCAAAAACAAAGAGACAAGAACACAAGATGTTGGCTTTCTGCCAGGGCCAAAACCTCTCCCTCTTGGAGAGGAAAACCCGCTCAAAATTCTTCTTATAGAGATTCCAATTGATGAATACCAAGACCCTTGGAAAAAGTGTTTGACTCAAGATTACCTCCAAGATACTTGTCACTATCCTGTGCAGTCTTTGGCCTTCAAGTTACAGACTTCTATTTTCGCACTGTGTTGCTTCAGAACTCTTCCTTTGCATTGTTATATCATTGTGTTACTTCAGACCTCGGTCTCCTTTTTCCTTCGCTGTCTAGGTACAATCCTCAACTTCTAGTATTCTCTTCTTCCTCGGCTTTTACAGTTCAATGATGAGAGTATCACTATATTGTTGTGACGCTGTCTTATAGCAATCTTCAAACCTTTGTTGAGATGATAGAGATAGGACATACTTCACCATGGACTAACTTATGTTCTGGGCTTCTCTGAGAGACAAAATTCACCGAGATTGCATTCTGAGTTTCACCGAGAGTTAGATTAGTATCCAAGCTTCACTGAGAGGAAGATTATTATCCGAGCTTCACAGAGCTTCTCTTCTTCGCTGCTTCTTCAGAGATTGATCTGAAGTTCTGCCTTTGTAATGCCACTTCATGCGTTATATATATGGGTCATCGTCATACATTAGGCCGACATGTGAACCATAAGCTGGGCCGACATATCAAGGAGATCAATGTCTTTATGAAGCCGACTTGCAAGGGATAGTGACACTTGTTTGGAGCATAGATCTTTTGACTAGATGACTTTGCCAATACTTATTTTAAGACACCAAATCCTAAAGACATCAAGAAATTGTCTTTGACCTATGGTAAGCATATCTTGCTCATGAAACCCATGATGCAAGATATAATAATTATTTATTTTCTCTACATAATATTTACAAGTCATAATGAAAACCGAACCTAGTTACATTTTCTTCAACACTTTGACCCCTTGGCACACTAAATGAGGGGTCGATCTTGCTTTCTTGCAAACGACTAGCTGATGTAGAGCAAAAATGCTTGAAAATAGGCTTGTATTTGACTTTAGAATGCTTGAGTTCCCCTTGGGGGCTTTCCTTCAGTAATATGCTTCCTTATCTTTGCTTAAGAAGGGGTCATCCTTTATCTTTTCTTAAGAAGGGCTCATCCTTGCCTCAAGAGGACTCAACCTCCCTTAATTTTCCCTTAATCCCAACGACTACCTTCTTTGAGTGATAATGCTTTTTCTTGATCTTTGATTTGACATTGTCTTGCTTATTTTAGATCTTGGGGATTACTTTCTCACTTTATGCCTCAACATCTCTGTTGGAGGGAGCCTTTTTGCTTCCTTGAAGTTCAACGACCTTATCTTCCTTGGAGTGGTAGTGGCTAGTTTAAGGATCTTGACCCTTTCTTGGAGTAATCTAGATTTGATACTTGACAATTAGCCCCTGGGGTTTCCAATTTGCACAATTAAGCTTCAACATTCCATCACTTGCCCTCATATTCCTTCTTTACTTCATCGAATAGCCCCAGTGATGATGATGTCGTGCCCAGGTGTGGAATAAATGCTTGAATATGTCACCTTGGCTTGAATGTTGGGATGATTTAGCTTGTACAAGTTACCTACTTGCCATATCTTCCTTGTCCACTTCATCACTTTACTTCAAATTTTGTTGCTTGCAATGACACATGGAAAGCCCCTTTGCCCCAAAAATTGGTCCATTACTATAACTAGAGATTTGTGAGGGCATTTTGACTGCTTCGAATAGTGGTCCATCTTGGAATAGAGAATCAAATGGACACATTCTTTGCCTCAAAACTCGTAGCATGATGCCTTAGGAGATGCAAATGCATTGGGAACTGTGAGACTATTAAGATGCAAAGCCAAGGCCAAAGGGGAGTGCAAAATACATAAGACACATGGCATATGTGGGGTAGGGGGTGTATCGGGATTAGAAGGGATAATGTCAAGGGAAAGTACATATGGTGATCACCCTTACAAGGCTTTATTGACACAAGTGTTCCCTGAAACCATGAGTCTTAGTAATGCCCACTCCATGATACCCACATGCCATCCTAGGGTATAAGAATAACCAGAAAGGTAGGGAGTTGTCGCCAACCATGGGGAAGTTGACAATGCCACTAAGGCAACCATATCATGAAACAAACGGTACCAGGAGTAGCCATGGCTTTCCACACCAACGGGGATCTAAGAGTCACTTTCACAAGACAACGCATACCCACTTGGCTTTACAAGGCTATAAGGTGGGATACACTTATGGTGACTAAATCTAAAGGTCTTGATCCTATGAAGTTGATTGATGATAGATCTAGTAAGGTTAAGAGATTAAAAACCCTTGAGGTGATTCTATATAAAATACATGATTGTAAGGCTTTGATACAAGTTGAAATGAGTACACAACAATAATGCGAATGCCCACTCATAGGAGAACACAAGGTGGTAGTCATGCATATATGAGTAGAAGAGATTTCCGTAATGTCCACATATTTGCTGTACACTCATTTTTCCTATATAGTAAGAGTACAAAATTATGGGGAGTCAAATCAAAGTAGATCAAATCTCTAGTAATATACAATAAAGTAGGCGAGTGGTTAATTTGGACCAATCACTCAAACATAAAAGATTGAAACACATGTTGGACCAAATTATTAGCATGTTGGTTTACTGATAACACACACACAGTTGGAAGGTGACTATTATTGTGGAATGAAATCCCAACTTCTAGGTATGCCATTGTAGAAAGATATTGTGCAACATCACATAGATAACGACCTCAAGTCCTAGAAGACCCAGAGTGCATGACACCCAAACTTTTGGGATGTTGGTACCCAAATGAAGGTGGATGCTCTCTCGTCAATATAGTGACTTGCTTACACCCTAATTGCCGACTTCTAGATTGGTGAAGCTTCGAGTGTAGGTAATACCTTATAAATAACCCGTCTCAAAATTACTAGGAATGTGGGGTTATGCAGTGTGGAAAAAGTCTGCAAAAAATTGGGATTAAATCCTAAAATTGCGATTTTTTCAACAAAACGATTTAATCCTCTGATTTTTTGCATACTTTTCTAGAAACGAAAAAATTGTGATTTATTCGTTATATGCCCGATTTTATCGGGAGTTGACTGAAAAAGTCGGCCATCTCTGCTGAATGTGGGATATGACAGTGGTGTTTAAGGGCTATCATATAGTGATTTGATAAGCAAAATTACTATGAGTTGCCACTACTGTTAGAGCTGTTATACAATGAATTTGACGAGGCAAATTTGCTGTGAGGAGGTTGAACAATAAGGGTTTTGGACAACTAGTATTCAGTGTCTTGGAAGGGCCAAACCATTGTGAGTTGATGATATACTTTGATGCTGATTGTACAGTGATTTGGTGGTCAAATCCACTTGAGAAGTAGATCTGGTTAGGGCTGAGTATATTGTGTATTTTGGAGCAGCAAATACTCAGTGAGCATTTGATGGCAAATGAGGCAAAGGACTTGCCAGGTGTCAAGGACAAAAAATGCAGAAAGGGTTGATCTAGATGGGCTACTTCAACAAGTAAGCTATATGTTTGTTCTTGTCTATTTCTCATTGGTTAGATTGCAGATCTGATGTTGCAGACTACAAGCCCTAATGGACTGTGGATACTCTAGGGGTTAAAAAAAATAAAAATAAAATGAATATTTTTGTGTTTTTTTTAATTTTGCCGACTTTTTCAAAAAACTCTCGACTTTAGCTAGTTTTTCAACTTTTGGACCCTTGCCGATTTAATCCCGACTTAGACTTTTTCCACATTGTTCAAAACGCCACACATGCAATAGAGACACAATTAGATGATGATTGTTGAACTTGAAATGGAATAAAATCCCATCATAAGGATATGGCACTATGGTAAGATAGCTTGCAAGATTGCATTGATAACTATTAACAACCTATGCAAAAGTAGGACGACGAGGCTTGACACTTAAATTGATGACAATGCTAGGCCTAGAGTGAAGGAGGATGCTATCACTAGAACCTAGGGATGTACATTGAAAAGCCAACTTCCAGTTTGGCAAGGCTTGTGATGCTGGTAGTACCTTTTAAGCCTTCTAATAATTGTTATGGATATGGGATTATTCACAACACACACCCAATGAACACATAATTTGAAGGTGGCTATTAATGTGGAACAAAATCCCAATGTAGGGATATTCAGCTCCCATTACTGACACATGTTGAGCTAGTCATGCATGTATTTCCAAAAATATTCTCAAGGGTTCAAAACCCTAATGCTAATTGGGAGTTCAGGCATGCAAAATCCTTAACATTGACCCTAAACATTTGTTAGTGACATGTTAAATGCTGGGCTGCTATGAAAAGAAGGGGCTCCATTATTTACACTTGTCGTATTGATTTACGGTTACATAGTTTAAGAGTCTCCATTTTCCCATAAATTAGGCCCTGGTCATTTGCAAAGCCACTTTCCTCTAGATGAGATTTTTTCTAATACATGACCAACTGAGCAACATTTGTTATTTATACAATAGAGAGACAGTACAACTCTCCCATGAACAGTCACTTAGAAGAAAGAAGGAACCTGCATCTGAAACTGTTTCCAATAGCATTATGGCTACCTGGCCCTCCCATAGATTGTGCTTAGGAGCAATGTTGCACGAAGCGGAAGCGTTTTTTGGAAGTGGGGACACCGAAGCGTCATTTTCCAAAAATCTAGGAAGCGAAGCGTCCGCGGAAGCGTCTGCTATATATATATATATATACATATTTATATTTTTTTTGCATTTATACTCAAAATAAACATCCCAAATACCAAATTAATTGTAGAAGACATGAAAACATGTATATTTTTGCATAAAGCAAGATAGATATAACATCCATTGTACATTAATGATCTAGAATCTAGATTCTTCTCCTCTTGTCTAGCCTTTGCCTCTACCTCGATTGTCTAGGGATATTAGTCAACATTCCCAATTTTGATCAAACTACCTAATTCAAGACTTAAAATATGGTAGAAAAAGCTTAACATGTTTGATCGATGATTTTGACTTGATTGAAAGGTAATTTTTTGCTAAGGGCATGTCGCGTGACAAAGGAGTTCAACAATTAACACCACCAACACTAGGGTACATATAGGGCTTGGTGCTCTTGATTAAATGCTAATCGCATACCTTCATACTTTATATAATCTAATGAAATGCCACAATCCCATTGATCCCGAATTCCTGAAAACTGTCAAGTCTGCTGAATTTTGAATAAGATATGAAATTCTATTTTCTCCATATGAAGTCCAATGAGGCTGGAACCACTCTCAAACATCCTGAGTCATTTCATGGTAATGTTAAAAATTTAAGTAAAAGGATGAAAATGAAAAATAAAGGAGAATGTATTTATATTTTTTTTGCCATCATTCGTCACCATAACCTAAGGTGGACCCACCCCTAACAAGCAAACTCACCTAAAATTAAAAAAAAAATGAAAAAAAAAACGATTTTCTAAATGCTTTTCCGGAAGCTTTTCTGGAAGCGTACTGAAGCGTATGGGAAGCGCCACGCTTCCGATGCCCGAAGCGCCGTACAAAGCGCGCTTCGGCGCTTCGGAAGCGGCGCTTCTGTACAGCGCTTCCAAATTTCCAGGAAGCGGCTAAAAAAGCCGAAGCGGCGCTTCCGAATTCGGAAGTGCCGCTTCCGGCCAAGCTTCCTAGGCGCTTCCGTACGGGACGCGCTTCGGGGCTTGGAACTGGGGGGGGGGCGCGCTTCGTGCAACACTTCTTAGGAGTCTCCATTTTCCCATGAATTAGGCCCTGGTCTTTTGTAAAGCCACTTTCCTCTAGATGAGATTTTTTCTAATACATGACCATCCAAGCAACATTTGTAATTTATACGATAGAGAAAAGAGATTTTGTATCCATTGGATTTTCATTTCAGGATTGAAGAAGTCCACATAGCAGTCAAAGTTGGGATCCAAAGGAAGCTTTTGATACAGATAGAAATATAGCTGCTTGGTATCATAGTTTGATTAGTGTACCAAAGGACTAACACCAATCCCTCCAAATTGGGCCTTCCATTTGCATGTTTGTCTTAAACAAATCTTATGAAGGGATGAGCGTCTGAGTCTCCCAAATAGACAATCTGTATAAGTAAGAAGACCTAATGAGCCGACACCTTCCAATCCAACCAATTTGGCATCAGCATCCTGGAACTCTTTACAAAGGAAGGTGCTCTTTCTGCTTAATCTGTGAGCTTGATGTGGTGGGATTATAGCGATACATTGACCTTGATTTTCAAACTCCAAGTTGGGTGAAAAGCTAGGCCCCAACCACATCTACTTCCTGATAATACAAGATAAGATCATGTTATTAATGTCTGAAAAAGGACCACAAAAGTAGGTCAATAGGACTCAAAATTACATCCAGGCACTCAAGGAACAATCTGGGAGTGTGAAAGCAACTCCTAGAGTGATGCCATCTCTAGAAGATGTAAGATCATAAACTAACAGTTGCAGTTTAAAGTTTAAACAGCCAACTCATGTACTTAGCCACAAATGTCCATGCCATTCTCATGCTCTCAGAAATAAAAGAGCCTTGGACTTGAAAGAAATGAGGGGAGGTGATAACATTGCACAAGTGGAAGTTAATCTGAATACTGTTCATATGCTGTGCCTGCAAAATCCTGCATCTAAAAAGCACCTGCCAAGGTATTGAGCCCTCCAATGTTCAAACAATTCACAATCCAGTTTGGTGCTAGGATTTTGCCCTGAGGCACCACACCAATCAATCCGAAGCTACCTTCCTTTGGTGAAATGCATACATTCCATTGAACAAATGGTGATCACATCTCACCACCTAATATAGCCAACAAAAATGTTCTCGGAAATTTTCTGGTCTTATAATCTTGAACAGAACTAGGCAGCTGACAAGACAGATAATAGATTTGTGAGATTTGTAAATTTATGGAGATGAATGTCAGTTTGCACACTAAAGGGGCATTCCTGAACTGCCAATATTGTAGCGGCTAGCCTAACCTGTAACATACTAAGAAACCTCCCACATGGCCATGGGAGAAAGGTCTGGACTCAAAAAAATCCTTATATGTCAAACAATAACCCGAGCGGATAATGTTCAAAGCAGATGGGATCCACCCTTGGGGGGCATCTAAACCAATCAGCCAAAGGTCTATTTTCAAGTTGCTTATGACTGCTACTATGTCAGCACAAAACACGTATAAACATTTTCAGTCCTGGTCAGGCTGGACTTGAGGTAAGGGAATCATTTGCAAAATGATTATTAAAATTTCACTATCGTTATTCCTTCCAGGAGAGCTATTCCTCTGATCTTCCCATGTATCCTAACATCCCCAATCTGATATGCATGTGCATCAACATCAATACATGCAATTAAGGGGTTAGTGGACAACCCTGTCTAATGGATTGGGGAGTAAAATCCTGTGTGAAGAGGAGCCATTAACCAAGACAAAGGAAGAGACATGAGAAGTGAATGCACTCACTATGGAAACACACATGGATGCGAAACCCTAGTGAAGCCTTCATCAGAGTTTTTGAGTCAGGGTTTGATCAAACCTCTTTCAGAATTTGGCTAGAGATACCATTGGGGGATGGTGACCCATTACCTTGTTGAATGTATTGTACAAACTTAGCCAAGGCTGTAAAAAAATTGCAATTTTGAGTGGTTAGATAGAAACAAACTGGTTTTGTATAGGGAAGATTTATCCTTGACAGTGATCTCAGTATGGATGGCCATTGGACGGGCAAGGGATCTCTGCAGAAGCCTCATTTTCGTAATATTGACTTTGGCAAAGCTTATGATACACAAAACTTGATAAACTGGAACATTGAATAATGAAGATGATGATATTATCCTACCTTTGGGTCAAGTTAATTCTCCCTCTAGGGTTCTAAGTTCCAGTGTAGGCCACTACTCCCATCAGGAAATGTGTTCATTGAGTTAATGTAATTTCTGTTATATTTGAAGATAAATAAATGATCATACCTTTGGGTCAATTAGATTCTCCCTGTAGGTTTTTAAGTTCCAGTGCGGGCTATTACTATTGACTACACATTTGTGGTGAGAAGGTTTTTTTTTTTGTTTTTTCTCTCTCTTAATTTCTATTTTAATTCGTTGTTGAGATAACCGTCTTCTTGCATCATTGGCTATGCTGTAAATCCTTACTCTGTATTCGATTTGGAATAAAATTCTGCTGAAATTCTTGATATCTTGAATTATCAGCTTTCAGTTCTGGCTTCTTGTTACGAGCAAAAACATGTATACACCTATTTTCATTTCACACGGTTTTGTTTATATTTTTAATTCTTTTCTGCATTCCATAGATGTAACAACAGATCTTTTTGTGAAATATGAGACATCTAATAAACTTTATTTTGTTGAAAATTGCCAGTGGCTGGGTTGCAGGCTTTGGCTTCGTTTCCAGGATCCTTTTCACCCCTTACTGAAGAGAAATTCAAGGAAATCTTATTGTTTCTAATGTCTGTTCTATCAGAAAGGCATGAGCACAAGTTCCTATGGGAACAAGCTCTTGGGGCATTGGTTCAGATTGGCATCTCATTGGAGAAATTTAATGATTCAGCAAGGGCTTTGGTTTTTGTGGATGTAGTGATTGTAGAGCTGCTTTCTCAGTTGTCAATTCATGAGCTTTCCCTGCCTATATTGCTGAAATTGAAAGCCATCACATCTATATGCTGTTCAAGCTCTACAGCAGTCACCCAAGTTCTCCATGGCTTTCGGCGAGTGATATGTGGATTTTTCTTTCCAGCATCTGTATGTTTTTCTATTTAACAACCTTACTGGAGACCTTTAATGAATTTATTTGTATATGATGTATAAGTGTTTAATATCATTTATGTTACATTATTTGTTATGCGTTACTCAACTGCTCTTCCTAACTTTGGTGTTTTCACTTTCTTTACAATACAGGTAAAAAGTGGAGGGGAAAGTGAGAAATCCATGGAACTTGTGACTCGTGTTTTAGAATGTCTTTCTAGTGAGGTGCTTGTCAGGTAGGTTATGTTATATAATATTTTAGTAGTCTTCCTTTGGAAAGTTGCTGCTTTGAAGACATTATTGTATAATATGGACAATATCAAGCTATATTTCAAAAATTCGTCCACCCAACCCTATTTTACTCTATAAACTATTTAAATGTTGTGACTTGGTCATACTGTAAAAGTTTTTTTTTTTTTTTGGAATAAGTATTCATACCTTGACATACAAAAACAAATTTCGATTATGAAGATGATCTGCAACTAGCTGGATTTTATTATCAACCTGTGATTTCTGCTATTCTGTTTGTAGAATTGTCTACTAAAAAAGGGAAGACTAGAGAGAGTGGTCCTGGGAAACAATTTCTGGGAATGGAAGAACTGAGATCAGAAGATGGAATGTTCACACGATCAGATTGTGGAAAGGAATTGAGGGGAACAAAATGTGAAATGCATGAACTAATGCTAGGGATTGGTTTTGTTAAATTTTACCTGTTTAGGAGAGAGAAAAAACACCAGATCTAACCAGATCTAACATGGAAACCCAAACTTGGGAGAACCACAAAACTATATCTTCATTCGACTGGTCAATCAGGCCAACTTCGTGTTAGATGTTGTAATGTCTATTTTGTTAGTAATAAATGTACTCGAGTAATATTGTAACATCATAAATTGGAAAAAAGTCGTATGAATAAATGACAATTATGTTAAATGTGATTATGAAATTACGTGAGTAACTCCTAATAGGAATATTGGAGCTTGCTAGATATATATAGACCACCTTATGTAATTGGACAAACATTGATATAATATATCACTTATTCAAACTCTTTCACTTCTCTCTTGTATATTCTCCATAGCATTGTTTAACATGGTATGAGAGCCATGGTGATTTTGGCCTATGACAATTACAAACAGTGTCAAGACACAGTTTGGCACATGCACAAACTTGGAGAAAGAGATAGAATTGCAGAAGGGAAGAAGGAAATCAGACCCTTCAGGGGACATCTGTGTAAAGAAGAAGAATCTGTATGGAGATATCCATACAAGTAGAATTAAAATTGCAAAACAGCTTGAATCCCTATGATGACCCAATTAAATCTAGGATAACAAAAGTTGTATGACGACTCAACCAAAGTGTATGGCAACAATTTAACAATTAATAAAAAATTGAATGGATGCATTCATTATGAATGACAATGTTTGGCTCAAACTTTTTGTACAGTGATTCGAGAATTTTTAAGGCTGCTCAAAGTGTTTGTATAGTGGCTTGAATTATTAGCCATACGACTAAATTGGACGACAAAGGAACTACAATCAAAATCATATGGTGGCTATGAATAACAGTGCATGGACTACAAAGGTACCAAATTGCACATTTTGTGTTTAAATGTTTAGTTTTTTTGGGTTATGGACGGACAAGAGTTTTGAATCTCTTACAAACCTACATATCTACTACTTGGGGGTAGAGAATGAGATCATCACATGTTATAGTTAGTTGGGAGTACAGTTCATGGGATATCACATTGGTATATTGTTGGTCCTCCAGCCTCGACTCAATAAAGGGTACTCTAGCCTTCATTGAGAGACAATGCTTCCAGAGTTTGGTTTATGACATCTCATCCAAACTCTACCTCATGGAGGTGATTATCAGATCCATAGTTCTCTATGGCTCCAAGACCAGGGGTTTGAGCCTATTATAGACACACTATGCCAACATGGAGAGAGTCCAAACCAAGCTTTTTAGGTGCATCATCTGTTGTAATCGCACAATTCTATAACTGATTATTTAGTTGGAGTTTGATGTCCATGCATATTGCCTCGAGGTCTTTTTTTGTTTGGTCTCTTTTCCTTGTAGAGTCATATCTCTTAGACTTGGCCATTGAGAGATAGAGGTATCCCTACCTTGCTCTTTGCATCTTGGAGGCCCTTGCATTGGACCCCTCCTAGGCCATTCATGAGATTGGTTTTAAGAGGCATCACGACTTCCACAGTCGTTGACCATGTCCCTAGATTGCCTTCCCTTGCTCAGATTCTCTATTGGTGCCCTTTGTTGTCTCTTGTTGACTAGGAAAATACTAAATCAGGCTATCAGAGAGGACATTTATTAATTGTACATTGAGATCACTTGGACCTCACCTCCTACAAGCCTAGGGTTTAAGATTTCGTTCTACCTTGAGCAATTTTTGAAGTTGCAGGATGTTATCATTTTTTGCCCCCTTTATACGAATAGGCACCAGATGCATTTTCCCAAGATCCCTTCGGAACATTTGTAGGTCGTGCACCATATACAATGGCATGATAGGATTTGCTAGATGTGCCCCCACCTACAGGAGGCAAAGATAGTGGTGCAACTCATTTTTCAGTTCTCCCTATACTATGACATTAGAAAATGCCGTCATTGTCTATATGGCGACTTGGGAGGATCCCTCTTGTTTATTTGTGGTAGAATCAGATGTGCTCTAGCCAAGAAAATTGGTGGAGAGGCTAAAGCGCATGAGATCTCTAAGACCCAAAAATGGTTTGGGTAGGTTCTACCCGGTTAAGGATATATTAAAATAATTAAAATTTTAATGGAGTTCTTAAGTCTAAACTTAGGAAAAATAAAATATTAATGGGTACTAATATAAAACTGGGTTAGAAGGTTCTAAAGGACATGGATCAAGCCAAATCTAATCTTAGTCGTTGATTAGAGATGTAATCTCGGCCGTTGAAGACTCAACAAAAAAAGTATAAGAGGAGGCTTGAGGGTCAGTTGGAGATACACCAGAGTGATCAATCATTCGATTTTCTAGAGCAGGGTTTGCTAAGAGAAATCGAATCAGTGATCAGAGTTGCAGCGAGGGGCAGTGAGTACGAGGCAGAGAGGCAGAGATAGTGCCGGAAGACCAGTGTAGAGGCAGAGAGGCAGACGTAGAGCCAGAGGGAGCCACACAGAGGCTAGCAAGGACTGCACTGAAGACAGAAGGGCCTGCGTCATCCAAGTAGAGGTTGCAGGATTGACGCATAGGGCTAGAGAGGCTACGCATAACCTCAAAGGGCTGACGTAGAGGTCAAGAGGGCTGACATAGAGCTTCATATTGTGTTGGAGAGGGTTTCGTGGGGCAGACTTTCAAAATATCTGCTTCTGAATAGAGAGGTATTACTGTCAGATTATTTTCTCTGTCGGGTGAGCTAGTTTGGCACCTAGTTGTACTCAGAAACACTGCATAATAATATAACCCTCAGAATTGCTGCATCGATTTTCCCAAGTTGGGTTTTTCCGGGGACGTTTGTCCAAAAATAACGGTGTCACTTGTGTGTTTGTCTATTTCTTTCAGCTGTTGATCTATAGATGGTTGAGACTGTATTGTGTTTATTTCAGTGTTTATATGGTTAAATAACTTGTTAGTAACTAAACGAGTAGGCAAAATAAACTAGAGAATACAGATAAAATTTATAACGGGCAATACTTAGAAATTTAAACACCTCTCGAGTCTCTACTTTCTTCTGGTACCAAAACTAGAGATCCCTAACCCTCTTCATCAGGGAGTTCTTTAACCACAAATCTTACTTCATGATGTTGAGCTCCATCTTGGAATGACCAAGATGATTGTTGAGAAACCAAGATGTAGGCATATTAGGGTTGACTTCTCTTTGATGATAATTACTTGTGAGTATTTATTGGATTTTTATTATTATGTTATGGTCTTCCCTATCAAGCAATTACCAAAATGTACATGAAGATCACAAAGCAACAAAAGAACACAAGAAATTAGGCTCTCCAAGCCCAGGGCCAAAACCCGACAAGGGGGAAAACCCAGAAAATAACCCAAAAAATTCCTCTTCTTATAGAATAAGATCAAAATGAGATATCCAAGACCCAAGACAAAGGCCAAAATCTCCACAAATGTCCCAAGTTAGCCCTCCATCAGTGCTCCTTACATGTCAAAGTCAACAAAGTCAACGTTGGTCGAATATTTGGATTTTGGGCAATCGTTGAAATTTCGGCTGTACTAAAATCTCGACCCTGAAATCTTGGCCCTGTAATAGCTACAGAGAAACTCACACGTGTGAACAGTAGATGATAGAAAATTTCGGTTTCTCTCTCTCTTGACTTTGCTCTTTCTCTTTCCCTTGACTTTCCATTAAAATTCCTCTCTTTCTTGCCCAAAAATCGAAGTGATGATGGATGCCAAATGAGGTTGAACTTCTCTTGTATTTATGCACTTCCTAGGAGGTTGAATAGATGCCTCTTCTAGGCTGACTTGTGTAGGAGAGACGACTTGGTCTTGTGGAGGACAAAATTGACTCTTTGACTCTTTTTGACTCAAAACAAAGTTTTCTTATTTTTCTTCCAAGAAGTCCAAATGGGACTTTGATTGAAATAAATTCTTTTTGACTCAAATAACACGACAAGCATGGAGAACATGCTTTGACTAGAAAATAATAATAGTAAACCTTTTTTTCTTCTTTTTGTTTTTACATGAAATACATAATGATATAAGTACAATAATACTCCCTCTTAACTAAAGATATATTCATAATTACACAATAGCATACAAGGATACTCTCTAATTGAAATATTCTTATAAGAAGAGTTCAGATTGATAAGCATCATCATGATATCTAGCATTGTCAATTACAAAATAACAATGTTTTGACTAACAAGCTCTGATTGTCCACTAGATTAGAGCACAATGCTGGGAGGCATACATTTGGACAACACCACCGCCTCTCAAGGCATGTACCCCATCTGAATGTTCACTAGTTATGTCCTTACATGAGTATGCTTATGTTGGATATCTCCCCCCATCCTCAAAGAATTTTGGTCCTCCTTAGGACTAGTCTTATCTTGGATTCCCAATCCTCAAAGAGTATCGGTCCTCGGGACTACTTCTATCTTGGATTTCCAATCATCAAGAAGTATCGGTCCCAGATGCTTATCCAATCCTCTATTCTCCCTACCAGTTCCTTCACTAGAATTATGACTGGTAGGCCTGGCTTAGTGCATGACACATGGAGAATACGGTGTCCACCATCACTCCCTCTCAACCAGGGAGGGAATCCTTACTCCCTCTCATCCAAGGAGACCTAATCACGATATTCATCGAAGCATCGGCTACATGTTCTTTTGTGGAGATTTGGGGAGATCTGTGGTCGTTGTTGGGATCCTATCTTGCATCATATCATAACAAGTTTTGACCTTCTTGGACCTTGACAATCTTCATGCAATTATGTCATCGAATGGTTCATTTATCATCTTCAAAGTGGCCATTTTCCTTACAGCTGCTAGCACATGCCTTCTTTACATAATTTTTTCCTCATGCTCTTCCAAGCCATCATCACTGTTGTCCACGTAATCCTTGTGCTTCCAAATCAAATCAAACAACTGCCACTTAATCCTTGTGCTTCCAGAATACATGTCGACACAGAGAGTGTCACTTCGGAATCCTTCTCTTCACAAGTATGTCGAGACTATAAGGCTGCTTCAGAGGTCACTGTATGGGTAGATCGAGACTGTGATCATTACTGAGATCTTCATCATTATAGCTGCACCGAGACAGTGACTTGTTTTTCTTGCGCCGAAATCATTATCATAGATATGCTGAGATTGTCACCATTGAGGAGGATGAGTCTGTAATTTTTCTCACTGTAATTATCCACGAAATTGCAGAGGCATCTGAAATTGTATCTTGTTGAACCCATCTGAAAGTTACAGTGATGTCCGAGGTCTGTACTTATTCGAAGTTTCAGATATGTCCGAGTTTTGTTCCTCTTCTTTTGCATAGACCCTAGCTGGGTATATATAGTGGTTTTCCCTCCATATTTAGCCGACCTGACAGAGTGAACCGATGTGTCTCTTTTTGCAAGCCGACATGACTTCTTTAGCTATTTAATTCATTTTTGTAGGCTGACATTAAGAGGATTGTGCTTGTCTTTTAGGAGGGCTTTTCTAGACACTAGGTTGACTCATATATATTTTACAAATGCTCAAGAAGAGCTCTCCATACATGACATTGACTCTTTGACTCAATAATAAATCCTAAGGCTCTCAATGGGAGCCACTAACAAATAAACTTCTTGCTCATGAAACCCATGTAGCAAGGCATACAAAAATAATTTTATTTCTTTCATTTCATTGTTTACAAAGATCATGTCATTATGAAGACCAAACCTAGTTACACTTTCTTCAACAACAAGCTTCTCTGGGCTTTCTGCCAATTTTACAGTTTCCTCTATCCATTTGAGGTAAGTGAACTTCTTGCCATCTTGTTTTTTTTTGATGCATACTTCAAAATGCTCCTTCATATTCTTCATGCTCTGCCACGTTCTGTCAAATGTTTTATGTGCTAGTCAAGCTTTAGATAGAACTTGTCTTCACCTGCAAACTTTATTAGAAGATCATGAAAGGACAAAAAGGACAAGGCACAAAGATAATAAACACGAAAATATAAAGTACTGATCTTTTGAGAAGGATTAGCCCCCTCTTAGTCTTGGACCCATTCACCAACCTTGTTCTCACATTAAACATCAAGGGTTAGATGTACTGACTGAATAAAGTTTTACCAACTTGTCATAGATTGCTTTAGATGAGCCCAAATCTGCAACAAAGGGAATAAGATGATCTTTGATGGATTCAATGACAATCCTTTGAGCCCTAACTTCTCCTTCAGTGTACTTGGCCAATTCTTGAGTCTTATCTTTCTCTGGTTTCGTAACTTTGCCTAGAACGTAGTCCATGACTTCATTTTCTATGAGCACCAAATCTACTCTTCTTCCATGCTTGAAAGTTTGATGACCCATCGAGTGTTGAAAAATGTGTAACTAGGTTCGGTCTTCATAAATATGAAATGTACCTTTCATTCTTGTAAATTGTAAAGTGAAAGAAAATTATTATTATTATTATTTTTGGAGCATGGGTTTCATGCTCAAGGTCTTTTATTTTATAGGTCAAGCACCCGTTGAGTTCTTCTAGGGTTGGTCGTAGGTCAAGAAGTCCAAGAGTGATTGCCATAAGTTGAAGACCCCACCGGGCACATTGTAACTTGTAAAGAAAAAATATATTTGTCCTTAAAAGTGTCAAAATGCCCTTCAAGACAAAGTATGCCTAATAGTTGGCATGTTGGCCTAATTTGAGGAGCCACGTCCACGTTGGGAAGCTTATATAAAGGAGGAAACTTGATCTCCTTGGAGCACATTCATCACTCACTCATCCAAGCGAGGAAACTCGACCTCCTTGGAGCACATTCATTACTCACTCATCCAGGCGAGGAAACTCAACCTCCTTGGAGCACATTCATCACTCACTCATCCAAGCGAAGAAGGAACAAGAAGAAGGCAACGAAGAAGGAAGATGACAAAGGAGAATTGTTTTGGGCTATTTCTCTCACACGTGCGAAGGAAGGCTAGATTTTCTGAAGCATATCTAGGGTTTTCTTCTACAAGTTCGATCTTGTAGAAGGGAAGGAAAGAAGGTCAAGCGGAGGTCATAAGAAGCCATCCTCAGGCTCTAGAAGGAAGAGAAAGCCAAGCGAAGGTCTGAGGAAGTCTTGGAAGGCTAAATGAAGCTCACATGTGTGGCAACAACAACTACAGGAGAGCCGAAAATTTCAGGTCTTTAGTGGAGGATGAAATTCTGTAGCTGGGGGTCGAAGTTGTGCTACTGGAAGAGATTTGACTGGGTTTGACTTATTCATGGAAAGAACATCATCCAGAAATGCTTGGTCTTGGAGGGTATTGGTCTTGGGATAGAGGTCTTGGAATTCGTCAATTGAAGAATCTATAAGGAAGAGAAGAGATTTGCGGGCTTTCCTCTCAATTGGAGAGGTTTTGGCCCTGGGTTGTACCGTATATTCTGTTTTCTTGTTCTTCTTGTTTTGGTAGTTGTTTGATGATATAAACACATAATAATAAGTAAAGAAGTTAATAAGTAAGAAAAAATTAAAATACATCACACGCAGTTATGAAGGAAAGAGAAATCACTCTAATCATTGCCCTATAGATGTCTCAACATGGTATTAGGGCTAAGGTTGGCAAAGGGCATTATGAAGATCTCTACTACATTGAAGAAGTTCCTAAAGAAGTGTTCAAAGGTAGCAAGTCATCTCAAGAAGGGTATCAAAGAAGCATGGAATCTCCTATTTACTCCAAAGAAGAAAGTAACCAAGACAAAGGACGAAGGACTCTTCTCAACGCTCACTGGCACATTTCAAGATGAGAACATTTGGGTAATTGATAGTGGAGCATCAAGGCACATGATCGGGCATCACAAGCAACTAAAAACATTGTCAAAAGGAAAGTCTTCTTACTCTGTAGAGCTTGGAGATAATAAGAGCTATCTTGTGAGAGGAATTGGATCAACCTCAATAGAGCTGGAGAATGGAGGCAATATTCATCTCAACAACATCCTATTTGTTCCAGGTTTGCATAAGAACTTACTCTCCATTTCAAGTCTAGAAGATAAAGGTGATAGAGTGGCTTTCATTGATGGAAAAGTTGTAGTATGGAGTAAAAACTCAAGCATAGAAAATGCTAGAGTAATTGGGATTCGTGAAGGAAGACTCTACAGGTTGTTATCCCCTCTTGCTCAAGCTTTAGTTCACATTGAAATCAGCCCATGTGAACTTTGGCATAGGAGATTTGGTCATCTCCATTTCAAAATTCTTCCAACTCTAAGCTCTATAGTAGATGGAATCCCTGAACCAAAAGAAGATCACGAAGGGGTATGCAAAGGATGTGCATTGGGTAAGAACACCAAGAGACTATTTGGAAGCAATGCTTCACGGTCAAAAGAAATCTTGTATCTTATTCATTCTGATGTTTGTGGTCCTATGACTCTTGAATCACTTGGAGGTCATTTATATTATGTCACATTTATAAATGATCATTCAAGGAAGACTTGGGTTTACTTAATGAAATCCAAGGATGAAGTATCTACTAAATTTCAAGAATTCAAAGCTGAAGTAGAGAACCTTATAGAACGAAGAATCAAGACATTAAGATCCGATAATGGAGGAGAATATACATCCAAGGAAATCATAGCTTTCTGTAAGGAGTCTGGGATTAAGAGGGTGCTGATAGTCCCACCATATAATCCAGAAGAAAATGTAGTTACAGAACGAAAGAATCGATCCATTGACGAAAGTGTAAAAGCAATGTTATATGATCAAGACTTACTGAAATTTCTGTGGGGTGAAGCTACAAAGGCAACTGTATAGAAACAAAATCGAAGTCCCCATAGGTCTTGTTGACCTCTACTGGTCAACTACCCATGCAGTGCACCCCGCTTTTCTTGACAGAAAGAAAAGCACCTGATCAGCATGTCCGTGCCATCCTGCCATCATCAGCAGCTTGATCATTTTTGTTGTAAACCCAGTCTGCATGTATGAATTGTAAATAATCTGAGCAGATCAGAGTCATGTATGTAAAATTGCCTAGGTGGACCTAACTTTCTAATGATGATCTGCGTCCCGGGAGGTTTTTAGTCTCACCGATCCATGGATCGGCAGAGTTTTCCTTCAAACCCGACCCCAAAGCCGGGATGCATTTTGTTATTAGGACTTTAGGATAATCCTAGCATGTTAATCTGCTAGATTATAGCTGTGTCGCAGAACTGGGTGTTTTATGAGGGTCTGTATTAAGTGGGCTTGTCCCCTTGAGATGTAATTTTGTAAAAGTCATGATGTAATGTGTCTTGAGGGTCGAGAAATGTTTTAAATCCCCTCATGAGTCCTAAGTCCTAGGTCCTAGGTGATGTTTCCGAGGGCTTAGTTCAGTGATCCATTTTAAAATGAATTAGAAAATTAAAAAATGAATAAAAATAATAAAATAATAGAAAATAATAAAAAATTAAAAAAGTGAAGCAAAACCCTAACTAATAAAATAATAATATTTTAAGTGAATAAATCGACGGATGAGATCAAGAGATGTCTTGATCCTCATCAACGGTCGAGATCATTTCTACATGGATCACTCGAACTAGCCGTTAGGATCATTTCCTTTATATAGGGTCTTAGGGGGTCATTTCAAATCATCTGATCTGTGAGTCTGTACTGAAAGCTCTCTTGTAATCTGATTTCTGATTAATAAAGAAGACTTTGGGGTTCAAATTGGCTGGTGTTACTCTCTGGGATTGCTGTGAGATCTTTAATTTTCTGCATATTTCAGTTTTCAGCCATTAATCATAGCTTGTTTTTTTTTAGAGTAGTGTGAGCACAGGTATCTTGTTCACCTGCTAGGGTTTGAGGGCTGCTAGGGTTTCTGAAATAATGGCAGGTATCTCCATTATTTCCTGAGATCTAGCAGCTTTCTCTCTCTCTTTGCTGATGGTTGCTTGAGATGTGCAGGAAAACATTTTTTTTGAAGGAAATTTTGTGGGCGTTCGGGGAAGTTCTCGGCTGAACCAGCCAACTCCCGCAAGCACTTTCTGTGCAGAGCCCAGCTGATTGTTCCCTGGGTTAATCATTTAAAGTTTCTTTTCTGTTTTACATTGAGAGATTTTCTTTCTGTTCACAATGAAGTTCAAAAATTTCTGATATGTTGAAAAAATTACTGCTGTTATTGTTAAATCTGGCATTTCAGGAGCCATAATCTGTAAATTATTAGGCTGATTTAGGGTTTTAAATGTTTGTTTTATTCAGTTTTTACTAGGGTTTTGGTTTTCTTTTTTTGTATCTGCAGGAACAGGGTTTCTTTTCAGGTTTTTTTTGAGCTTGTGCGTGATCCTTCTTGCTGTTGAAAACCCTTGGATCTTCATCTTTACGCAGTCAAAATCCTGGTGTAAAGCATAAAGACGCTGCAGTCAACCTGAAGCCGTGCCAGGATAAGCTCATAATCATTCAGGCTATCTGCAAAATCTACGCATTTCCTTCCACGCTGTGGCTTCATATAGCTGATAGCCGTCAAGAGAAAAACTGCAAAAAACGAAATATATGTGTGGCCGGTTTGTATATGCGCAAATAAGAAAGCCATCATTTGAGAAACATTCGACGTGATCCTTTCCTCGCCAGGTAGCAGACCTGAGTCGAAATTGTCCATCAGAAATGCTCAGCAAATTCGTAAATGATTTCCAATCGCCTTCAAGGGAACCTGCAAACAAACAAAAAAACGCATTTCACTTCTTGGATTAGCTAGCTGTTGCACGTGAGTTCCTAACGTCTGAAGATTTTGTTTCGGGCCAGGTATGCGAAATGTCATTTCTATTGCTTGCGTGGTAAGAAAGTCGTTCTTTCTGAAACATATGGTAAATTTCCTTTGGTTTTACGGCTTCATCTGAAAACTTATGAAGCATTTCCGTCATAGCATTCAACTGTTACGGCTCAGGCTTTTCATTTGCATAGTTCTGCAATTTGGGTATCTGAATTAAAGCGTACCCTCTGAGAACACCTGAGGGGCTCTGCGTATCATTGTTTTTTCTGTTGCTTGCGTTTAAATTTTTGTTTGAGCCAGGGTCACGATTTCTGGCATTCATCAAACCGTGAATCGACTAGGGTTGCAGCGTTTAACTCCAATAGCCAGGTAATCCAAAACGTAAGGCAGGCAGCCATATTGATCTTCTCCGCAGACGGGTCAGGTAGATTTCGAAAGGGGCTCTTTCAAGCGTAATATTTCACACACGGGCTTTCAGGTAAATAAATCATTTTTGATGGTAAGCTATGGTCACGTTTTAGTTTTCTTTTTAATGTCGTGTTTCATGTATCGTAGTTTAGCGTAGATTTTAACTTAGATTTGAATTTAATTTTATAAGTTTAGTTTTAAGTTACATTAGGCTTTGTTAGATTTGTTTTAATTTTATATCATGAAAACAAAAAAAAAATGAAATACGATTTTCCTTTTTATTTTTAACGTAGAGTTATCGTAGATTTATTTGTATTAGATTTTAATTTATTGTTTTAGTTTAGTTTAAAGTTCTTTTTTTTATATAGATTCGTTGTTTTAAAAAATCATAAAAAATATAAAAAATGTTTTGTATTTTAGTTTTGTTTAGTTATTTTATTTCATGTGTTAGTTTTTGTTAGATTTTAGTTTTATAAAAAATACAAAATACAAAAAAAAAAAAAAAAAAAAAATCAGTTTATTTTTGAAGTAAATTTAGTTTTAGAATTTTAATTTTTAGATTTTTTAAATTTCCATAGCATCGAAAAATAAAAATTGAAAAAAGATTTAAAAAAAAAAAAAAAAAAAAAAATCGAAAATTTTTTTGTGGGAAATTTTATTTTGGCCAGTTTCAGTCCTTTTATTCACGTTGTATCCTTCATGCTGAGATCTGGACACGAAATCCAATGTCTGGTTAACAATTCATGATGCTCATGGTGGTTTAAGGCATTTATCTCTTCAAAGCTTTCAGTTGCCGGATATCGTTTTGGTTGCATGATTTAGCTGATGATAGATGGTTGCTGTTCAGGGTTCATGTTTCTTTATCATTTAAAAAGTAATCATTTAAACATTGATTCCACAAGGCACTGGTCTATTAAATCCCTAAATCCATCTAGTGCTTATCATATCGTGTATCGTGTCTCCCACCCAACTGTTTGGCAGTTGGTCTTCACTTTCTCGCAGGGTCTACCCCCCTTAGCCGCGGGAGACGGGCTTAAACGGAGGGATCGGGGATCAGAGTGACAGCCCCCGGTCCGAGCGTTGTCGTGCCAAACTGCGCGACAACAGGTCTCTAGATAACAAGACTCTCGAATAAGTGTTCACTGGGAAGAAACCCATCGTAGATCATCTCCGAATTTTTGGTTGTCCTGTGTATATACATATACCTAAGGACAAAAGAAAGAAACTGGATCCATCTAGCATGAAGGGAACCTTTGTAGGCTATAATAACTCTTCTAAGGCCTATAAGGTCTACATAAAAGAAGGACACTGAATAGAAGTCAGTCGAGATGTGATATTTGACGAAAGTATTACATTCAAGAAATCAAAAGATCTCCCTATGGACTCGGGGAGTGGTATGAAGAGGGAGGCCAGGGAGCGGGGAATCGAAAGAGGGAGAAGGAGGGATGCAAGCCGCGATGAGATTGAGGGTTGCAGGGGAAAGCGGAGGACAATCCAGGCCATAAGATGGTTCGAGAGCAGCTGAATATGGCAGGTGGGGCACAGATGGCCTAGGGCGGTCCATGACAGGTATCTGTGCAGACAATGGGCGAAGTGAGGAGCAAAAGGAGCCAGAGCCTGACACGGCGTGTGGGCGCGACCAAATCTCCTTGTAGGGATTTGGGTCAGCTAAATATTCGACGACATTCGGGTCCATTCCAGCAATCATGAAAGGAGCCAATGGAGCGTAACAACTGAGCAAAAAGGAAGGAGCCTGACTGCACACCGTCACATAGGGGAAATCTGTTGGTAAGAGTCGGGTGAGGAGCGATAGCGGCTATAGAGAGCCCACGAGGGCTTACCCTAGACCCTGAGGCGCTGCATCACGGAGGATCAAAGCCATCGCGATCTCTCAAGGTCTCTCACTATCATTGCGGAGTGGATCAAGAAGAAATGTGTCATGTTAAAATAAAAGAGTTGTAAAATCATCTCGTTTGGAATTCGACAATTCCGAACATAAAAACATATGCAGAAGACAAGAGGACACAAGATGTGGCAGATACCAGGGAAAAACCCCAATGTGGGGAAACCCTTTGATCAAATCTTCTTATTATTCTTCAATAGTTCAGTAGAGAGAGCGAGACTACAAATATCAAATTAACTTGCCCAACACAATCCTGTCAAATCAACAGTCAACAACAGTGAATTGTAGCCCTAACTAGAAATTCAATGGTGGTCAAAGTAGCTCCAAAACGTCCTCCAAATAGCTTTGTCAACAAAAGATAAATTCAGCCTTCCAACAGGGTCAAAGTCAGTGCAAAACGAATCGGTCAAATCAGTGAAAGGAGAGAGAAAACCCTGCTGTAAATTTTGCAGTCATTTCCTTGCAATCGAATGCAATAATCATTTCCATCATATGGGTTGTCCTAAGGTGGAATTTGGCCCTAGTTTCCAATTTTAACACTCCCTCTCAATTAGGGAGAATTCGTCCTGCCAATCCACCTATCATCATCATGCCATCCTGTCATCCTATACCATCCCTGTCATCACTGCTCTGTTGAACCATGAAGTAATAATGAAGGAGAAGTGATCGAGAGTGAGTCATAAGATCATACCACTCTCCACTGACAAAAGTCAATCCTTGATCCTAGATCAAGTTGTTGAACACCGTACATCCTAGTCATAGGGAGTACGATAGTACACGATGTATCCATCGATAGTGCTATGGTTCCTAACCATCTTTTCCCAACTCATTGGCTAGATGATTCGTACTTCCCATGAGTGCCAGACTCTATGGGTAGGATGTGTGCTGGGGCATCGACAGGAGAAGGTGAACCACTCATCCTGCTCATATGCCATAGGAGAAGGTGAACCACTGATCCTATGCACATGTCAATCGTAGGGGAAGGTGAACCACTCACCCTACACACATGTCAACCATAATGGGGTATCACAGGGGAAGGTGAACCACTCACCCTACACACATGTCAACCATAATGGGGTATCACAGGGGAAGGTGAACCACTGACTCTACACACATGTCAACCATAATGGGGTATCACAGGGGAAGGTGAACCACTCACCCTGTATCTAGCGCACCACTAGGGGAAGGTGAACCACTCACCCTATGGTCTCTCATAGCTCCAAGAAGTACCCCAAGCCCCCAGGAGCTCCCAGAGCTCAGTGTTCCACTCAGACAAAACCCTCATAGGAGGGTCATTCCATGACTCTTAGTCTCTCTCGGAAGGTTAATAATTTGGCCTTCCCCAAAGGCTTTATGAGAATGTCTACAACCTGCTCATCTGTCTTGATGTGTTGGAGCCTTATTACTCCCCGTTGTACCATATCCCGAGTAAAGTGGTACCTGATATCAATGTGCTTGGAGCGGTTGTGGAACAGAGGATTCTCTGATAGGCGAATCCCACTCTGGTTGTCATAGAAGATCATGGTGGTATCCAACACGTGCTTAAGTAGCTCACTAAAGGACTTTTTCAACCAAACAACTTCACAACAGGCCATACTCGCAGCAATGTGTTTGGCGTCAGCTGTGCTTAGTGCAACTGATTTCTGCTTCCTGCTCATCCAAGATATAAAAGCAGACCCCAAAGAGAAGCAACGCCCAGACGTGCTCTTACAATCCACCACACTGCCAGCCTACTTAGCATCGAAATATCCATGCAACCTCAAGTTTTTGGCAGTGTATCTCAATCCATAGTGGATTGTGCCCCGGAGATATTTCAAGAGATTCTTTGCAACAGTCCGATGAATATGATGAGGCTCAACCATAAATTGACTCAACATGTTCACAACGAAGCATATTTCAGGACAAGAGTTGACCAAGAACATCAGGGTCCCTGCAAGTTGATGATACTAGGAAGGGTTCGCTAATCCGGGCCCAACAACACTTCCACATAGCTTCTTAAAGTTGAGTTCCATCGAAGTAGTCATAGACTTGTAATCCACCATTCCACATCTCTCAAGTAGCTTCACAATGTATTTTACTTGAGAAAGGAAAACCTCACCTTGCTTTTGCCAGACCTCCAGCCCTAGGAAGTAATGCATCAATCCTAAGTCCTTCATCTCAAATTCGGAAGCCAACTCCCTCTTGCATTGATGAATGAGAGGGTCATCACCTATCAGAAAGAGATCATCAAAATAAAGGACCAGAATGAGAGGCTTGTCCTTTTCAACCTTGAAATATAGGTTCGGGTCAAGATTGGTCCTTGTAAATCCCAGCTTCATAAGAGAGCTATCAATCCTCTCATACCAAGCCCTAGGGGCTTGCTTCAACCCATAGAGGGCTTTCTTCAACTTGCATACATGTGTCTTACGATCTTGAACTTCTAACCCCTCGGGTTGTTCCACATAGACTTTCTCTTCAAGCGAACCATGTAAGGAGGTAGTTTTGACATCCATCTGGTGTAGGGTCCATCCTTGCGAAGCGGCAAGGGCTATGATCAAACGGATGGTGGTATATCGGGAAACTGGTGCAAATATCTCATCGTAGTCTACTCCTTCCTTTTGAGAGAAGCCTCGAGCAACAAATCTGGCCTTGAACTTCTCAACACTCTCATCAGCTCCTTGTTTGATCTTGTAGAGCCATTTTGAAGTGACCACTGACTTATCCTTGGGTCTAGGAACCACATCCCAAATATCATTCTTCATGATCGGCTCATACTCCTTGTTCATCGCATCTTTCCAGGCTTGGTGTTTCACGGCTTCTTCGAATGTGCAAGGCTAAAATTGTACAATGGTACTCATGTCAGCCAAGTACCCTTGGTACTTATTCGTCCTCATGCTTTCACGAAATGTCCCCCTCGGTGCAATATGTTTCTTAACATCTTCAAGAGTATATTTGAGCTACAAAAATCTTTTTCTTGAAGTAGTGGGGTCACTAGGAGGTGGATCAATGGGATCCATCGGACCTTCAACACAGGGCATCGGTTCATTAGATGGAGGTTCATCTTGCTTTTTTGCATCAACATCACCACTATGCGAGGGAGTGTCCAAATAGAAGGTACACATCGCATGATGATGATCACAATCATTCCAGGGGCAAATTCAACAACAATGATCAAAGGAATGGCAGGTCCAATGGCAAAGGAAAAAGGAATGCGGGACATCAAGGAAATGGCCGACCCTCCAAGATATCAAGGAACTCCAGGTATGAAGAATCAAATGTTGTTAAGAATAAGCAAAAAGAGTGCTATCTTATATTGACCCTCTCCACTGCCTCTCCTCCTGACACTTTGGGAAATTGGCTGATTGATAGTGGTGCCTCAAGGCACTTCACCGGATACAAGGAAGCCCTCTCTAATCTGATAGAAAAGGAGACAAACTTGGAGATCATACTTGGAGACGATGCCACCTATCTCGTGAAGGGAGTAGCGAATGTTACCCTTCAATTGAATCACAGTAACACTATTCATTTGTAAGAAGTATTATATGTACCTGATCTCAAGAAGAACCTGGTGTCCATTTCAGGTATGGAGGACAAAGAATTCAAGGTGGCATTCATTGATGGAAAGGTATGTGTTTGGAAAGTAAATTTTAAAGATGCTTTTACTCTTGGGTTCCGGGTTGACACATTGCATCAAGTTGGAGGAAGTCCATTGGTAGCCATGTCTTGCGACACATCTCTACAATCTAAACTATGGCACCGGAGGTTTGCCCATCTTCATTATAAAGCCCTACCTAATGTGAGATAGATGGCGATAGGTATGCCCAAGTTCAAAGTAGAGCATGAAGGTGTATTACCAGGATGTGCCGAAGGAAAACTTACAAAGGGACCATTCCCCTCAAGTAATAGCAAGACCACAGATATATTGCAATTGATCCACTCCGATATATCTGGTATGATGCCCGTAAACTCTTTGGGAGGATACTTATATTTTCTCACCTTTACAGATGATTATTTTCGCAAGGCCTGGATCTACTTCTTGAAGAAGAAGGATGCAATGTTCACCTCGTTTTGACACTTCAAAGCCTTGATCGAAAACCAATTTGTGAAGAAAATCAAGATATTGAGGACTGATAATGGGACCAAGTACGAATACAATGAATTCCAAGATTATTGCAATGAAGTTGCATTAAGAGGGATACTACAACATCATACACTCCTGAGTAGAATGGTGTGGCTGAAAGGAAGCATTGCTCTATTGTATAAGCAGTTTGTGCCATGCTTCATGATCAAGGCCTTCGGAAGTTCCTATGGGTTGAAGCTGCAAATACTGCTGTGTATGTTCAAAAGCGATGCCCTCATCAAGCATTGGACTCCAAGACTCCTGAAAAAATGTTCATTGGTAAGAAACTCGATGTCTCTCATTTTAGAATTTTTGGAGGTCCTGTATATTTTCATGTGCTGAAAGAGAAAATAAGTAAATTGGGTGCATCTGGGAAGAAAGGAATCTTTGTGGGCTATAGTTGAAATTCTAAGGGATATAGAATTTATGTGGCTGGTCAAAAGGAAGTTGGGATAAGTCATGATGTCACCTTCGGCGACGATATGGCCCTCAGGAAGATCAACAACCTTCCTATCCTAAGGAAGGACAAAGAAGCTGACACCAGAAGTTAGGGTGCAAAAGAAAACGAAACGATGCCTGATGTTGATGAACCTATGTATCCTCCTCCTCATGAGCCCTCCTCCTCCAAAAGGAGACCCTCATGGCTTAGGGAGACTCTTGAAGATGCCGAGAGACACATTGCACCAAGGGGGACTTTCCGTGAAAGCAAGAAGTCGAACATGTATCAAGGATATTTGACCGCCATGAGCACTATCATTCAAAATGAGCCTTCATTATTCGAAGAAGCCGTGAAGCATCAAGTATGGAAGGATGCTATGAATGAATAATACGAGTCAATTATGAAGCATGATGTTTGGGATGTGGTCCCTAGACCCTAGGGCGAATTGGTTGTCACCTCTATGTGTCTCTACAAAAGAATGCATGGAGCTGATGGAAGTGTAGACCCTCTCATTCACAAATGTAAGAGGGAGTTGGCTTTTGAATTTGAGATGAAGGACCTAGGACCAATGCATTATTTCCTAGGGTTAGAGATCTAGCAAAATCCAGGTGAAATTTTCCTCTCTCAAGGAAAATATGTTGTGAAGATATTGGAAAGATTTGGGATGGTGGAATGCAAGCCTGTGACGACTCTGATAGAACTTAACTTTAAGAAGTTATGTGGTAGTGTTGCTGGACCTGAACTAGGAAATGCTTTTGAGTATCATCAACTCATAGGAGCATTGATGTTGTTTGTGAACTCCCATCCGGACATATGTTTTGCAGTTAACACATTGAGCCAATATATGGTTGAGTCTCATCATATACATTGGATTGGTGCCAAGAATCTTCTGAGACATCTTTGGGGCACAATCACTCATGGACTGAGATACATTGCTGAAGATGTGAGGTTGCATCGTTATTCTGATGCTGATTAGGCTGGTAGTGTGATGGATGTTGGAAATAATACTGAGAGGGGGGGTGAATCAGTATTATCAGATTAATCAAACTTTTTAAATGCTCAGAAACATATACGCTACTTCAGTTAAGTTAACCAGCGTGTACACGCTACTGTGACGAAGTAAAACAGCGTATAAGAAGAAAACTCACAATTTAGTTAGCTTATTCTTCAATTAAGTGCATCAGGACATTATTCACCACATTAACAGTAAACATGTGCAGTATAACAGAACAGATAAAAAGCCACACACATGAACACCAAGATATAAGGTGGAAACCCAATGTGGGTGAAAACCACCTGCTGCAAGTTGTCTCTATCTTTCTTTAATATGAAACTTCAGTTTACAATCTTTTGTACTGGTGCAGCCTTATACCAGTACGCAGGCTACAACCTGCAGAAGGCTACAACCTTCTCTCGTTCTCCAAACTTCCTTGGAAGGGAGCTCCAACCCCCTTTGCTCTTGTACTAGCCAAGATACTAGTACGTAGGTGCTGACCTACAATCTTCCTTCTTTCAGATATCACTTTTCATACATTTTCAGACTTGGATATTCCTGAAGCACAACATTACAATCTGAAGACCACAAATCATTCAATTTCCACAACAGATCATTGAAGCATAAAACAACCAAACTTTGAATCACTGAACCACTGAACCCTGTCAATCACCAGTTACCAGAACACAGAGCAGACTACAGAACTCTGCAATAACAGTCAGACCCCACTGTAAACCCAAAATCAAGCTTCAAAAGATATACGCTACTTCAATGAGCAAAACCCGCGTATACACGCGCTTTTACCGAAGCCAACCTGCGTACAGATCTAAAAATAAACTTTCTTAATTTGCAGCTGTACCAGACATTAGTTAGATCCAAAACGTAACATTGCGACAATATGCAGATCTAGAAATACGCATAATCAACCATATCATGATAGTGCATTTCAAACCATTAGATCCCGATCTATCCTTAGATCTAGTCTTCCATCAACCGATGTGATCTCTCCTTGGCTTAGATCAAGCAACCCAGAACCTGCATATCAGATCTCTTTCTCTCTTAGATATTCAAGCCTTGTCGAAAGATGATTTTGCCTAATGATCTTCTTCTCCTTATATAGTCTTAGGCCTAGCTCAATACCAAGAGCCAAAACCATAGTAACACAATACCATCAACTTCAAAACTAGGGATCGACACGCCCGTCGAGACATAATGGTCCGAAATCATAGGCACAACTTCCAAGGACTAACCACCATGGACCAAAGGAACCTTTCCACATACACGCGCTTTTTATGAATCGAACTAGCGTGTACACGCGACTTGGGCTTAACGAAACGGCGTGTATGAGCTTCCTTGGCATGCTGTACTGAGATCTGTCTTCTGATTAAGTTGCCATCACCTGTACCAACCTCTGAGCACCTGTACCATCCTCTGAGTGAGTTGCCATCAAGGACAACACTTGAATCATAATGCCAACAATCTCCCCCTTTGGACTTGATGGCAACCACCACACCAAGTCACTCTCCCCCTTTGACATCAAGGGCAAAGGGCTGTGCTCCCCCTGAGGACATGCTGATACCTCTGCTTGGCTGTGCTGACTCGTGCTCCCCCTGACAGTAGGCCAGATCTGAAAAAGATGTTCTTCAACAAGAACCAAGACTTATACACCATAAGGGACCTTCCTATCACCAAAAGACTCAATACATACATCCATACTCCCTACCAAGAGGGGACATATCAGAAACAACCAATTATATTACAGCATTCATCCCAGGCATAGTGGGGAAACCAACATAGGCCGTTACATGACCTTGACACCATAAAAGAGATATGACAAGAGAGATACATGACATAGAGACAACAGATCTAGACCAAGACTTAGGAAAGACACCAGCAGCATCTGATAAACATCTTGTTAGATCAGCAACCAGAATTTCTTTCTGAGCTCCTTCTCCTGAAACCAACAACCAAAACATCTGAATGCCAACAATGCTTTATGAGACTTTTGAGCTGCTCCCCCTGAACCTGTGCCTGTTGCACTCCCTGAAACTGTGCCTGAAGAATTCTGACATTCCTATTGCTGTTCAGAACTTCAGAGTTTTCCCTTGCTGTTCAGAACTTCATATACGCGTTTTATCCTGTATAAAACAGCGTATGTACGCGGATATTCTTTCTGCAACAAGCGTCCAGTATACACGCGACTTACCCAGCATTAATCCGCGTGTATACGCTCATATCCCTTCCGTAACCTGCGTATACCAACTTTTCTGTAGAACAAACAAACTTCAACAACAGGATGAAGCATCAACTACTCCCAGCTTTTGTCTGAGATATTCAAAAGTTTCCCTGGGCAGTGGTTTTGTGAGAATATCAGCAACTTGCTCCTTAGAAGGAACATACTCCAACTTGACCTTCTGCTCAAGCACTTGTTCCCGAAGAAAATGGTACTTGATTGGTATGTGCTTGGTCTTTGAGTGCATGACAGGATTCTTTGAAATGCTGATTGCACTTGTATTATCACATAAGATAGAGACAGGTGGAGTGCAAGTGATTTGAAAGTCCTGCAAGGTCTGCATCATCCAAAGAAGTTGTGTGCAACAAGATGCTGCAGCCACATATTCTGCTTCAGCTGTAGATAAGGCAATCGAACTTTGTTTCTTGCTGAACCAAGATACTAATCTGGAACCCATGAAGAAAGCACCTCCACTTGTGCTTTTCCTATCATCCACACTTCCAGCCCAATCTGCATCTGTGTAAGCATGAAGAGTGAGATCAGTATTTCTAGGATACCATAAGCCATAGTTTTGGGTCCCTTGAAGATATTTGAAGATTCTTTTGACTGCCTGAAGATGAGTTTCCTTTGGGTTGGCTTGAAATCTTCCAACCATTCCTACTGCATGTGTAATATCTGGTCGAGTACCTGTCAAATAAAGCAAACTCCCAATCATGGATCTATAAGTGGGTTGGTGAACTGCTGCTGATTCATCATTTGCACTGAGGCTGCATCCTGTAACCATGGGTGTACATACTGGCTTTGACTCTTCCATGCCATACTTCTTCAAGATCTGCTTGAGGTATTTGGTTTGAGACAAGAAGATACCTCCTTCATTTTGTTGGATTTGCAATCCAAGAAAATATGTCAATTCTCCAAGAAGTGACATTTCGAATTCTTTCTGCATAACCAAGGCAAAGTTTTGACTCATGGTCTCTTCATTGCTGCCAAAAATAATATCATCTACATAAACAACAAGAATTAGCAATTTGTTATTTTCAACTTTTATATAGAGATTGCTATCTGCTGATCCTTTTGAAAAGCCTTGTTGGTGAAGATATTTGTCCAACCGATAGTACCAAGCCCTTGGAGCTTGTTTGAGCCCATAGAGTGCCTTTTTCAATCTGCATACAAGGTTTGGATCATTTCCAAGAATGAACCCATCTGGCTGCTCAATATATACTTCTTCTTCTAAGTCTCCATTCAGGAAGGCTGATTTCACGTCCATTTGAAATACCTTGAAGTTTTGAAAGCTTGAGAGAGCAAGGAACATTCGGATGGCCTCTAGTCTTGCCACAGGAGCAAAGGTCTCTTCAAAATCTATTCCTTCTTGCTGTGCATACCCTTTACAAACAAGTCTGGCCTTGTTTCTAATTACTTCTCCATTTTCATTTAACTTATTCTTGAAGACCCATTTTGTTCCTATTACATTCTTATCTTTTGGTCTAGGAACTAATTCCCAAGTGTTGTTCCTTTCGATTTGCTCAAGTTCTTCATCCATTGCTTTGACCCAACATTCATCTTTGCATGCTTCTTTCACATTTTGTGGTTCAATGGAGGAGAGTAGAGCCAAGTAGCTTGAAGCTTCTGCAAGTGTCCTTCTTGTTTGTACTCCTGCTTCTTTCTGCCCCACAATCTGAGTTTCTGGATGATTCTTTTGGACATATCTGGATGGAGTCTTCTCTTCTATTCTTGTCTGCTCCTCTGGTTCTTCTTGAGATTCTTCTTCTTCTTGAGGTTCTTCTTCTTCATCATTTCGCCTTTGAGAGTAACCTTCATCTTCTTCAATGTCTTCATGATGAACTTGCCTAGGAATATATCCCTTCTCATCAACCACTATATCAATACTGTCAACAATTCTGCCAAGTCTTTTATTGTAGCACTTGTATGCTTTGCTATGTGGAGAATAACCAAGAAGAATGCCCTCATCTGCTCTAGGTTCAAGTTTGCCAAGTTGCTCATCAGTATTCTTAATATAACATTTGCTCCCAAAGATTTTGAAATGCTTCACGGAAGGAGTTTTACCACTCCAAAGCTCATGAGGTGTTTGAGTGCTGTTTACTCGGACATTTGTTTTGTTAAGAATGATAACAGCAGCATGTGCAGCTTCACCCCAGAAGGTTGCAGGAGTACCTGATTCATCGAGCATAGCACGAGCCATTTGTTGGATAGTTCTGTTCATTCTTTCCACAACCCCATTTTGCTGAGGAGTTCTAGCTGTAGAGAATTCTCTTCTTATCCCATGTTCATCGCAGAAATCGAAAAATTCATTTGATGTGAACTCCCCACCTCTGTCAGATCTGAGGCACTTAATTTTGTGTCCTGATTCATTTTCAGCCAATGCTTTGAAGGATTTGAATTTTTCGAATGCTTCATCTTTGTGCTTCATAAGCCCTAACCAAACAAACCTTGAGAAATCATCAATGAATAATATCAGATATTCTTCTCCTCGAGGTGTCCTTTTCCTAAATGGACCACATACATCTGTATGGACTAGCTCAAGAGGCAAGCTAGCTGATCCTTCCTTTCTGGAAAGTTAGTTCTGGTTTGCTTTCCAAACTGACAAGATTTGCATATGGTGTTGTCTGGAATTTTGATATCTGGAAGATCGCGAACTGCCTGATATTTGCATGCTTTTCTTATTTGTGAGAAGCTTAGATGTCCCAACCTTCGATGCCATAACCAGTGCTCTTCATCCTTGCTAAGATAGCATTGTTGTTGTCCTTCTTCAAATATGTACAGATTATTTGGAGTTCTTTTGCCTTTGAGAACTGTTTTACCTGTATCAAGATCACGAACAAGACATCCATTCGATCTGAAAATAACCTCGGTTTTTTGATCACACATCTGACTGACACTTAGAAGATTATGCTTCAATCCATCAACATACAAAACATTTCCAGCCTTGACCTTTTCTTTCAAAGGAGCAATACCTTTTCCTTTTATAGTTGCAGGAGTATCATTTCCAAAAGAAACTTTCTTTCCCTTTTCTAAAGTAGAATAAGATTCAAGTTTTTCTTTATCACCTGTCATATGTTTCGAACATCCACTGTCAATGTACCATAGATTTTCCTGTCCTTCTGCATAAAACGCTATCCCACATCTTTCTGTCTGAGGTTCTTTTATTCTCCATTTTTTGGTGCTCGTGGCTTGTTCCTTTTTCTCCTGAAACCTGCTCCTGCATTCAGATTCTTTATGACCAAAATTATTGCAAATAGAACATTCAACTTCATTTTCAAGAACCGAAAAGTTGTTATAGGTCCTCTTTGTAATCCCTGTCATACTTCTTTGTTTTTGAGCTTCCCTAGTCATGATTGTTTTATATGCAACACATTGAGCTGCTTTGTGACCAAAGTTATGGCAAGAAAAGCATTGTCCATTGAAGAAGCTTCTGCGGTTATTGAATCTACCAGCCAACTGATTGTAATTTCTATTTTCATCTATTCTTGTGCCAAACTGAGAAGATTTTACCTGTGGTTGGTTGTAGCTTTTGTTCACCCTTAAGAAGGATTGTCCCTGATAGTTTCTGTTTGTAATTCGTCCCTGCTTTACCTGATTATCTTCATTGTTCTTCTGCTCATTTCTTCTTGCTGCATCAAGATAACTTTTTGAGGTGGATGCTTGAGAGGTTTCTCCATTATAGCCCAAACCTGTCTTGTTTAGAGGAGACCGCTGCACATTGATAATCTCATCCAAAGTTTCAGATCCTTTGACAAACTTAAGATTAATAGCTTTTGTTTTCTCAATTTCTTTTCTGAGACCAACAATTTCACCTTCTAGTTTTTCAAGATGTTTTTCCTTTTCATCAATTTGAAATTGCAAAGTATCAATGATCACACTCTTTTCTTCTATGCATCTCTTGAGTCTAGTAATTTCATTATAGAGATTATCCACATCTACAGCATCCTCATAATCATCATCTTCAAATGCCATTAATAGCTTATATTTATTACCTTGTTCATCTTCATCACTGTTTGATAAGCCATCACTATCTTCATGGGTGTAGTAGCTTTTCTTATTTGCACTTTGTTTCTTATTCCATCTAGCAGGTTCTTTTCCTTTATCCTTATTAGGACATTTTGCAGCATAATGACCTACTCTTCCACAAGCAAAGCATTTGAAAGGTAGCTTACCTCTGAACCTTCCAGCACCCCTTTGAAGATTTCTGACAAAATTTGATTCTTCTTCCTCTTCTTCTGGAACATGGCTTGCTTCATAGTAATCTTCTTTTTTTGATGCCTTAAAAGCAGCTTCCCTTCTGTCTGATGGACCTCCCTTTCTCATTTCATAAGCAGTTAGAATTCCATGTAGCTGAGACATAGTGAGAACTTTGAGATTTTCCTTTTCTTCTATTGCAGATACTTTAGATTCAAACTTGGGGGATAATGATCTTAGAATCTTTTGAACTACTATAGTCTCTTTTATTTCTTCACCCAAATTTTTCATACAATTAACAATCTCATCTACCCGAAGAAAATAATTAGCCACACTTTCATCATTATACATCTTGAGGGTCTCATATTGAATCCTGAGAGTTTGAAGTTTAGCTTGCTTTACCTGTTCATCTCCTTCATAGCTAGTGATCATTTTGTCCCATATCTCTTTTGCTGATTTGAAGTGCATGACCTTCATGAATTCTGTTTGAGATATACTTCCTAATAGAGTACTGACTGCTTTTGCATTTGTTTCATATGCCTTTTTCTCAGCTGGATCTGTAGGAGTAGCTGAAGGAAAAGCATAGCCTGTTTCTACAATGTCCCAAACTTCTGTACCAAGAGATTGAAGATATGCAGTAACTCTTACCTTCCAATAATTGAAATTTGTTCCATCAAAAACCGGTGGCCTGATTGATGCTTCTTTCTCGTAGTTGCTCATGATGAATGATCTTCCTTCAAGCGATCAAGCTTCTCTGAAGGACCTGCTCTGATACCAATTGTTGGAAATAATACTGAGAGGGGGGGTGAATCAGTATTATCAGATTAATCAAACTTTTTAAATGCTCAGAAACATATACGCTACTTCAGTTAAGTGAACCAGCGTGTACACGCTACTGTGACGAAGTAAAACAGCGTATAAGAAGAAAACTCACAATTTAGTTAGCTTATTCTTCAATTAAGTGCATCAGGACATTATTCACCACATTAACAGTAAACATGTGCAGTATAACAGAACAGATAAAAAGCCACACACATGAACACCAAGATATAAGGTGGAAACCCAATGTGGGTGAAAACCACCTGCTGCAAGTTGTCTCTATCTTTCTTTAATATGAAACTTCAGTTTACAATCTTTTGTACTGGTGCAGCCTTATACCAGTACGCAGGCTACAACCTGCAGAAGGCTACAACCTTCTCTCGTTCTCCAAACTTCCTTGGAAGGGAGCTCCAACCCCCTTTGCTCTTGTACTAGCCAAGATACTAGTACGTAGGTGCTGACCTACAATCTTCCTTCTTTCAGATATCACTTTTCATACATTTTCAGACTTGGATATTCCTGAAGCACAACATTACAATCTGAAGACCACAAATCATTCAATTTCCACAACAGATCATTGAAGCATAAAACAACCAAACTTTGAATCACTGAACCACTGAACCCTGTCAATCACCAGTTACCAGAACACAGAGCAGACTACAGAACTCTGCAATAACAGTCAGACCCCACTGTAAACCCAAAATCAAGCTTCAAAAGATATACGCTACTTCAATGAGCAAAACCCGCGTATACACGTGCTTTTACCGAAGCCAACCTGCGTACAGATCTAAAAATAAACTTTCTCAATTTGCAGCTGTACCAGACATTAGTTAGATCCAAAACGTAACATTGCGACAATATGCAGATCTAGAAATACGCATAATCAACCATATCATGATAGTGCATTTCAAACCATTAGATCCCGATCTATCCTTAGATCTAGTCTTCCATCAACCGATGTGATCTCTCCTTGGCTTAGATCAAGCAACCCAGAACCTGCATATCAGATCTCTTTCTCTCTTAGATATTCAAGCCTTGTCGAAAAGATGATTTTGCCTAATGATCTTCTTCTCCTTATATAGTCTTAGGCCTAGCTCAATACCAAGAGCCAAAACCATAGTAACACAATACCATCAACTTCAAAACTAGGGATCGACACGCCCGTCGAGACACAATGGTCCGAAATCATAGGCACAACTTCCAAGGACTAACCACCATGGACCAAAGGAACCTTTCCACATACACGCGCTTTTTATGAATCGAACTAGCGTGTACACGCGACTTGGGCTTAACGAAACGGCGTGTATGAGCTTCCTTGGCATGCTGTACTGAGATCTGTCTTCTGATTAAGTTGCCATCACCTGTACCAACCTCTGAGCACCTGTACCATCCTCTGAGTGAGTTGCCATCAAGGACAACACTTGAATCATAATGCCAACAATGGATCGCAAGAGCACTTCTGGATGTTGTTTTTCTTTGGGTTCTGCTTTGATATCTGGATGAGCAGGGAGCAGAAATTGGTTGCCTTGAGCACTGTTGAGGCCGAATACATAGCTGCTAGTATGGCCTCCCGTGAAGCTGTCTGGTTGAGGAAGCTCTTTAGTGAGTTGTTTGGACATGTGATGGATACCACCGTGATCATCTGTGATAACCAACATAGGATCCGATTATCAGAGAATCCCGTGTTTTATGATCGCTCCAAGCATATAGATATCGGGTACCACTTTATCTAGGATATGGTACAACACGGAGCAATAAGGCTCCATCACATTAGGACTAATGAGAAAGTCACCGATATTTTGACAAAGCCTTTGGGGACAGTCAAGTTCTTAGCCTTTCGAGAATGACTTGGAGTCGTGGAGAGACCTTCTTATGAGGGTCCTGTATGAGATGGACATTGAGCTCTGGGAGCTCCAGGGGCCTTGGGGTACTTCTTGGAGCAATGAGAAACCATAGGGTGAGTGGTTCAACCTTCCCCTGCGATACCCCTTGGCGACATGTAGGCAGGATGAGTGGTTCATCCTTCTCCTGCTGAGACATCCTACCCATGCAGTCTGGGACTCATGAGAAGTACCTCTCATCTAGCCAATGAGTAGGGAAATGAGGATAGGGACCATAGTACTACCGATCGACGCATCGTGTACTACCATACTCCCTATGCTAGGATGATCGATATTGATCTGGGATCAATTGGAACTGACTTCGGATCAGTAAGAGTGGTATGAGACACTCTCTTTTGATTGGAACTGACTTCGGGCTAGTAAGAGTGGTATGAGACACTCTCCTTCGATTGGGACTGACTTCGGGTAAGTAGAGAATGGTATGATACATTCTCGATCACTTCTTCTTCTTCATAGTTCAGCAGAGCAAATCAGTGCATTGATGGCAGAGATAGTACAAATTGGAAGATGGATTACCAGATGAAGTTCTCCCTAGTTGAGAGCAATGTTTTAAGATCCGGCCGGCTCAGAATTGACTCGGCCGAGTTGGTCCAAGCCGGGAAAAAAATTTCAACCTAGCAGAAAATTCAGTTCGGTCGGCCGAGTTATGACTGACCCGGTCGAGTTTAGCATGACTCGGTCGAGTCAGTCATAACTCGACCGACTTGGCCGGATCCGTAACTACTCGGTCGGGTCAGTTCTCGCATAAGCATAGTGATTCTCTCTCTCGGATGGCATGGCACTTCTGTCTTTTGGATGGCACAGTACGGTAACTTCGCATGGCTCAGTATGTTGATTTCAGATGGCACAATTTGTTGACTTTGGATGGCACTGTATATTAGCATCTTAGAATAGACCTTCGCACATCACAGTTTTGACTCTTAAGAATTCATCTCTAGCTTTGTTTGGATATGGACCTCGCTCTTTGTTCTTTGTATGGCTATTGACTTCGCTCTTTGTTCTTAGTATGTCTATGGACCTCGCTCTCTGTTCTTCGTATGGCTATGGATATTGCTCTTATGGTTTGGCACTCTCTTATGATTTGGTACTCACACTGTGGCACTTGGCATTACTATACATTCAGTTATGTTTGGCACAATGGTTGTATTATACAGTTAGTTGTGTTTGGCATCATTGTTGTATTATACAGTCAGTTACATTTGGCACTTGGCTTTACAATTGTATTATATGGTATCACAGTTATGTTGGCACTTAGCATCTCAATGTCTCAGTATGGTAGCTATATTGGCATCACAATGGTATACCATCTCAGTCGTATGGTTGATCTTTGCAGTACACATCTTGGCTTACGATAGCATGATTGACCTCTTCTATGTGTATGGTGGCATTACAGTTGTGTGTATGAAAGCACAGTTGCTTCATTAACATAACAGTGGTATGTTTGGCATTTCAGTTTAGTGATTTGTATGACATCATTACATTCCAACAACTATGATCATATTTATATATAGCAACCCTAACATCAAGCATGGAAGGTCATCAATGGCAGTGTTAAGTAGAAGCATCAACAATGAATCTTGTTCACAAACGAAGTTGTGAACAAGATGTATAGGTCCTACACAGCCTAATGTATTAATGAACATTTGTACTTTGTACTTCTCTATTGAAGGTTCGATGAAATTCTAATAGAAGAAGAAGAATTTGGAAACATGAATGAAAATCTTTAAAATTATGTTTTTTTATTAAAAAAAATATTTAATCTATTTTTTACAACAACTGAGTCATTGAAATCGAGCCGGCCGAGTCGATACCGATTCGGAGTCGGAGTCGACCCTCAGCCGAGTCAGAGTTTTAAAACATTGGTTGAGAGGGAGTGTTAAAATTGACAACTAGGGCCAAACTCCACATGTGTCATCTTATTTATGACAACTGATAATTTTCTTGGATTTCTCTCTTCGAGAGGTGTAGGGTTGATCTAAAGATCATTCGATTATGAGATGTACGAATGAAGTTATGAATTTATTTTGATTATGGTCAAATTGTCAAGGTCGACCAACAAACTTATGTAGGCTCACAAGCCCAACAGTCACATCTATTCATCCTCAACATTGCATATAAATAGAAGGTGACTTAGCCTCATTTGGACACACTCATCTTGACACTTCTATCTCTCTCTCCTCATTGATTGGGTATGGATTTCCGGGCCTCTCTCTCTCCACACGTACGAAATTTCAAGAGAGCGAAATTTCAGGAGATCGAAATTTCAGGAGAGCGAAATCTCAGGAGACCGAAATTTCAGGAGACCGATTTTTTAGACAGTTTGACCAAGCGTTGACCAACATGTGTTGACCTCCTTTGACTGCGTTTTTGTGAGGGCTATCTCTGTTTGGGTAGGCCGCATTTCTAGGCACAAAAATTGAGGTTAAACGTTGACTGTTGACTACAGCTAGGGCTGACCACAGGTGGGCTGTTTGACTAGACTTTGACTGTGCTAAATTTGACTGTTTTGAGGGATGTTTTATCTTGTTGTTGGAGGTTGAAGTTGACTGAAGTTGATTGATTTGCTGAGGGTCAAATCTGCCCTGTTGACCAGCGTTGACTTTTCTGGTTAGGGCTCTTTGCTGCTGTTATAAATTATCATATTTGTAAATTGTACTATCTCTCTCTGCTAAACTATTGAAGACTAAAGGAAAATTTGATCAAGGGTTTCCCCACATTGGGTTTTGTCCCTTGCTGGTGCCACATCCTGTGTCCTCTTGTCTTGGCTTGTCTTCTACTATTTATGTTTATGTTCTATCTGAATTTTACTATCATGTTGATGTGATTGCTAATCTGAATATTGATACTGGGCTAATAAAGAAATTGAAGTAAAATTGCTCTAAAGCATAAAACATACCATTGTTGCCTAAAACTGACACCTGTTAACTAGGGAGGTATTCATAATGGTACTTGTTCATTCTCAATCTGAAGAACTTCTCATAAGAAGAGCCTTACTGGCAACTCATATATTTAGCATAATATCAACCAACATTGTCACATAGCAAGGCCTTGAGGGAGGAGATCCTTTCTTTTGATCCTGCTCTTAAGATAGAGCATTGGTTCGTGATATCTGCAACCATATGACATGACTTCCACAATATCAAATGTAACCACACATACCCCATTTTTCCTTTGAGCCATCCATACTTCCTGTAGCAGCTTCTTTGATTGAAAGAGCTTCAATCCCTTGATCTTCTTCACTTTTATGTCATCAAACCATCGTCCTATCAATCCCTTGATCTGCTTCACTTTTATGTCATCATACCATCATCTTATGAATTCCATAAGTTTGGAATTCTTGATGAAACATTTGCTTCCCCTCATGATCGATGAACCTTTCAATGAAAATTCCATCAGAGAATCTTGAGGATGTAAAGTATCCCCATCAGCGGATGTTTCCTTTTGACATATGTATGATAAACCTTGTACTAGATGACCTTGCCACTTATGTTTCCAATGAGATTCCTAAGAGCTATATCCATGACTTCCATAGATTCTAAGAATCTAAACATCTTTCATACTTCTCTATGATGATGTCCCAAACTCTTGCTTTCAATGCTTCCATGATGCCTTGATGCATCCCATTTAGTGAAACATGATAGCCATATCTTATAATAGAAGACTTAGGAATTTGAAAAGAACTTAGGTGAGGAAGACTATCTCAATAGTGGAGATCTATTACTTCCTCCTTCTTGGATTTATTCTTTTCATCTTCCTCCACTTCCTCGGTGATGTGGGATTCTTCTCTTCCTCTTTTGTTATTGTCCTTCTTGAGCTTAGGACAATCTCTCCTATAGTGCCCATATTCTTGACACCCATAGCATTGTATTTTAGCCATGTTCTTCTTCTTTTTTTGAGGACCAAACTTTCCAAATTTTCCCTTTCTTTTTGTCATTGCAGCATATGCTTGATTTTTCTCACCTGCTCCCACATCAGATTTGGCCTTTAGTCTAGATTCTTTAATCTTGCATAGTGACCATAGATCCTGGAATGGAGTAGCTTCTTTCTTCCCATAAATACTTGAAGTAAAGTTACCCCACTCCTCTGGTAGTGCATTTAATACAACTGTAGTTATTTCTCTATCAGACATGACTTCTCCCAGATCTTGTAGTTGATCTTGGATTTCAGATATCCTCATAAAGTATGAGGCTACTCCATATTCCCTTGACATCTTCAACTTGTAGAGTTCTTGCCTTAATTAGATGACTTCTCCAGCAATACTTACGGAATACAACTCTACCAGTTTGTCATAGATTTCTTTTCAAGTTTCGAGTTTAGATACATATGGGATGAGGGGATCCTTGATGGATTCTATGAGAATCCTTTGAGCCCTAACTTCCCCTTTCATATACTTTGCAAAAGATTGAGCATCTTCCTTTCTTGGTTTAGTGACAGATCCTATGTTCCATAACCTAATTTTCAATGATATTCTAATTTGTCCTTTTCTTTCATGCAAGATATTTTGAAGCCTCAACCAATTTGTTGCTTTCCTTGCAAAAAAGACATTTTTATAGATTCAGATACTTACTTGATAGAATGCTCCTTCTCCTTGGTGCTTCCTTGATGTTGATGATGATATAGAGAGTAGAAAACTTCTCCTTGATGAGGTACTTTTCTTCAAGAGTGGTCCTTGATCCTACATAGAGTGAGATCTTTTTGGATCCTTTGATGAAGATCAATAATTACCTCTTAATGGTGTCTTCAATGGTAAGCACCTTGATTCGTAGATCTTTTCAATATTGGCCTTATTTTCTTGATGATGATCCAAGACTTCTTTGTAGACTCCTTCTTTGATCTAGGGTTATAATTCTTCCGTTGTAGATCTTGTCTTAAAGATGATCTTTGCTTTGATGCCTTCCTCGAGATTTGATCCTTGAGTGTCCCTTGATAAGATGCCCTTCCTTGACTATATCACCTTAGCTCTCATACCATGTTGAGAAATCTAGGGCATAGCAAATAAGTGATTTCTCTTCTATTAGTAACTGCATGTGAATGGTTTTAACTTCTTTAGATTGGGATCTTCTTTTACTTAGGTTATTAGTGTTCTTCATCAAACAACTACCAATGCATAAACCATAAAGAGACAAGAGACACATAATATCTTCTTCTTATAGAGATCCCAATTGACGAATACCAAGACCAAGACCCTTGACCTATTTTCTGCTCCAAGACCAGGACCTTTGACCTATTGTCCACTCCAAGACCAAGACACAAGATCCTTAGTCAATGATAGTCAACCTTCTGCTCCTTCCTCCTCCTCGGATTCTTCTTCAACCTTGGCTTCCTTCTGCTTCAGACCTTTGGCCTTCTTGAATTAGGTCCGCAATATTTGTCCTTAATTCAAAACCTTCTTGACTATCCCTTCTTCCACTTTGGCTCCCTAGGACGATTGCACTTCTCCTCGGTTTCTACTGCTGCAACAGACTTCTCCTCGGCCTTCACTACTGCAACAGATTACTCCTCGGCCTTCACTGCTGCAACAAGCTTCTCCTTATCCTTTACTGCTGCAACAGACTTCTAGCATGTATAGAGTTTTTCTGCCCTTAAAACAGCCCCAAAAGATACCCTAAGAACCTTGCTCTTCTTTCTTCTTTACTTCGCAGGTTGGGAGGCTTCTCCTTTTACCCTTTTCACACTTGTATTTCAGATCACTATTCCACCAAAATTCTGTCTCAGAAGTGATGCCGAGTAGCCCTATTTATAGTTGTTTCCTCCTTAAATAAGCCGACATGACTGCAAGCTGAGCCGGCGTGTCATTTGATGGAGATATAATTATCCTTCTTGAAGCTGACTCGAGGAGGAGACTTTGCTTGGTCTTCAAGAGGCTTCCTATACATTTAATGACTCATACAAAAATGTAATATGCCCAAGAAGGGTCCTTCATACATGATATAGACTCAAAATGACTTTTATGACTAGATGACAAATCCTAAAGGCTCACAATGGGAGCCATTACTATAATAAAATTCCTTGCTCATGAAAACCACGAGACAAGCATTACAATAATTTTATTTTTCCTCTTTTTATCAACTACATAAAATCATAATTACACATGTCATAATGAAGACCGAACCTATTCACACTTTTCAACACAAACAGACCATACTTTTGACATATGTAAAGTTCAGAGACTGACAACTATCCATTGCCTGCATGGAATAGAATTGCTGCTTTCCATGTCACAGCCTATCTCTGACTTCAATTAATTGAATAGGTAAAGGAGAATGTGTTGCAATGACTATAGTTTTCTGTTTTAATGTCCCTGTTTACATTATTTCTCATGGAATGACCTCATCATTCTTGGTGTTTAATAAGCAGGTTTAGGTTCGGCTGCTAGAGCTTTGTTTTCTGATTTTTATGCTGGTGCGTTAATTAAAAGCTGTCTTGTCTGGATCAAAACTGATATTTCCTTGCAAGTTGGGGCTTTTTGATCTTCAGCAAGAAGTTTTTAATCTGGAGCATACAGAAGTTGCACCATTTGCTGCTATCATCTTCCTCATTGAGTAAGATACAGTCATGTTGACGTGCAAGGGAAATCCTTCTGGAAATGCAAGAATAAAAATGGTGACCATATTCTATTGATTTCATCTCCAACCTTGATCTTGCCTGCTTGAAATATGGGATTCCCGACTGTAGTGTGTCGACTGATATACTTATCTCTCAGCAGAACTGCTATAATATGGCTGATGTGCCATACCTGAAAATTCTCACAATATTCACTACTGCCATGCCTCTTACCTTTCTAATGTGCTGCAACTCTGATGTCAATACCACAAAATCCCACTTCTGGGTTCTGTTACTAAGGACCAAATGCTAGCAGGATTCTTACCTCATAATTTCTTGGCTAATTCTGCTAATGTAGGGTATTCAAAACAGGAAAATGGTCTTCTTTTTTTGAGAAATACACACTGGAATTGTGCCTTGACTTCTGAGGCAGATCTGCACATGGTGATAGTTCTGAATGTACCACTGAAAACAGTCTTCTAGGCCGAATTCCTCAAAATTTGTGTGCATGGAGTATGCTGGAAGTGACACCAGGAAGATCTGGAAAAAATAGTCTATTCTTCTCCTTTAACCAAAGTGATTCTTCTGTTCTGTTGGACAAAGTGTCTCAAAATGCCATGCACTTTGAGGGGTAACACTAGGGAATATCGCCCCATGCTGGCGAAGAGCCAGCCTAAAGTGAGGTGGACCACTGAGGTGACCATAGGTGGTGTTTTCAAATAGTCCCAGGGTTTGGGCTTGTGTTTAGTGATCAGACTTGTTTTTTGTGCATATCTTGGAGGTGACAGTGTCATATGATAGAGCTTCTTGTGCCAAACCCTAACCATAACTGAAACTCCTATCAAATGACAAAGCTCTTTTAATCTGATACCATCTTGTAGAAGTTTTCCAGCAATGAAATTTTCATTAGCCATATGAATCTGTCCTCATGTTGCTTCCAAGAACTCCACTTTTGCAGCGTTAAAAGCAATACAAGGCATCAAGTATCATATACCATTCTTGCTTGAAAGTCGGGGCCTACCTGGGCTCTAATACCATCTTAAATGTATTACCTGCAGGAGAAATATAAACAGATGCATGCACACATAGATCAAAGATCAGATCTAATGTGGAGACCCTATCCCTGGAAGAACCACACAAAGGTGTCTTCATTAGGCTTGGGCAATCCAGCCAAGACTGTGGCCAATCTGGCCAACTACAGCCACTTGAGGGGATTTAACACTGGAGACAATGAGCGTGTTAAATAGGTTGCCAACGCATGAATACCATGGGCTGAAAGCATGTGCAGGTTTAAACCAAATACATTGGATTATTTCTTGAGTCAACAATTAACCTAACATTTTGTGAGGTATATTCCAATATGGCATCAGTGTTGAATGATGTCTAATAAATGTTTGAAGTTGTCAAGAAACCATTTATCAATGTTTTAGGGTTCAAATTGGAACTGCTTTAGGTTCATTGAACATTCCCTTTAATGGCAATGTGTTTTTAAGCCATTGTGAAAACACCATCAAGAAGCATGGCAACACTTTTGTTCTAAAGAACATGATTATCTTTTTCACTGCCTTTATCTGGGAGAGATCTTGGCATTCCCACTTGCTGGTGTTCACTGACCGTGTTTTCTTGCCCCATTGATCTATTCTCTGGTTATATGTGGACTTTAAAAAATGTCTTTTCTTATTTCATCTTATATTTACTTTGGACCATACTCTGGTCACCTTTCTTTTACAATGACATTTTTCAAGATGGAAAACATTCTAGAACATTGGATTATTTTATATTTAAATGGTTATACAAGACTATTTGATTGTTTAATCATACAGATGACTAAACAGTTGAGGCCAGGTTCCTTTCAATCTCTAGAAATCACCTAATCTGTGCAGCTTTTGTTTGTGAGCATTGGCAAATGATGCCTACTTATTTTAACATGTCTGCCTTTATTTCCCTTATACAAGTCGTATTATATTTGACAAAGAAGTTCTCATCCTCCTTATTGGTTTACTGCTCTTTATTAAATCAGGTGCAAGAATATGGGTGTTAATGAGGAGGATATAATGTCATTATCTCTTGATATTTGGAGTTGTGTGCAAGAAATTTCAAGATGTAATGTTTGCCCTCCTGCGCAGGTATGATTCTGAGGAAGCTAATCCTTTAATGCTGTCATTCTCTTCTTTGGTCTGTACAATTTTGGTTTCAGTTTGTAAAGGATAAAGGAAACCAATATTTGTTTTATTCGTCATATTTGTTGGGAAATATTTACGAGTGTCCACATAAAATATTGACATGCTTGTGACGCTTTCTGTTCTTTTGATACACAACCATTTTAAGAATTCCTAATCTGGAAATGATTTTTGTATACACATTAAAGGCTATCACTAACTTTTATTTTCTGTTGAAGGTTCTTGAGCCAACTATGGCAGTTATGCGACTATCAGTTCAATACTGTACAGAGGAACTGCAGAAGACTGTTTTAATTAAAGCTATTGACACACTTCCAGTAAGGAATCAAAACTGGTCTAATGGCACATCAATTGCTTCTGTTCCACATCAGGTTATTGGGAATGCTTCTTTGAACTCAATTGATAGGCCTAACCAAGACGAATGGAAAATTGCTCTCTTTGCCTCAGTAGTTGTATCACTTCGGCCAAAGATTGTCCTTCATAACAAGAAGCAAATACTGGAAATGTTCATTAGTTCCCTGCTTGGGAAGGGAGATAGTATTATTAAAGAGGCAGCATGTCAGGCTTTGGGTTCTATGATCAACAAATGTCCGGTTGAAGTTGATCATGCCATGCTGGGGGTTCTTACCCTAGATCAGGCTATCCATTCAATTTTAGAAGATAGCTTGTTAAAAATTGTAGGAAATCATGTGCCACAGGACCCATCAGAAATGACCAGCAACAATATGCGTAGTGTCGAGCTTGGAGACATTCATGATGACATTGGTGTGCAGATCCAAGCAGTGACGGCAGTGGCATGGATAGGAAAAGGCCTAGCAATGAGAGGACATGGAAAAATTTCAGATGTTGCAGTGCTACTTTTGAATATTTTGCGATCAAGTAGTTCTGTCTGTGCTATATCTTCCCAAAATGATAATTGCAAAATAGACATGGATGAGATCAGAAATAAGAAATTTTTGTTAGCACAAGCAGCAGCAGATGGATTAGGCATCATTATGAAAGATTCCAAAACGTCTCTCAACAAAGACTGTTATGCATGCATACGGCCTCTTTATAAACAGCGTTTTTTCACCAGCATGATCCCAATTCTAGTTTTTGCTATAAGAGAATCTGGAGCTTCACCTTCAAGGTCTATCCATGAGAACCTGTTTGCAACTCTATTTTCCTGTTTACATTGTCTAGAGACTGAAGTAAATATTTTTATTTTTTATTTATTTTTTGTTCAGGAGATTCTGTCAAGTTTCATTCAAGATGAAAACAAGTGATTATGACTTATGGATCTACATCTTGGCTTCTGCCTAACATGTTTTTTATCCTGAAAAAACCGTATCTCAATAATTTCCAAATAAGATTTTAGAAACATAACATAGATGGTATGGTCTGTGACTTACTAGCAATAGATCATGATTCATAATAATTCAAGCATAACCTGCTAAAGTATTACTTCTAATATATTACTAAAATGGTCGACTGCTAGAACACAGGACAATACTATGACTCTTAGCATCCACTGTTTGCTTGGGAATCACGTACGATTTACACATGGATGATGTAGGAACCTTCAAATTAAAATTAAGTATACCTTTTAGTTCCTAGCAACACAAGTACTAGAGTCCGGACTCCGCACTCTGCAATGCAAAGTCATAAGAGTTCAATGCTGATGTCATCCAAATTCCAATTGTTTCGTGCAGAAAGCATGTCGTATCTTCTAGGACAGACAAGTATTCACCTCCTAGGACAGTCCTATCACTATGACAACTACAATATCATGCAATTGTTACCAACCTTTAATCATCTAAGTAGCAGGGATGTATGTACCCATACCCTTAGTATCCAAACTAGTTTGGGGTCAGGTATGTACCATTGTGTATCCCTGCATATCCACCTGAGCCAAGCACTATAGGGTACTTCCTCACTAAATATGGAGAGGTAACTCAATTCAGGTACATGTACCCCAAAATTGTGTACTTCAGGTGTGCTTTAGGCATGAAACAATTATTTTTAAAACAAAAAAAGACCCTATAATGAAAAGAAAATGGTGGGTCCCCACCAAAACCATAAACCATCATTTGCTGTACCTTTTCACGATCTAATAAACCTGAAGGTCCAAAACAATTTTTCACATTTTCATTTTCAACATGAAGAGTGAAACATTCCAGCAGTGAAGGAGGAGGTTAGGGCTTTTTCTGCTATTTTTCTTGCAGAAACTCGTGGAGCAGATATCCTGTTTTCTAGTTTTCATTTTGGAAATTGCTTTAGGCATTTCTTTAATATGCTTGGTTTAGAGCTTGAGAAATATTAATGAGAATATTCAAGCTTACTGTTTTTCTAACCATTATTCAATGTCGAATGAGAATCATTTATGTTAACTGATTAATGACAAGTGCTGATTTTGAAGTTGGTGATTTGAATGAAGATTCTCATTTGAAAATGAATATGAATAATTGTTGATATAAATAAATTTCAATTTTTTAAATTGTTTTGTTCACATGTATAAAATTTTATGTTGTACCCAAAACGGACTCGAGTCACCTGTTTCAAAAAGTGTTATATTCGTACCCTTGCACCTAGGCCACATAGAAAACCTTGTATCTTGTTAAGTTCAAAACCTAAATGGGCATTATGGTTCTTCCATTGGACTTAATTGATCTTTCTAAAACTTACATACTCCAAAAACTTCTAGGGTTTTGACAAGGATTAAATCTAATATGGTACATAGCTTGTTGTTGGGCTTTTCATGTCTTAAATCTTTCAAATGCTATCAACAAGCATTCATATATGGCAACATTCAAGATATCTAGCAGCCTTAAATGACATGCTAAACCATAGCCATCATACGATTATGATGGGACCAACCGGTTCATGCTGGTTTGGTACCAAAATGGCTGGTTCATGGCCAGTTTGGTACCAAACTGGGGTCTCCCTCACCCAAACCGGGGTCATTGGCTGAGTTGACCTCAGAGCCTAATGGTTTGACCATGTACCGGTTCAACCCAGCCAGGGTTTAAAACCATGACCATACCTTGCATATACTAGGTTGTTATTAACAATCTCTTGAGTGAAGCCTGTTACCCACCACTTCGTGGGTGATATCCTCAGGAGAAATTTTTCTCCATGATGAGTCTCAGCCAGCAACCCCTCGGAGCCTCCTACTAGCTCATTGTGCCATTTCTCTGCCACCCGAGCCAACCATGTGGTCCCTGACAAACCTGTATTGATCGTATGTTTGAAGATGGGCCTCCCGAATCTAAAGGTATGTCTTGTCATTTGGTAATTGAGTATTGGGTCTACTTATCATGGATACTTCTGGGTATGGATTGATGGAGGGATTCAGAGAAAGGGTGGGCTTAGTTTGTGCTCTTGTCCCCTTGATCTCTTTTGGTTGTTACCCTTGGATCTTAGTCCTGTGGGATCTCCTTTATTGACCATTTGGTTCTAGGGTGGTACTACTTGGGAAACCCCGACTTTGGGTGCGTGGTCCCGCTCCTTTACCTGCATATATTACTCCCTTTCCACTCACTATACCCCATTCATCATTTCTCCCACCTGGGTCCACATTTCCATTCTGGGTCCACATAGGGCCAACCTCCCTATCCCCTTGCCCCCACCTTGGGTCAGTCTTGGAATGATGCCCTGGAGGTTGAAGCAGTTAAAAGGAAAATAAAAAAGTATAATTGGCCAGATTTAACAGGATATTGTACCACAAAATGCAAAAGATGGCTAGGGACAATAATTATCACGTGGGCAAAACCCAATACATGAGCTCTACCCCAATCCATGGTCATCACCCAGGTTCCATATGTTGAAATTCTAAGTTTACTTAGTTAGAAACCCTTCATGCACTTTATCTGATTTATTCCTACCTACTAGTTATTTTTCCTTAACAAGTTATTTACGAGGTAAATACTGAAAATAAACACCAGTGCATGTTCAACATATTACAGATCAGAAACTAAAAGAAACAAGAACAAAGACACCATATGCCACCATATTTTTGGACTAATGTCCTCGGAAAAACCCAATGTGGGAAAACCGATGCAACTATCTGAGGGTTTTCTTATTAAGCAATATCAGAGTACAATCTGGGTGCCGAAACTGGCCTACCCAACAGAGAATTTCCTTAGTAGTAATACCTCTCTGTTTCTGACAAATCTACTGGCTGAAACCCCGGATAATCCTTCCGACAGCTACTCAGCACCAATCTACCCCAAAAACCCCTGCGTCTGCCCAATCTAGACTGCGTCGTCAGCCTCTCCTAGCCCAACGCTGGCCTTGCGTCAGCCTATCTTGGCCTGTGTCAGTCCCAGGATGCCCTACGTCAGCTCTATGAGCCTCTGCGTCAGCTACGGTAGCCCCTCTAGTGCTCTGCGCAACACTTAGCTACCTCTGCATGGCCCTGCGTGAGCACTGGCTGCTCTTGCGTCTCTCTCTCTGGCTACTCTACTGCTATCCTGACACTATCTCTGCCTCTCTGTCTCTCTGTACTCAATGGCCCTCAGCTGCCCTCCCGATTATTGATTCTATCTCTCTTAGCAAACCTCGCTCTAGAGAATAGAATGACTGATAACTCTGGTGTGTTCTCCAAGTGACCCTCAAGCCTCCTCTTATACTTTTCCTGTTGACATCTCAACGACCGAGATTAAGTCCCTAATCAATGGCTAAGATTAGATCTGGCTTGATCCATGTCTTTTGGACGAATTTAACACAGATTCATATTAATACACATTAATATTTTATTTTCCCTAAGTTTAGACTCAGGGACTCCATTAAAAATATTAATTATTTTAATATCTCTTGATCTGTTTAGAATTTGCCCAAACCCTTTCTGGGTATTGGAGATCTCATGCGCCCCAACCTCTCCACCAAATTTCGTGGCTAGAGCACATCTGATGCTACCTCAAATCAACACCATAGGCCCTAGATGAGCCTCTTTATCATTGAGGAACCCATGAGTGGCCCAACCCTTGGAGGACGATGAACTGCCCTACCTAAAAGGGATAATCACTGCTATACCTTGCACATCATGCTCTTGTCCTTTGAGCGCCAAGCAGTTAATTAAAGAAAATTCATAAAAGGCAAAATGCATATAAAGAAGGGTGGAAAAATCAAGGTTGAGGCACGTCATGCACCACGGTAACACCCTCCTACACATTACATATCAAGGTGTGGGCTTCCCCTTATTAGCTACCCCTATGCCCCAAGATGTGGCATAAGATTGCCCCTCTCATTCCCTACTCCATTCCACTTTTTTATTACTTGCTACCCCCCTTGTACCTTGGACATACTATCCCCTTTAAGAGCTGAAACCACCTAATAAGGTACTTGGTTAACCCCTTTGGAGCTTGGAGACACTAGCAGTTGCCAAATCCCACTATGGAAGGGCAGGCCATTATGAAATGCCCACTTTGTTATCCATGATTTGTAAACTCTTTTACCTGATTATTTTAATGACTAGTTGTACTAGAAGCCTAAGGGATGCTTTGGATCTTATGCAGGATTACAGGTGGTTTCCATTTGGGTTTGGTCTCCCTATACGTGATCCTAACCCCTAAAGGTCTACATTGGCACATATAGGGTGTGCATCGAGAGCCATTGGCCTCCATAATAGCGGACAACACTCCACAAATCTTCATCGATGCTCAGACATTGCTAGTGATCCACTTTTGGGATGGTGGTGATATGCTTGGTACATTATGCCCAACAGAACCCCACAGGAGCCCCACACACTTGGCGGGTGTGCCAAGACTTGTACAATGTCATGACAACATTCATTCCACTGCTCAGACACTTGCAGAGGATCTACAGGCATCTTCGATTCATATGGAGACCCATGGGGTCATTTATGTGCCCTCAGACCCATTGGGAGCACCAAAGGTCTACTACTTGGAGAACAAGGGGCCACCCCCTTGTCCATCTAATTTAGAGTAATTTATTCCTCATTATGGCACTTTAGGACATTATTAGGCCTTTGGAGGGTCCAACGACATGTACATATTATTATTTGGTCCCTTGTGAGGCTTATTTTTACACTTGTGAGCTAGTTTGGTTGGTTTGTCACCAATAGGGGTTTTATTTGCACATTATTTTATCATTAGGGGCTAATGTAGGCCCATAGGCTAATTCGAACTCCATAGGAGGTTATATATTGATGTTAGATACATTCATTTGTATCATCACTTGACTTGGGATCTCTCTTATCATAGAGAACTTCACATTTTTTCCTTAGAGGATATATTTTGGAGATGGATGAATTTTTACGTATGGATTTGGGCTATTTTTATCTTCTTGCAAACAAAATGCTGGTTGGATATATTTTATAACGTTGTAAGCAAATTTTGACATTGTTATTCTTGTTGCCGCATACTGCTAAAATTGGGGCTAGTTGCTGCATAATTGAAATGTGGAATTAAGCATGTTTTAGCTAATTTAATGTACGGGCCAATGTTATATGAATGAAATGTCCTAGAGATTATTTGTCTCGATAAGCTTGCATCATTTTATTTGAAGTATTAATTCTTGAAGGTCACTTTTCTTTTTTTTTCTCAACATTGGATGAAGCTGACTTTCCAGGCCTCCTTGATCAAGAAACCAAGTTCTTACTCATCATCATCCTTGACTTCATATCTCCAAGTGAATTAGGCACTGATTCCTAAAAAAGGGTGATTATTTTAACCCTCTTTTCCCCCTTTTCCCCCTTTTCCTTAGGTCTAGCCCCATTTGGTCATCCAGGGCATCAATTTTCGGGAAATTGACCCAAGGAAAAATTTCGATGTCCTATAGGCTACTATGCTGGTGGGTCCCCTCCCGCTTCTCCAAATTTGAGGCATTTCTAACGGTGGAATTTCCGGGATCCTCAAGCCGTATCTCTAGGATTGAATTTTGCTTAGGCACCCCTAAGGCTAGGATTCAACAGGATTGATTCAACCTTTTGAAGTAAATATTCTTGTTTAGTCCTTTCCTTTCACGTTGTCCAAGATAGGAGCATCATTGATCGCTACATTCCATTCTCGAACCTGGATTGGGTCCACTTGGCCCCATGTGGTCCCACTTCTCAATAAAGATTATTTGTCAAAGACCATTTGGGAATCCAAGTTTCCCAAGGATTATAGAGATTGAGAGCCTCGTCTATAAGCCTATTCCTTCTCCCTCAACCCTCCAATCCTCACCCCTTAACCCTGGAGGATCAAGTCCCTTGCTTAAAGAGCAAGCAAGTTCCATTCTTCACCTCCATCCTTGGGAAAGGGTTTCCAAGGTCGCTTTCCACGTATCCATTAACATATACTTTACAAGTGATCCATACACTACCGAGACTCCTCTCATTGGTGAAAGTCCATAAAGAGCAGGGAGACTTAGCTGTGGTGACAGTGGGCTAAGCCTTCATTGTTGCCTTTAACCTAGGAACTACTTTTAGGCCCCTTGCTGGTTTGAGTGGTAACATTTTTGGCGCCGTTGTCGGGGACATGAAACATGTGTTTTGTTCCCCATACGACATATTGACATATCATTATTGACGACTCCATTGGAAGAACGAAGCTTTAGTTCTTCATTGAACTTTAAGGTTGATGCATGTAGGGTGAGGCAAGCATTTTTCTGGGCATCTTTAATTTCACCTTGACGACTCCTGCATATGTTTCATGTATACCTCAAATAGGTTGTCATTCTTTCATAAATTTCCCGCTTTGGACATTGCTAGTATCCCTAGACATCATAATCATGTCACGAGAAGGATGCTACGTGGAATGCTCGTGTTTGTTGGTGATCCACTCTCCACAATTAAGTATGTAGAAAGATTCAATGCACATACTTCAAGAGAGAAGGTTGTCCACCAAGATGTCCTTGTGTTGTTGTTCATGGGGTCGTTCGGTGGTCATAACTCATGGCTGCATGATCACGAACCTAGGAGCATTTCATCTATTGAAGAGTTCGTTGAAGGCTTCCTTAGACATTTTCAAGTACACCCTACATTAAGCATCCAAGAGGAAGCTTTCATCGAGCATCTTCAAGACATTGAGAATCTAGGTGATGAGCAAGAAGTCGAGTCCTCCTTGGGTCCACATGATGAAAATGATGATTTTGAGGACACATGTGCTGGGAAGGATGAATTCATGGAGAGTGAAATTGAGACCAACCCTGTCTTTCTCAAGGATATTACTCCCGATGAATCCTCTTTTGAAAACCTTGAGAGAGATGATCCCATTAGCCCCTTAAAAGATGACATTGAAGATTATTTCCACATTGAAAAGGAGAAATGGGAAATTGTTGGTCCTCAATTTGATTGTGCTCTCATTTATGACCCTGACAAGGAGGATGTGGATAAGATTGGTCTTCCCTTCCCTTCAAGCATTATTTGTGATGACATACCCATTGATACCCTTGGGAAGGAGAATCTTCATTTTCCTTTGCTTAAAGAGGGGCAGTTGGAAGTGATCAATTTTCCTTTTAAGAGAGACCCAATCTTTGATGCTAAGGAAATTGGTAAGGCTGCCACTTCTCCTGAGTATGATTCTATGTTCAATTCACTTGAGCCTTTAGATTATGATGTTGGGAAAGCAAACCCTGTTGAATACAATACTTCTTCCTCCCTTTTTCCTATTAGTCATTATCTTGAGTCTTCATCAAGTGATTCCCTCACCCTTGGTCATATGATCTCAAGTAAATGTGGGCCTTTCCCCCCTCCCGAGTATAATGTCAAGGAAAATTCCTTCACTGATTATACTTTTCCTCCTTGGACGCACCCTCATGGTTTTGATCACTCCATGGTCTCCCCTCTCCAGTGTATTCATCATGTGCAACCTACTTGTGTTTCTTCATCTCGTCGGCCTCCCTTTCCTACTAATCATAACTCGATGAAGGCCGTAAGCCATGACGTAAATAATAAGGACAATGGTGGAAGTAACATGCCAGAGGTTGCTATCCATCAAAAGTTTATGAGCTTGGTTGTTGACATCACTATATTTTGGTTGCAAGAGAAGATCTCATGGACTAGATTACATCCTTTTCCTAACTCTTCTCACATAATCATCAATGTGTGGCCATCATGTTTTCCCACCTCCCACCTGCAACATCCTCCATGTGTTTGGGTTTGCATTCGCTTTGGGGTTTGTTGCATGAGTAATCATACAAGCAGGCATATTTATATTCATTTGATGACATTTTGGTTGCATTGGCTTTATGATTACACTTAATAGAAGCTTCGTCATATGCATGGTAGGGTAGGATGCATTGCATGATGATGTTTTAAGACTCCGACTCCGACTCCGACTCGACCGAGGATCGACTCCGACTCCGACTCCGAAACGGTAATGACTGGGCCGCCTCGATTTCGATGACTCGGTTGTTGTAAAAAATACATTAAATATTTATTTTTTTTATAAAAAAACATAATTTTAAAGATTTTAAACATAATTTTAGAGATTTTCATTCATGTTTCCAAACACACCTACAACTAGAGTCCTTGCTGGCTGTGAGATTGAGGATGTTGGATTGGGATCTCCATTCAACTGAACAGCATGTTCAAGTTCAATTGATGTCTCGATATCTAAATCTAAATCAAGATCCTCATCAAGATCAAACTCTGCTGGACGACTCTCCACTACCCAATCTCATGTTGGATCAATGTCTTCCAACACAATGGGATCTGAATCAGGTCTTTTGTTCAGCAAATGGTTTCGTCTGAGCCGGAGGTTGTATTGGACATAAACTAGATCATTTAACCGTTTTTTATCCAAACGGTTTATCTTCTTTGTGTTACTTGGGAGCAGGAGCGAAAATGGGAGCGGGAGCGACATTTTCAGAAGCTCCTGGTTTGGGAGTGAATCCCAGAGGAGTTCGACAACCAATGTCACTAACATCAAGGTACATAGAGGGATTGGTGCTCTTGATTAAATAAGAGTTCCATACCCTAATACATGACAAAATTCAATAGAAACATTGCAATCCTCCAATCCTGAAATCCTGAAAAACTGATAAGTCTGCTGAATTTTGAATGAAATCTAAAATTCTACTTTCTCCATATGAAATCCAATGAGGCCGAAACCACTCTCAAACATCCTGAGTCATTTCATGGTAATGTTAAAAATTTAAGTAAAGGCTGACTCGGCCAAACGTACCGTTTCAAAGGCCGAGTCATGGCTGAGGGTATCGGCTCGGATCAACTCGGCCGTTTCGGTATCGAAACGGCCGTTTTTTAAAACAATGGAACTAACTGCATATGATGTTTCAAATGATATAGATTAGATTGCATTTAGGCTAAAAAAATTGCATATTTTATTTCTTGTTGGTTTATGGGTTAACATTAAGCATGGGTTATCATAAGACACCGTGAAAAACATGCTGCCGTGTGTCTTCAATATTTGACATGTGCAGGTAACAGGTCTACGGTAACGAAGAGATTGTTGGAGTTCTCGTGACGTCCCGTTCGAGCAACCTCATCCACTTGTTCGAGAGATCATGTCCCAGTTGGAGCCAGATGTTACCCATCACTTTGTGGGTGATATCCCCAGGAGAAATTTTTCCCATGATGAGCCTTAGCGAAGAAACAACAACCCCTTGTAGCCTCCTACTAGCTTGTTGTTCCATTTCTCTGCCACTTGAGCCAGCCATGTGGTCCCTCACCCACTTGTATTGGTCGTATGTTTGAAGGTGGGCCTCTCGAATCTAAAGGTATGTCTTGTCATTTGGTAATTGAGTATTGGGTTTACTTATCATGGATACTTCTGGGCAGTGTGGAAAAACTTTGCAAAAAGTCTCGATTTAATCCTAAAAATTTGATTTTTTAAACTAAACGATTTAATCCCCCGACTTTTTGGCGACGTTTTCAGAAAGGAAAAAATCGCGATTTAATCGTTATACTCCCGATTTAATCGGGAGTTGACCCAAAATTCGGCCTCCCTCCCAGGCCGAAGATAAAGAGGCCACAAAGGAAAAAATGATATAATTTTCTGTTGTTTAATCTTAAGGCAGAGAGTGGAATCTTTCAAACATAGCCCTAGAAATTTGATGACAACGTTGTGCTGTGCAATTTGTTTTGTTGTTGAATCTTAATTTCGAGCATTATAGTTGGTTGGTGTTACTGAGAAAATTAATTGCTTAGTTGCTATGTTCTGTTGAATGTTGAAACATATATGGCTATTATTGGTTTGTTCTTGCTGGATGTTATGTATGCAAAACAATAGGGATCTATATGAGATGTGCAAAAAAATACAAGGAAGAGACATTAGCCAGAGGCTAAGCTGTCAGAAGGCTGCTATAAGAAACTGAGAAGACTATGAAAAAGAAGTGCATAACTATCTCGACGAGCATGATTGTGAGACATAAGAGCAAGAGGACAAGGAGTATCTAGACTAGCAAGCAAGAAAGTGTAAATAGCTGAAGAACATTCCCAAGAATCAACACTGTTATGATCATATTTTTTGTGGATAATGTTGAAAAACATTGGTGATAAAATGCACTTCGAATGCAAACTGCAAGAGTGTAACATGCTTTTAGTGATCGAATTCACATGTAAAGAATGACATTGTAGTAAAACACTGAAAACACCTCTAAACTATGACTTCGACTCTAGATGTTAAAAAAAATTAAAAGAAAAGAATAATTTTGTGTTTTTTTAATTTTGATGACTTTTTCAAAAAACTCCCGACTTTAACGAGTTTTTCAACTTTTGGACCCTTGCTGAATTAATCCCGACTTCGACTTTTTCCACATTGCTTCTGGGTATGGATTGATGGGGGGATTTGGCGGAAAGGGTGGACTTAGTTTGTGCTCTTGTCCCCTTGGTCTCTTTTGGTTGTTACCTTGGATTTTAGTTCCGTGGGATCTCCTTTATTGACCATTTGGTTCTAAGGTGCTACTACTTGGGAAACCTCGACCTTGGGTGCGTGGTCCAGCTCATTTACCCACATATATTACTCCCTTTCCACTCACTATAACCCATTCATAATTTCTCCCAAATGGGTCCACATTTCCATTATGGGTCCACATAGGGCCAACCTCCCTATCCCCTTGCCCCCACAACACTCCATAGGTCTTCATTGATGCTCAGAGATTGCTAGCGATCCACTTTTGGGATGATGGTAATATGCTTGGTACATTATGCCCAACAACCCCCCACAGGAGCCCTGCACACTTGGCAGGTGTCTCAGGACTTGTACAATGTCATGACAACATTCATTCCACCACTCGGACCCTTGCAGAGGATCTACAGGCATTTTCGATTCATATGGAGATCCATGGGGTCATTTATGTGCCCTCAGACCCACTGGGAGCACCACAAGTCTATTACCTGGAGAAGAAGGGGCCACCCCGTTGTCCATCATATTGCGAGGAATTTATTCGTCAATATGGCACTTCAAGACATTATTAGGCATTTGGAGGGCCCCATGACATGCACATATTATTATTTGACCCCTTGTAAGGCTTATTTTTACACTTGTGAGCTAGTTTGGTGGGCTTGTCACCAATAGGGGTTTTATTTGCACATTATTTTATCATTAAGAGCTAATGTAAGCCCATAGGCTAATTGGAACTCTTTAGGAGGCTATATATTGATGTTAGATACATTAATTTGGATCATCACTTGACTTGGGATCTCCCTAATCATAAAGAACTTCACATTTTTTCCTTGGAGGATATTTTTTGGAGATGGATGAATTTTGACGTACGGATTTGGGCTATTTTTCTTGTCTTGGAGCTTTGTCTTGCAAATGAAATGCTGGTTGGATATATTCTATAATGTTGTATGTAAATTTTGACATTGTTATTCTTGTTGCTGCATACTGCTAAATTGGGGCTATTTGTTGCATAATTGAAATGTGGAATTAAGCATGTTTCAGCTAATTTAATGTATGGGCCAATGTTATATGAATGAAATGTCCTAGAGATTATTTGTCTCGATAAGCTTGCATCATTTTATTTGAAGTATAAATGCTTGAAGGTCACTTTTCTTTTTTTTTTCTCAACATTGGATGAAGCTTACTTTCCGGGCCTCCTTGATCAAGAAACCAAGTTCTTACTCATCATCACCCTTGACTCCATATCTCCAAGTGAATTAGGCACTATCCCCAAAAAAGGGTTATCATTTTAACCCTCTTTTCCCCCTTTTCCCTAGGTCTAGCCCGATTAGGTCACCTAGGGCATCAATTTCTGGGAAATTGACCCAAGGACAAATTTCGATCTCCTACAGGCTACTGTGCTGGTGGGTACCCTCCCTCTCCTCCAAATTTGAGGCAATTCTAATGGTGGAATCTCTGGGAATCTTAAGCCCTAGCTCTAGTATCGAATTTTGGCTAGGCATCAGCGGAACTTGGAAGACTTTGATCTCCCAAACTAGGGAATGGAACAAAGAGGGAGAGGCACCAAAATTTCGTTCTTCTTCTTCTTCTTAGATTCCACCAAACACTCACTTCCTTTTGGCTTCCTTAGGTCCTCTTCGCACTTCTTTGGCTTTCTTAGAGATATCGAACTAGCTTGAGATGAGATACTCCGAATGAATTCGACTTGCTTCTATTTATAGGCTTCAAGGGAGGTCGAATTGATGTCCTTACACCGATTTGATCTCTTCTAGGCCAACTTGATGTGGAGGAAACATAAATTAATATACCTTGGACAAGTGGTTTCCCATGAGTTAGTCCCCACCTAGGGAAAAGTGTCCAAAATAATTCTTTTTCTAAGCTCTCCAAAGGGCCACATTGGCACTTGTAAGGTGAGTGTAGAGAGCCATGGGCCTCCACCATAGCAGAGCGCAGATTGCCACTTCATGGATCATTCAACATCCTTAATTGATTGCTTGTGTCCCACCTTTTGGATGACGATGTTGCACCTGGACTACCTTGCCCAACTGACTTCACACACACTTGGCAGATGTTCCATGACCCAAGTGAGGATGTGTCCCACCATGGGGGACAAGGGAGGGCTTATGTCATCATTCTAGCCCTTACAGATGGATACATGCATATTGATCCACTTGGAGACCCATGAGGCTGTCATTGTGCCCCCACACCAACTTGGGGACACCACATTGGATTTGCTTGAGCATCAAGGGCCACCCCGTTGATCCCTATGTTTGGAGCCTATTCTCTCATATTGGCACACTTTGGACTCCACTAGGCTTCCTCAATGTCCCAACGACTCATTATATCTACTATTTGCCCTCTTGAGAGGCTTAATTTTTGTATTATTGAGCTATCTTGTTGGGGTTGTCACCAGTTCATGTTACTATTGTACATTATTTTATTATTTGGTGCTTAATTAGGTCATTTAGGCTATTCAAACTCCTTTATGGATTGTATAAATAGATGAGAGGCTCATTCGTTCCTCTCATCATCACTTGAATTGGATTAGTATCTCTTGAGAGATTTTCGCACTTGCTTTCTTGGACGAAATTTTTGGAGATTCTTGATGCACTATGATGTTTAGATTTTCGCTATTGTCTTTGGAGCTTCTTTCTAATGTGAAGTTGATGAATGGATATACTCTCTCTCTCTCTCTCTCTCTTGTAAGTGAAATTTAATGCTATTCTTGTTATTTTACTTATCTAATGCATGGCATTGTTATCATTATTCTTGTATGGGCTAAAATAATGCGAAATTCTTCTTGAAACCTTGAATAAGTGATTTAATGCATGCGTTGCTCTTTGATGGAGTGGGTATATGTTCCTAGAGGCACCTCATATGTTGAAAGACCTTGAAACTTCATCTCCTTTGCAAATCTAAAATATAAATCCCTAATAGCCTAGTTGTTGCACTTGGAAAGGCTAGTGAAGGTCAATTAGGGCTCCTTAGCATAATAAAATTTCCAAGCTCAAATGGATATTCTACACCTAGTCCCTGAAAGAAGAGTTTTTCCAAAAGGAAGCCGATGGATCCATGATATGGTTTACTCCAGAAGCATGGCAGCAGCACACCAAGCAGAAGAATCATTGACAAATGACTTCCATGACATTACCATGATTTGGTCAGAAGGAGGAGATAGACGCAGGATCTATCACAGATACTTCTGTATAAATAGAACCCGAAATACTTGCTGGCCAAACACAACAAATAATGCTGCACTTTGGCCCAAAAACGATCCAAATATAATCTTTCCTGACACTATCTATAATTTTGTAGGATATAAGAAATTATGGTGGGACATTTTAAATGTTGATGGAAGAAATGAAACGCACTTTACAAAATTAAAATTTGGATCAACAGGAACCATGCAGAGAAACCAGCAATGTGAGTGGTTACAGGATTGGTGGAATGATTATGGCGTCAACAAAACAACCATTGACCCTGTTTACTATGAATCTTACTATCATATGCAATGTGATATCTGTTTTGAAAAGAATATTTTTGACTGTTTTGATCAATGTTGCACTAATCGTTATCGGGATTAATTCGGCTGGGGGAAAAATAAGAAAAAATCGTAATAATTGGGAAAAACTAGGTAATAATTGGGAAAAAATCGTTTGGTACAAAAATATTCATTTTTTTTCAATTTTTTTAATATCTAAACCATCTACAACATAAAATAAATACATTGACACATAAATATGATAAAAGAACTAATATATAAGATGTTTAATATCATTTCTAGTGCTAAAATCACACATAACAGTGAATCATGTCCTGAATAGTAAGTCCTTACTCTTGAGTCCCAACTCAACCTCAAAATATCAACAAAAAATATAATAATGTGTCTCATATCACGAGTCATAATGTCATATACAATGAAATGAACCAAATAACTAAAGTCTAATACTACTGATTTGCTTTGCCCCTCTAGATGTAGATGTTGGTGGAGTTGGCAGTGGACTCTGTTGTGCTCTAGAAGCTGAAGAACTAGGAGCTACAGGAGGTAGACCATGTTCTCTACTTGTGACAGGGGTAGTTTGGGTCACCTCCTCCTCATAAAAAAAAAAAATTGTTTCCCAGGATTTTTTCGAAAAAATTGGCTAAAAAAAAATTCCTGATTAAATCACTCGATTTTATTGTTTTTTTGAAAAAATCGCGATTAAACGATTTAATCGCGATTTTTTCCCGATTAGTGCAAACTGGTTTTGATACTCCATGTAAAACTGTCAAAGATCTCCTTCAGCTTTCTGAGCATGGAATTTTACACCAGTACATGACTAGGCATCATGAATGGCTCATCATGACTAAAATAAAGCATCAAATCATATTAAATAAACCCATGATAGTTAGGAGAATATACACAAAAGCATGGGATGGACACCTGTACAATAGATTCCGATTTCTAGGAATTACAATCTTAGATGACCCCACTTCATAAATGGTTCTTGTGGGCTTGTCCTTAAAGTTTCCACAGTGTGATATGATGTCTAGTCACAAGACTGAATGTGACCAGTTTTCTCGTGGGGTTTACTGTTAAAAAAGTATCCACTATGTAAAGTTTATTCTTTCTGTGGGATTTGTTATAATCCTCCACAGTGTAAATAAGTACGAAGATTCTTCAGTCATGAGACTCGGAGCACTTCTCCGACTTTTGGTGCGCTTTGAGCCACATCTCCCTGACTGATAGAATAATAAGTACCAAGTCTGTCTGTCCGATTGTCGGATGTTTGTCCCCTCCTTTTCCTATATAAGAAAGGGGTAAGGCTCATTTGAGGGATCAGAGGTTGGAGTGTCTTAGAGTTTAGAGAGTCTAGAGAATTTTCTTCCTGCTCTGCAACTGCGGACTTCTTGTCTGATCTGATTGCATCACGAAGGGTCTCTAAAGTCCTAGGAGATCTGAGAACCCTATGTATCTGTGTGCTCGACACAGATAAGAACCTAAAGTGGCTAGACCAATAGTGAGTCAGTCTATATCTGTGTGTACATGTTCAAAGACTGAGTCTGTGTATTTGCCAGGAAGCCTTCAACAATGCTATCTTTTTAAGAAGCCAAGTCTGATAAATGCAAACACAGTCAATCTCAGGAAAGAACATCCTATAAAGATCTCTGTAATCCATTTTTCTGAATTAATAAAATTCCGCATTTGAGTACTTGTGCATTAAAATGAGCTGTTGAGGTAGTATCTGTCTAAGTTATTCTTGCTTGAAGTTCGCCAGAGGTTCGCCAAAGGGTAGAAGGGACGCCAGACCGCATATTGGACTAGGCCATTCCTCTTGACAACTTGTATAAAACTCTGTACATGTTTAAATTGGTCCTGTACATTCTTAGAAAAAATAAGAATATCATCTATGTATACAAGCAACCAGTCAAAATAAGGCTTGAAAATAGAGTCCATGACCTTTTGAAACTTTGATGGAGCATGTTTCAATCCAAAAGGCATGACGTTCCATTCATAGTGTCCTGCTGGTATGCTGAATGCTGTTTTAAACTTATCCTCTTCTGCAATGGTGACTTGCCAGAATCCTGATTTAAGATCAAATTTAGAGAAGATTTTTGCTCTCGCAATTCTACTTAGAAGATCTCCTTTGTGTGGAATAGGATAAGTGTTATCTGCCAGGACAGAATTCAGAGGTTTATAATTTATAACCAATCTGGGAATGCCTCTAATCTGTTCAGATCTTTTATTCACATAGAAACTATAACAATTCCAAGGGTTGTCAGATTCTCTGATTAGGTTTCTGTCCAATAATTGTTTGATTTCTTTTTCACAAAGAGCCCTGTATTCCTTGTTCATAGGAATAGCTCTACTTTTGCAAGGCTTTCCTGCATATTCTGTTTTATAGGGTAACTCAACAGAGTATTGTTTTCTATGTCAGAAGGCATTTGGCTCCTCTAAGAGGCATTCTTTTTCAATTCTTTTTCTGAGATCAGAAATCCTTTTTTGGTTTGCCGGTGTCTTTATTTGTTCTTCTACTTGAATAAAGGACTTTAAATCTTTGAGATCTAATAATTTCAATTTTGCTCTGTTCAATTCTTTCATGGTTTGGACCATGGTAGATACTCTAGGATTTGAAATGTAAGGCATTTCAATCCTTTTATGACCACCATCTGAGGTAGGAACAGTAATGAAATATCCAGCTCTATTTCCTGGGAGTTTGATTAAACCGTGGGGTTCTCCTGCTGCTAGGAATATATTTCCCAATATACAGTCAACATGGATATCAACTACTGCAAATTTCAATTTTATACAGTGTTGATCAAAGCATAAGGAAGCTTTAGGGACTTCACATTTGAGTGTCTTGTTTCCTAGTCCTATAACTTTCCTATTCGCTGAAAACCAGTACTTTGCAGGGATAACTTTGGTATTCAAAATATTTACGTCTGCACCTGAATCTATTAGTGCAGTTAATGAAAACATTTCATTTTGTTTACAGATATCTACATGAACATGATGTTGCTAATATTCTATTGCTAGAATTCTCATTTCTCTAAAACCTACTGCAAGATCCCTTTTTCCTTCAAAAATTTCAACTTTTGGTTCATTAGAAACTGGTGCATCATGCCAACTATATGTAGTTGTATTTGTAGAGTTATTTTGCGCTAGGGGCTGTTTTCCTTTCTTTAGCTCTTCTACTTTGGACTTTAAAGTAAAGATTTCAGATTTGAGGTGATAAATTTCTCGACTTACCTCCCCCAAAATGAGTGAACGAACTTTGTCCTGCCGTTGGTGTCTTTGAAAAGATTTTGTGTTTCGTTCATAGGAGGCGTCCATTAAAAGTGGCTTTTTGGAAGTGCTTTTGGAAGAGCTTGAGGAGTGCAATTGGTCAAGGAATGCTTCAAGAAGTCTGTTCTTCATTTCTCCTTCTTCCATAGCACAGATTTGTGCCAAAATATTTAATTCATCTTCTTTAGATGTTTGAGCCATTAACATTTTTTCTTTATGTTGTTTCTGCTGGATTGCTGGTGGATCATGTCTTGAGAAATCACTAGAATAATTAGAGCGAGAATCATTAGAATAATGACATTGACAATCTTCTGATTCTAAACAGAAACAATTTTGAACATGAATATTTAGCTCTTCAGCTGAAGAACTATAAGAAGAGGAACTGCAAGATTCAGTGGATGATTCTTCAAGTTGTTGTTGTTGTGCTTGTTCTCTGATTACAACATTGGGACAATGGTCTGTTCTGTGACTCCTTGAACCACATTTCATGCACAACATGGAAGATTCTATTTTAACAGCTTTTCTCTGTACATTTTGAGGCTGAGATTTCTTGCCTCTGTTTTTCTTGGATTCTTTGCCAATTGGACATTTATTTGAAGTATGGCCAGTCTTGCCACACAACCAGCAAGTTAACTTATTCCATTTCTCTTGTTTAGAGCTATGGAGATGGATGTCCGAAGGCTTGTAATAATGGGTCTTAGGGACATATTTATAATATCCCTTGTGAGGCCTTGATGGGGCCTTCCTTTTTCTCCTATCTTCCTTGATTGTCTGTTTCTTTGCTTTCTTTGCCTTTCTTCTGGCTTTTCTTCTTTTGACAAGAGGATCATCAATGTTCAAGCCATATTTGTTGCAAATGGACTTACTGTCAGGCAACCTTGAAAGCTTTTCTAAAGATTTATTTACTTTAGAATTGGTACACAGACTGAGCAAAGCTTTAGTTATAATGGAATAAATTTCTCCCCAAGTATACGATTCAAATGGTAATTGAAAAACTTCTTGCAGTCTGATAAAATCTACAAATCTGGAAGGGAGGGCTGCAAGGTATACTTGTTTCCAAAGGAGATTCTTAGAATCTTTCACCTCATAGATGCGTTGCATCCAGTCTCTATGAAAGTCTTCAAATTGAGACATCTTATTGCACTTAAGGTTCATTAGAATAACCTCATGTTTGTCTGCAATCTGTCTCAAAACCACACCAGTGTTCAAGAATCATGGAGGTGAGGGCTCCAATCATATTATTCTGTGGTGTGCCGTCAAAATTGTGGATAATGTCTCCAGCTTCATCCTTAAGCAATTCTTTCTCCATTTTATCAAGTAAGGCTGGAGATGATTCAATCTCCCACCATCGTAGGAGTGTTCCAGTGAAACATTGAATGATAGTTTTACAAGCTTCAATTTCATTTTTCCCTCTAAGGCACATGAGCTTGTATTCAGTAAACATCATATCTATCATTTGTCTTATTTGACCCACACTTAAATTATCTATATTCCATTCTCTATGAGAGTCTGGAAAGAAAGTGTGTGTCTCTGGAACTTTTCCCTTACCACTCAGATCAGGAGCAGAGTATCTACTGAACTGACTTTCTAGTGGCTCATAGATAGGGAGTATCTGGGATTCTGGTTCTTTGAATAAAGAAGCAATAGAAATTTGTTCTAGAGGATCAGTATTTTCTTCTGAAGATTCTGCTGAAAACTGAGAAGCTTCTTTAGGAAATAAATGAGGAAATCTGTCAATTGGCTTGACAAGATTCTGGATTTGTATATTCCTTTTTCTCAAAAAGGAAGCAGGCACTGGTTTTTCAGATTTAGATATGTGTAACTTATCAAATTTTTCAACTAAATCTGATATAAGCCCTTTTGTAGACTGTATCTGGTCTACAACTTTGTCTTCTACCTCTTCCAATTTATTCAGTGATTCTTGAGCATAACTTTTCAAAGCTGAGGATGAAAACTGTACATCATTTAAGATGGTGCAGCATCAGTCATTAAGACATTTTCTGGTTGTCTCTTATATTTCCAGACATGAAAAGATATCCAGGAGTTTGTTTCTTCCATGAAATCTTTCCATGCTTGAGACATTCTGATCTTTTCTTTAGTGGTATGAACAAGGCCAAATTGTTCAGCTTCTGGATGAGTATATAAATCCCAATTTAACATAGCTTTCATCCATTGAGCACTTATTTGATGCTTTTTGCATCCATCCATCAGAGTGAAGAATTTATGCATTTCCATCACTGATGGTTTTTTGCAATTATCTGGCAGTGGATCAAATCTTGATTGAGAGATCAAATCATTTGTTTGTTCAAGATAGCCGAGACCATATCTTGGCTTGGTTGGTCGCATCTTGCTGAACATCTCTGTCAGCCTTGGATATTCATTTTCCAAAGAAGGTAACTCATGCATCATTAATACATGATCAGACTCATGTGGAAATGGGATTTTAGAAATGGTAGTAAGGAATAATGGAAGAAATGAAACCCAGTTTACAAAATTAAAATTTGGATCAACAAGAACCATGCAGAGAAACCAGCAATGTGAGTGGACTCTATTTTCAAGCCTAATTTTGCCTGGTTGCTTGTATACATAGATGATATTCTTATTTTTTCTAGGAATGTACAAGACCATTTTAAGATCAAATTTAGAGAATATTTTTGCTCCCGCAATTCTACTCAGAAGATCTCCTTTGTGTGGAATAGGATAAGTGTTATCTGCCAGAACATAATTAAGAGGTCTATAATTTATAACCAATCTGGGAATGCCTCTAATCTGTTCAGATCTTTTATTCACATAGAAACCATAACAATTCCAAGGGCTGTCAGATTCTCTGATTAGCTTTCTGTCCAGTGACTGTTTGATTTCTTTTTCACAAAGATTTCATGGAAGAAATAAACTCCTGGATATCTTTTTATGTCTGGAAAAATAAGAGACAACCAGAAAATGTTTTAATGACTGACGCTGCACCATCTTCCTCTGCACAACATTCCTGGTTAGCTCTAGATGGTAGTAAGGTTGAAACTTCAACTACCTTTCCTCCCTACAAAGGCATCATTCTAGGAGAAGGATAGAATTCAGCAAAAGCTATACCTCTAGTCCTGAAAGATGATAATGCCTTAGGTATTGATGGTAGGATACAGAAAGCCAGTGAACAATTAAACTGGACAAATACAACCATCAAAGGACTAGAAATGAATACAGCAAAATCTTCTGCTTTTAAAGAACAGTTTGACCAGCTTCAAGTTTCAGTAAATAGTGTAAATAGTGGTTAAATGCCGACTTGTTACTTTTTGAGGGCCAACTTGATGCATCAAGGTTGACTTGTCTTGGAGGATATTTTATGACTTAAATAAATTTCTCTTACATAATACACAATGCCCAATGGGGTCTTACATATATAAAAATGACTCTTTGATTCCTAGTCTTTATGACAAAGCCCTAGAAGCACACAATGGGTACTTGACCTACAAATAAAATGACCTTGAGCATGAAACCCATGCTTCAAAATAATAACAATAAAATTTCTTTTTATCTTTTCATCAGATACATAAGATGATGATTACAATAAACATTATGAAGATTGAACCTAGTTACACATTTCAACACCAAAGACATTATGCACAAAACAACAAAAAGGATGGAAAAACTTTCCACGTTTGATATGCAATTTTTACATAAAAAGGGAAAGAACAATGTAGTGGTTGATACATTCTCACAAAGGGATGATGAAATAACATGTATGAAAACAATGGTGATTCCTGATTAGTTAGATAAAGTTTGAGTTGAATATCCCAAAGGTCCCAAATTTTTTTCTATAATCAACAATTTGGACCAAAATAAAATTTTTAATGGAAAAATGACATCTTATGGTACAAGTACATAATCTATCTAATTCCATCTGCAAAGTTTAAAAAGACAATCTTAAAGGAGTTACATAGTTCCCCAAAAACAAGACTTGTTGGATTTTTTAAAACTTACTATAATGCACTACAATCATTTGTTTGGAAAGGATGATTAAAGATATTCAAAAATTTGTCACTAAATGTGACACATGTCAAAGATATAAAAATGAAAATATTATTACATTGGGGTTCTTCATCCCTTACACATTCCTAACCAAAAATGGGAAGAGATATCAATGGACTTCATTAAAGGATTAGCCATCCATGATGGAAAAGATAATATTTTTGTCGTGGTTGACAAATTTACTAAATATGCACATTTTATGGCAATCAAAAAGATAGGTTTAAGAAAATTGATTGCCGGTGTCTTCTATATGAACATTTATAAATTGCATGGATTTCCAAAGGTCATTGTTAGTGATGATGTTGATGATGGTGGTGGTTAATGTCCACCGAGACCAAATTCGTCTATCCGACCTATAGGATCCAAAATTTATAGAAAACTTTTGGAGATAATTTTGTGTTGAGATTTGTAGCTTGGGAGGTACTCCAAACCCTAGGGTACAAGGTTGTGGAGGAATTGGCACCACAAAAGTCATTTGGGGGCTAGGTACCCAAGAGGTGGGTTTTACACCCAATCTTGTGGGTGTGAAATTAAGCATGGATTTGATAACTTGGCACTTAGAGATTATAGGGTACCCTTAATGGAGCAAGGGGCTGCAAAGAACACTAAGAGAGCATGTGCCAAATGGAAGAAAATAATTTTATTTATATGTGTGGGCAAAGTAGCACAAAGAATAAGGTTGGCTTGACCTTGTGGAGGCCCAAGTGAGGGCTAGACGTTGCGACTCAAGTTCATACAAATACAAGTGATGTGAGACCTCATTTGGCATCCAATCAAGGCATGTATTTCTCATGTGAAGATAGAACAAGGAGGCCAAATACTCTTGAGAGAGATGTAGCCCTAGAAGCTCAAACGAAGGAGAGAATTGAACGAGTTTTGTATCTATTCTTGTGATTTTTTAGGCTATGTTTTGTGCAGGTATAGGCAATGAAGGAGAGTTAGGACCGAGTTTATTTGGGGTAGTTCTGGGCATAAAAAGAGTGAAATTCTCTCTCTTTGTAACAAGCCGAGAAAATATGTGTAATTGCGGGACGAAGATACCATGTTTTGGGAGGCTGAGAAGCCTAGGTGGCTACCAGATTAGGCCGCATTCTTCTGTGGGAGCATCACAACAAATGTGGGCTTGTGGGTCTGGGAATTCAATGATTTTGTGCAGGTATTGTATGCACTAGAGAGGGCCGAATACCTCAGATATTGTTGACCTTGACTTGAAGTGTTTTGGAGGGCTGGAAAGACATCTTCAAGGAGAAGGGTGCAGGATTGGGGTCCTAGTTTGGATAGTTGTTTGGAGCAGTCAAAAGAGCAGTGTTTGGGAGGGCTGTAGTGGCTTGCTCCAAGCCTTACATACAACCTCTTGAATGACAAAGAGTAGCTGTTAGAAGTGTAGAAGAAGAGAAGCCTAAGGGATGATTCTTGCAGGAATAAGAACCAACCAGGTGGGATAGTTAGTGGACCCTAATTTGTTGATAAGGGAAGGACATCTACAACATTAGTGGGTAGCCTCCATGCCCTAAGTCTGTCATCATTGGAGCAGTGCACGAAGGCAGAAGCGGGAATTGTTGTAAAGTCCCAAAGTGTTGTGTTCTTCAAGGACTAAGGAGTAGCAAGCGGGCAGTTGATGAAGACCCTATGTGTTGACTCATTGATGGATTAATGATCAACTATAGGGTAGGAAGTTCGTGAGATATGCTCAATGACCCAAAGGAGTAGGATTCATTGATAGAGGCAGATTAGTGTGGCTGCAGATTTGGAGCCAAAGGACTAGCAGTTGTGTTTAGGGTACATGGATTTAAAGGCGCTGAGGCTAGCTATATCAGCGAGTAGGTCAGTTGTATCTTGTTCAGGGCATTATTTTTATCGTAGTTGTTGAGACATAATGCTAGTTGTATTTTTGGTATCAATGATTGTATGAGGGCCATGATCCCTAGTACGAGAGCCCTAGACAATTTTATTAAAGTTTGTTAATATAATGAAGTTGGGTTGAAAATTGTAAAATTTAGCCTATTGTGCACATGTTGATTTACTATTGTGTTTATTCCGCTGTGCACAATAGTCTTGTTGTGGCATTTGAGTTGTTTGTGTCAGAAATTGTAAGACCCTAACCTAGATTCTCTAGTGCTGTGGAAATTCAACCTTTTGCAAACAAATTAGAATATCCCTTAATATGAGTTCAAATTAGTATCGACACGTAGATGACCAAAGAAAAATTGTAAATAAATTCCTGGAAACTTACCTTTGTTGTGTTGTGACAGATATGCAGAACAAGTGGTCCAATGGTTGCATTTAGGCAAATGGTGGTATAACTCTACCTACGACACATCTTGCCAAAATGACTCCCTTCTAGGCCTTATATGGTTATGAACTGCTAAAATGTGAGGATTTTGCACTAATTAACACTGAGGTCCAAGTAATAAAGAATTAACATGACAAAGAGAAAAATATCATCAAAATTTTAAAAGAAAATATCTCTACAAATCGTAATATAGAGAAATGACAAGCAATCCAACATAGATCTGAAAGAAAGTTTGAAGAAGGAGATTGATTGTTTGTAAGACTCCAACCTTACAAACAATTATCATTTAAACAAGAGGGAAAGAACAAATTGGCTCTAAAATTCTATGGACCTTTTCAATTCAACAAAAAAGATTAGCGAAGTAGCCTATGGGGTGAAGTTATTGGACAATTGTTGTATGTCTTCCATTTGTCTTACCTCAAGAGGGTGTTGGGACAAGCCCAACCTATTCAAACAAAGATTCCCAAGTTCAATGAAGAAGGAATAATGTTAAATTATGGTATGTTCTATGCTTGGAGCAGTTTACTTATTTTTCTTCTTATTAGCCACAAATTAGCAATCACATATACATTAAGTAAAGTGCAGACAAAACATTAAATGATCAACAGAAAACAAGCCAAGACAAGAGACACAAGATGTGGCGGCTAGCTAGGGACAAACCCCAATGCGGGGAAACCCTTTGATCAAATCTTCTTTTATCTTCAATAGCTTAGCAGAGAGAAATAGTACAAAATCTGAATTTTGTAATTCTATATCAGCGGCAGCAAACCCTAGATCATCAAAGTCAAACTTGGTCAAACTAGTTGAAATTGACCTCTAAAATGCTTGGTCAATTTCCGGTCAACTTGTCCTCGAACATTGTGAAGAAACAACCCTTGAACAGCCCCAAAAGTATAGTCAATTTGCAGATTTCTGAAGTCAACTTGCAACCCTAAACTAGGGCAGTCAAAACCAGAGGTCATATCACCTCGGTTTTTGTGCCAAAAATTGTGGCCTGCCTAGGAGAGGCGGCCACACCCAATCCGCACCTCTGGATGGTCAACATTGGTCAAAGAGATGACTTGCTGCCCTAGCGTCCTTCTTTCTGCATCTTCCTTGCCCTAGGATGTCTTCCTTTCAACCACATGTGTGAGAGAGAGAGAGGCTCCTTTTATGCGTAGGAGAGGGAGAGAGAAGATGAGTGAGTAAAGTGTCCAAATGAGGAGGAGGCACCTTGTATTTATATGCAAACGTTGAGGATGAATAGATGTGACTATTGGGCTTTTGAGCCTACATAAGTTTGTTGGCCGACCTTAACAACTTGTCCATAATCAAAATAAATTCATATCTCCATAAATACTTATCGGAATCGAATAATCTTTAGATCAATCCTACACCTCTCGACGAGAGGAATCTAGGAAAAATATCAGCAGCCATAAATAAGGTGGCCCACATGGAGTTTGGCCCTAGTTACCAATTTTAACACTCCCTCTCAACTAGGGAGAACTCCATCTGCAATCCATTTGACCGTCGTTGCTATCTATCCATCAAATCCACTGTCCTGCATAGCTTGACCCCACTCTGCTCTGCCTTGCTTTATTCTGCTCTGCTCAAACTATGAAGAAGAAGAAATGATCGAGGATGTATCATACCATCCTCCATTGACCCGAAGTCAGTCTCAGAGTGTGTACCACTCTCACTGATCCTAGATCAATGGAGGTCACCCTGGCATAGGGAGTACAGTAGATACAATGATGCATTCATCGATAGTACTACTAAGATCCCTATACTCCTTTCCCTGCTCATTGATCAGATGAGAGGTACTTCCCATGAGTCCCAGACTACATGGGTAGGATGCCTCGACAAGAGAACTAATCATCCTGTCCATATGAGAACGAATCGTCCTGTCTAGTGGACGCCACGAAGAACTAATCATCCTGGCCTACCGGAGAACTAATCATCCTGTTCCATGGTTGCCATGGAGAATGAATCATCCTGACCCACAAGAGAACTAGTCATCCTGTTCCATAGTCGCCATGGGGTGTCACAAGGGAAGGTTGAACCTTTTACCCTGTACATAGTGCACCACTAGGGGATGTTGAGTCGCCCTGTGGTCACATGTCGCTCCAAGAAGTACCTCGCACCCCCCTTGGAGCTCCCAGAGCTCAATACATCATACTCGACCCTCATAAGAGGTTCCCTGAATGACACCAAGTCGTTCTCGGAAAGTCAGGAATTTGACCTTTCCCAGGGGTCTTTGAACGACACCAAGTCGTTCTCGTAAAGTCAGGAATTTGACCTTTCCCAGGGGCTTTTTCAAAATGTTGGCGACATGTTCATCTGTACCGATATGTTGGAGCCTTATTGCTGCCCGCTGCACCATATCTCGAATATAGTGGTACCTAATATCGATATGCTTGGAGTGATCATGGAATACGAGATTCTCTGATAAACGAATCCCTCTCTAGTTGTGACACAGGATCACGGTGGTATCCAATGTGAATCCAAACAACTCATTGAAGAGCTTTCGCAACTAGACTGCCTCACAGGAGGCCATGCTAGCAGCAATGTACTCTGCCTCGGCGGTGCTCAAAGCCACCGACTTCTGCTTCTTGCTCATCCAAGATATCGAGGCAGACCCCAAAGAGAAACAACATCCAAAGTGCTCTTTCGGTCCACCACACTCCTTGCCCAATCGGCATCAATATACCTATGTAGTCTTACATCTCCGACAGTGTATCTCAACCCATGAGTGGCTGTGCCACGAAGATATCTCAATAGATTCTTGGCACCAATCCAATGTGAGTGGTGAGGCTCAACCATATGTTGACTCAATGTGTTGACTGCGAAGCATATATCCGGACGAGAGTTCACCAAGAACATCAATGTTGCGATGAGTTGACGATACTCAGTAGCATTTCGTAAAACAGGTCCAACAGCACTACTGCTTAACTTCTTGAAGTCAAGCTCCATCAGGGTAGTTACAAGCTTGCAGTCCACCATGCCGAATCTCTCCAATATCTTCACCACATATTTTCCTTGAGATAGGAAAATCTCCCCTGGTTTTTGCCAGGCTTCCAGTCCTAGGAAGTAGTGCATAAGTCCTAGGTCTTTCATCTCAAACTCAGAAGCCAGCTTCCTCTTACATTTGTGAATGAGTGGGTTTGCACCTGTTAGAAAGAGGTCGTCAACATATAGCACCAGTATGAGAGGCTTTTCATCTATAACGTTAAAGTAAAGGTTAGGGTCGACTTCACTCCTAGTGAATCCCAGCTTCATCAAGTAGCTATCGATCCTCTCATACCACACTCGGGGTGACCGGGCATCCCGGGATTCCGACATTTCTTTTACCTCTGCCATTTGACTTGCCATTCCTTTGATTTCCTTGAGAGGGGTTTTGATCATCGTTCCGATGTGAGTCCCTTTTATCAGGGCACTCCCTTGCATAGTGACCCGTTTTATTGCAGTTGTAACATCGTTCTTTTTTTTCACCCTTTGGTCCAGCCTTTCCTTTGAATTTAGCCCCGGAATTGTTTCTTTTTTCTAGTATGAGAAGAAAAGGCAGGGGGATGACCTTTGAGTATGGGAATTTCTTGCTCTTCCATCCTTGTTTCTTCTTGAATGCATCTGGCCAACAATTCCTCAAATCCAAGAATTACGTTGTTATTGAGAAGAGTAGTCTTGAATATATACCATTCGGATGGCAGTCTTCCAAGGGTTGTGAGTGTCATTTCCTTGTCAGGAACTACTTCCCCAATAGATAGGAGATCGTTCTTGATCTTGGTGATCCTTAAGAAATATGCTTGCATACTCTCATCTTTTCCCTTCTTAATTTCCTTCAGCTTATTTCTAAGGAACAAAACTTGATTTGCATCATTAACTTTAAATAAACTCACCAGTCTATCGTAGATTTCCTTGGAGGTGGTTAGCTCGAAAACATAGGCCACCAAGCGCTTGTCAATAGAGTCCCGGATGATCCTCCTTGCTTTGACTTCTCCCTTGGTCCATTTGTTCCTAGCAACAGCAGATGCATTTGATGGAGGCTCAACAATTCGGCCTCTCACATGGTCCAACACTTCCTGCTCTTCTAATGTTAGATCGAGAGACATCTTCCATCCGTGATAGTCAAAGTTCTCACGGAGTTTGTCTTCAACAGGGAAGTGCGTTGAGGAACCCATGATTTCTTTAAGATAGCCTTGCCAACCTTCTCTTCAGTGATTGTTCTTGCTCTTGCTTTTGCTTGGGCTTTGTCTTAACCTCAGTTCTGATACCATGTTAAATTATGGTATGTTCTATGCTTAGAGCAGTTTACTTATTTTTCTTCTTATTAGCCACAAATTAGCAATCACATATACATTAAGTAAAGTGCAGATAGAACATTAAATGATCAACAGAAAACAAGCCAAGATAAGAGACACAAGATGTGGCGGCTAGCCAGGGACAAACCCCAATGCGGGGAAACCCTTTGATCAAATATTCTTTTATCTTCAATAGTTCAGTAGAGAGAAATAATACAAAATCTGAATTCTATAATTTTATATCAGCAACAGGAAATCCTAGATCAACAAAGTCAAACTTGGTCAAACTAGTTGAAATTGACCTCTAAAATGCTTGGTCAATTTCTGGTCAACTTGTCCTCGAATAGCCTGAAGAAACAACCCTTGAACAACCCCAAAAGTACAGTCAATTTGCAGATTTCTGAAGTCAACTTGTAGCCCTAAACTAGGGTAGTGAACATCGGTCAAACTAGAGATCAGATCACCTCGGTTTTCGTGCCAAAAATTGCGGCCTGCCTAGGAGAGGCAGCGACACCCAATCCGCACCTCTGGTTGGTCAATGCTGGTCAAAGAGATGGCCTGCTGCGCTAGCGTCCTTCTTTCTGCTTCTTCCTTGCCCTAGGACGTCTTCCTTTCAGCCACACGCGAGAGAGAGAGAGAGGCTCCTTTTATGCCTAGGAGACAGAGAGAAGATGAGCGAGTGAAGTGTCCAAATGAGGAGGAGGCACCTTGTATTTATATGCAAACGTTGAGGATGAATAGACGTCACTGTTGGGCTTCTGAGCCTACATAAGTTTGCTGGTCGACCTTGACAATTTGTCCATAATCAAAATAAATTCATATCTCCATAAATACTTATCGGAATCAGATGATCTTTAGATCAATCCTACACCTCTCGACGAGAGAATCTGGGAAAAATATCAGCGGCCATAAATAAGGTGACCCACATGGAGTTTGGCCCTAGTTTCCAATTTTAACAAATAATTATTTTAGCCAAAAGGTATTCTTGTCGCTAAGGAAAAAGTGTTATGTTCCAAAACCATCAAAGAATACCTTACCAAGTGGAAAAAGCTTCCAGAAAAATATTTATTGTCTGAAACAAGGCAATTTTAAATGGGTGGCAATGTTACAAATAAAAGTTATAAATAATAAAGATTATCAATGTTAAAAAAAGATAATAATAAAAGTTAAGTGTGCATGGTTAGTAGAGGGTGCATAGCTGTTAATTTTAGGCAACAATGGTATGTTCTATGCTTTAGAGCAATTTTACTTCAGTTTCTTTATTAGCCCAATATGGGTATCCAAATTAGCAAAATGCAGAAAGAACATAAATATAAACAGTAGAAGACAAGCCAAGACAAGAGGACACAAGATGTGGCACCAGCGAGGGACAAACCCCAATGTGGGGAAACCCTTGATCAATTCTTCTTATAGTCTTCAATAGTTCAGCAGAGAGAGAGATAGTACAGCAGAGAGAGAGATAGTACAATTTACAAATTTGATAATTTATAATAGCAGCCAAAGATCCCTAACCAGAAAAGTCAACGCTGGTCAACATGGCAGATTTGACCTCCAAAACAACTTGGTCAAACCCAGTCAACTCGGCCTCCAACAGTCCTTTGAATCAGCCCAAAAATGGTCCTAAAAATCACAGTCAAACTCGGTCAATGCAGAAGTCAAACCTGCGGTCAATTCTCTGCAGTCAACGCTGGTCTAACACTACAGAATGCCTCGATTTCTGTGCCCAGAAATGTGGCCTGCGGCCCTGCCCAAACAGAGATTTCCCTCACAAAAACACAGTCAAACAGGGTCAACACTGGTCAAAGTCAGCCTCTTGAAATTTCGGTTTCCTGAAATTCCAGCCTCCTGAAATTTCGGTCAAATCTGGTCAACGCCCAAAACAGAAAATCTCTATCTTCTTCAGACGTGTGGAGAGGCTCCCAAAAAATCTGTACCCAATCATGTGAGGAGAGAGAGATGTGTGAGAATTGAAGTGTGTCCAAATGAGGATGAGGCATCATGTATTTATAGCAAACGTTGAGGATGAATGGACGTGACTGTTGGGCTTCTGAGCCTACATAAGTTTGTTGGCCAACCTTAACAATTTGTCCATAATCACAATAAATTCATAACTTCATTTGTACGTCAGAATTGGATGATCTCTAGATCAATCCTCTACCTCTCGGAGAGAGGAATCCAAGAAAAATATCAGCTTTCATAAATAAGATGAGCCATATGGAGTTTGGCCCTAGTTGCCAATTTTAACAATAGCGTATCTCTTCATTGTATTCAATAATAATTATTTCATATCTACAAGTGTTGTTACATAAGGTATAATCATCCTTAAGTAAATTGTATCAACTTAGGTGTATATAGAGAATACAACCTACATTTCATGGTTAAGAAAGCTCATCAAGGAAATGTGCTTTGGTTGTAAACATAGTAACTGGCCCATAAGTCGACAATTTACAAAAATAGCAGCCTGCCATTAACTGAACTGAAGTGAATTGTGAAACTAGTGGGAAAGGCTTAAATAAGGAAAGTTGGTCTAGGCCTTAGAGACCAAGAGGGATAGCTGCAAGGAGGTGTGAAGAATGTTCCACAACTAATGTGCCATAGGTCAAAGTCATGGGAAACCACATGGTTTGTTGCACCTCAGATTCCTGAAATACAGCAAGATTCCTCATGTCGGATGCAGCAAGCATGCTCTAGAAATTGCCAAAGTGGATTTGGAAGTGAAGTGAATTGTAAAATTGTAAGAAAGGCTTAAATATGGTGAGTTGGTCTAGGCCAGAGAAAGCAAGAGGGATAGCCACAAGGAGGTGTGAGGAAACTTCCTCAACTAGTGTGCCCTAGGTCAAAGTCATAGGAATCCACAAGGCTCAATGCGTCTCCGATTTCACAAATATAGCAAGTATTCCTCACGTGGGATGCACCAAGCAACATGTAGAAGTTTGCTAAAATGGATCTGGACCTTGAAAAGTCAAACTCCTTGGATTGGCTTGAAATTAGCATTGATGTTGTAAGCATATTGGATCCCCAAAGATATATTCACCCTGCTCGAATTAGCAAAGATGAAAATAGAACAAAACTTTCTTGGTTTTGAAATTGGCTAAAATTCAAACTATGGATAAATCTTCATATTGGGTCCCCAAATATGTAATCATCCTGTCATTCAAACCAGATTTCTATAAATATATTTTCTTTCTAAAAATATAATCTTCTTTACTTTGCTTCAAATTTGAACCGCATGCCCATCTCCATAATGGGTAATCCAAAAGTATGATTAGTTCTAGAGAAAATGGCATTGAAGAATCGTTAAATTTTGAAGAAAGTAAATCTTGAAATCAAGAAACTGAGAAGGCACCGATATGACCACAGACTTCAGGAGTCATCAACCTTCCATTACTTGCTCTAAATGCTACAATTGATCTGCAAGAATTGGGCACCTACTACTACTGAAAACCCATTCTAACTGCCACTGTGATGTGTCATCTAGATGTACTTGTATATAAGCTATCTGCTTAGGAACCTGCTCAACTATTATTGCTTGAATAAAAAAAGCTTGTGACCATTTGCCAAGTCTGAAATCCACTCCTGAACCATTGATGCTGAATGATGGACCAATCAACCAATCTATCCTATAATGTACCGATGAACCAACTCTGATAAGTGCCCAAATTAGATCCGAAATCCAATTTGGGTACCAACAGGTACCATTTGATCCTTCCTCTTTTGGATCTCAACAATATTCTTTATTTGCTTTATTTATATTAGATAGGCTTCATTTGCTATTCCAGACATTTACAAAATGCATGATAATTTGGTATGATATAAACATAATGTGTTAATATGATTATATTTCTGTATTTTAGTTTCAGACAACAAGCTGCTAATTGTATATATATCTTCGTTGTAGATATATGCTGTATTGTGCTCTTGCACATCTAATTTCTGAAGCTCCACATATTGCACTTCTGGCTGAAGCTGAAAAAGTAAGACTTTCCAAAACACTGCTTACATAAATGCTGGCTCAACAGATTGGCTTCTGACTTTTACTGATTTTAGTTAAGCAAACACAGTGACTTGTAATGTTGCTTCATGCATCTATTAGCAATCATATTACTCTTGTTTATATTTGTCTTGCAGGTTATTCCATATATATTGGAGGGGATATTGGTATTAAGTAATGACGCTGTGAACAAAGGCCATCTCCACTCATTTTTGTTGGCTTTGTCTGGAATTATTGTTGACGAGAATTATGGTACTGTCAGAAAGACTCAAGTCTTTTCCTTTACTAGTTTCTTTACTGGTCAAGTGTAATTCTTTACAGTTTCCTAGAAAGGTTGAATGGGTTTTGTTGGTCATTTTGTGTCGCGGGGATCATTTTTGTTAGCTGGTTTGTAAAAATAACCAACATGTTAGAAGTAACAAATGATAAATCAAAAGAATCACTTTGTTGTCTTTAATCTACAATCTATTCTACTATTTTACTTTGTTCTGCTCTTGGATCATGCACCCACTGTCATCTTCATTCATCCATTCTTTTATTCTGCCCTATGTTACCGGATCCTTCAAGCCCAGCCGCGGATCCCCGGATCAGAGACGGATCCGGATCCAGATCCATGAAGATCCGCCCCGTCCAACATTTGTCTGTCTATAATATGGTTTGACGTCAGCACATATTTCCAAATTATATCTCAGCGCAGAATCTACAAAGAAAATATCAGTGGATGAATAACCCGATATTGGAAAAATCAGCCGTGCGGGAGTTCATTAATCTGTGCGGGAGTTCATTAATCTGTGTGTAATATGGTTTGACGTCAGCACATATTTTCAAATTATATCTCAGCGCAGAATTCCAGAAAGAAAATGTCAGCTGATGAATAACGCTATATTGGAAAAATCAGCCGTGGGAATAATTAACAAGGGAGTTCATTAATTTCAAGTTTATAAACCTGCGGTTAACCATTGTATAAACTTTATTTCAAGACTATACGATACGGATGTTGGGATATTCTAATTAAATTATATGTTTATTTTAGAAGTTTGATGAAGTAAGTTCTATAAAGTAACTTCATTTAATTTAAATATAATAACTATTAAATTATAGGTTTATTTTAAAAGTTTCATAAAGTAAGTTTATTTAATTTAAATGTAATAACTAGTAATTAATGTTTCAATATTATGATACATTAATTTTAATATATTAAATTAATAATTATTTTTTCCATCTGAAATTAATAATTATTTTAAAAATATTATATAGAAGTTTTATATTTAAAATTTTAAACAGAAATTATAATTTTTTTTTTTTATTTTATACAAATTTAATTAATATTTATAAATAACATATTAATTCTGATACTATTTATCTAATATATCTAATATTTATTTTTATAGGTACTCTATATAAAAATTATATATTTAAAAATTAATATATGTTTTTATTTTATTTTTATATAAATTTAATTTTTAAAAATTATAAAATATTTTATATTGTTTGTACTTGCCGTATCCGGATCCTGGCTTTTCAAAAAACTAGCGGATCCGTCTCCGTATCCGTATCCGAATCCGGATCCGGATCCGAATCCGTATCCGAATCCTGGTAACTTAGATTCTGCCTCTGTTGTGACTAGTTTGTAAGCTATTTCCATTTCTTCTGGCCAAATGTGTAATCTATTCTACCTTTGTCTCTAAGTTCATTTTTATATTCTTTGCCTTCCTTTCTGCTTAACAGCCTAAGTAATAGGGCATGTTTCTCAGGGATCCTGTTCCTGTACCTTCTCTAATGGGCTTGTGACAGGGTAGGACGTGTGTCCAAGACATGTTTGGTACCTGTCTTGAAACAGGATTTGTGCCAAACACATGTTGGAGACATGCCGTAGATGTGTCCTGATGTGCTGGACACCAAGGTGTCCTGCTCTACATCAGCGAGCCATAAGGCTCCTCTCTTAGGTTACTTCATCCTCTTGATGCAGGAGGAATTTGAGCACATATGAGAACTTGTACAGTTTGAAGAAGAGCAAGCTTTTAGTAGTATAGAGCAGAGGCAATGGTGTATGTGCACTCCACCCTCTGGCTTATTCATAGCAAAGGGAGGAGTGGTTGAAGGGAGAGATAAAGGTGTGGGATGTGTTTCTTGGTGATATGGGTTTGGGCAGTTGTGTTAAGTTGGCATTAGCCAACTTGGATCTTAATGGACTAATGGAAGAGCTAGTCACTTTTGATAATGTTGATCCTCTTTGGGTGTCATCGTCCCCACTGGCAGATACATATCTTGGATTAGATATAGATGAGGAGAATGGAGGAGATAACAATGGTAGTGGTGGTGATTTTGATGATTCTAACATGGATGAAGATTACTCATAGTGACAAGCTGTTAGATTCTTCCATCTATAATTCTAGTATCTACCCTATTCTGTATTTTCCATTAGTATTCTTATTTGTAGTATTAGTGACATAATCTCTATGTAATAGATGTCATTAAATGACTTAATGAATAAGCTGAAGTATGTTCCTTTTCATAGAGTGGATGAAGCTATATATGGACCAGTTCTTGTTCAGATTGGAGGAACTAGCAATATGAGACCAACACACAAATAGCAAGATGTTTGAGTTTTGGAGCTCCATCCCTATGCATCCACCAACCAATCTAGTCATCCTAGGCTAGATCTATGTAATTTGATCAAGCATTGGGCTTGTTGAATAGGGCATTGAGATTTGCAAATTGAACAAATTGTCTCTAAAGTCTTTTATACCCTTGCCGTTGTTACCCACCAAAAAATGGGTTATCCCATACGACAATTTTTTTGTTTGTTTGGATAGTCAACCAACTAGTAGCCCTTCATTCGCTCAATACACGATGATATGCCATGTTCCTCCACCATTTCCATCGGTCAGGCACCTCTCACTATCCGACATTCCTCTTGAAGGAATGTGGGTCATCATTTGGAAGACACTTTAACCATCTTAAAATCGCGTGCTTTTACTTTTGGGCATGCTATCATGGATTAAGGGGTGATTTGGATGATTGATTGATCTTGATTTTAAACTTTTTCTCTAACTTTACTAGCGAGGTTAGTTCTTGATCCTAGTCCCGTGGGACTTCCTATGAGGGCTTTGAGGGTTATAGGAAGGGCACTACTTAGGAGACTTGGATTGATGTAGTGTGTCCATAACTTTTTCCATACTTATCACTTTTCACCCTTTCCCAGATTTCATATCCATCATTCGGGTTTGTTGTGATTGGTTCATTGTGATTGGCACCCTCATATCCTCATCCTTGAGTCTGGGTAGGAAACATTGCCTTGTGTTGAGAAATCTAGGGCATTAGTATTAGTTGATTTCTCTTCTATTAGTGACTGCTTTTTACTTTTTTATATTAGGATCTTCTTTATGTTAGATTCTTAGTGTTCTTCTTCATCAAACAGTAACCAATGCATGAACATAAATAGACAAGAGACACAACATGTAGGCTATGAGCCATGGCCAAAGCCTCTCACTCTTTGAGAGGAAAACCCACACAAATTCTTCTTATAGAGATTCCAATTGGCGAATACCAAGACCAAGACGCTTGACCTAGTAGCCCCTCCAAGACCAAGACACACGCTCTCTTGACAATCTTCTTCTTGACTCCTCTTCCACCAAGATCTTCATCATTGTCTTGATACCGAGATTTTCATTACTGTCTTGACAACTCTGTTTCCTTCATGAGCCCTTATCGCAAAGATAATACCTTTTCACAATAGGATTACCATCAACGAACTATTATGTCATCAATGATGCCTTGCTTGATATAACACCGAGACAAAAGTATTGTAGAGCAACATCTATACTGTGATTATATTCACTGTGAATATATCCACTTCATAGATCCGAACTTCTTCTCTGAGATTACTGCCACTGTAATCTGAGCTTTGGTCTTGCTACCACCTTAGACTTGTTGCCACTGTGATCTGAGCTTCTAGAGGGATCCGATTCCCTTCAACATTTTGTAACCCATCCTGTTCGAAATACAAAGAGACTTTTATGTGGAGATCCAACACTGTCTTACTGTCTTATCCACTGAAAATTTTAGAGGTATAAGAAGTCCGTTTTGTGGTAATGTGAAGAGCCTAGCCTCCTATATATAGTGATTCGTCCATATACTTAAGCTGACCTGAGCATCCGAATGGGTGGGTCTCCTTAATGTGAGCCGACATGAGTTTGTCACCTTATTTAGAAGTTGACATGAAGAGAGGACTATGTGCTTGTCATTGGAGGGCTACATAGACTTCTATTTATTTGACATATGCTCAAGAAGAACTCTTCATACATGACATTGACTCTTTGACTCTAATGATAAATCCGAAGGCTCTCAATGGGAGCCACTAATAAATAAAATCTCTTGCTCATGAAACCCATGAAGCAAGCTTTACAAAAATAATTTTATTCTCATATTTTCATCATTTACAAAAGTCACAATTACATGTCATTATGAAGACCGAAACTAGTTATATTTTACAACACTCCCTCTTAACTAGGGAGGTATTCATAATGGTACTTGGTCATTCTCAATTTGAAGAATTTCTCATAAGAAGAATCAGATTGGTAACCCATTTGTTTAGCATCATATCAACCAACATTGTCACATATCAAGGCCTTGACTAACAACTCTATCTCTCCACAAGATCTGAGCTCAATGCTGGTGAGACCAATGATTTATAAACGCACATCATTGTCTCTCTCGGAACATACCCCACCTGGGTTCTCAGGGTGTGTTCCATTAGGACTATTCTTATCTTGGATTCCCAGTCCTCAAAGAATATCGGTCCTCCACGACTACTCTTATCTTGGATGCCCTATCTCATCCTCAAAGAGTATCAGATGCCAAATGATTACCCAATCCTCTCATTCTGTCTTCCCATTTGAAGACCAGAATGATGTGTCTATCTCTCCCTCTCAATTAGGGAGGACATATCTATTCCATTAAAGGAATTTACTCATCTCTACACAAGGAATGTACCTAAGTGTTGATTTGTGGTAGCATCGGATGTGCTCTAGCCACGAAATTTGGTGGAGAGGTTGGGACACATGAGATCTCCAATACCTATAAAGGGTTTGGGCAGATTCTAAACAGTTTAGAGATATTAAAATAATTAATATTTTTAATGGAGTCCCTAAGTCTAAACTTAGGAAAATTAAAATATTAATGTGGATTAATATAAAACTATGTTAGAATGGACCAAAAGACATGGTCTTATCTTAGTCGTCGATTAGGGACTTAATCTCAGCCGTTGATATGTCAACGAGAAAAGTAAAAGAGGAGGCTTGAGGGTCACTTGGAGAGCACACTAGATGATCAGTCATTTTATTTTCTAGAGCGTGGTTTGCTAAGAGAGATAGAATCAATGATCGGAGTTGCAGCTGAGTGGCAGTGAGTACAAAGAGACAGAGAGGCAAAGATAGTGTTGGGAGATCAACACAGGAGATAGAGAGAGTGACGCAGAACCAGCCAGGGCTCACGCAGAGGCAGCTAGGAGCTGCGTAGTGCTTCAGAGAGGCCAATGTTGTTGATGCAGAGGGCCAGAAAGTTGACGCAAGGCGTCCTGAGGCTGACGCAGGCCCATTTAGGGTGATGCAGGGCCAGCGCTGGGCAAAGAGAGGCTGATGCAGTCCAGAAAGGCAGACACTGGGGTTTCTGGGGCAGATTGGAGCTAAGGAACTGCCAAAGGGTTTATTTGGGGTTTCAGTCGGGGCATTTGTCTAAGACTGAGAGGTACTCTTGCAAGGGCATTCTCTGTTGGGTAAGCCGGATTTGGCACCCAGATTGTACTATGAAATTGCTTAATAAGAAAACCCTTAGATAGCTGCACCGGTTTTCCCGCATTGGGTTTTTTCGGGGACATTGGTCCAAAAATAACGGTGTCATTTTGTGTGCTTGTTTCTGTTTCCTTCAGTTAATGATCTGTAATATGTTGAGCATGCACTAGTGTTTATTTTCAGTAGTTACATTGTAAATAACTTGTTAAGTAATGGAACAAGTACATGGAGGGTTTCTAACTAATAGACTTAGAAACTTACACTAAGCTCCCTCTTGGCTTAGGAATTTCCAAGTTTCTTCCTAGTAAGAAACTTTCAAGGCTCCCTCTCAAAATAGGGACCTTCAGCAGCTTCTTAGGTGGAGATGATGGGGCAACCAACTGCTTGAAGAACTCCTTTCTTCGATGTCATGAATGCGATAAAATGATCATCATTAAGAGATAACTAAATGTTAAATCATTAAAAGCAAGCTTGGACACCTAAGCTATGCTTCTTATCAAAGCATTATAAAAAATAATTAAAAGGCACATTAGAGGGGTGGGGAAGGCAGTCCGAGTAATGGGGTCACTCATGCCTCCATGATTGGTCCCTCCTTAGATCTTATACATTTAGGATGAGGGACCTCCATCAATTGGTGCCATGACCATGGCAACTTTCCTTGAATTCTTTCCCATCCATTGCCATTATTATCATAGACACAAATTGAAGGGTTGAATTAGGATATGTAACCTCTGCCTATGGGCTAGAAGCAGGGCTGACCATCTAGCCATCCCTAACATAGGTAGGGAACACTTTTAGGGGGCTTGGTCTAGTTAGATATTTGAAGGTGATCTCAGTTTGAAGTGTTATTATGTCCTTAACAATTAAGTATGGTCCAGTATGATGGATGTATGGTCATTGGCCCTATTAATTGACGACTTTCACTTGATCTTAAGATGTTTTTGCTAGGTGGTCTTTCACACAACAACAGAGGCCTTGAGGGAACATTTTATGTCTTCACTACACTTCACACTGAAGTTGTTTTACACTTCCAGAGAGAAATGATGACCTTGCAGATGCAGTTCCGCCCCTGCAAAGCAGAGCATTGGACACTTTGATGACTCCATTAGATGATTGATGCCTTAAAGCACCCTGTGATGAAACATTGAGCTCCTCTTCCATGGTGTTGGATATTCTTGATGATGTCCCTAGTGGATGCAACAATGCCCCCAGACTGGCATTGACACTGTTTGATGGGCAAGTCTAACCTCCCTGACAAGGTGACAAAATAAGTTTACAGTCAAGATTGGTTAATCATCTAGATCATCCCTTAATCCATGTTAGGATGCCCAAAATATTAAGTAAAAACATATGATTGCAAAATGGTTAAAGTACCTGTTAAATGATGGCCTTGTTACCCACCACCAGTGGATGACCCCTATAGGAGGATTTACCTCCTAGAGTTGTCTTCAATAGGCAACCAATAGCCCCATGCAGCCACCTGATAGCTCGATGTTCCGCTATTCTCTGCCACCTGAGCCAACCATGGTATCTCCTTGTTTGAAGGTGAGCCTTCCAACCCCGAAGGTATGCCTTTTCATTATGTAATTGGGTGTTTATGCTTGCTTTTCTTGGGTGTGTTTGGGCATGGGTTAGTGGGGGGATTCGGCAGAAAGCACGGGCTTTTACAGTACTCTTGTTCCCTTGCCTCAACTTGGGGGTTAATCTCGTATCCTACTCTCGTGGGATCACTTTTATTGGCTATTAGCTTTAGGAGTAGCACTACATGGGAAACCCTGATTTTGGTTGCATGGTTCCACTTCCCCATATCATATTTCTCACTCCCCTCCCCTCATTACAAACCCTTTTCAGATTTTTGCCATCACGGTGCACATTTGTCCATTGGGTGTGTTACCCACCACTAGTGGGTGATCCATACAGGAGAATTTTTTCTCATATATTTGTCTTCAGCCGATAGCCAATAACCCCTTGCAGCCAATAGATTGTTGTGTGTGGAGCATGATTGTTCAGAGGTCTTTGTTTCAGCCGGATGTATACCCTAGGAAGTTTTGTACACCCCTCCACGCGGGGGGTGCGGGGGGGACTTGTCCCCCCCGCGGGGGTCCGGGGGGGCCAATCCCCCCCGGCTGGGGGGTCCGGGGGCTAGCGGTCCCCCGGCGGGGGCTCGGGGGCAGCGCCCCCGAAGCCAAAAATAAATGTAAAATTGCCTTGTAAAAGTATAGTAATTTCTAGTCAATCTGGGCCGTTCATTAGGCGGATGATCTGACGGTAGAACTTATGTTTAGTTTAGGGTTTTTTGCCCTAGAAGGCAACCCCTCTCTTTGTATGAGGGTATTGTATTTGAGGCTGTGTGAGAGATGTGTATTGTGTGAGCTAGAAATAGAGTGGTGAGACTGTGAGAGAAAATAGAGGATATTACAGCGGATTTGCTGTAGGTTGTGTCTCTTCATTTTGCTGGATAATAGAAAGGAAGGATTCGCTGTTCGGGGTGGACGTAGCCCAAAACTGGGTGAACCACATATATCTGTCTCTCTTGTTTTGTGCGTTTTCTGTGTTTATATTTCAGCAATATTTTATGTGTTCCATTGCTCCGTAATATATAATTTTCTAACATAGATAGCTTGATGTGCCACCATTCTCCACCACTCCATCCAACCATTATGTTCCCTCGCCCATCTATTATGATCATATGTTTGAATGTAGGCCTTCCAACCCTGAAGATATGGATTTTCATTATGTAATTGGGTATTTTGGCTTACTTATCATAGTCACATGTGGACATGGATTAGTGGGGGGATTTGACAGAAAAAATGAGCTTGGTATGTACTCTTGTCCCCTTGTCCAATTTGGTGGTTAACCTTGTATCCTAGTCCTGTGGGATCTCTTTTATTGGCTACTAGCTTTAGGAGTGACGCTACATGGGAAACCCTTATTTGGGTTGTGTGGTCCCGCTTTACGATACCACATACATCACTTCCCTTTGCTCATCATAAGCGCTTTTCACATATTTCCCATTCGGGTCCACATTTGTCCATTGGGTCAACAAGGAGTTAGCCTCCCCCTCCCATTGCCCACACTTTGGGTTGGGTCTAGAACAATTCCACAGAGGTTGATGCAGCTAAAACAAAGTTAAAATGCATAATTTGGCCACTTACAACAGGAAATGTACCATAAAATGCAAAAGATGGCCGGGTCATAAGAATTTAGCACGTGGGAAAAGGCCAACATGAGATCTATGCGCTATCATTATGGCCATAACCCTGGTTCCTAGGACCCCTATATAAGCTCCTTGCATCACTAAGGAACCCATGATTGTCGCAACCCGTGGCGGGCGATGAACTGCCCAACCTTAAGGAGGTAATCACTGCTATATCTTACACAACATGCTCTCATCCCCTGGAGCCCTGAGCAATTAAAAGAAAGATAAATCAATAAAACGCAGAAGGCATATGAAGTAGGGTGGAAAAACAAAGGTCGGGGTAACTCGTACCATGATTGATCCCTTCTACATCTCTACACCCATGTGTGGGCTTCCCTTATTATTGTTGCCCTTGTACCATGGCATGTGGCTGGGAGCCTTCTCTTGCTTCCCCATTCCGTTCTATCATTATTTCACATGACACTTGCCATCTGACGGATGTACCATGGGCCGCTCACTCACTTAGAGGTTGAGACCACCTAATAGGGTCCTTGATTAACCTCCTCCTTGCTCCTGGGGACACTTGTACATTCTAAAGTCGATTATTGCAGGGCATGCCACTATGAAATGTCCACTTGGGTCCATAGTTTGTAAGCTCATTTACTCGATTGCACTAATGAATTGTTGTATTGGAAGGTGAGAAGTCGCATTGGATCTTATAGAGGATTGCAGGTGGGTCTTCATTTTGGGGTTTGGCCTCCCTATATGGGATCCAAGCCCTCTAGAGGGTCATGATGGCATTTGTAGGGTGAGAATAGAGAGCAATGGGTTTCCTCTGTAGCAAAGAGCAGATAACCACACCATGGGATCTTTTAGCACCACCTATTGCTTGCTCGTGCCCTAGTTATTCAATGATGATGATGAAACTAGACCACACTACCCAACCGACTACACATCTGCACCACACACTTGGCACTTGATCCAAGGCTTAGATGTGGTGTTGTCTCACTTTGGGAGGTAAGGGAGGGCGTGTATCATCATTCTAGCCCTTATTGATGGAGCATTGACTTGTTCGACTCAGTTGGAGACTCATGAGACCCTTCCTAGTGCCCCCACTACCACTTGGGAGCACCACAGGTTATTTAATTGGAGATTAAGGGGCACCCCCTTCATCATTGTTATTGGATCCCTCCTATTCATTATGGTACATGAGGGACTTGATTTGGCCTTCCAACGACCCTATTAGCTATTGTTTTATCATTTCGACCCTCTTGAGAGGGCTTATTATTCATCTTTTAAAGCTATTTGGTGGGCTTGTCACCAAAGTGATGATATTTTGCACATTATTTTATTGTAGGGACCTCATTAAGCTAATTTAGGCCATTCGAATACCCTAAAGGCTCTTATAAATACATGAGAGCATAGTTACACGAGTACTTCTCCCAAGCATTGGAGAGCACGTACCCCACGCTCCCACACTCCTGGGAGCTTGGAAGCTCATAGGGAATGCTCCAAAATTGTCGGGAGCTTCAGCGGGTACTTTGGAGCTTTTCGGGAGCTTCACTGCAACAAATTTTGAAGTTTTGGCTACCTATTTTGAGCAATTTTTCACGTTTCAGCTACCTATTTTGAGCAGGGAAGGTACCATTTGTTTATTTTCTATGTAATACATGCCAGGTCAAGGGGCTGTATTGCATGAGCTCTGTAAAGCGACAGAGATGTGGAGATGTAGCAAAGGTTTCAACAAAATATGGACAGTTCCCAGTCATTCCTTGGCAGCTTCTGCTGCAAATCTTGAAGTTCAACAATTGCAAATAAGTCTACTCTCTTGAAGCCTATCTTAAAGCTTTAATCATAAGATTCAACGAATTACAGTGATGGTCAGAAAGAGAAAGAGTAGCGTGTTAGTTAGTTTCATTTTAAAAATTTCCAAACTTGAATTTCGAAGTTGAATATAATATAGCATTGCATGAAATCACATAATAATAGAGCAATAACAACCATTTTTCCGGTTTGGGAGTTCTGCATGTTGGCAAATTATTGATGGATTAATATTTTGATTTTTTTGGCAGTGTTTCAAAGTTCAATCTATTACATATTTCTTTGCAAGGACTTACATATTTCTTTGGATGGAAATAAATAAATAAATTTATTTTATTTTTAATATATATTAAATTTTATTATATTATATTATTTCTGCTCCCAACTTGATGTTTCTTGTAAATTTGGGCAAAGCCTGTAGTTGTGCTAGATACTTGTTTCCCCGTACCAGAAACTCGTGCAATATAGCATGAGAGCCTCATTGTAACATTCATCATGACTTGGATTGGATTTCTTCTCTTAAAGAGAATTCAGACCTGCAATTGATGGATGAATTGGAGTATTCTTGGTGCATTTTGATGTTTGGGTTATTGCTATCTTATCTTGGAGCTTCCTGTTTGAAAATGTGATGTATGGATATACTCTTTTTGTCATGTAACTTCTCTTTTATGCAAGTTTCCTCATTGATTTATGTCTAATGCATGGAATGCTATTTCATGATTTACTTGTGACCTAAAATTAATGCTAATTCATGAAACACTCGAAATCTTGATTCGTTGCATATGTTATTCATCTTGATAAGAAGAGCGAATGTTCCTAGGGGATTGGTTTGGGAATTGTTACCGCTCAAACTAGCAGAGGACCTAAAGGGTATTCCTAAATGGTCAAATGCTAGACCAAGGGCAACAAATGGAGACTTTAGCCCACTATCACCTCAGCGAAGGGTCCCTATTATTTACGGACTTTCACCGATGGGAGGAGAACCAATATACGGAGTCGCAAATGAAGGATAAATCAACAAATATGGATATAAAATGGCCCAAACAATCCCTTTCTAGAAGAGAGTCAAGAATGGAGCTTGCTTGCTTTCTAAGCAAGGTACAATATCTTCTAGGAGAAGGATGGGAGGATTTGAGGGTTAGGTTTAGGGAATATGATTTGTGAAAGAGTTTCCCAATCCCTAAAATCCTTATTGAAATCGGTATCTCGGATGGTTCTTGAAGAATTATCTTTCCAAAGGAATGGGACCACACAGGACCAAGTGGACCAAGCCTAGGTTAGGAGGTAAGGATTTAACAACCAATGATATTATTAACCCAGACAAGGAGGGGTAAGGATCAAAGAAAGGATTTTCACTTAAAGGTATTGAAATGATCCTATGAGGCACTAGCCTTGGGGATACTAGGGCAAAGTTTGATCTCGGAGCTAGGGCTTGGATTCTCTCACAACTCCATTGTCGGAATCGCTTCAAAATTGGAGGAGGCCTTCAGGACATACTAACGTAGGAGAGGCGAGGAGATAGAACTTTTTGGAGGGCTATTTGTCAGGAAAATGATGCCCTAGGTGACCCAATTTGGCTAGACCTAGGAAAAGGTGAAAAAGAGTTGATTTTTTTGGGTGACCACCTCTTGGTAGATCAATGCCTTAGTTTTGGGAGAATGGAGTGTATGATAAGTATGAATGACGACCTTGTTTCTTATTCAAGGAGGCCTTAAGATTACTTCGCTAGCCTTTTAGGGCAAAGGGGAGCAACCTTACAACTTTTATACTTTGACTTGGAAAAGGTGATGGCTTATCAAGATGAATTTGTTGATAGAATTATCCCTAGGAAATTTTATTCAAATTACATGGCCCATACATTGAGAGATGCTATATAGAGACAAAATTCCGCAATTTAAGCAGTAAATGCATGCAACAATTGGCCCTAAAAATAGCGAAAATCCCAATCCAATGTATGTGATAAAGTAAAACAAGAATAGCATTAAAAGCATGTATCTACATGTATTAGATATTGATTTGTGTAACTTGGGAGGTACTCCAAGCCTTAGGGCTCAGGGTTTGGAGGGAAAAGCACCACAAGGGCAACTTGTGGGCTTGGAACCCAAGTGTGGGGTTTTGCACCCATCGTGATTTGGGCCAAAACAATGATGGAGACATGATGCGTGATGGATGAGGATGATAGTGCTCAATGATACGATTCCAACGCATCGCGAATCGTCTGAATCTGAGTTGTTGTTAGAGAGAAATGAATTTTTGAAGTTGACTAGGTAATTATTGGTTACCATGTCATGTAGGCTTGGTGTAAAAGTGAGCCAATAGATGTGTCACTTCAAGCAAATTCGTGGAGCCTTAATGTCTATGAATTAAGGTTGAATTGAGGTCATTTAAGCATCCAACTTGGACAGTACATCCTCCAAAGGAGCTCTGAAATTCGGATGCCCTAGCCGCAACAAGAAAGGGTCAAAGACAACATGGGAGAAGTCTGATTTGGAGGCTGAGGAGTAGCGTGGGAGAGGTCTTCTTGGAGGCCGAGTTTTGGGCATGATTGCAGACCTTCTAAGGGTTGTTTGAGGGCTAAAAGGACAACTATTCTAGGGCTAAGATGCTGGGCTGTTAGGTCGAGGAGCAGAGGGACATACACAACTAGTTGAGGTGACTGTTGGGCATAGTTTGAGGAGGCCGAAAGCTACAACAAGCTGCTGCGCTAGGCCACAGGCCATAACAAGCAGCGAAGCCTGTTTCAAGGGCAACGTTGGGGTTAACAAGGCTTGTTTGAGGCAATGTGGTAGTGGAGGACTCTCTCTATGGAAGACTGCAGTCATTTGAGGGCTAGTATTGCTGAATGTGTGTTGGGTTAAGGGTTGCATATTGTGCCCTACCCAAAATTGCAGGAGCAACAAGTAAACAGTGGAGGACAGGAATATGTGGAAGAGTGTTGGGTCATAGTCTATGACCAAACTTGGATCAGAATTGGAGCAGCCTGTGGGAGCCAATTGAGAGGCTTATCTTGGTGATTGAGAGCCTCTTGTCGGAGCAAATCTTGCAGTGACAAGATAGGGTGTTATAGAGCTAGTTGGAGGGAAGCGAGTTGGCTACCCAAAATAGCCCTAGAGCAACATACAAGAAGGACTTGTTGGTGCATGATTGGGTGAAGTTTGCAGCCTAAAGAGAAGCAATTTGATGGACTAAAGTGACTACTAGATTGGCAGATTGGAGCTCGGGAATCAAGCCTACCCACAGAACAATTGATGAGCTCGTGTTCATTGCAGCAGACATGACTTGCAACAGTGATAGGAGGTAGCCCTCTTGGAGTCTTGAAGTGTAGTGGCCTTGATGGACTAAGGCATTACTAGTGAGCAGAACGGGAGTGAAGGACCAACGGGACAAGATACGACATAGAGGCTGCATCAACATTTGTCATTGTATCTTGTATACCATAGGCTGCCGTATTATTTAGAATTTGGTTTAATAATACGGAGATTGGGATTGTACATATTGTACAATTTTATTTAAAATTGTGTATATTGTTCCTATGTGATTTACTGCTTTATATTTCCGTTGTGCAAAGTAGTTTTATGATTGAGATGCTTGGTTTGGTAGCGTTAGTGATTTTAAGACTCTAACCTAGACCTAAGGTCATGGAAATTCAACGTGGTATCAGAGCATGTCTGAGCTACTTTGGAAATAGGTAAATCAAAGTTGCGCGCAGCGAAGTACAACGTGAGAGGGAGTTGGTCACATTGTGAGTGAAGGGTTCACTATAATGTCGAAGTTGCAGGCAGGTATCCGATATGAGGACAGGTTGGAGGGGTTGTCCAACTATATTCCATGGAAGGAAAGGATCAAGTTGATCTTGCAGGTCAACAGGATCTGGGATTTTGCTGAGAAAGAGATCAAGAAGCCAACCGACCCTAAGGAGCTGGAAATATGGGAAGATTTGGATGTGAGGGCGAGACTGATCATTCTAGATGGTGTGAGGGATGCCCTAATACCTCATTTGTCCGGGAAGAACACTGCACATGAGATGTGGGTGTCTCTTCAGAATTTGTTTAAGAATAAGAACTTGGTATTGGTATTGGAGGGAAAGTTGAAATCCACCAAGACATTAAAGTGTGAAAGCATGACCTCGTATCTGACAAGATTGTGTCAGGTCAAAGATGAGCTTGCTGCCATTAGTGTGATTGTCTCAGATGGAGATATTGAAAGATTGCCTTGAAAGGGTTCATCGAGGAATGGAAGCTCTTCATCAAAGGGATCATTGCCAGCGAGAAGCTGCCAAACTGGGATAGGCTGTTGGATGACTTCATTCAGGAAGAGTTGCGAGACGAGGATCTTCAGCTGAAGCAGAAAGCTTCAGATGATGATATGGCACTTGCATCACGAATGAAGGGTAAGCAAAAGAAGGACTTGAGTAAAGTCAAGTGTTTCAACTATGGCGAGATGGGACATTTTTTGTCGAGGTGTCCCATGAGGAAGAAGGGAAATGATGAGAAGAAGAAGGGAAAGCAGGTTGCCATTGTTGCCAATTCAACAAAGATGGACGATCTCTGTAGGAGACTAGAAGAGGAGGACTCTGCTATGATTTCTCATTTCTAGCAGAGTACTATCACGGAGGATGGACGGTACTTGAGACTCATATGACATGGTTGCAGGAGGTTTTTGAGACTCTAGCTGGATGGGACTGGAAGTTGCACATGGTGTTGGGCGACAAGAGTTAGTTGGAGATTCGAGGTTCAGGTGTTTTGCCATTCAGGATGGAGACAGGACATATGATGCGGGTCTAAGATGTAATGTTTTTACCAGGACTCAAATATAGCATGATTTCCATCTCGATGATCGAGAGGAAAGGGTTTGAGGTCTTGTTCCAATATTGGAAGGCAAGACTCAGGCTCAAAGGCTCTAAGTTCAATGGGATTGTACTCGGAGTTAGAGAGCATGGTCTCTACAGGTTGACAACCAAGGCTGTGGATCATGGAAAGAAGCAGGTGGAGTAGGTGCAGGTTCCAGAGAAGCAAGAGTAGATGTAGGCTTCAGTGGAGAAGGTATAGGTTCCCGAGAACAAGGAACACTTTCCCGAGAAGGTCCAAGTTTCAGAGACTCAGAGGGAGTCTAGTTTGAGAGGGAGCTTGCAGATTCAGAGGGAGACTCTGCAACCCAAGAAGAGCGCATGGTCAGTGGTGAGCAAGGGTGCTCCTACAACTGCCAAGAAGGAATCATGGAAAGAGTGGAAGACGTTACAAGAGCAGAGGGACATATGCAACTAGTTGTGGTTAACTGTTGGGCATAATTGGAGGAGGCCGAAAGCTACAACGAGCTGCTGTGGTAGGCCGTAGGCCATAGCAAGCAGCTAAGGCTGTTTCAAGGGCATTTTTGGGGTTAACAAGGCCTGTTTGAGGCAGTGTGGCAGTGGAGGGCTCTCTCCAAGGAAGAACGCAGTCATTTGAGGGCTAGTATTGCTGATTGTGTATTGGGTTAAGGGCTGCATATTGTGCCCTAACCAGAACTGCAGGAGCAACGAGTAAATAGTGGAGGAGTGTTGTGTCATAGTCTATGACCAGACTTGGATTAGAATTGGAGCAGCCCGTGGGAGTCAATTGAGAGGCTTATCTTAGTGATTGAGAGCCTCTTGTCGGAGCAAATCTTGCAGTGACGAGATTGGGTGTCATAGAGTTGGTTGGAGGGTAGCGATTTGGCTACCCAAAGTAGCCCTAGAGCAACAGACAAGAAGGACGTTGTTGGTGCGTGATTGGGTGAAGTTTGCAACCTGAAGAGTAGCACTTTGATGGACGAAAGTGACTGCTAGATTGGCAGATTGGAGCTCGGGAATTAGGCCTACCCAAAGAATAGTTGATGAGCCCGTGTTCATTGCAGTAGACGTGACTTGCAACAGTGATAGGAGGCAACCCTCGTAGACTCTCGAAGTGTAGTGGCCTTGATGGACTAAGGCACTACTAGTGAGTAGAACGGGAGCGAAGGACCGACATGACAATATACGACATAGAAGCTGCATCGACATTTGTCATTGTATCTTGTATAACATAAATTGTTGTATTATTTAGAATTTGGTTTATTATAACAAAGATTGGGATTGTACATATTGTACATATGTGATTTACTGCTTTATATTTCCGCTGTGTAAAGTAGTTTTACGATTGATATTCTTGGTTTGGTAGTGTCAGCGATTTTAAGACTCTAACCTAGACCCACGATCGTGGAAATTCAAGATTAGAACATATCCAACCATCTACAATTTGACAATAGAGAAGCTCCAAGATAAGATAAACCAAATCGAAACATCAAAATTCATCCATAAAGCTCTAATTCATCCTCCCAAGAAAAAGTGCGAAATTCTCAAGATAGAGAAGAGATCCAATCGAAAGTGATGATCAACAAATGAACTCATCTCACTTGTATTTATACACTAATGGGGAGTTCAAATTAGTCTCCTAGGCCTACATAAGCCCCCAAAATAAAATAATGTGCTAATAATCTAACTTTTGGTGACAAGCCCACCAAACTAACTCACAAATGAAATAATAGGCCTCTTAAGAGGTTGGATGATGAGTAATACATGTCGTAGGACCCTCTAAGTGGCCTGATGAGGTCCATAAGTGCCATAATGAGGAATAGGACCCTCAAAAGTAATGGACTAAATTGGGAAGATGTATCGTAGACACCATTTGTTGTTCTTCCATCCCTAATTGCAAGGATCACTAGCTATCTAAGAAATCGTATTCGTCCAACCCTTGCCTCATGTCCCAAATCCCACGAATCAGGCATTTCTCTAGGACACATGTCCGATTCTCATGTCCATCATAACCTGGAACATGGGATTTGAAGGGCATGCAAATCCGAAGATCATGTCCATTGTGTCCGGATTTTGGGACACGTGTCCCACAGAAATGTGTGCTGTGCGACCTTTAAAACCTGATTTGGGATCATTTGTTAGTCGTTCTTCAGTGTCTCCCTTGCTATGGGTGTGTGGGAGCTTTTAGCAAAGGGTTTGGGAGCATTTTGGAGGTGATTCAAGCAACAATAAGTGCATTTTGCTTCTATTTTTTTGGATTTTTGCTACAACAGTTTGCATGTCCATTTTTTTACAAGTTTGTGCATTTTATCCTTATTTTTTTATAGCATTCACAACTCAATCAAGGGAAGCAAGGAAGGGGCAAATGAATGGGATGAATGTCCCTGTTGGTGATGCCCCTCCTGTTTCAATTTCATCAGGGTATGCAAGTGTTCCCTCTATTGGAAGTGGGGCTGCAACAACAACATCAAATGTTGAGGGAAGAATAAATTTAGAAAGACAACGGGCTCAAGAAAACACATATCCCTTGTGGAAGTATGTCACAAGAGATCAAGGGATAGTAAACAAGTTGAAGGGAGGAGACAATGTTGCTTGGAAATGCAAATATTGCTACAATTATTTCAAGAGCACCTATTACCATGTGAAAGCTCATTTGTTGGCCTTACCAGGTTGTGGAATTGGAGCATGTACACATGTGTCTTTAGTTAACAGGAAAGAAATGGAAAAATAGGCCAATGTTGGTGTGGCAAGGGTGGCTGCATCATCTAAAAAAAACAAGAATAATGATCCCCTTCTATTCTTGAGGAAAAACATCAACAAATTTTCATTTGAGAGTTTTTGTGGGGGTGTGGGTCAAGCAACAAAAAAAACGGTCGTGGCACTTGGTCCAATGGACAAGATTTTTCAGGAAGAGATGGGAAGAGCTTGATCTCACCATTTCATTCTTTTTCTATCAGAGCTTCATATCCTTTAATGTTGCATGCTCACCTTTGTTTCTTGAGATGTGTCAAGCTCTAACTTAAGGGGCTCCATTAGGGTATGTGCCTCCTGGGTTAGAGAAGCTTCGAACCACATTGCTGACTAAGGTAAAGAAAGAGGTGGACAAAATGCTTGAGCCTATTAAATCAACATGGCCAACATTTGGGGTTAGTATTGTTTCTGATGGATGGACAGATCCAGCATGCTACTCGCTCATCAACTTCATGGTGTCTTCTTTGAATGGGGCATTTTTCTTCAAATCAGTAGATGCACTTGGACAATACAAGGATGCACAATATATTGGTGAGTTGTTCATTAAAGTTATTGAAGATGTAGTTGTTGATTTTGGTGTGCAAATCATTACAGACAATGCACCTGTTTGCAAGGCTATTGGAATGATTGTAGAAGCTAAATATCCACAAGTATTGTCCATTCCTTGAATTTAGCACTTAAATCTATTTCTTCTGATGTGCTTTTGGATTGGAAGTACTATTGAGGATGCACGACATATCCGCAACTTTGTACAACATCGTACAAATGCCCTCACAATCTACAAGGAGTACACCCATCTATCATTGTTGAAGATTGCAGATACATAGTTTGCCTCTTCATTCATCATGTTGAATAGTTTGAGGGAGGTCATGACCATTGTTGGGGCCATGGTTATTTTAGAGTTTTGGGCTCTTGGAGAAAGACAGATTAAGCAATCTTAAAAAGAGTCAAGGACACAATGTTAGATGATGCTTGGTGGGAGGGGGTAGATATCACTATTAAGATCATGGACCATATCATTGCTTTGCTACAATTTGCAAGTTCATGCCAAGCCATCATATGAGAGGTTTATGAGGGATGGGATTCCATGATTGAGTCCGTGAGGACCATTGTTTTTCGGAGTGAGTGCCTTGAGTATGACATCATCAAAGGCCTTCTTCACCACAATACATGATATTCTTGTTAGTAGATGCGACAAGAATTGCACACCTTTGAATTGTTTGTCTCGCTCATTGAACCCAAAATACTACAACCATGAGTGGCTGAATGGTGGACCTTCTTGCATATTCCCTCCTCACATGGACGATGAAATTTCATAGGGCAGGAAGGATGCATTGAGGCGGATATTTCAAGATAGAGCATCCCTTGATGAGATGGAGGATGCCTTTGCAAAGTTTCCACTAGCACTGGGCGATTTGCAAGCTATGATGTGATTGGAGTCGGAGGGCTAAGAAGCCCTATTCTTGGTGGGCAACTCATGGGACAACAAGCCCTCCTCTACAACAATTAGCCATGAGGCTCCTCTCTCAGGTGACTTCATCGTCTTATTGCGAGAAGAATTGGAGCACATATGGGAATTTGTATAGTGTCAAGAAGATAAGGCTTGAGCAGTCCAGGGCAGAGATAATGATGTATGTACACACCAACCTTCATCTTATTTACGAGCAGAGGGATGAGTGGTTGAAGGGAAAGACAAAGATGTGGGATGTCTTTCCTGATGATATGGGTTTGGACAACAGTGTTGAGTTGGTATTGGCCAACTTGGATTTTAATGACCTAGTGCTAGAGCTTGTCACTTTTGATGATGGTGATACTCTTGAGGGGTCATCCTCCACACTAGTAGATGTAGAGATTACATTAGATATGGAGGAGGAGGATGCAACAAAGGAGAGCAATGGTGACCATGACCGTGATGCTGATTTTGATGATGATGATGATGATTGATGATTCTTGAGCTACCTACTACCTTGTAATTTTTTTGTCTTTGCTATTTCTATTTTCCATTGGCATTGCTACTACGGTCTACACATTTTGATTTTGATGACTTAATGAGAAAATTGTAGTTTATTGTCTTTCTCCCATTGGATCATTGATGAATCTGTCACAATTGTATTTGTATGCAATATACATAATGTTACTTTGTAGAACTTACAAATTTTAAATTTACAATGTATAATCTAGATCTATGTCTAAATTTGTATCATGAATAAGAATTTGTGTAAGAAATATCTATTTAGTATTAATTTTTAATATATATATATATATATATATATATATATATATATATAATAATATGTAACGTGTCCTGTTCTGGGGGGTCTACATGCTCATGTGAGGTGAACTTAGATGGCCAGTGTTTAAGAACGATGATGAAATAAATGATTTCCTCCAAAACCAAGATGAGTCACATGTGAAGGAAGAGGATCTAATCAATGAACAACACTTCAATAGGGATGACTACAATATAACCAAACCCAAAAGTAACAATTTGTCTAATACTGTCAACCTCAACTTGGGAACGAAATCGTCCCCTCAAGTAATTAAGATTGGAAAAGGTTTAACTAAAGAAGATAGGAATGAGTTTGAAAGATTGCTAAGGGAACTCAAAAATGATCTTGCCTCGTCAGATGATGATTTGAAAACATACAACCCAAAGATCATACAACACACTATCCCTCTTAAAGAAGGGGCCAAGCCCGTCAGACAAAAGTTAAGACGAATGAATCCCAAACTTGCCCCCTTAGTTAAAGAGGAGCTTCAAAAGATTGTTGATGCAGGGAGAGCTTCAAAAGATGGTTGATGCATGGGGAGCTTCAAAAGATGGTTGATGCAAGAATTATTGCTCCCGTTCGTCATTCCTCTCGGGTTTCTAACCCTATAATCACACCTAAGAAGGCTGGTAACATTAGGATGTGTTGTTAAATTTGGCAGCTTGGGGGAAAATTCCCTCCTTTGGACAACCTTCCTCATCAAGAAAGTTCCCCTCTAGCCCTAGGAAGAATTTAATTTGGTTAAAGAAACATATATTTTTAATATGGAAACCTGCATGTGCCCAAAAAGACAGGTTGGCCATAAGGAGAAATTGGGTACCCTTAGAAACCTATAAACACAAGTCAAGTGACCCTCATTTGGACATCATCATCAAGCATCTTCTTCTTCTCTCTTCTTTGGTTTTGGCTCACACAGGTCTAAGAATCTAAAGTTGGTTTGCGGATATTGGTTCGTTTAGGTCATTGTTGCACGAAGCGGGGACGTGGAAGCGCCATTTTCCAAAAATCTAGGAAGCGAAGCGTTTTCTATATATATATATATATTTATATTTTTTTTGCATTTATATTCAAAACAAACATCCCAGATACCAAATTAGTTGTAGAAGACATGAAAACATGCATACTTTTTCATAAATCAAGATAGATATGGCATCCATGATTCCATTGTTGTTACTAGTATGTATATCAATGATTAATAATTCGAGCATCAAACATCTATATTTTAGCAATTAGAAACATACATCAAATTTTTAAGCATATTATAAAACATAAAACGTTTAAGCATATTATAAAACATAGAACATAGAGCATATTATGATTTATCTAGCAAGTGAGCAACTGTCAACATTTGTCATGTCCAAAATTCAAATAATAATGTTTACAAAATCGGTCACTTGGTCACTGCCAAGACAAAAAGGTTCAAATTCACAAGCCTACAAGTGTAATGATTAATCTATGACAAAAGTAGTAAATTGTGAATATATCTACTAATCTCTCCTCCTTTCACCACGAAGAGAACATGGCGTTGGGCCTCCACGTGGTGGCAATGAAGAAGATGGTGCCTGTGGAAGTTGTGGCACTGAAATTGATGAAGACGAACCCCCTGCTATTGGTGTTGAACCATGGAACCTAGGAACTAAGGGACCAGATGGGGGTGGCATCTCAACTCGATCATCATCATCCTGGAATCGCTCAAAAAATTCATACAAAAAATAAACCAATAGTTAATAAAAAAAAAAATTAGAAACATGAATTAGAGAAATGCTTTATAAGCAAAATTCATACCACAATGGACATACCTAGATAAGAGCATCCTCTAATTGCTCTAATTGCAACACTCCATCCTCCAAATTGGGCTCCTCTGGATTCCTATCCCAAATCTTAAGGTCTTTATTAGTCTTTGCATCATCACAGTAATGGGACAACAATCGCAAGTTGTAATGAACATAAACCAAGCTCTCTACCCGATCTAAACGCAACCTGTTCCTTTTAACATTGTGGATGAAAGAATAAGAGCTCCAACACCTCTTTGCAGAAGAAGTGTTTACCACGTGTGATAGCACCGAAAATGCCAAAGTCTGTAGAAGTGGAGTAGCCCCTCCGTGCATGTTCCACCACTCAAGAGAAGAAAAAGTCTCTCAATCTCTAATTGCATGCATGCTCCGAAATGGATAGTGTTAAGCGTATAGTTGCTCAACTATCTCCGTACCATGGCAACCTCCTCCTCATCAGGGACTAATTTACTCAATGCAATCATATATTTTTTGTGAACCTCTTGATCTTGGTGCGGTTTTCTCTTGCTTCCCCCCCAAGGTGCCAGTGTTGAAAGCCATGATGGATGATAATATTTAGGTGTCAAAACATATGCTAATGCATGTAATGGAACATTTAGCATTTCCCATCGGTTCTCCACCTCTGCTCGAATATAATTGTACAAGGTGATATCTCTAGGCTCAGCAATGTCTTTAATCTACCCCAACATGCTATCCATTTGCTCATACACCTCCCCAATTATTGGTCGATCTGAATCTCCAAACTTGATCATGTAATAAATTGGTTTGGTGAATTGCAAAACATATTTAACCTGTGACCAAAAGTACATGTCATGAATAGTGCCCTTGGCTACATTAGCACCATCTTTATCAGTGTTAATTTCATCCCATGTTTCAGCACACACCATATTAGTTGAAGCTTGTCTCACCTTCACTAGCTGCCTAAAGGTGAGGTAATAACTAGCAAATCTTGTCTTTGCAAGTTTAAGCAACTGCAACTTGAAGTGCCATAGAAGTAGTTACCCTTGTATGCCCTGCGATGAATTTAATGAGTTGTTTCCCTCTCCTGTAGAGCTCATTAATCCACTCACATTCTTTATGCTTCACAATATCGTGCATCAAAAGGTTGAATGTGTGAACCAGGCACCCATACCAAAAGATGTGTCGATGAGTATGCTCAATAATTTTTCCTGCTGCCTTACAATTTGCTGCGTTATCTGTGATCACTTGAAGCACATTATACAGACCAACTTCTTTGATTGATTGCAATAGGAGATATGCAATGTTTTGGGAAGATGCACTGATGGAGGAGGAGTCATGACATGTAATAAATACTGCACCACTAGCAGAAACACCAGGAACATTTATCAAATGTCGGTTTCTATTATTTGTCCACCCATCTGATACAATGGATACCCCACAATCTACCCACTCATTTGTAAAACGTGTCAAAGCTCTTTGAACCTTTGCTTTTTCTCTTTCTAATAACAGTGTTCTATCTTTCTCATAGTTGGGGGACTTGTATCCTTTTGGGGCTTCATTGATGGCCTTTACCATTTCATGCCAATAGGGAGAGTGAAGCACATCGAATGGTACACCGCAAGCACAAAGAAATCGGACTATCTTTCCACACACATCGTCCCTCCTAGCAACATTAAGGAAATCCCCTATTGTTCTTTTACCTCCAGAGCTTCCAGAAGTACCATGATGAGATGAGCTACCAAATCTAGAGGTTGCACTTGATTTAGAATGAGTTTTTTGTTTCTTGCTTTTTTGTCGTGCAACCTCCTCTATTTGGATGTATTTTCTTCTTTGTTCAGCTGAAATGTTTGGGCAAATTTGTATCTCCACAACACCCTTTTTTTATTACTGTCCATCACCCCACAAAATGCCTCCTCACACGGGTATATGAACCACTAAATGGTTTTCCTCCATGACAACCATGAGGGCACACAAATTTGTAGCTTCCACCACCCTTTCCCCCTTCAAGTTTGCTCACATAGTTCCACAAGGGTGTTAATGCAGCGTTCCCCTCTAGTGTTTCAGTGTCCCCTTCAGGTTTAACTTCATCCCCTTCCTCTTCAAACCCCTCCTCCTCATCATACATTGGGTCACTCATATTGGACCACTATGCTCTTGTTCTTCTTTCCTTCTATTCCTACTTCCCCTTGCCATCATTAAAACCAAAAGTGGAATGATACATAGAAGCCAAAATAACACCATCTTGGAATATGGATATAGGTGGTGGTCAACCTACAACTAAATGAGCAAGTAGAAAGAATGGGAAAGAGTAGAAGAGGGAGGAGAAAAATACAAAAAAAAAATGTCAAAAAAATAAGGTAGTTGGGGTTTGCACTTATCTCTTTAGCTCTTGTAGATGGAAGTCCTTCAAGCTCCTCCTCCTTCACTCCTCCAAGCTCTCCTCTCCTCTTTTCTCTTCTCCTCTCCTCTCTTCTCTTCTCCAAGCTCTCATAAGCTCAATGTGAGAAAATGAGAGATGACTGGGGGATTAAATCCCTTCATTTCTCACCCTAACCCAAGCTCAATGTGAGAAAATGAGAGATGACTGGGGGGTTAAATCCCTTCATTTCTCACCCTAACCCAAGGTGGACCCACCCCAACCTTTAAAAATTAACAAAAATTAAAAAAAAAGAAAAAAAAACAACGATTTTTTTATGCGCACGGCGGAAACGGCGGAAGTTGTACGAAATTTCTCGTGATCTGTATGCTTCGGACTTTGAAGCGGCATGCTTCGTACGGCCGAACCGCCGTATGAAGCGCGTTTCCGAGTCACACGCTTCCAAAAATTCCAGGAATCGTGTTTATCAGCCCGAAACGCGCTTCGTACTCCCCCATGCATCCGTACAGATCGCGGATTAGGGTTTTGATCCGGGAGGGGGGACGTTTCTTGCAACATTGCTTCAGGTCCAAAATTGCATTATCCAAAGGTTAGGGCTTTAGTTTGTAATCATAGGGTTGACACAAGAAATTTTCGGTTGTAGCCACACACATACAAGCTCTGTATATGGCCAGAACGTTTCAGTCGTGTTGCACTCAAATTGTCAAGGTTCTAAGGAAGCGAAGGTACAAATTTTTTCAACACAATGAGATCACATATCAGCAATCCATGTGTCATGGTTATCCCATTCTGCAAGTTATGTAATGTAAATGATCTTAGTAAAACCTTGAGTCTGTGTAACAATCTAGGTAAAACTATAATTTTGATGACAAATTCCATCTTAGGAGGTTTTTTAACCTCACTGATTACCTGTGTTTCTAGACACAATTAATCATAAGAGTTTTTTTCCTTCAGTGTAAACCCTAAAGCTAGGTTGAAATTTATTGTCGAATTATTAGGTGAGTCCTAGTGTTTTTAATCAAGTCTAATGTAAAAGTGATTTGGGAATAATTTAAGCTAGTTGGCTTAATTATTTTTATTAGAAATCACTTGGTTTACTAGATCATATTGTGTTGCAGATGGGTTGTGTGCCTTGAGGGGCTAAGCCAAGTGTGTATTCCCTCTTGGAGTCTTGTAAATGAAAAATCTTATGTATTAGAGGGATGGAAAAATAATTAAATCCCCTCATGTGTAAATTAATTAATTTTTTTCTGGCAAAATAAAATTGAATCCTAAGCCAGAAAATTAATTAATTAGGGTGAAATTTAAATTATCATAGGAAAATAAATTCTCCAAATGGAAAAATTCGTGGGTTGTAAAATAGTCAAATTTTAAAGGTTCTCCACTAAGGGAATAGTGTATATTTCAAGAAAATTTGGACCCTTGGACCTTGGTGGTTAAGTAAGTCAAATTTTTGAGGAAATTACCGCAAAATAATTAATTTTGGGTTAACAAAAATCTAATTAAATGATAAATTCGAAAATTCCTCATAAATAAAAAATCAGGGGCCAAGATTAAAAGATCTTGAAGTGTTTATCAACGACCAAGACTATTTTGACAAGGAACAAAGAAACTAGTTGTTATTTTTCCATTTGGAGGATTTATTTATAAATTAGACAGTCAATTGAGGCTCTAGTCATCTTGATCTCTGGCTAGAATATTGCTGCTGAAGCATTTTTGTAAACTATTGTCCCACTGGGAACTATTTTTTCTGCTATAATAAAAGACTTTGGGGTGCAACTCGAGGTGTTCTTGTTCATTGATTTGTGGTATGTATTGACTACGGGCTTCCTATGTTGTGCTTTATGTGATTATTTTGAGATAATACATAGTGTTTGCAGGTACTCAATCCTTGGTCTCCAAGTTCACAGACTGTGGGCAAGGATCATTTTGCTTGGATCCCTAGTTTTTATATAGTGGATTAAATCTTTGCTAAGGCTATAGTGAGCATAAATTTTCTAAAGCATTTCTAGTCATTCTTCAAAGGAAAAATATTATAAAAATTATTCTCTCAAAATTCATTGAAAATCCCTTGTATAATTTGTAAAATAATTTTGTAATTTTAATTGTAAATTATTTTTCTAACCTGGGTTGGAGTTTTTAGATTTATTTTGTATATATTTGTGGTTTGGGTGTTGTATTTTTATTTTTTGCAAGTTGGATCAAAGAATCAAGTGAAGAAAGAGTTAGATCTAGGCCCTTGAGGGTGAGATCTAGTCTCTAGACAAATTTTGTAGAGCTATTCACTGAAAATTTCATAGCAAAATTTAGATCTGAGGAAGAATTTTTTTCGAGATAAGGGTTTTACTTTTCAACCCTCTCGGGAGGAGATCCAGCCCCTCCAAGTCCAGCGCTAGCCTCCTAGGCTTTAGCGTTAGCGTTTTCTCCTCTCGTGTTAGCTTTTTTGGCCTCTCTGAAGCAGGCCGTGAGGCCTAGTGGCCTCAACCTCCTCTTCTTCTCCCTGCGCAGAGGGGTTTATCCCACTTTTGGGCTAGCTGTGGCCTTTTTTGGCCTTGGCCTCCCTTTGGAAGGCAAGACGACAACCCTAGAGGGTTTGCCATGGGCTCTTAGCCCCTGAAATCCTCAACATCCCCCTTATAGCCTCCTCCTCTGCCAGTGTCCAGCCTTTGAGCCCCAGCATTGCCTTCTTGTGGCCTTTTCCAGCTTTTTTGACCCCTGATCTATCATTCCAACCACTTTATCCCCAAACGCTGGCCTTCTTTGGCTTAGTGTTGGCTTCTCTTGGCCTCTTTTGCACTAATTTTCCCTAAAACCCTCTTCTGATTTTTCAGCACTGAATACTTAGTGGTTTGCAGGTTTAAGGTCTCAAAAATCATATTTTTTAGGTGGCAACTTGATCCTAAAGTTTCAACAAATTTCGACCAAGGGATCTTCAAGGCCTTTGGCCTAAGGTTTGACCTCTAAACCCTAAGTTTATCTCTGTTTTATTACAACGATTAAATCAATAAGAAATAAGTCCTAAAATCACAAGCTACATGATCAAAATTGTTTAGATTTGCAAAATTTTCATTTTTATGAATATTGGCCACTTGGGCACCTTAGATCTAGCCTAGATCTAGTTTTTAAGCTTGCTAAAATTTACTGCATCACTAAAAAATTCAGATCTGAATTTTCTGAAGCATTTTCTTAATTAGGGTAAAAAATTTTCAATTTTCAATTTCTAGCAAAATTTTACTATTTTTAGGGATTTTGGGCATTATTTTTAGTATTAATAGCTTACTGATCTGTCCTTGGTTTACTGGCGTGATAAACATATCAGTTATGAAATTTGTTGATGATTCTTTCAAAGACAATAAAAATTGAAATTTTCAAGTTCTAGTGAATTTTCGCCATTTGTGGGCATATTTGTCATCTATTTTTGGTATCATTAGCCTGCTGATGTGTGGTTATTTATTGTTGTAATTAATATTTTAGATCTCAAAATTTACCGAAGAATATATCTTAAGAAGGCTAACATATCTATTTTTTTCAGTTAGTCAAGCTACTTGGCAATTGGGCATATTTTGGCAAAGCATAGGCATTATTGGATTAACATTTTCCTACTGTTGTCATAACTTGTTTACTACTGTCATAATTATTTTCACTGCTGTCATAAATTTGTTTACTGCTATCATAATAGTAACTTACTGCTCATCGAAAGATCATAGGAACATAAAAGTGCCTCAGTGTTTTCATATTCTGTTCCTAGCATTTATATTGTGAAAGTGACTAACATTTTGTGTCCCTTGTGATTTTACATGCTATAAAAATTTATATTTCACTCACTTAAAGCACTTAAATCTCTTGGGAATATTGACATTAAGTAATAAGATCACTTATAATCTTGTTTTACATCTTTGCTAATTGTGATTTGCATCTTGATTGACAAGTGGATAAGTTGGTTTAATTGGTTAAACATCTTGTGGAAATTTCTTGAAGATTGCACTTGTATCTTTTAGCATTTGTCTTGTTTAAGATTGTATCTTAATATTGTTAAGTACTCTTGCTTTAAGATAAATTCACAATAAGTACTTAAAGTAACACAAACAATATTAACCCAAGATAACTTCACTTGTCATCTTGCATCAAGCATACTAAGTCTAGATTGCATTAATAATTTACCTCCTAGCATAAGCTAGGTTGATAGAAATATAGGGCAACCCTTCTCATCTAGCTTGAGGGGCCTTGACAACTCTTCAGTGGTTAACACGATGACCTTGTAGTCGTCAGAGCCATAGTCTCTGCAGCGTCGGAGACATCGAGTGATAGGAGCACAACATAAGGTATCGTTAATCAGGCCCTGGCCTGCTTCCTATTGGCCTCCTTCCCACAACCTACCTTGGAGCCCAACTTCAAAATAGTAAAGGGAAGGCTTTATTTAGATCACTGCATCACACATAGGTCATAGGACTTGCATATCATTTAAGTTAGTCAATCATCTCAGGCAGCGGGTGTCCATCCAATCATTTGGTTCCAATTTACTATAAGCAAGAATTTGTGACTCCATTAGGGCACTGGTCTCCAAATCTAGTCGAATTAATAACCTTACTTAAATTCAACTAGGTGGCTAGGCCACTCGTCCGTGTCTCCCAAACAAGTTGGTTTCCAACTTGTTTTCCTTCATCTCATTCCATAGGGACTACCCCCATAGCCTGCTATTGGGAGACAACTAGAACAGAGTGGGTGGGAATCAGAATAACAACCGTCATCCTGAGCATTGTCACGATGCCTATACAATCTGGGTGACAACAAGTGGCATGCATGATCTATCTCTCTGTGCAACTGGATCCAAGGTTTCATTTAACAAGTGATCGTAGTTGACCACAATTTATCGCAAGCCCCAAAAATATATTGTTGCTAGGCTCATATTTTGGATATTGTTTGGTTGCTTTGCTAGATAGTTTTGTGATTGAAGATTTGAATCATTGTACTCTCCCTCTTTGTTGAACATTTTATGACAATCTAATAAGAAGAAGAATTTGAAAGGATTTTTCCCCTTTTGGGGTTTTTCCCTGGTCTTTGACCAAACCTAGTCTCTTATTTGTCTCTTATTGTTCATTGCATTTACTGTTCAATCTACTTACTGTTCAATTTACTTATTGGAAGATTAAATTGTTTTGAAAGATTGCTAACTAAAGATAAGGATTGGGTTGAAGTGATTGTAACAACATAGAACAATGGGAAAATTAACATGGTATTAGAGTCGAGGTGAAGATAAGCCCAAGAAGACAAGGATCAAAAAAGAAATCACTCTTGGAAAAAGTTGAAGAAGCCTATTAGGGTTTGGTCGAGATGTCTATGTCCTTCAAAGAAAATGAAAAGTTGGGTGACTCATATCACTTTGTTGCTTGGAAGATCAGGTTTGAAATCATAGTAGAAGACAATGATGTTTTGGAATACATTCAAGGAAAAGTACCTGAGCCTCCACAGAATGCTTTCGCTGCTGCTAAGAACAAGTACAAGAAAGGTGAGTTGAAAGCAAAGAAAATTATAGCTGTTGGTTTACAAGATCATTTATTTGCTTATGTTGGAAATTTGAATAAGTCTAAGGACATGTATGATAAGTTGGCCGACATGTATGAAGTCAATAATTTGAATGAGATCATCTCCTTGAAGGATCAACTCAAAGATATGAAAATGAATAAAGTAGTGTCTGTGTAATCCTACATTATGAGGATATCTTGACTCATAAATCAATTGCAAAAAGTTGGGGAAATTGTATCTAATAGGTAATTGTATCTTCAACTCATTCATTCTGATCTTTGTAGACCTATGCCAGTGCATTCTCTTGGTGGTCATCTCTACTACATCATATTCATCGATGACTTGTCGAGGAAGACATGGATATACTATTTGAGGCACAAGGACGAGTCCTTTGATATGTTCAAGAAATTCATTGCACTGATAGAGAATCAAGCAGGGAATAAAATCAAGGTCTTCAGGTCCGACAATGGTGGTGAGTACATTTCAAATGAGTTCATTGACTTCTATAAGAAGGAAACTATTGTGCCCTACAATCTCGAGCAAAGTCGAGTGGCTGAAAGAAAAAACAGGTCTATTGTGGATTTTGCCAAGGCTGTGATGCATGATCGAAAGTTACCAAAGTTCCTTTGGGGCGAAGTAACAAATACAACGTATTGAAGAATCAAGGGCAGTTATGTATAGTAGGATTCTTCTAGACTTGATAAAAATTTGTGAAACAGTTTTTCAATTTATCTTTGTTAGGTTGATCTTCTTCTTCTTCTTATTAGTGTGTGTGTTTACCTCATCAAACTGCTACCAAAACACAAAAAACAAGAACACAAGATGTTGGATCTCTGCCAGGGCAAAACTTCTCTCTCTTAGGGAGGAAAACCCTTTCCTAAATTTCTCTTATTGAAGCTTCTATTGATCAATGCCAAACCCTAGACCCTTGACAAGAAGATCCTCCAAGCACAAGTCAAGCCCTTTCAAGATCGCTTTCTCTTGCAACACTTTGCCTGCTTCTTCCGGCACTTCATCTTTCTCCTTTCGACACTTTGTTCTTCTTCTTCTGACAACTGTAGAAACCCTAGATGGTATGCCCTAGAGTGATCCTTGTATTTTTTCTTCCTTCGCTTAAGATGGAACCTTTCTAACTTAAGAAGATGAACTTGTCACCTCCCAATCGGACCTTCTTTTCTTCACGAAGATTGCAGAATTAGAGCAGGCGTAACACAAACCTAATTCTTCACATGTGTGAGGGGATACCTTCAGAGAAACTATGTTAGATTCCTTCTTCTTCCTTTACTTGTGTAGCCTTCTTTCTCGCTTGAATGAGAGGCCTTATAGGCACCCTTTTCTAGCCCAAACACTTCTCCTTTATGAATGCAATAGGAGAGCTTGATATGATAGTAGAATAGCCTTCTTGCCTTTGCATGTGTGACTGCAATTAGCCCTAGAACAGCGCCCAAAAATTACTTTACTTCCTTCCTTCTTTGCTGCACTTGGAGACCTCTTTCCTTGACTTCTTTGTATCCTTTACTCGTCCTCTTTCTCGCTGATTTCAGATATGATATGATAATACTTTTTGGAGGTTGAATGGCTCCTTATATAGGAGTCTGTCTCCTTCTTTTAGGCCAACTTGAGGTCGACATGAAGCCGACTTGCTCTATATAATTCAGATTGCTTCTTTTGATGGTGCCAATGCTTGGAGGAGGCATGTCTTCTTATGACTCTAATACATATTATTACGTAGTGTAACAAGCCCATAAGGGTCTTTAATAAATACATTGACTCTTTGACTTCCTAGAAGCACTTAAATATGTGCTTGACATAATCAATGAGCAAGGAACTCGTTGTTGTAAATAACAAAAATAGTATTTCTTTTTCTTTATAAGTACAAAGATCAAAATTTCATTTATGAAGACCGAACCTAGTTACACTTTCTTTAACACTCCCTCTTAACTAGGGAGGTATTCATAAATCATTACAAGGTCTTTGGCTATTTTTCAATCTTGAAGAATTCACATAAGAGAAACTAGATTGGAAATCCATCTGTTGTAGCATCATAGTAACCAACATTGTTCATAGCAAGGCCTTGACTAACAACTCTATCTCTCATAAGATCGGAGCACAATGTTGGCGAGACTAATGACTTATAAACACCTTAGTCATTGTCTCTCAAGGTACATACCATTGTTATCTAAAATTAGCAATAGGTAATAGGTTTGCAGTGCCAAGAGATTGTTGGTGTTCTCATCACCTCCCTATTCGAGTACATGGTTCGTGCACTCTACTAAGAGCTCATGTCTTAGTTGGAGCCAGATGTTACCCACCACTCGTGGGTGACCCCTATAGGAGGATTGTTCTCCTAGTGTTGTCTTCAGCTGGTAGACAACAACCCGTTGTAGCCTTTTGATAGCTCGATGTGAGACTATTATCCACCACTTGAGCTAGCCATAGTGTCGCCTCGCTCATCTATCATGATCTTATGTTTGAAGGTGGGCCTTCCAATCCCGAAGGTATGACTTTTCATTATGTAATTAGGTGTTTATGCTTGCTTTTCTTGGGCGCATTTGGGCATGGATTAGTGGGGCGATTCGGTGGAAAGCACGGGCGTTGACTATATGCTTGTTCCCGTACCTTAGCTTGGGGGTTAATCTCGTATCCTTGTCCCGTGGGATCTCCTTTATTGGCTATTAGCTATAGGCATGGAAATACATGGGAAATCTTGATTTTGGTTGTGTGGTCCCGCTTCCCGATACGAAGTATATCACACCCCTCCATTCAATACAAATCCTTTTCACTTTTTCCCATCTGAGTTGATATTTTTCCATTGGCTCGACAAGGTGTTAGCCTCTGCTTCGCCTTGTTCACACCTTGGGTCGGGCCTGGAAAATCCCCTGGAGTTTGATGTAGCTAAAAGAAAGATAAAAGCATAATATGGCCACATACAACAAGAAATGTACAACAAAATACAAAAGATGGCTTGGAGCCTTCCCCCTTGCCCCCACTCTATTCCATCATTACTTCACATGATCTGCCATTTGATGGATGTATCATGGACCTGTCACTCCCTTAGAGGTTGTAACCACCATATATGGTCCTTTATTAACCTCTCTTGTTGAGCAACGTAACATCTGCACACGTTTAAAGCCCATTTGGAAAGGCATGCCACTATGAAGTGTTCACTTCTTCCCTTGATTAGCAAGGTTATTTACTCAATTGCAGTAATAACTAATTGTACTCGAAGGTAAGGAGATGCATTGGATCTTATACAAGATTGCAGGTGGGTCTTCATCTTGGACTTAGTCTCCCCATAGGGTCTTGGTCTCTCCAGAGGTTCGTAATGGCACTTGTAGGGTGAGCGTTGAGAGCCATGGGCCTCTAGCCGTGCGGAGCATTGATTGCCATTCCATGGGTTTCACTAGTACCACCACATTGCTTATTTGTGCCCCATACATACAGAGATGATGCACTTGGATTGTGTTGCCTAGTTGGCCATGCATTTTCACCTGATACTTGGCAGCTGATCCAAGGCCTAGATAAGGTTTTGTTTTATTCCAGAGAGACATGGGGGGGCATGTGTCATCTTCTAACCCTCGTTGATGGAGCATCGACTTGTTATTGAGCCACTTGGAGACCCCTGAGACCATTGTTTGTGCTCCATAACCACTTGGGAGCAACACGTGATGTTTTGTTTGGAAATCAAGGCGCCACCCCCTTGATCATCATTTATGGAGCTCTCCTCTTCATGGCATTTTGAGGACTCATTCAGGCCTTCCAATGACCCTGCTACCTTTATTTTATTATTTCAACTAGCTTTGGATGGCTTATCTTTCACTTCAGTGAGCTATTTGGTGGGCTTGTCACCAAAGATGTGTTGCTTTGTACATTAAAATATTATTAGGGGCTAAATTAGGCTAAATCGAACTTGAGAAGCCTCAGATAAATCTGAGAGGGCTCAGTTTGTATTGGATCATTATCACATTCATAGATTAGCTCTTTAGTAATTCACATTTCTTCTTGGATGACTATTGGAGATACTTTTATGCATTTCGATATCTTTGGAGGCTAGTTCAATTTTCTTCTTGGAGCTATTGTCTTGATCTTGGATTGGATATATGTCTTGTTATCTTGTAAGTGATTTTGGTTGAGGAATTTTTCATGAATAATGTCTAATGTGTGGAAATTATGCAACTAGCTCTTTCTTTTATGTCCTAATTATTGAATATTATTGTCAAAAATTGTTAGATTGCAAATTTGTTCATGTTACTCATTGATAACAAGTAGAAGAGTGTTCCTAGTGGATTGATGTTTCTTTTCTTCTATTAAAGTCCATTGATCTTGGATGGGTAATTGTTGAGAGATAGGTGCTAGGGCATCATTTTTCAACCTCCTTGAGGAATGAATTAGTCCAAATTTCGAATCATAAAGACTCCATTGCCCAAGGGGAAGCCACTAGTCTAAGAAATTTTGGTGATCACCCTTCTTTTATTATCTTTTCTTCCTCTCAAAAGCTTCGATCTCTCACTTAGACTACCTTGGTAGGGCATCATGTGAATTTCTTTAGAGGGATGCCTTTGCCATTCTGCTTGGATAACTTTCTGCGTTGGTGTCTCTCCTAGAGATCTTCAAGGTTTCACTAGATTTCAATGGTTCCTTTGTGAGAAAAACCAAGCCTTAGCTCGAACATTGAAGGCTAATCTCGACATCGTAGTGAAAGGCTTTCTTGAGGGTTATCTCCCATCAAAGCTTGATCATTCTTAACCCTTACCTTTTTCTAGATTTACCTAGAGTTCTCCTTGGAGGCTTCCCTTTCATGATAATCCTAAAATCCTAGGTCTCTCGTGGAGCCATCCTAGGTCGCTCGATTTTAACAACACATTTCTTAGAAGTAGTGGCTTATTTTAAATAGCTTATTGAGAGGTCCTATATCATTCAAGGAATCTTGACTCTAGGTATACATAATCTTATTTTAACATCATAAATCCCTAGATCTTGATTCATACCCCTTTAGGTCTCTATCTGGAGAGCCATTAAGCTTCATAGAAGCGAGCCTCATATTGAGACTTTCCTTTGAATGTGCCTTGGAAATCACTATAGACCTCATCATTGATCCTCTCATCCTAGGTGATTTTCTCAATAACGAGACTCTTGTTGGTGAAAATCCGAGAAGAGAAGGGGACATAGGCTGTGGTGACAGTGGACCTTTGTCCCAAAGTGTTGTTGTGCCCCTAGCTTTAGCCTATCTTCTAGGCCTGCTAATTTGTGCAGCAACATGCCCACCCTTCTTCAAGAGGAATCCTAGATGGTGAGATGTGCTTGATTGGTCCCAATGGCAGAGGAATATGGCATATCATCATATATTGAATGATGTAGGGCTGCTGGCTAGCTAGCTATCCAAGAAAGGAGAAAATTTTCTCCTATGTTGTTAACCCACTTTTGGTGGGTAACATTTGGTTCCAACTTGGAGACATTTGTTCAGAGTAGAGTGTATGATACACATTCTTGAACATGGATTTCATGACAACCCTAACAATCCCTAGGCTCGTAGGTTTGTTATGTGCTCACTCGAAACTTGTCTGATAACATGTGAATAGGATGTTGATCATCATCCTTGCAATTATATAATATTCACAAAAAAAATACTAGCAAGAAAAGTTAGCTAAGAGCAATCTATTCTATTATGCAAACATATCAGCATAAATAACGAGTAAAGTAGGATGCATATTTATGGCAATGTTTGGATAAATTTATGACAAACCTATTAAGTGGACTTGTTTTAGTTTGGTTAGTGTTTTATTGGATGGATGTAATCAAGTATTAAGAAGGTAGGCATGGTGTTTGTTTCATGATACTTGTTAAATAAATCTTTTTCCAATTCTTTGAGGAAGTAGTAGGTGAGCTCCTTGTTGGAAAAGTAACTAGGTTCGGTCTTCATAATTATCATTGTACTTTATCAATTGGTATATCATGTTAAAGCAAAAAGAAGAAAAGGAATTTCTTATTATTATTATTAGTCAAAGCATGTTCTTCATGCTTATATGGTTATTTGAGTCAAAAGAAAATTTGTCATGAGTCAAGCAAATGTATTTGAGTCAAAGTCCCATTTGGACTTGTTGTAAGAAAAGGAAAAATATTTTATTTTGAGTCAAAAGAGTCTAAAATGTCACCATAAGACTAAGTCAATCCTCCTTGGGAAAAAATTGGCCTGGGTTCCAAGAGCCACCTATTCAACCTCTTGGATGTGTATATATTGAGAGCAACTTGACCATTTTGGAGACCATTCATTCACTCATAATGTAAATCAATTTTTGTACCAAAAAGGAGAAAGGAGAAAGGAGGTAAAAGGAGAGAGAAGTTGAAGAAATTTTTGATGTAGTTTTGCAATTTTTTTTGAGGTATTGCAGGCTTAAAATTTCAGGCGCTGAAATTTCATGGGGCCAAAAAAACAAGAGCTGAAATTTCAAGAATTGACCAGGTTTCAACAGGTTGACCAACATTGACATTTTTTGACTTTGATCTATTGTGAAGGCATAAAGGAGGGATGACGGGGGATCTTTGTGGTTGTCTTGGTCTTGATTTTTGGGTCTTGGATATCTCACTTTAATCTGATTCTATAAGAAGAGAAGTTGTTTGGGTTTTGCCCCTTGTGGGGTTTTGCCCTGGCTTGGAGCTTAATTTTCTTTGTTTTGTCTCTTGTGATCTTCATATTTTGAATTTTTGGTAATTTCCTTATGAAGAAGAACATAATAAATTAAATAAGAAGTCAACAGCCATTCACAAGTAATTATCATGACAGAGAAATCTACAGTAATTTACAACACATTGATTTCTCAACATGGTATCAGAGCTAAGGTTAAAGGAAGGCAATTGGAAGATCACAAGTTGTTGGCCTATTTGAAGACACGCCTACAACAGGCCCAAAATTTCAGCGGGTGAAACTTTTAGGGGGTCGAAAAAGCAGGAGCTGAATTTCAGGAATTGACCATATTTCAACAGTTTGACCAACATTGACTTTTGTTGAGTTTCACCTATTGTGAAGGCATAATGGAGGGTTGTCTTGGGACCTTTGTGGCAGTCTTGATCTTGGTTTTGTGTTTTGGATATCTCCCTTTGATCTGATTCTATAAGAAGAGAAGTTGTTTGGGTTTCCGCTTTATGGGGTTTTGCCGTGGCTTGGAGCTTAATTTTCTATGTTCTTTGTCTCTTGTTATCTTCATATTTTGTATTTTTGGTAATTGCTTGATGAAGAAGAACATAATAAATTAAATAAGAAGCTAATCATAGGAACTCGAATCATAGAGATAGAGTACCGCAAAAATTCATTTTCATGTGTAGCCTTGAATTGCTATCTAGCCATTCTTCTCTCAAATTTGGATGATTTGAATATGTAATTCTTCAAGGAGTTTTGTGCCTAGGTTGATCTTCAAATGACCAAGAAAGAAAGAAAAGTGCTTTTAGAAGAAAATGAACATGTGTCACCTTAGATTCGAATCTTTTGAGAAATATATTACTTCAATCATAGATTCGGATGGCTCCTACGAAAGTCAGAGGTTCAAATCTGTCATGTATGCTTTTTGTCTCTGTGATTATAAATTCTTGAGAATTGATGTAGACAGTCCATGTTACCCACCACTTGTGGGTAGCATGCACAGGAGAATTTTTTCTCCTAAGATGGTCCTCAGCCAACAACAAGCAACCCCTTGCAGCCCCCATATAGCTTGATGTGCCATTTTCCTCGCCACCTGAGCGAACCATGTGGTCACAAGCCCATCTGTTATGAATGTATGTTTGAAGGTGGGCCTACTGGCCCCAAAGGTATGGATTTTCATTGGTATAGTTGAGTAATTTTCCTCACTCGTCATGGGCACTTTTGGGTAGGAATTAGTGGGGGGATTCGGTGGAAAGAGTGGGTTAGGCTTGTATTCTTGTCTCCATTGCCCGATTTTGTGGTCACCCTTGTATCCTAGTTCCGTGGGATCTCCTTTACTAACCATTTGGATTTTGGGTTGGAAATACATGGGAAATCCCGATTTTGGTTGTGTGGTCCCACTTCCCAATACCATCTACATCACTCCTGTTCCATCCATTTTTAGCCCCATTCATCTATTTTCCCATTTGGTTCCACATGTGTCCATTGGGTTCACATAGGGTTAGCCTCCCCCTCTCCTTTTCCACACCTTGGGTCGGGCCTGGAACGATGCCTCAGAGGTTGATGCTGCTAAAAAGAAAAGAAAAAGCATAATTTGGCCACTTTGAACAGGAAATGTACCACAAAATGCAAGAGATGGTCAGGACATACATATTTAGCGCATGGGCAAAAGGAAAACATGAGCTCTACCCCTTACCCATGGTCATCACACTAGTTCCTATGGGCCCTAGATGAGCCCCTTCTATCATTAAGGAATCCATGATTGTTCCAACCCCTAGTGGGCGATGAACTACCCCACCTTAAGGGGGTATCCCCTGCTACATACTACACATCATGCTCTCATCCCCTGGAGCCCCGAGAAATTATGAAGAAAAATCAATAAATGGCAAAAGGCATATGAAGACGGGTGGAAAAACAAAGGTCGGGGCAACTCGTGTACCACGATTTGCTCCCTCCTACACTCACATACCCAAGTGTGGGATTCCCTTATTATAGCTACCCATGAACCTTGACATGTGGTCTGGCTGATTCCCGTGATCCCCACTCCATTCCATTATTATATCATTTGCCACCTACCATTTAAAGGATGTACCATGGACATGTCACCCTCTTTAGAGGTTGAAACCACCTGATAGGGTCCTTGGTTAACCCCTATTGAGCTTGGAGACACTTGTACATGCCAAAGCCCACTATGGAAGGGCATGCCACCATGAAGTGCCTCATTGATCCCATGACTTATAAGCTTTATTACTTGAGTATTCTAATGACTTGTTGTATTGGAGGGCAAGGGGACACATTGGATCTTATGCAGAATTGTAGGTGGGTCTTCATTTGGGGCTTGGTCTCCCTATACAGGGTCTTAACCCTCTAGAGGGTCACATTAGCACTTGTAGGGTGAGCGTTGAGAGCCATTGGCCTCCATCATAACAGATATTACTTCATGGATCCCTAACTCCGATCATTGATTGCTCGTGTTCCACCTTTTTGGATGAGGATGATGCACTTGGTTCACCATGCCTAGTCAACTACACCCTTGCACCATACACTTGACAGATGTTCCAGGGTCTGGAGGATGTCTCCTGCTAGAGAGGGAGGGCTTACATCACCATCCTAGCCCTTACAGATGGTCTTCATCCATTTTTGATCCACTTGGAAACCCATGAGGATGTCCTTGTGCTCCCACACCCACTTGGGAGCTCCACAATTCCTTGCTTGGAAAACAAGGGGCCAACCCCTTGCCCACTATGTTGGGAGTCCATTTCTACATCATGGCACCCCTTGGACTTCATTACGCCTCCTCAAAGGCCCAACGACTCACTTTATTGATCATTTGGTCCTCTTTTGGTCCTCTTGAGTGGCTTATTCATATACTATTGAGCTATTTGGTGGGCTTGTCACCAAAAGTATTGTTATTATGCACATTATTTTATTTTAGGGGCTCAATTAGGCCAATTTTTCTAAATCGAATTCATTAGAGAGTGTATACGTAGAAGTGAGATGATTCATTTTGATCATCATCACTTGGATTGGGTTATCTCCTTTTGTGAGAATTGCGCTATCCTTCTTGGAGGACGCGTTTGGATGAATGGGTGAATTTTGATGTTTGGATTTCTTTCATTTTAGCTTGGAGCTTCTCTATTGGCATATCTTGATGATTGGATATGCTCTTTCTTACATGTAAGTGCTCTTTTAATGTTATTATTGTTATTTGCTTTTGTCACATGCATGTTGCTAGAATTTTCGCTATAATGGGCTGAAATTTACTGCTTTTCTTATGCGAAATTGTGGGAATTTGGTCTTTTATAGTGTTGCATCATGTCATGGGCCATGTATGGATGAGTGAATGTTCCTAGAGATAATTTATGTACAAATTTATCTTGAGAAGTCATTAAATATTGCAAATCAAAGTGTAAAGACCTTGAAGTTGCTTCTCTCATGTCTTAGTGCCATGCGAAGTTGTTTTCAAGGCCTCCTTGACCAAGTGAATCTATTCCAAACTACAAATTCTCCTTGACTCCATCTCTCCCAAAGAACAAGGCAGTAATCCTCCATTGGTGATCATTTTCAACGCTTATTCTTCTCACCTCTCTCTTTTCGTAGGCCTAGCCTACATAGGTCACCTAGTGTTGAAGAAAATGTAACTAGGTTTGGTATTTATACATGTAATTTTGATCTTTGTACTTGTAAAGAAAATAAGTAGTATTTTTGTGAATTATATGAATGAGTTATGTTAGCTCATTATGGAGGCATGACCACTATATATACCCACCTAGGGTCACCGCAAATGAGAGGAACAAAATCTCGCATTTTTCTCTGAAATAACTCGGATAAGAACAGGGTCTGCAACTTCACATATCTTGAAGAAGTACACTCTCGGATGGGATAGTTAGGAGCAGGATCTCGGTGATAAGGTACAATGATACCTTCGCATTCCACTCTGAAATCTTGGTCAAGTTCAAGGTGCTGAAACTCGGATGGGTACAAGACTGTGTCTCTTCGCATAAGGATCAGACTTCGGATAACATCACTGTGATTTTAGATGAGTGCTATTGTAATGGTTACATTCTCGACATAAGTCTAAAGATAAGGGTCTCGATGTTACTCTCTGCAGTCATAACCTTGAGCATAGTTATGATCTCAATGGTGACTCTGTCTCAAGGATATAATCTCATCGAAGGAGGAGCTATGGTGAAATAGTGAAGATCTCGGTGGTGCAGTGATGATGATGATCTCAGCAGTATGAAAAGGAGGATTGGTGTTTTGGTCTTGGACTGGCTCTGTCAGTCAAGGGTCATGGTCTTGGTGTTCGTCAATTGGTATCTCTATAAGAAGAATTTTGTGCGGGTTTTCCTCTCCAAGAGGGAGAGGTTTTGGCCTTGGCAGAATGCCTACATCTTGTGTTCTTGTCTCTTTGTTTTTGGTAGCTATTTGATGAAATAAGAAACACACACTCTGATAATGTCAAAAAGAAGATTGTGCTAATAAGAAAATTAAAAATGCCTCACAAATAGTTATCAAGTCAAGAAGAATCTCATTAACTACATGTGCCCCAGATTCTTCAACATGGTATCAGAGCTATGGTTGCAGTCTAAGGAAGGGCATAAAAGAGACACTTAAGGATCAACTTCAAGAAGGACATCAGAACAAGTTGAAGGAATTGAAAGATCAGTCTTCAACGAGCAGTATACAACAACAAGACAATTTAAGATCAATCTCAGTTAAAGTGAAGTCTCAATACTCATGCTCAGAAGTCGGATCACTATGAATATTCAGATGGTACAGACTGGTACAAGCTCTCGATGACACAGAACAATGACATATTCGAACTCCTCTATCAGTCTTGATGAGCACAACAAAGTATAAATCCTCGGTATATGAACTCGGTGGATACTCTGTCTCGGTGAAAAAGGAGTATCCCCTGTCTCGACACTCTTATGATTTCTGTCTCAATGAGAACACTGTCTTGACATCAACGCGATCACTGTCTTGGTCTCCTCATAATCGAAGTCTTCAACATATTCTCGGCATGATCATGGTGATACTCTTACAAACTTAACATATTCATCTTGGTCTCTGTTTCGGTAATTTCTTGGCATAAGAATAATGGTCTCGAAGATCCTACAGGAAACACACAATCTCGGTCTAACAAAACTATATCCACAGTTTGATGAAATGGTACAGTTCGACGAAGTATTACATAAGCATGGTGATCTCAATACTACTCATGATGCTTAGTTATTGAGGATCTCGGGTAAAATGCCATCATTTGGGTAACTCCATATAAGTCCTCGATATAAGGAGACATTTCTTCTTTGTCTCGGAAAAAATTATACTTTTAGAAACTTGGGAAAGGAAGGCAAACAATCTCTCTATACATAGTTCAGTTACTATCTCTGTCTATGTTATTCAGTGACAAGTGCCTCTCTACACAATTCGTATGTACAGTGCTCATAGAACTCACTATCTCGGTACAGTGTCACAACGATATACTTGTCACAGTTTCGAATCTTGTCCATGAACATGATCTCAATAGCATGATGCTCAGATCAGAGCATGAATTTGTTGATGCTAAGTATAATAAGGTCCACTTGTGGGATGGCAGTATCACGAGCATGTCAACAATGTGTTCAAATATAGGAGTCGAAAGTACCATGAAGATGAATTAGGAATCAAGATGATCTCAAGATCATAAAGCAGTTTCGGTGATGACAAGATCAAAAATGTCATGGTGCTAGAAGGTCTCCAAAGAAGTCTTGGTAAAAGGATACTAGCAGTTCATGATGGGCAACTCAAGCAAAGGAAGCATCAAGGTGAAGATCTCCTCTTCACATGCCAAGTAAGTATTTCTCATGTTTAATCATTTTTTGGTTTAATGACTTCGTTGTGCGAGGTAATGGAAATGCTAGAGGATAATCATAATCCTGATAAATAAATAAAAGGTCCTTGCATGAAATAAGGATGATAGTTATGGTCCTCATAGATGAGTGAAGTCGTTGACTGAGGTCTCCTTTGAATTCATAAGGTAGACATTAAGGAAGCTAGAAAAGGAATTACGAACAATATGGTTCTTAAAAGAACATTGATAGAAGGAAAATAAAATTCATGTCACTAGATAGGATGGAAGAAGCTGAATGCAGCCCATGGTAAGAGGGAGTAGAATTCTTTAAGTTAGTCTCTCTCTATAAGTCTCCTTTTGGGCTCCTAAATCCTGCGAAGAATGTGACTACAATATATTATCGGATATGATGTGACATTATGGAAGTATTAGAAACAAGATCTCGTGACATCATCACAAGGGTGACTATAATCACAAGGATAAGTAAGATACCTCTGTCAACAACTTAGGGTTTCTATGAAAGAAGGAAAGTTGTAGGCAACAACTTTGCAGAACTCAAACATTTGAAGAATGCTCATCATGCATCAAAAGGGAAACATCTGCTGGATAGGGATCTGTAAGATCCTCAAGATTCTCTGATGGAATCTTCACTGGAAGATTCACTGATCTGGGGATGAAGCAAGTGTTTCAGTGGAAACTCCAACCTGTGAAGTTCATGAATAATGATATGATGACATAAGAGCAGTTCAAGGGGTTGAAGATATTTCAATCAAGGAAGCTGCTGAAAGAAGCCTGGACAACCTAAAAGGTAAAATGAGGTATGTATACTTGTATTTAAGTTTTATAATGTCATGTCGTATGGTTGCAGATCAATACCTCTATCTTGAGAAGCATGATCGAAGGAAAAGGATCTCCTCCTCTGAAAGGATGCAGAAAGACATAAGTCACACTAGATGAAATCAACATAATATGTCCTCATATGAAGTATGAGGTGATTGACTACAATGAAGAAACTCTGATTAAAAGTTGTTGGGAATGGAATGTGTGAGGAAGGAAGAGATCGTGAGATATGCAACCATGATAAAGGCAATCAACATCCAAAAGACCAAGAAGATTGGAATAGGAAATCTCCCGGAAAGATATGAAGACTCTGATGAAAGTCTGAAAAAGATGAAGACCCTTGACAATGGATATCTTTGGGAGATATGTCAGTATGTGTGCAGGATGCTGATACTGTTAGAAAGATGTCATGGTGAAGAACCACCTAGTAAGGTACGATTTGATTTAATGATATACTTGATTTCTTGAATAATATCTAGATAAGTTCATGCAGGGCTACTTACAAGTACAACTAGCATTCATGTGATGAATGGAAGAAGCATAATGAGAAAGAAGTAGTCATATGATGAAGGTTCTAGGTATGAATTTGGCCACTTTCCATGAAGAAAAGAATGATATGACGAACTAAGGAGGAAAGTGATCAATCACTATTTCATTACAAGAAAGAAGCTCAACTAGCTTTCATGACATCAAGAAGAGAATTTGATCAAGCAGCTGAAGGAACCACGAAGAAGAAGTTGCTGATGTATTGAAGAGTCCTTAGCTAAGAGGAAGCTCTGATAGGTCCCTGTTCAAGAGGGAGCTTGAATTAGATCACCCCTGATTACAAAGGAGTGACATTTGTGTTTTTCTTTTTCATGTATCATGTACTAGATCGGGACTAACAACTATAAGTCTAGATGAAGGCCATGAATGGAAAAGAAGACACATGATAGACACAACATTCTTGTCTTCACCTGAGAAGAAAGAATGGATGTTTGGGTAATCATTTGGCGTTCGATACTCTTTGAGGATGTATAGGGCATCCAAGATAAGAGTAGGCAAGAGGACCGATATTCTTTGAGGATTGGGAACCCAAGATAAGAATAGTCCTAGAAGGTCATAGTCAGTGAACACTTGAGTGATTATGTAGATTGAGAGACAATGATGAAGCTGTCTATAAATCACTGGTCTCGCTAGCATTGTAGCTCATGGTCTCATGGAGAGATGGAGCTATTAGTCAAGGCCTTGCACTATGACAATGCTGGTTGATATGATGCTATACAGATGGGATTACCAATCCAATTCTTCTTATGAGAAATTCTTTAGATTGAGAATGACCAAGTACCATTGTAAATACTTCCATAGTTAAGAGGGAGTGTTGAAGAAAATGTAACTAGGTTCAGTATTTATACATGTAATTTTGAACTTTGTACTTGTAAAGAAAATAAATATTATTTTTGTTAATTATATGAATGAGTTTCTTGCTCATTCCATAGGTCTAGGAAAGTGAAGGAGTCAAAATCATGTTAAAGAGCTCTTCTTGAGCATATGTGTAATGTATATGAAGCTACATAGTTTCTAGAACAACCCTCCAAGACCAACACAATCTTCTTGAAGACAAGCAAGCAAAACGATGAAAGACTCTGTCACGTTGGCCAGTGAAATAATTTAAATTGAAGTCATGCCGACTAGAAAACAAGACACAACAGATCACTTGGTTATGTCGACTCATTATGGAGGCATGACCACTATATATAGTCACCTAGGGTCATCACAAATGAGAGGAACAAAATCTTGCAATTTTCTTTGAAATAACTCAGATAAGAACAGGGTCTGCAAATTTGCATATCTTGAAGTACACTCTCGGATGGGATAGTTAGGAGCAAGATCTCGATGATAAGGTACAATGGTACCTTCGCATTCCACTCTGAAATCTCGGTCAAGTTCAAGGTGCTGAAACTCAGATGGGTATAGGACTGTGTCTCTTTGCATAAGGATTAGACTTTAGATAACATCACTGTGATTTCAGATGAGTGCTATTGTAATGGTTACATTCTCGGCATAAGTCTAAAGATAAGGGTCTTGGTGCTACTCTCTGCAGTCATAACCTTAAGCATAGTTATGATCTCAATGGTGACTCTGTCTCAAGGATATAATCTCATCGAAGGAGCAACTATGGTGAAACAGTGAAGATCTCAGTGGTGCAGACATAGTGATGATCTCGGAAAAGGTGCAGTGATGATGATGATCTCAGCAGTATGAAGAAGAGGATTGATGTCTTGGTCTTGGAGTGGCTCAGTCAGTCAAGGGTCATGGTCTTGGTGTTCATCAATTGGTATCTCTATAAGAAGAATTTTGTGTGGGTTTTCCTCTCCAAGAGGGAGAGGTTTTGGCCCTGGCAGAATGCCTACATATTGTGGTCTTGTCTCTTTGTTTTTGGTAGTTATTTGATGAAATAAGAAACACACACTTTGATAATGTCAAAAAGAAGATTGTGCTAATAAGAAAATTAAAAATGCCTCATAAATAGTTATCAAGTCAAGAATCTCATTAACTACATGTGCCCTAGATTCTTCAACACATAGGGCATCAATTACCTCACAATCTAGCCATCCAAACACTTAGATTTTTGGTTCACAACTGCATTGAAGTTTGCTCTAGATGCCCTCCAAATTTGAAGCAAATCCGACGGTGGGATCTTGAAGCAAGTCCTATCTCAATGATTGTTTCTTGCCCTAGGTTTCCCTTGTCTAGTGATGTCATTTGGATTATTGCATTCTATTCCAAGAAGATTTTCCCATTGGTGCACTTCTCTTTGAAAATTAGGTCAAGCCCTTCCTTGAGTGACCAATTGCGCTTGACCTAATTTTGGGTCCACTTGTGATCCCGCAACTTGTTGATTCCAATTCCAGAAAGACCACTTGGAAACCAAGCTTTCACAAGGATTTCTAGGACTAGGTATCTTCCTTACAAGTCTTATCCTCAAACCCTAACCCTTGAAATCCCCTTTTCCCTTCCTAGGCAGCCTTATACCTTGCTTCTGAAGCAAGTCTCTATTGTGAATAGGCCTTAGGAATCTGTCCTCATCCGTTCATTGACTCATTCATCTAGTGATTCCATTTATATCGGGTCTCCTCCCATTGGTGAAAGTCCGTAAAGAGCATGGAGCCTTAGTTAAGGTGAGAGTGGGCTATCGCTCCATTGTTTCCCTTGACCTAGCAGCTACCCTTTTAGGATCCCCTCCTAGGACCCCTGCTAGTTTGAGCAGTAACAATACACATAAAAATAATTCTCCCAATTTTGGAATTTATATGCTTCATTTTTCTGCGTTCGCTTGCCTAGAATATATTGAGTTTTCATAAAATCGTCCTTCAATATGGAGTAAATAATTAAGAGGCTTCTTTACTTCTTTGAACATTCATCCATATTTCTCCATAAATATCAGAGAATGTGAAAAAATGTAGAAGACTTGAATGTAATGTATAGAAAGTGTAATTGATTTTGACCGTTGTTTTTGCAAAAGAAGAGAAAAACTGCCAATAGTATTGCCTTTTCTTTCAAGGATGTCCTGAAGTGATGGTTGCTGCAATGATGGTTTTCAAAACTATTTCTTTTGCCTTGATAGAGGTAGAAATAACTGTTGCTATAGTGTCCCCAAATGTAACTGTTGCAAATGTGTTTAGAGGAGTTGACTACTGAAGGAGTGCCTTGAAATAGGCCAAAAACTTGTGATCTTCCAACTGCCTTCAATTAACCTTAGCTCTAATACCATGTTGAGAAATCAATGTGTTGTAGATTAGTGTAGATCTCTCTGTCATCTTTCCTAAAGTACGTAGCTGTGACAAATAAGAAGCATATGAAGCAACTTTGTTACCTCCCTCTCCATACATAATAGAAGAATGGATCTCACCATGAAGCCGACCTGTCTGATTTTGAATTAAGAGAATCATAAGACTTTGCGTAGACAGTTTGGTGGTTTGTGTCCTAGGATGAAGGACTGATATCTATGTTCAACCTTTTGAAAGCTATAAGAGACTTGAAGTGTGTGAACAAAATTGAATGTAGTGTGAGTAGTCTAGTACCATACTCAAGGGCTATATTGGAGAATCGGTAAAGTTAAAAGAGGTATGTATAGACTATGTTCTTTTGGAATCTGTAGTAATGCTAAGATATTGATCTCTTGAAAGATAGTAATGCATCTTGTTACCCACCACCAGTTAGTGACCCTATAGGAGAAATTTTCTCCTAGGATTTGTCGTTAGCCGGCAGCCAACAACCACTTGATAGCCACCTGATAGCTTTGATGTGCCACCCTTCTCCGCCACATGAGCCAACCATTATGTACCCTCGCTCATCTGTCATGATCGTATGTTTGGAGGTGGGGCATCCAATCCCAAAGGTATGATTTTTCATTATGTAGTTGGGTGTTTATGCTTGTTTTTCTTGGGCACACTTGGGCATGGATTACTGTTGAGTTGGAAGAAGGAAGGGCTTTGATTGTACTCTTGTTCCCTTACCTCAATTGGGGGGTTAATCTTGAATCCTAGTCCCATGGGATCTCCTTTATTGGCAATTAGATTTAGGAAGGGCACTACATGGGAAACCTTGATTTTGGTGGTGTGGTCTCGCTTCCCGATACCACATATCTCATTCTCCTCCACTCATTACAAGCCCTTTTCACATTTTCCCTATTTGGGTCCACCTTTGTCCATTGGGTCCACCTTGTGTCGGGCTTGGAACGATGCCCTGGAGTTTGGTACACCTAAAGAAAAAGATAAAAGCATAATATGGCCACATACAAAAAGAAGTATACCACAAAATGCAAAAGATGGTCGGCGAAATAAAATTTAGCACATGGACAAAAGCCAAACGTGAGCTCTACCCCCTATCATTATGGCCATCGCCTTAGTTTCTAGGGCCCCCATGTGCACCCCTTGCATCAATAAGGAACCCATGAATGTCCGAACCCCTAGTGGGCTATGAACTGCCCGACCTTAAGGGGGTAATCACTGCTATATCTTACACACCATGCTCTCATCCCCTGGATCCTTGAGCAGTAAAGTGAAAGAAAAATCGATAAACGACAATTGGCATAAGAAGAAGGGTAGAAAACTAAAGGCCGGTTAACTCATGTACCGTGATTGCTCCCACCTATATTCATATACCCAAGGTGTGAGACTCCCTCATCATAACTACCCTTATACCATGACATGTGGTGAACTACCCCACCTTAAGGGGGTAATCACTGCTATATCTTACACATCATGCTCTCATCCCTTGGAACCATGAGTAGTAAAATGAAAGAAAAATCAATAAAATGCAAATGACATATGAAGAAGGGTAGAAAACCAAAGGCCGGGGTAACTGATGTACCATCATTGTGCCCACCTAATTCAAATACCCAAGGTGTGAGCGTCCCTCATCATAACTACCATTATACCATGGCATGTGGCTTGGCACCATCCCTTTTTGCTCACTCCATTCCATCATTATTTCAAATCACACCTACCATTTGAAGGATGTATCTTGGACATGTCATTCCCTTAAAAGGTTGAAACTGTCTAATAGGGTCCTTCATTAGCCATTCCTACCCGAGAAGGTAACATTACTACATGTTCGAACCCCCAAATTTGGAAGGGAAACCCATTATGAAGTTGTCACTTTTGCCCTTGATTAATGTGATTATACACTGAATTGCACTAATGAATAATTGTATTGGAAGGTGAGGAGACATATTTGATCTTATACAGGATTGCAGGTGGGTTTTCATCTTGGCCTTGGCCTCCGTATACATGATCCAAGCCCTTTCGAGGATTACAATAGAATTTGCAAGGTTGAGCGTTGAGAGCCATTAGCCTCCATTCATGCAGAGCATTGATTGCCACACCATGGGCTTATTTAGCACCACCACTTGCTTGTTCGTTGCCCAATTATTCGAGATGATGATGCACTTGGACTAGGATGCCCCAACCGACTATACATTGCACCCAACACTTGGTAGCTGATCCAAGGCCCAGAGGAGGTTATGTCTTTCCTAGGGAGATATGGGAGGGCACGTGTCATCTTTTAGCTCTCATTGAGGGAACATTGACTTGATTTTGAGCCATTTGGAGACCCATGAGACCCATTTTGGTCCTCCAAACCCAAAATAGGGGTTGCAGAGATGTTTTGTAGCATAAGTAGGGTATCACCCTTTTCATCATGTTTTTTGAGGCCCTCACCCATATTTTTAGCACAAGAGGCCTCAATGTTGCCCCTCTAGGCCTCCACATGCATAATGTTAGCCTTGCATGTGCTTAGGAGAGATGAAATAATTTTAAAGAGCTATCATGGTTGTCTTGTAACCATTGGTGGGTTAATTAGCACATTAGGCATGTAAAGGGGCTTTATGATTTGTAATTTGAACTCATAAACTTGTATAAATAGATGAGACCTAACCTCATCTCAAATCATCACACTTGGATTTTCACATACCTCATTAGAGATTTTAGACCTACAATTTGGAGAGGATTTTGGATGTTATGGATGAATTTTGATGTTTGGATCTTTTTCACTATCTTTCTTGTAACCTCTAATGTCTTGTTGATGGATCGATATCCTTCACATTGTCTTGTAACTTGTAAGTTCTCTTTAATGATGTATTTCTGATTTTCGCTAATGTCTAATGCATGGAATATTGTCTCTTGTTGAAATTTGTGCCCTAGTTATTGAATATTGTTCTAGAATTATAATCTTGAGAAAATTTTCATGTGTTACTCATTGATAATGTGAAAAGAATGTTCCTAGTGGATACTAATTATATTTAATCCATGAAACTCCATTAACTTGAATTGAAGAGGGTAAATGCTTGAAGGGATAGTTAGGGCTTCCTCCTTAAGCCTCCTTGAAGGGCAATTTGATCAAATCAAAGTTCCCATGACCTCAACCTCCAAATGGTCTAGGCACTAGTCTTGTCCCTTGGTGGTCACCCTTAAATTTCCTCCATAAATTTTCCTCTTTTTCTTCATCCCTTTAAGGATAAGGAGGCTCATCTAGGGCTTGGTGAAAATTCCAATAGAGGAGGGATTTTTGAGTCTTGTTTGGATAGAAATCTTCCTTTGTGTCTCCTTTAAAGGTGCTCAAGTTTTGTTGTAATTCTTGCGGTGAATTCTCCATGAACATTGATGCCATAGTTTTCACATCAAGAGGGAACCCTAGAGGCTATTTCTTCAACTTAGGGATTCTTTGAAGGCAATCTCTTTAGTACTTGGTGAAGTAAAGCATTGATTTCCTTTTCACTCTCCTAACTTGACATTGGATGCACATATATATCGTGTGAAATCTCAACCCTAGGTCTTGTGTAGTTTCTTTTCTAAGGGGTTTTTCGTGGAAAGTCTTGATAGTTCCTCTCGGAACTTGTGATTTCATTGAGCCTTCCATTGAATGAGCCACCTTGTCTCACTCCATGCCTATCATAGAGACATTTATCACAAGTGAGCAATATTGGGACTCCTCTCGTCGATGAAAATCCGAGAAGCGTAGGGAACTTAGGCTGTGGTGACAGTGGGCCTCTGTCCCAAGTGTTGTTGTACCCTCTAGCTGTTGCATCTTTACAAGGCTTGCTAGTTTGTGAAACAACACATCTTAGAAAGGGTTTGTGTAGATATATATCATTAGCATTTGAAGTCTCTTCTATAGATAACTTGCTAATGATATTCCTAGGGATTGTAAATTGAAAGGTCTTAAATACTTTTGGAATTTAGGGTTTGTGAACCCTAGCTTACCTTGGATTAAGAAGAACCCTAGGAACAAAACCTTATCAAATCATGTCCACTGTTAGAGGTAGATCTAAACCATGATGTTTAATGTGAGAACAAGGTTCGTGAATAGGTCCTAGATTAGGAGGGAGCTAATCCTTCTCAAAGATAAGTGATTTATATCTCATTTATTATCACTGTGTCTTGTTCTTTTTGTTCTTTCATGATCTTCTAATAAAGGTTGCAGGTCAAGGCAAGTTCTATCTAAATCTTGACTAGCAGGAAAAAGATTTGAAGGAACATGACATGGCATGAAGAATATGAAGGAAGGAGCAATTTGATATATGCATCTAAGAAGACAACAAGATGGCAAGAAATTCACTTACCTTAGATGGACAAAGGGAGTTATAAAGATCCTGATGGACACAATATTAATTGAATCTTGGTAGAGAGCTTAGAGAAGTTTGTGACCAAAATAGATGATGATTGATATAGGGCAATGTCCTTAAATAAAAAGTTGATGAGTTCTGATGTTGTTGTATCTGATTGGTTCGTTCAGGGAACACAATGATTGATGATTGGAAGCTAAAAAGAATGAAGAAAAACTCTATTGCAATATGAGGATAGACAATGCAAAGGATTGTTAACCTCAGAACAAGCATGTAGCAAAAATTTGATATGAAGAATCCCACACCTTAACTAGAGGCTATTGTGATTTGGAAACTCTGACAATGATGGGATATGGTTTGGCTCCCTGAAAGGACATATTGCAGAAGTATGTAAAGAGGTTGGAAATATTGCAGTTGAGATAATTTGTTGGATGATATTGATGTACCTATCGCTATTTGGTTTGATCAGGGATAACATGGATTGTCTGAACAACACTAATAATGGCTTGGAAGAACATGAGGGCATAATTGATATTTGGAAAGATGATATGACTTATTGAAGAATATGAGGCAAAACTTTGTCAATAAGGATAAAAGGCACGTGCAAGCAACTGTGAGGAAGTTTGACTCCTTGAGATGATAGATGAACCATTTGATGACAAAGTTACACGAAGATTGTCAAAATCCAGGAAGGTCGACGTTCGATATGATGTGATGCTTTAGGAGCCGAGAAGCCCTGTAAGATGCTACTAAGATCTCCACTGAAGAATAAGTAGCTGATGAATGAGACAAGCTAAAGCTTATGGTTATGTCTCCCTGGTTGAATGGGGGTAAGGATCTCCTCCCTTGTTCAGAGGGACTGATGATGGACACCGTATTCTCCATGTGTCATGCACCATGCCAGGACTAACAACTGTAAGTCTAGTGAAGGCACTGGTCGAGAGAATGGAGGATTGGTTAAGCATGTTGGAAGGATACTCCTTGAGGATTGGGAATCCAAGATAGGAGTTGTCCTGAGGACTAATACACTTTAAGAATAGGGAAAGGTTTCCAAGATAAGAGTAGTCGAAGAGGACTGATATTCTTTAAGGATTGGGAATCCAAGATGAGAATAGGTCTATAAGGACATACCTGGTGAACATCCGAATGGGGTATGTGCCTTGAGAGATGGTGATGGTGGTGTCGAAATGTATGCCTCCCAACATTGTGCTCTATATCTAGTGGAGAGGAAAGCTTGTCAGTCAAGGCCTTGCTATTTTGTAAATTGACAATGCTGGTTATGATGATGATGTTTATCAATCCGAATTCTTCTTATGAGAATATTTCGATTTGAGAATATCCTTGTATCCTATTGTGTAAAGATGAGTTCCTCCCTAGTTAAGAGGAATTGTTGGAAAAGTAATTAGGTTCGGTCTTCATAATTATTGTTATACTTGTATCAATTTGTATATCATGTAAAAGCAAAAATAAGAAAAATAATTTATTATTATTTTTTTTTTTATTAGTCAAAGCATGTTTTTCATGCTTGTTGGGTTATTTGAGTCAAAAGAAAATTTGTGACGAGTCAAGCAAATGTGTTTGAGTCAAAGTCCCATTTGGACTTGTTGTAAGAAAAGGAAAAATAATTTATTTTGAGTCAAAACAGTCAAATGTCACCACAAGACCAAGTCAGTCCTCCTTGGGAACAAGTCGGCCTGGGTTCCAAGAGCCACATATTCAATCTCCTAGATGTGTATATATAGAGAGCAACTTGACCATTTTGGAGACCTTCATTCACTCATCATGTACATCAATTTCTGTACCAAAAATAAGAAGGAAAACCAGCAAAATTAAAGGAGAGAGAAGATGAAGAAATTTTTGCTGTAGTTTTTTGAATTTTTCTGAAGTATTGCAGGCCCAGAATTTCAGAGGGCCGAAATTTCAGGAGTTGAGCAGATTTTGTCAGTTTGACCAGCATTGACCTTTGTTGATTTTGACCTTTTGTGAAGGCATAAAGGAGGGCTGACTTGGGATTTTTGTGGCAGTCTTGGTCTTGGTTTTTGGGTTTTGGATATCTCACTTTGATCTGGTTCAATAAGAAGAGAAGTTGTTTGGGTTTTACCCCTTGTGGGATTTTGCCTTGGCTTGGAGCCTAATTCTCTGTGTTCTTTGTCTCTTGTGATCTTCATATTTTGTGTTTTTGGTAATTGCTTGATGAAGAACATAATAAATTAAATAAGAGGCCAACAACCATTCGCAAGTAATTATCACGACAGAGAAATCTACACTAATCTACAACACATTGATTTCTCAACACTCGTTGCCTTAACTCATTTGTCAAAATTCAGAGCCTTGATTCAAAACCCTAGGGTAAGTGAGTCGACATGTCCTAGTTCTTTTTGAGACTTGTATCTATTCTAAATTCTTCATATTTGTTGTTTTTTGATGCCATATTGGCAAGCTAAGACACTTGGCTTCCATCCTCCCGTTGTATTCTTTGCAAAAATTATATCTTCCACCTTAAACCCTAATTGTCCAAATCCTATGACTGGTGGTATTTGAAGTAGAAGTCTTAGGGGGCTCTTGACTTTGTTTGAATGAGCCATTAGATCCCTAAGAGCTAGTAAGGTAAATCCGCTTTGAGCTGGAGGATAGATGGCCAAAAGCGAAATGAGGTTTGGTGAGGTGACGGTGGCCCCCTCCCAAGTACAAAGGGTCTTACACTTGAGCTTTTGGACTTTATCTCAAGAAGAGTGAGGTTTTGCTATAACAGCATGCATCTAATTCAACTTCAGATTTTATAACTGAATTTTGACACAAATTCTATTGTCAGTTTTGGCTTTGACATCAATGTTATTAGCGCAAACTGTTATTGAGACAAGGACTACACTAATGGCAAACTGATATTTGTACAAAAGATTTACTATGGAATTAACAGCAAGTTTGGAAAATTGTAGTACAAGAGTATTGTAGATTGTGAATTTTGCCACAGTAGAAATATAACTATGACTAGGAACTAGGAAATCCAGTACAATAGGTTTAATGTCCAAACTGATTGATCATCAATTATAATTTTCAGCAAAATAAAATACCAGTGAAATTCAAGTAACCCTAAATTAGCATGCTGGGAATAGAAAACTGCTGAAGACAGTATGGATGCTGGCCTAATTTGTCTTCAAGAGAAGTAGTATACACTCGGCCAAACATGAAATTTGTCAGACTACCCATACAAAACGTTAACTAATAGATCCCACTCGAAGGCCAAATGGCTATTTATAGCCCGTATTCTCACTTGTGCTCCTTTATGCTTTACAAGTAGGATACATGGTTCTATATCGATAATTTATTCATTTAAAGTTTTCTCGAATACAAAGGGTCTTACGCTTGAGCTTTTGGACTTTATCTCAAGAAGTATGAGGTTTTGCTATAACAGTATGCATCTAATTCAACTTCAGATTTTATAACTGAATTTTGACACAGATTCTATTGTTAATTGGGGCTTTGACATCAATGTTATTAGTGCAAACTGTTATTGAGACAAGGACTACACTAATGGCAAACTGATATTTGTAAAACAACTTTACTATGGAATTAAGTTTTAACAGCAAGTTTGGAAAATTGTAGTACAAGAGTATAGTAGGTGGTGAATTGTGCCACAGTAGAAATATAACTATGACTAGGAACTAGGAAATCCAGTACAATAGGTTCAATGTCCAAACTGATTGATCATTAATTATAATTTTAATTTTTCAGCAAAATAAAACACCAGTGAAATTCAAGTAACCCTAAATTAGCATGCTCAATGACAGTATGGATGCTGGTCTAATTTGTCTTCAAGAGAAGTATTATACACTCGGCCAAACATGAAAATTGTCAGACTATGCATACAAAACATTAAGTAATACATCCCACTCGAAGGCCAAATGGCTATTTATAACCAGTATTCTCACTAGTGCTTCTTTATGCTTTACAAGTGGGATAAATGGTTCTATATCAATAATTTATTCATTTAAAGTTTTCTTGAATATCTTTGTCATACTAAACTACTCACATGCAACCTATAATATCTCTTCAAACATATGCTATCCTTTCTAATTACAGAACTGGTTGTCCCTGCTCATTTTTATTCATTTCTAGGTGTTTCTCTTTAGATAAGATAAGTTAATTTTATTATGACGATGGGACTTAGAAGTACAATACATGAATGACCACAATAGTAGGTCAATGGGACTTAGAAATACAATACAGTGCAAGTACATAGTGGTTATGTGAAAGCAACTCCTGTCCCATATCTACAACCAAGCAAAATAGCAAAAAATCTCAGGAATAGTAACCATATTTAATATGTATTACAGATATAATTGCCATGTCAAACATATTATGCTTATTATTAATCAAAAGCATAGCCTTTAGGCATTAGGAGAGTGCCTACTTCTTGATATAGGCATTAGGCATTTGGAATGCTAGATTTGGAAGCATTCTGGGGCCTTCCATGTATCATCTTTTGAGGTTAGATCCTTCCATTGAATGAGATTCTTTGGCAGTCCTGTATTCTGCAATTTTACCATCTAACTGTCAATCCCTTTTAATATTATTTGCAGCTTCAGTGATGGCATGGCAAACTTTAGTTTATAAGTCAGATTTATCAACGCCATGATTCATCATAGCAATCAACTGGTTAAGCAAATTTAGAGGAAGAGATGATTATTTGAATTTGATTTTTTGTGTTCGCTTTGCTTTTTCTTGGTACATAACTTTCATGCCCATAATTGAAATTTTACTGGATGCTCTTGCATCATAAATTAGGTGAGACTTGCTTTCATTTATAGCAATGAAAATAAAAGATAGTCCATTTGTTAGATTCCATTTTATATTGGTCATCTTCCTGGCATTCACATAGACTATCATATGATGCATATCTTAATCTAATCATCTCAATTCATATGTTTCTTGCAGGAAGAGCTCTTGTTGTAGAACATGTATCAACAATTATCAGTCGTTTAGCTGTGGTTGTCAACTATCCATATTCGATGGTAATTTGCTATTTTGCCATAATCTTACATAGCACTTGCTATTTACTAAGAGGGGAAAGCAATTTTCCTTTCTTTTAGTATTATTCATTTCTCTACTCTATATCCTTTCTTTGCTTGGTTTCAATTCATTTTCTTTTATTTTTGCATGGACATTCTTTCAAAAATAATGTGTATAGTATGAAAAAGAAGATTTTTAGATGTTTTTTTTTTTTTTTTTTTTAATTTCAGAGAAAACAAATTGAATCAGACAATATTAGTTGCAAAAGTTGCTTTTGTAATTGGAGTTACAAATTCAGAGTATCATTTTTTTAACATAGCTAATGCATATAGTAGGTTTATTATGAGAAATAAGATTTTAGATGACTTCTTTTAATTCAAAGAAAACAAATTAGATTAGAGAAAATATTAGTTGCAAAAGTTGCTTTTGTAGTTGGCGTTACATATTTGGAGTGTCATTTTTCTGAACATAGCTACATCCATACCACTGTCAAATTCATCCAGCAACTCAATTTCCAGAGCTCTATGCCCACTGACGTTTGAACCTGGGACATCATCACGGGGATGCCTGGTCTCAACCACTAAACCATAATCCAATGGATAAAAAAGGTTTCATTGTTTTATGTTTTCATATTGTCTTAAATTGTTGTTGTTGGCTTTTATATTCCTCATGTTCAAAAAACAGGGGTTCGTGTTATGGATCCACAATATGCATCCATCATTTGGACAAAAATGAGAAACTTTTGAAGAACTAATTAGATGAGAGATAAGAGAAAATTTACCCAACATTTAATTAATACAGATAAAAGCCTAAAATCAAAAAATGAAGTATATTGACTAGAAGAAAAACAATCAAATGGAAAAGAAAAAGGGAATGAAAACAAAAACTAAGATAATCAACTAGAATTAAAACTATAAATAAAGCTCAAAACAAAGGAGAAGGTAAAGTAAAAGGTTAATAAAAATCACTGCTTAAAAGAAGAAATAAAAGTAGGAAATTGATTGAAAGACTAAGCAGCTAGACCTAGGGTAAAAATAAAACAAAAAGGAAGACAAACCATGGAAACAAATAAAAAGATAAAAAATGAGCAATATAACATGGATTCCGAACAAGGATAACATTAACCAAAAGCAGTGTTGTGGGGGAGCGCCGCTCCCTCCTCGATTCCGCTCCCAATCCTCGCTTCGGGCGAGAGTGACTCGGGAGCGGGTTGAGAGCGTGCTCTCGTAAAAAAATTTGCTCTCCTTGCCTATTTCGGGAGCGAAGCAGGGAGCGTCGCTCCCGTCGTTCCAGGGGCGACGAGAGCGACTGATGAGAGCGGAACGCGCGGAAAAAAAAAATTCGGCGGAAAAAAAAGAGTTTTTATGGAAATAGAGTGAGGGAGGAAGGAAGGGTTAAATAGACCCTCCCTCATTTCATTTCATCATTGTGAGAGTGAGAGTGAGATTGAGATTAAGAGAGGGAGATTGAGAGAGGGTGAGAGTGAGGAGCAAGGAGAGAGTGAGAGAGAGCAAGGAGGGAGCAAGGAGAGAGTGAGGAGCAAGGAGAGAGCAAGGAGCAAGGAGCAAGAGAGTGAGAGAGCAAGAGAAAGCAAGGAGCAAGGGGAGATTGAAGAGCTTGCAAGGGGAGATTGGACGCCAAAGAGGTAGGCTCTACAATATTGAATAGAGTGTCTAGCAATTTCTTTTTTAATGTTTATTCCTAAATAAATAAATAAAATTTTCTCTATTTCCCATTCCCATTCGCATTCCATTTTTTAAAATTTTGCAGATTCAAAACTTCAAATTTAAAACATCATGGTTATATTTCTTGGCATTTTATTCTTCTTGGTTCCTTTTTTGGTTATTATGGTGCTGGAGAGTAGAGAAAAGAGGGTTGAAATTGAAAATGAAGAAGGGGATGAAGAAGGGGGACATAGTGGATTTGATGAAAACCCCGGTGAGGAGGAGCTGGAGGAGAGTGAACATGAGTCAGCTCAAAAAACTAAACAAGACCAAACCCCATTGTGGAAATATGTTAACAGGCCTGAAGCAGGAAAAGGGGGTGGGACCACTAAATTTCATTGCCCCCATTGCAACAATAATTACACAGGTTCATACACCTGTGCCAGAAAACACCTCTCCGGAAAAATGCCATGGGATGGAGATAAAAAAATAGGCATCAAAACTTGTAAGGTGTGTCAGCAGCAGATAGAGCCAACTACATAAGGGAGAGGAGGAAGCCCAATACAAATCTAAAAAATCAAAGGGTTTCTTTGAACCAAGCTCACAATCACATGCACAAAGAACTCCTTCAGCATCCTCCCAAGGCAGTGGATATGGATGCACAGGGTCACCAGGTTTAAAGCGTAGAACCATATCAGGTTTCCTTGATGAAGGGTGTAGGAATGATGTGGATTCAAAAGTTTACAGGTTTCTCTATGCATGTGGGATACCATTCAATGTTCTTCGCTCACCTTATTGGCACGAAATGGTTTCTGCCATAAATGATGCCCCTAAAGGATACAAGAGCCCTGGGTACGACAAGGCAAGAACCATTGGACTTGATCATGAAAAAGCAAAAATATCACATTCTTTGAATAGAATCACAAGTTTTTGGACTGACCATGGGGTGTCCATTGTATCTGATGGACGGACAAATGTAAAAGGCAAGCCATTGATAAATGTTCTTGCTGTGTCTGTTAGTGGTGCCATCTTTCTTTCAGCATATGATTACTCAGACAATTTCAAGACCGGCATCAACATTGCAGAACCATTACTTGAAACAATTGAGTGTATTGGGCCATACAATGACATCCAAGTCATCACTGATAATGATCCTAATTGTAAGGCAGTGGGAGCAATTATTGAGGATAAATACCCTAGCATATTTTGGTCTGGGTGTTTGGTTCACACAATGAACCTTTTGATGCATGATATTGTTAAGAACAAAAGCGAACAATACAAATGGATTGGTGATTTGTACAAGAAAGGCAAACAAATGATAAAATTTATTACAAATCATAGCAATACCCATGGCCTTTTCCGCAGTCACTCAAGATTGGAGTTGTTGAAGATTGCAAGGACTAGATTTGGTAGCTATTACCTCACCATTAGGCGCCTTTTGAAGGTAAGAGAGTCATTGGCTAGCATGGTATCAAGTCCACATTAGCAGGTATTAAAGGAAAGGGCTACAAATGCAGCTGACAGGCAAGGTTTTGAATAGGTGGAGCAGGGCGGTCTTGATGGTATATTTTGGGCACGTGTGAGGCAAGTATTGGATTTCACCAAGCCCATTTATCACATGATTCGTTTGCAGATACAGATAAACCAGTGATTGGCGAGGTGTATGAGCAAATGGATACCATGTTGGGGCAAATGAAAGATATTGTTCATAACAATGATCCCAACTTGTACAAACCGATTCACGATTGTGTGTGTATACGGTGGGATAAACTTAATGTTCCACTACATTGCTTGGCGTATATCCTTACGCCAAAATACTACTCTACATCTTGGTTGGGCCAACCTGCACCAGGGGGTGGGGTTAGGGCCAAACCCCATATAGATGAAGAGGTATCTACAGGATATTTGCAAGCATTAGAAAAGTTGATACCTAATAGGGAGGAATGTGCTAGTGTGTGTCTTGAAATAGGAAGATACTTCAGTTGCACTGGTTTGTTTGGTACCTTTCATGCAATGGAAGATAGAGACAGATTTGATGCTCTCACATGGTGGGAATCATATGGTGGCCATGGACTTTTGCCAAAATTGGCAAAAAAAGTTCTCTCACAGGTTGTAAATACTTCTTCTGCAGAGAGGTGTTGGAGCACTTACAGCTTCATACATAATGTGAAAAGAAACAGACTCAATGAAAACCGGGCAGAAAGCTTGGTTTATGTGCACTACAACTTGAGATTGTTGAGTCATTACTGTGATTGGGCTTATGAGGATCCAACATATAAAATTTGGGACAACCACCCAGAGGATGATAATTTGGAGGATGATACTATACATCTTGAAGAACTGGAAGAAGAACTTATAAGAGAGGAAGATGAAGCAACAACCATGCCACCTCCACCATCCAGTAGTAGTGCTCGAGTTTCAAGTCTTGTTCCTTTGCTGTCGCCACCTCCATCTACACCCTCACGTGGAGGGCATGTGCCTTCTGGTTTTGGTCGTCGGTCTGTGCAAGAGACTCCTAGAAGACCACCACAACTTGCTTATACATTAGACACTTCTCGTGGCAAGGACCACATGTAGTAGTAGATAACAGATTTACAGTTTACTTGTCTTTTCTAGTTTCTATTAGTTTTCATAACTATTGAATCTTGACTCTTTCATATCATGATGATATTTTTTGTAAACAATATATGATTGTGACAATTTAAGTTTGAAGTTTGAAGTTGGCAATTATAACTCATTGGTAATGATTCTGAATTATGAATATGATGCTTCGTGAAAGTTGTTTCATTTCATTTCATAATTCATTTTATAACCTTTCATTTCATGTTAGATATTATTGCTTGTAATGGTTAAAGTTTAAACTTTAAACTTAGCTTACAAGTACAACTTTGGTGATCAATGATGATAAATGTTATATGTTGAATTTTCAATTTTGAAAGCTTGAAGTTGAAACTTTAAGATTGATGAATCATGATTCACGAGACTCAATATGTTGTATGTTACTAACTTGTGGATGTGGTTGATGAAGATTATAACTTCTAGATGATTGATGTTATATGGTTGATGGTTCAACGATCAATCTATGTTTTTTTATGTTTTTTATATTTAATTCATCATTCTACATGTTTTTGTTGACATATATGTATCAAAATATAAAAAAATATATATATTATAAAAACATCGCTTCGAGATTTGCTCCCAAACCGGGAGCTTTTGAAAATGTCGCTCCTACTCCCGTTTTCGCTCCGCTCCCAAGTAACACCGACCAAAAGTAAACTAGAAAAGGAGAGCAGATTGACAAAGAAAGAAAACTTACGAAGGAGAAGGCTTTTGGAGTGGTTTGGATAATGGGAACCACCTCCTATTGAGCATAACAACATCATATCTATTGAGGATGTTATCCTTTACAATTTCTATAGCCTCTCTAACACACCTCTTCGAGAAATTATCCACCCTTGCCAAAATCCTAGTGTCTTAAATGCAAATATGTTGCTTTTAGATCCACTCTTGGAAATATGATGCACTATTCCCAAAATCTTATAGTTATGGAGAATGGTGGGGGAAGAATAGGGGTTATGGAGAGAGGAAGTTTACTCATGCACTAGGGGGAGCATAGGGGTCTCATGGTGGATAAAGGAAGAGTGCCCATACAAGGGAGGAAAAGTGTAATCGGTGAATGAAGGATTTAATGTGGCTGATGATTTTGAAACCCACTACCTTGTAGTCAATGGAATTCATAATAACTTGGAAGGAATTGAGATATATAATAGTCGTACGAGTGTCAACAATGTTGAAAAGTGTAACTAGGTTTGGTCTTCATAATGACAAGTGTAATTATGATTTTATGTAATTGATGTAAAATAAAACTATTTTTGTAATGCTTGAATCATGGGTTTCATGATCAAGGAACTTTATTTTTAGTTTAGGCTCCCATTCTAAGCCTTTAGGATTAGCCATCATAAAAGTCAATTGTGTCAATGTCATGTATGAAAGACCCTTATTGGGCATGTTAAATATGTATATGAGTCATTAAAAGACCCTCAAAGACCAAGCTCAAGGACCTCCTTCAAGTCAGCCTAAAGATATCTCTAGAACAGCATGTCGACCTTGTCACTAGGAGAAGTCGGCTTATTTGTGTTGACTTTGGGTAGCATCAGATGTTCTCTAGCCACGAAATTTGGTGGAGAGGCTAAGGCACGCGAGATCTCCAAGACCCATAAATCGTTTGGAGAAATTCCACCCAAATGAAGGGATATTAAAATAATTAATATTTTTAATGGGTCCCTAAGTTTAAACATAGGAAAATAAAAACATTAATGTGTATTAATATGAAATGGGTGAGAAAGTTCTAAATAACGAGGATCAAAGCCAATTCTAATCTTAGCCGTTGATTAGGGACTTAATCTCGGTCATTGAATCATCAACAGGAAAAGTATAAGAGCAAGCTTGAGGGTTAGTTGGAGATACACCAAGAGAGATCAAGAATTTGATTTTCTGGGACAGGGTTTGTTGAGGAAATCGAGTTAGTGATTAGAGTTGTAGCGAGGGGCAGTTCAACAAGGGATTTTCATCTGAGGCTGAAGAATACATAGCAGAGAGGCAGCGCAATGCCGAGAGAGACAGTGCAGGCCCTAGAAGGGTTGACACAAAGGCAATCGGAGCTGACGTAGAGGAAACAGAAGGTCGTAGAGGCTGACGCAGGCAGTGCAGAGTGCCGTAGAGTCTGACACTTGGCTTTAGAGGTAGTCCTGGGAGATTCTGTGGGGCAGACTGAGAGAGGATCAACCGGGAGAGGGTGGCGCAGTTCCTAAAGGGCAACGCAGTTCCAAAGCAGTGCTTGGAGCAGCTTTCGCTGTCCAGCACAAGGAACAGTTAGAGTCACTGTGGGGTTGATCATCCGATTGCTGATTTGCCAGAATATCAGTCTCCGGATAGAGGTACTACTGCCGAGGATATTCTCTGTTGGGTGAGCCATTTCTGGCATCCTAGTTGTATTCATGAATCTGCTTAATAATACATACCATCTATATGTTTTATTGGTTTTCTCGAATTGGGTTTTTCTGGGGATAATTGTCCAAAACATAACTGTCCCTTGTGTGATTGTCTCAGTTTATTTCAGTGCATGATCTGTATATTTGTGAAGGCTGCAATCGTGTTTACTTCAGTGTTTATGCAATTAAATAACTTGTTAATGTAAAGAACAAGTAGGAGATAGTAAACTAGAAATTGCAGTAGGGGTTTTTGATGTGTTAGATTCAAGAATTTTCACAATTTGATGGGCATATCTGTATATATAGGCAAACTCGACCTCCACTTGAAGACAAAATTTTGGTCAAGATAATCTGAAGAAAAAGAAGTGTGAAAACCTTAAGAGAGAAGCCTCATCACCAAGTGAAGGAGAAGGGAAGTCAACGAAGCCATTTTCTGATTTATTATAGGGCTAAACTCTTCCACACGTGCGATTATAGTGCTTTCTACTGCAGAAAGGGCAGAGGTATTTCAGTCATCTTGAGAAGGCTAGTTTTGGAAGGAATCAAATGAATCCTCACGCTGAGTTGAGGAAGGATAGTCTCCATCTCAAGCGAAGAAGGTTGAAGGTCAAAGTCTCTCAAGTACCAAATTTAGGGCTTCCAAAGAAGGGCCGAAAAGTGGATATCTAAGCCAAGGATCGAAATCTGAAGGTTAGCCAAAGTAGTGGGAGAAGGAAGAAGTTTGACTCTCTTTGACTTTAGGAAGAGGAAGTTAAACAAGGAAGTCTGGTGACTTGGTCTTGGAGAGGTCAATAGGTCAAGGGTCTTGGTCTTGGTATTCCCGAATTGAAGTCTCTATAAGAAGAATAATTTGTTTGAGTTTTCCTCTCAAGTTGGAGAGGTTTTGGCCTTGGATGATCGCTTATATTCTGCGTCTCTTGTCTCTTTATTTTTTATGTTTTGGTAGTTGTTTGATGGAGAATAATACTATAATAATCTAACTAAAGAGAAAATCCTAATCTAAAGTAGTAAAAAACATTCACAAGCAGTTATCATTAGAAGAGAAATTTCCTAATTATTATGCCCTAGATTTCTCCACATGTTATCAGAGCTAAGGTGACAAATCAAGGAAAGGGCATCTAATCAAGGGACACAAGCACTCAAGGATCAAATCTTGAAGGATATCAAAGTGAAGCTAAAATCTACAAAGAAGTGTCAAAACCCTAGATCAAAGAAGAAGTCTACACCAGAAGAAGTCTTGGATCCTCAAAAGACCACAAATACCCTACTCACGTTGAAGTGACTCACAAATCAAAGTTTCTTGAAGACTATTCATCCTATAGGTGCAAGATCAAGGACATTGTAATTTTGATTAGGCTAGGTCTTCATAAATGTAATTTTGATATTTGTACTTATTCAAGAAAAGGGAAATTATTTTTATATTATTTGTCAATGAGTTTCTTGCTCGTTGAAAATAGGTCAAGCACATTTTGAAGTGCTTCTAGAGAGCCAAAGTCAAAATGTAATTATGATGAGACCCTTTGAGGGCATGCTACATCATGTATGTCAATGTACAAGGTCAAGGAAACAACTCCAAGCAAAGTCAAATCCTCTCCTAGCATAAATGGAGTTTCTTGCTCATTGAAAATAGGTCAAGCACATTTTGAAGTGCTTCTAGAGAGTCAAAGTCAAAATGTAATTATGATGAGACCCTTTGAGGGCATGCTACATTATGTATGTCAATGTACAAGGTCAAGGAAACAACTCCAAGCAAAGTCAAATCCTCTCCTAGCATAAATGAAGTCTCCAAGCAGCAAAATAATAAAGAAAAGATGAGTTATAGCAAAACTGTCAAGTCGGCCTCATGGACAGTCATGTCGGCTTAAAGAGGAGGTACAAACCTCTATTTATAGAGGTTGTCCACTCCTCAAAAGGACAACGAATTATCTCTGAAATTAGCGAGGGTATAAGGCAATAATAAGGAGGACGAAGTAAGCTAAGGGATTTACAAGGGCAGCAAACAAGGAGAAAGAAAAACGAACGAAAAATAGATGTGTTCTAGGGTTTCTGCAACCACACGTGCGAAGTTAAAGGAGGACCCCTACAATTATTACAACAATAACAAATATTGTGATTTTAGGGTAAGAACAATGACAATAAGGTCTCCCCAACCAGCAAAGAAGGAGGAAAAAACATCGAGGAGAAGGACACTGTTTTAGGGTTTCCATTCACATGTGAAGCAAGTAAACTATGCAGATTTGACAACAGTTGAAGGCAGCTGCATGAATAGCCTCATTCAGATGTGTATTGAGGTCTATAAGGTATATAAAGGAAAGCGAAGAGGACTCTATCTAGAACGAAGTGAAGAAGCCCTAATATTCTAGGGTTTCCTAACTTAGACAAGCAACAGAAGAAGGACGAAGTGCTAAGGAGCCAAGTGCCAGAAGGCAGAGTTCCTTGTGTCGGAATTTATAGTGGAGAAAGAGGAAGGTTTTGACTTATGCTTGGAGGATGTCCTAATCAAGGGTCTAGGGTTCGGTAGTTGTTCAAATAAGAAGCTTCAACAAGATAAAACTTACAAAGGGTTTTCCTCTCAAGAGTGGAGAGGTTTTGTCCCTGACAGAGTGCCAAACTTTGTGTTCTTGTTATTTTGTTTTGGTAGCAGTTTGATGAAGTACACACATAAGCACTAATAGGAAGAAGAAGAAGTATAAGCTAACAAGAAAAGTAAAAAGACTCCACAAACTATTATCCAGTAATGAAGAATCATCACAACACTACTTTGCCGTAGATTCTTCAACATGTTATCAGAGCTAAGGTGACACATCAAGGAAAGGGCAACTCAAGAACACTCATCAAAAGCAGCATCTACAAAGTTGAAGCATAAAGCATAGAAGTGTCAACCACTTCAAGGACAAGAAGGGTCTACAATCCATCATTCATCAAGGAGGTCTACAAAGCTAGAAGAAGAGCCTTATATAAAGGCACCTACAAAGAAGAGCAGATTAAAGGAGGACCTACATCACCAAGCAAGTCCACTTGAAGAAGGCAACTTGAAGGACATCAAGATCCAGGGAAGACAAGCCATCAAGCTTTCAAAGGAGGAAGAAAATCCATTACATCTCATAATCTATCAAATAAGTACATGTCCCCTTCTAAATATATTTCAATGTCTTCTTGAAAGGAAAGCAATAAATTGGTAGGTACCAATAACTTTCTTGCATGGAAGAAGAGGACTGATCTACTACTCAAGGAGAATGAACTCCTACAACATGTCAAACAAAATATCACTATCCCTGCTAAGGAACAAACTCAAACCTTAGCCAAGTACAATAAGGATGAGACTAGAGCTCAAAGGATTGTGATAGAATCAATCAAAGACTCTCCCATTCCTTATGTCTCCAAGTTTGAGACATCAAAAGCAATTTATGATAAGCTAGTAGAGCTATTCTCGGTATCCACAACCGGAAAAGTAATATCTCTGAGGAAGGAATTATACAAGATGAAGATAACAGAGGAAGGAATAGCTCCCTACTTCATGAAAATCTCTGAAATGAAAGATCAACTTCAAGAAGCTTGGGGAAGTCATGTTTGACAGAGAGATGACAACTGTTGTACCCAATGCTCTACCTGAGGAGTGGGGAAACTAGTGTTGCAGGAACCCCAACCCCCTCGCCCCCCCGCCCACCCCCAAGGATCCAAAGGTAGATCCACGTCCCGTATGGATCCGCCACCAATCCTACCGCGGATCGGAAAATTGGATCTGCGGTTCCTCCCTTTTTTGGCGGTCCCTGCAAAATTGGATTCATGGGGGCCCAATCCGCGGCTCCTATTGCTCGATCCACAGTTCCTATTTCTCGATTTGCAGATCTAGAAAGGATCAGGTGCTGATCTGTGGAGGTTCGAGCGTGTATCCACTGTGGATTGCGAGTGGATCCAAGAGAAGGTGGACAGTTCCACGGGGCTTTTTTTATTTTTTGTTTTTGGAAATTCTGAATTGTTCTATGAGTAAAAGAGACAATCTCCTTTATCTTTCATTTCCATCCTTTTACTTAAATTTTTGTCATTACCATGAAATAACTCAGGATGCTTGAGAGTGGTTCCAACCTCATCAGACTTCATATGGAGAAAATATAATTTCATATCCCATTCAAAATTCAGCAGACTTAACAGTTTTCAGGATCAATGGGATTGTGGTGTTTCATTGGATTATATCATGTATGAGGGTATGTGCATGGCATTTAATCAAGAGAAACAAGCCCTATATGTACCCCAGTGTTGATGTTATTGATTGTTGAACTCCTTTGTCATGGCCTTAACAACTATGTACCCTTCACTCAAGTCAAAATCATTGATCAAGCATGTTAAGCTTTCTCTACCATATTATAAGGCTTGGATTAAGTTGTTTGATCAAAATTAGGCAATGTTGACTAAAATCCCTATATAATTGAAGTAGAGGCAAAGACTAGACAAGAGAAGAGGAATCTAGATTGTAGAGAGTTGATGCTGGAATAATTAATCATTGATGTACAATGGATGCCATATCTATCTTGATTTATGTAAAAATATGCATGTTTTCATGTCTTCTACAACTAATTTGGTATTTTGGATTTTGGATTTTTTTAATATAAATGCAAAAAGATAATATATATATATATATATATATATATATATATATATAGTAGACGCTTCGATTCCTAGATTTTTGGAAAATGACGCTTCCGCTTCCCCGCTTCCAAAAACGTCCCCATTTCGTCCCCGCTTCGTGCAACATTTGGGAAACTTCACATCAAGCATATATGCCAAGAAGGAAGCAACCACTCTCAGTGAAATGTGGTCTCCATGCAGAACAAAGGAAACTAGACTTAAGGCAACAGAAGATGTGGGATCAAAGGAGCAAGCGTTTGCTACCATGTCCAAAAGAAAGGGTAAATTTGGCAAGTTTGGTCTACGAAGAACAAACAACAAAGACATGTCCAAGATACAATGTTTTGGATGCCAAAAATATGGACACTACAAAAGGGATTGTCCTAAGCTTAAGAAGGACAACAACAAAAGAAAGAGGGAAGAAGCTCTCATAACTCAAGAGATGAAAGAAGAAGGGAAGAAGCAAAAGAAGGAAGATCCTCCGAATTTCTACTATGATTAGGTCAAAATTTTTACTTCTAGACTTCTTTCAAAGTTTTGAGTAGAATAGGAGCATGTAGGAATAAATTAAATTGCATGGCTAGAATCACCCTCTAGAATCTAGCAGCATGATGTACATAGAGTTCTAGACACTCATGTAGAGGTAGCATTTATGATAAGAACAAAAATGCATAAGTAGAAAGATATTCATGTAGAAGAAGCATACCTAGTATAGGACCTCATTCATGATGAAAGAAAAATTGATCATGATAAGAATCTTAGAAGACCTACTTCATCAAAAGAAAGGAAACATTTGCAAGGCAATGATCTTTAAGATCCTATGATGGAATCTTCAAAAGAAGGTTCATGAACCAAGGCAGATGTCTCATTGGGAATCTCATTCATGGGATTCAAGAAATGGGATGATATGTAGAGAAGCTAGGATGAAGCAAGAAAGGCCACACCAAGGTCAATCAAATGAAGTAACGTTGATCAAAGGAGAATCAAGATGAGGTATGTATGCATCAAAGTTTAAGTCATGTTATGATTTGTATATTATTGAGTCATGGGTAAAGTTCTATAACATGATCGAGCATGAAGGAATTGCTTTCACCAAGGACATGCTCGAGCCTCGAAGGCATGCACTACAATGTGATGAAGGTCAACAAAAGAATATGCTCACATAACGAGCATAAGATTGCTGACTAAGAAGCAAGAAGAAATGATCACAAGTCCAGAAAGCAAGTAATGAAGGAATGCTTTCACTATCACCCTAGTTCTACTTACACACTCTCTCAATGAAGTCCTTAGTTGACCCTATATCCCCAAAAGACTTAATAAGCACTAGTATTTTCTCATCTAATCAATACAAAATTGAAAACTCATTTATTTTTGTTCTAGGAGTTTGTTTAGCTTACAATTAATTTCCAGCCATAAAAAAACACTAGACGTTTAGGGTTTTCTTGCATATCTTTGACTTAAATCCCTAGGGTGTTACTAAAATCATTTTATTTGGAAGATCAATTTAGTTGATCTATTTTTCGGCAATTTTAGGGTTCGACGTATTGGTTTTGTTGGATGTTATATGCTCTTGAATTTTCAGATTTAACAAGTTACTTAATCCCTATTTTTTCCCCTTATTTATTCCTAATTTCTACTTGCTTATAACCTATTTAAGTGGTTGAAGTGTAATGTTGTTGTAATTTTTTTTATTGCTGTAATTGTTCATCTTTTATAGATGTTTTGTAACAGACAGGTAGTTTTCAGATTTGAATTGTTTGGCGATTGTGTTGCATGAGATCAGCACTTGACAAATAGCCTTAGAGTAAATTAGACAAAGTCTGAAATTTATTTTGAGTGACCACCTTATTCATGACTTGATATATTTTGTTGGTGGTGAAATGGGCAGCTACATAGGTGAGTTTAGATTTCATTGTGCCTTTCCTTAGGAACCTTGAGTCTTATTAGGGAGGCCTCCTTTGTTGGATTTGTCCATCGCTAAAATCAGGGAGGTTGTTACTTAGGTGATAGTGGTAACACTTTAGATGTTCCAGTAGTTTCTGCACTTTGTGATGGATTTTCCCTAAGTTGCAAGATTGTCTGATAACATAACTAAAAGCCAATCTATGGTCAAGGACTTGGGTCAGACAAACTCTAATATATTGTGGCAAAATGCCAGATTTTGGTCAAGGACTTAGGTATCAAAACGGTTTATAAAAATATTTAGGGGTGGCAAAGTGTGGGATCAGAAATGTAGGTCTAATATTAATGAAATGAACAAGGCTCATTTATGGAATTATGAACATAGTTAATTCACTGAATATCCAATTTAGAAAAGACAAGAAGTTAAAATCTGTATAGGACAATAATAAATATATCTAAATAGTGAAATGAGACATGATGATAATACAATACCATGTGATAGAGTACTTACATCATTGATTTGTCACAACAGTTAATATGTTATGTCCCTTCATTAGGTAATGCGTTTTAAATAGGATGTGTACCAATGTTCCACAAAGTGGGGATGAAGCGGTGACATTTTTTGGAAGCGCTGTGTTGGAAGCGAAGTGTCTTGAAAGCTTCTCTCTCTCTCTCTCTCTCTCTTATGTGTGTGTGTGCTTTTAACTTTTTATATTAAAAAAACATTCAAAATACCAAATTAGTTGCAGGATATATGAAAATATGCATATTTGTACATAAATGAAGATAGATATGGCATGCACAGTACATCAATGATTGACTATTCAAGCATCAACAATCTAGATTCTAACAATTACAAACATACATCAAATTTTTAAGCATATCACAGATAGTAGAATGTAGTAAGTATCAAAATTTTAAGCATATAATCGAAATTTGACAATTAGAGGATAAAAGATTCAAATAACTTATCTAGCAAGTTAACAACTATCAACATGACCAAATAGTAATGTTTACAAAATAGGCCATGTTACCGCTCAAACTAGCAAGGGACTTAAAGGGGATTCCTAAAGGGTCAAATGCTAGACCAAGGGCAAAAAATGGAGACTTAACCCATTGTCACCTCAGCTAAGGCTCCCTACTGTTTACGAACTTTCATTGATGGGAGGAGACCCAGTTTATATGGAGTCACAAAATAAGGATAAATCAACAAATGGATATAAAGTGACCCAAACAATCCCTTTCCAGAAGAGAGTCAAGAATGGAGCTTGCTTGCTTTCTAAGCAAGGTACATATCTTCTAGGAGAAGGATGCGAGGATTTGAGGGTTAGGTTTAGGGAATATGACTTGTGAAAGAGTTTCCCAATCCCTAAAATCCTAAGTCACCTGACACAGGGATTCAGGATTCGATGAATATGGGGATTCGAGTGTTGCATACAGACACGTTGACCCCCTGGAACAGGACATGTTGGGATACGTTATATATATATATATATATATATTTTTTTTTTTTCAAACATAGATCTTCATCTAGATGTAAGTTTTACAAAGTAACATTATGCATACAAATACAATTGTGGCATAAATGATAAATTATAATATATATTCAATTCATCAATGATCCAATAGGAGAAAGACAAGATAGTAAGATAAAGATACTGTAGTTTTCTCATTAAGTCATCAAAATCAAAATGTGTTACATAGGTACTGCAATGCCAATGGAAAATAGAAATAGTAAATACAAAACAACTACAAGTATACAAGCCTCAAGGCAATAGGTAGCTCATGACTCATGAGTCATCAATTCTCATAGTCATCATCAAAATCAGCATCACTGCCCTCATCATCATGGTCAACACTACTCTCCTTTGCTGCATCCTCCTCCCTTGTATCCAAAATCATCTCTGCATTTGCTGGTGTGGAGGATGACCCCTCTACAGTATCACCATCATCAAATGTGACAGGCTCTAGCACTGGATCATTGAGATCCAAGTTGGCCAATGCCAATTCAACATTGTTGTCCAAACCTATATCATCAAGAAAGACATCCCACATCTTTGTCTTTCCCTTCAACCACTCATCCCTTTGCCTGTAAATATGACGAAGGTTGGTGTGGACGAAGGTTGGTGTGCACATACACCATTATCTTTGCCCTGGATTGTTCAAGCCTGCTCTTCTTAACACTATACAAATTTCCATATGTGCTCCAATTCCTCTAGCAACAAGAGAATAAAGTCACCTGAGAGAGAGGAGCTGCATGGCTAATTACTGTAGAGGAGGGCTTGTTGCTCCATGATTTGCCCACCAAGAGTAGGGCTTCTTAGACCCCGTGTCGCTAATCAGATCATATTCTGCAATTCGATCAGTGCTAATGGAAAACTTTGCAAAAGCATCCTCCACCTCATCAAGGGATGCTCTATCCTGAAAAGCTCGTTTGAATTCATCTTTCCTCCCTTGTGAGATTTCACCATCCATGTGAGGGAATCTGAGGGAAGGTCCACCATTCAACCACTCGTGGTTGTAGTATTTTGGGTTCAATGAGTGAGCCAAACAATGGAAAGGTGTGTATTTTTTGTCCCATCTGCTGACAAGAATATCCTGTATAGTGGTGAAGAAGGCCTTTGATGATGTCTCATACTCGGGACACTCACTCTGTAAAATAATGCTCCTCACAGACTCAACCATGGAATCCCATCCCTCATAAACCTCTCCTAGGATGGGTTGGTTTGTATCTGCAAATTGAAGAAAAGAAATAATAGGGTCCATGATCTGAATAAGTAGATCTACCCTCTCCCACCAAGCATCATCTAATGCTGTGTCCTACACTCTTTTAGAGGCTACTTGATCTGTCTTTCTCCAGAAAGACCAAAACTCTGAAATAACCATGGTCCCAAGAGTGGTCTTGACCTCTTCCAACGTTGTGTATCGTCAATAATGTTACTAATCCAAAGCACATCAGAAGCAATATATTTCAGTGCTAAGTTCAATGAATGGACAATGCAAGGTGTCCAAAACACTTGTGGATATTTAGCTTCCACAATCATGCCATTAGCCTTGCAAACAGGTGCATTATCTGGAATGATTTACACACAAGAATCAACACCTACATCTTCAATAACCTTAATAAACAACTCACGCATATATTATGCATCCTTGTATTGTCCAAGTGCATCCACTGCTTTCAAGTAAACTGGATCATTCAAGGAAGACACCATGAAGTTGATGAGTGGGTACCATGCTAGATCTGCCCATCCATCAGAAACAATGCTAACCCCAGATGTTGGCCATGATGCTTTAATAGGCTCAAGCATTTTTTCCACCTCTTTTTTTGCTTTCGTCAACGATGTGATTCTAGTTTCTCTGACCCAAGAGGCACATACCCTGATGGAGCCCCTTGAGTTAGAGCTCGGCACATCTCAGTAAATAGAGGTGAGCGTGCAACATTAAAGGATATGAAGTTTTGATAGAAAAAAGGCATTGGTGAGATCAAGCTTTTTGCATTCCTCCTTCTGTAAAATCTTGTCCATTGGATCAAGTGAAATTGCCTTTGATTTTGCTACTTGTCCCGCACCAAAACTCTCAAATGGGAATTTGTTGCTGCTTTTCCTCAACAATGGAAGCGGGTCACCATTCTTGGTTTTTTTTTATTTTTATTTTGCAACCACGTTTTCCATACCAACATTGGACTCTCTTTCCATTTCTTTCGTCTCTGGTAAAGGCACCTTTGTACAAGCTCCAATTCCACAACCTAGTAAAGCCAACAAATGACCTTCACACGAAAATATGTGCTTGTGAATGTATTGTGGCAATAGCTACATTTCCAACTCACATTGCCTCCCGCCTTCACCTTGCTCCTTGGCCCTTGCTCTCTTGTGACATATTTCCACAAGGGATATTTGTTACCTTGAGGAGGAAGTCCTCCCCCGACATTTGAAGTGGTTGTTGCAACCCCACCTGCAATAGAGGGAACACTTGCAACAAACTTTGATGAAATTGGGAGAGGGGCATCTCCAATGGGGATGTTCTTCCCCTTCCCTGCTGTCCTTGATTGAGCCATGAATGTTGTAAAAAAATAAACCAAAAATGTACAAATTTGTAAAATAAATGCACATGCAAATTGTTGTAATAAAAATGCAAAAAAAATAGAGAGAAAATGCACTTACGTGTTGCTTGAATCTCCTTGAAAATGCTCCCACACCCTTTGCTCCTTGCTCCAAAACACTCACAACAAACCCACAACAAACTAAACAACTCAATGTGAAAATAGAATGGAGAAAATTGCCTTTAAAATGCCGCGCGGGTTCCTAATCTTGGGATTCGAATCCGAAAATATGAAACGATCTGGATTCGATCATGTCCCGATTGGACACAACATGTCCCAATTTTTGGACACAAATCCGCCGGAATCGTGTCCGATTCGCCGAATTCGGGACACAACGGGCGTGGGGGTGAATCCTGTTTCATAGCTAAATTCCTTATTGAAATTGGTATCCCAGATGGTTCTTGAAGAAGTGTCTTTCCAAAGGAGTGGGACCACACGGGACTAAGTGGACCCAACCTAGGTTAAGAGGCAAGAATCTAGCAACCAATGATTTTGTTAACCCAAACAAAGAGGGGGAAAGGATCAAAGCGATAATTTTTACTTGAAGGTGTCAAATTGATCCTATGAGACACTAGCCTTCAGGATACTAGGGAAATGTTTGATCTCAAAGCTAGGGCTTTGGTTATCTCGCAACTCCACGATCGGAATGGCTTCAAAATTGGAGGATGCCTTGAGGAGACGCCAACGCAAGAGAGGCTAGAAGATCGAACTTTTTGGAGGGCTACATTTTCAGGAAAATGATGCCCTAGGTGACCCAACTTGGCTAGACCTATAAAAAGGTGAAAAAGAGTTAAGTTTTGAGAGACCACCTCTTGGTAGATTAGTGCCTTAATCTTGGGAGAATGGAGTCTATTATAAATATGAATGAGGACCTTGTTTCTTAGTCAAGGAGGCCTCAAGACTGCCTCGCTTGCCTTTTAGGGCAAAGGTAAGCAACCTTACAACTTTATACTTATCAAACTCGATTTGCAAAAGGCGATGGCTTATCAAGATGAATTTGTTGATAGAATTATCCCTTAGGAAATTTCATTCAAAATTGCATGGCCCATACATTGAGAGATGCTATATAAAGACAAAATTCCACAATTTAAGTAGTAAATGCATGCAACAGTTAACACTAAAAATAGCGAAATTCCCAATCCAATGTATATGACAAAGGTAAAACAAGAATAGCGTTAAAGGCATGTAGTTACATGTAATAGAACCTATGTTGCATGAGTTTCTGGAACATGGGAACGTTGGAAACTTGGGTACGGATGTCGGGAATGGCTAGAGGTTTCCCCAAAATTTACAGGAAACGACTAATTAGGAGCAGTACTATTATCTAATATATTTTTTTTAATTATATAATTTATATAATAATCAAAATTAATATTGAATCAAAATATTTAAATATTAAAATGAGTTTAAATATATAATCTCTCTTATATATAAATATTTTCTCTGGGTGTCTCTCTCCTTGAGTCTCTCCCTTTTATATATATAAAATGTCTAGTTCATTATCAGTTCTCTGACAGATGACTAGTGTTTGAAACAATCTAGCTTAAAAATACAAAGGAACAATTTTACATATGTTTCTCTAGTTATTCTTAAGAGAGAAAGCAAAGCAACTCTAATGTTTAAGCATTCACTGCCGCATACAATATGCACACACAATCTTCTGCGATATATATACATAAACAACAAAAGAAATATTCATCAGCATGACATCCTAGATATCGCCCTTACGTTGAGGTACTACACGCTTCCTTAACCCATTAAGAGTTTTCTCTTGTTTCTCAATTAAGGATATCGATGTTAAGGATGTCTTTGGCCTTTCTTCTTATGAAGGTTTCAAAATAGGCTCATGTTTTGTGGGCAGTTCAACATAAATCCCTACAGGCTTTGTATTTCCTAATCATATGGAACACAGAAACTTCAAAAAAATAGTCTTCAAAGCTCCTATAACTTTCCCCAACTCCCATTGCAGCACCCGCTGAAAAGGTAACGTTCCCATACAGTTCCAAATCTCCTAGGAGCGCGGGAACCATTGGAACGGGTTTCCCACCTCTCGGGAGCGGTTCCAGTGTAACAAAGAATAGAACATAATCAAACATCCACAATTTGACAATAGAGAAGATCCAAGATAAGATAAACCAAATCCAAACATCAAAATTCATCCATAAAGCTCCAATTCATCCTCTAAGAAAAGGCGTGAAATTCTTAAGAGAGAGAAGAGATCCAATCAAAAGTGATGATGAGCAAATGAACTCATCTCACTTGTATTTATACACTAATGAGGAGTTCAAACTAGTCTCCTAGGCCTACATAAGCCCCAAAAATAAAATAATGTGCTAATAACCTAACTTTTCGTGACAAGCCCACCAAACTAGCTCACAAATGAAATAATAAGCCTCTCAAGAGGTTAGATGATAAATAGTACATGTCGTAGGGCCCTCCAAGAGGCCTGATGAGGTCCATAGGTGCCACAATGAATAATAATACCCTCAAAAGCAATGTGGAAAAAGTCGAAGTCGGGATTAATTCGGCAAGGGTCCAAAAGTTGAAAAACTTGGCAAAGTCGGGAGTTTTTTGAAAAAGTCGGCAAAAAATCGGCAAAATTAAAAAAACACAAAATTATTCATTTTATTTTTTATTTTTTTTAACATCTAGAGTATCCACAATATCAAATAAATGCATTTCCACATAAACATGTAAAGAAAGCTAATATATAATATGTTTATGAAGACTAGTGTTACATTACATATCAAAATAGTGAATCAACTCCTGAATTTTGAGTCCTGTCTGAGTCTCAACACTCAAGAGTCAAAATATCAACAAAAAATATAATAAATGTATATCATGAGTCATCTAAAAGTCATCAAGTAATCAGTCACTGATATCCTCTTCCCCTTTTACGAGAATAGGGAATGGATTTGCCTTTTCCTCTAGAGGAAGAAGGCCCTGCCCCTGGGGATACAAAATCAAATGGACTCAATCGTCCTCTAGAAACCGATGGAATAGGTGGCCTCTATCCTATGCTGCTACTGCTGCTGCCCATCTAGATGGTGTCACCTCCTCCTCATCATCCTCATCCTCACTGCTAGTGCCTCCTGACCCTGATGTTGCTCCTCCTCCTCTACCTCTAGCTCTCCCTCCCTTGCAACTGCTACATCCTCTAGATCCACACCTAACCAGTCTAGGATCGAGTCCATGATCGACCTCTCAGTCTCGACTCTCCATGAAGAGGAGGTATCAATATTGTCCAATGAGATGGCATCCACATCAGTAGGTTTCTGACGCTGTCTCACCCTCAATCGAAGAATGTCATTGAGGCATTGGGACTCCAATCTGTATTAGGGTCATAGACTGTAAATTAGTACTTAGAAAATTTAAATATTAAAATTAATCAAATGAATTCAAAAAATTTAATTTGAAATATTTTTACCTGTTGCGCTTTTTGTTGTGTTAACGTTGGTAGCTAAGCTCCTCCCTCCTCATAACGCAATGGCAAGCCGCAAAGTTCAAAGTTCAAACCCTCATATCAACTGAATGCCAAAATGAAAATACACAACGAAAAAACAAAGAAATTAATGTTTGCGGGTTTTTATCCATAGGTTAAGAAGGGATGGCGATTTTTTGGTTGACTCCCGATTAAATTGGGAGTAATACGAAAAAATTGCGTTTTTTTTGTTTACCAAAAAATCTCCAAAAAATCGCTCGATTTAATTGTTTTGCCCAAAAAATCGGATTTTGAGGAATAAATCGTGATTTTTTCGAGACTTTTTCCACACTGCTTAAAAGTGATGGACAAGGGGTTGGCCCCTTATTCTCCAAACAATTTTCCTGTGGTGCTCCCTATGGGTGTGGGGGCACAATGATAACCTCATGGGTCTCCAAATGAGTTGAATATGCCTGTAGATCATCTGTAAGGGCTCTAATGATGGTGTAGGTGATGCCACATCATCCTACAAGTCTTGGGCCAACTGCCAAGCGCATGGTACATCTGTGAGGCCGGTTGGGCAAAGGTGAACCAGGTGCATCTTCCTTGTCTAATAGGTGAATTTCGAGCAATCTCTAAACATCCTCGGGGATCCATGGAGTGTTTTCTACTGCTGTGGAGGCACATGGCTCTCAACGCACACCCTAGATGTGCCAATGTAGCCCTCTGGAGGGTTAGGACCCCGTATAGGAGACCATCTGCAATCCTTCATTAGTGAAATCAAGTAAATGAGATTACCAACCATGGACCACAGGTAGGGACTTCATAATGGTCTGCCCTTCCATAATGGGCTTCGGGATGTGCCAATGTCTCCCAAACTCCAAATGGGGTTAACCAAGTATCCTATTAGGTGGTTTCTACTTCTAAAGGGGATAATGTGTTTGAAGTACACCCTTTAAAATTTGGTGAATGGAGTAAGGGATGAGAAGGGGCAATCTTGGGCCACATACTGGGGTGCAAGGGTAGCTAATGATAGGGAAGCCCAAACTTGGGTTTGTAATGTATAGGAGGCAGCAATCATGGTACATGAGGTGCCCTAGCCTTGATTTTTCCACCCTTCTTTATATGCCTTTTTCCTTTTTATGATTTTTTTTTATTAATTGCTCGAGGCTCAAGGGGTAAGAGCATGATGTATGAGATGTAGCAGTGAATACCCCCTTCTAAGGTGAGACAATTCATTGCCCACTAGGGGTTGGGACAATCATGGGGTCCTATTTAATGAAGGAGGCTCATAGAACCTGTAGGAACCAAGGTGATGGCCATGATGATGGGGTAGAGCTCATATATTGGCTTTTTCCCACTTGCTAAATGTGTTTGTCCCAACCATCTTTTGCATTTTGTAGTACATTTTCCTGTTGAATGTGGCCAATTATGCTTTTATCTTTCTTTTCAGCTGCATCAACCCTGTAGGCATCATTCTAGGCTTGATCCAAGGTGTAGGCAAGGGGAAGCGAAAACCTGACCCTATGTGGACCCAGTGGAGGAATGTGGACCCAAGTGGGAGAAGTGATGAATGGGGTAATAATGAGTGGAAAGGGGGTAGTATATGGAGATAAGGGAGCAAGACCACGCAACCAAAATCAGGGTTTCCTATGAAATACCATCCCTAAAGCCAAATGGTCAGAAAAAGAGATCCCATGGGACTAGAATCCAAGGTTAATATCCAAAAGGGTTCTAGGGGACAAATGCATAGACCTAGCCCCTTCTTTCCGCCGAATCATCCCATTAATCCATGCCCAAAAGTGTCCATGATAAGCAAACTACAATACTCATTTACCAAATGACAAGGCATACCTTTAGGTTCGGGAGGCCCACCTTCAAACATACGATCATGGCAGATGGTTGAGGAACCACATGGCTGGCTCAGTTGGCGGAGTAATGGCACAATGAGCTAACCGATGGTTGGTGGCTGCTGACCGAGGACCATCTTGGAGAAAAAAAATTCTCCTAGGGATATCACCCACAAAATGCTGGGTAAGATCTGGCTCCAACTGAGACGCGATCTCTTGAAGAAGTGGGCGAAACTAGAACAGGAGGTCACGAGAACTCCAACAATCTCTTGGTTACTGTAGACCAGTTACCTGCACATATAATAGATGAAGAACACGGGGCAACGTGCTTCCGCGACGTCTCATGATCGCACATGCTAAATGTTAGGTCATAAAATCAACAAAAAATAAAATATGTAAAGATGCATCTATCTACTTTGAGGTATATCATATGACACTAATTCTAATGCAAAAATCATCATGCAATACATCCTACTCTACCATGCATATGATACAATGTCAAGTCTCAATGTAAGAGGTGATACGACTTAATTTAACAGGCTCGGGCCAATGTTCGTCGTTAAGTTTGGGAATGTAGTAATAATCCTCCTCAACCTTTCCATGAATCCTGACAGGTATTGGATCTCTATCAACCAAGACTAAATCCCCAGCCTTATATTCTTTTTTAGGCTTCCACTTTTCGCTTGTTTTAGAGATTGGTGCTTGAGGATATGGACTTCTTGAGCCGGGAGAATAGGAGAAGGCTTCTCGATTTCATATGTTTTGTAGCAAGAGTAGGTTCCCTACAAGGGATAAAAGGGGTGCCATCGGATTACGAAATGGTGGCATATGATAAGTCCATTTGAACATGCCCCCCAACGGTAGCCCCCCATTTTCTGGATAATAGCATCCCCCACACATTAGGAATATCAATGACAATAGCATCCCATGAGGAAGGATATATCAGGATTTCTAGCCAAAGAAATATTAATGTCCTTGATGAGACCTTCCACTTCCACAGGTTTGGAGTTAAAACCCCACACATTTTTGTACGGTCGGGTGATGCTGAGACCCAATTACTTCATATATGTTAAAGGCATGATATTTGTGGAAGCCCCTGAGTCTGACATACAATTGTGTAAGAAGAGGTCATTAATGGCCAAAGTGAGCAAGAAAGGTTTATGCCCAGGGTTTCGGTCAGGAATATGGATGTTTTGCAATTCTTCTGTAGGAATTTACAGGGTAAGTTCCTCAGACAGAACACGAAAGGACATCGCTCACAAACAGATCACAGATCAATACACCAGTATTGTTGATGTGGTTAAAACCCTCAAAGAGGGAAACAGTCCACGACCTGAGCCAACACGACCACTTCAGGCAATTTATTAATAAAAGAATGAAAATTTACATAAGCTTATCTCATGAACAGTTACCCTACAAATGACCCTCCATGCTCTTTAAATAGAGATCATGGACCAATCAAGTGTTAAGCCACAGATCAAGTGTCGGTAATACCGAGGAGAGAATGAACCGTCAGATCACTACATATCGTGACCGTCGGATTGTAAGTTACAAAAGTACATAGTAAAGAAACACACTTTACCTAACTCTACACTAGACCAAGTTATACTTAACTATTTCCTATGTGTCGGAATATCCTAACATCCCCCCTTAAGAACAACTTGGGATAGGATTGAAGGATGTACAAATATGACACAATAGGAGAAGGAAGGAGGCATTAGAGCCTATCCCCCCTTAGTGACAGCTTCTTGAACTCCAACCATAAATCGAAGTTTAGTAAACTTCGCCTCTATGAGAGCCTTTGTAAAGACGTCTGCAACTTGATCATCTGTTGAACAATATTGCACTTCAAGAACATGGTAGTGAATGAGCTTTCTGATGAAGTGCATGTGGAGTTCAATGTGTTTGCTACGCTGATGTTGGACTGGATCTTTGCATAGTTGAATGGCACTTTGATTATCACACCAAAGTGTAGTCGGATGCTGCTGGGCGGCTAAGGCTTTCTTAGAAGTGTTTCCAAGATTAAGAAGACCAAGGTGTAAGAGTTTTTCTTGTTCTCTTATTAAAGAATCACAAAAGGAATCAAAGGAAGGGGACTTGTAGGCTTGTCCTTAAGAAATGAAGGCTTCTCTTGTAGAATGGAAGGTGGAAACAAATACAGAGTAGGCTGGTCCCAACTTAGTAAGAATGGAATAGATAAGGTTACCATCTTCTTTCTTAACCTTAACACCTTCCAAGAGAAGTCTAAGGGTCTTGAATTTGGACAAAAAATCTTCAATGGAAGAAAAATTATTGGGGTCCAATGTAAGCAACTCATTTTCGAGTTGATGGGCTCTAAGTTCATTTTTAATTCCAAAAACTTTAGCGATCTGTTTCGTTGCTTCATCAGGAGTATCAAGTTCTGCCATATGGAATCTAAGGTCTCGAGAAATAGACATCCCTATCAACCCACGTGCTTGATCTTGCCTATTTTCCCATTTGGCTGCCTTATTTTCATGTTTCGGTTTGGTTTCTTGGCCTGAGGCTATTATGTAAAGACCTTTACTTCTAAGTAAATCCACAATGTAGGACCACCATTGGAAGTAGTTGGTGTTGTCAAGAATAACTTGGTATGGACTTTTCATTTTAACAAAAACTGAAGCTATAGATGCTGAAACTAAGTGTTCCAATGGAAATATCAAGAAAAATTACGCTGGTAAAAAAAAAACGGCTCTGAAAACGACTTTCAGATGAAGAAGTTATGGCTTTTTGAAGAAAAGTTGATGAAGATGCCGACGAAGTGCGAGAATGTGCGGAAATGAATGATAATGTTATATTAAAAAAAAATCCGCCTCCTTTCCAAACTTAATCTAATTAGCTCAATAAAAAGAAGACTTGAACTCAAGACCTCTACTCTCATAAAGTAGCTTTGGACCAAGTGGGCTAGATTAAAAATTTAGTAATTTTTGGAAAAGAGGAAGGGTTTTTTTTTTTTTTTTAATTAGTCACTGAAGCTTTGGGCTCCGTGCTTACTTGAGAAAGCTGTTCTTTCCCTACAAAACAAAAAACACAGAACCCAACATGGACGTACAAAAAAAAAACACAAACCTTACGACTTGAAGTTAGCTTGAGCCGGAAACTAAATATTTTCCTCAATGTTTCTGATTTTCCGAGATCACACTAAGGCGTGGCGGAAAAGAGCATACGCATGAGAGCAATCCTTCCTTTATGTTTCTGATTTTCCTAGATCGCACAGAGTCGCAGGGCAAAAGCATACACAGAAATGAAAGGTATAAATCTGGTAATAAAAAAAGAAAAGATCTAAATAAACCGAAATATACAAAGAGAAAATAACTAGAAACTGCAAATAAACACTGTATACCTCCAAATCTTAAAAATGACATAGCTAGGGCTACCAGAAACCTTTTCGCGTGAAACGAAAGGGGTTCCTCACTGGAACAGATGCTCCTAACACAATAGAGCAGTCCTCTCGGCCCGAAAGCAGTCAGAAACAGTAGATCTAGGAAACGGCAGTCGGATGCAGTTCTATCGGCTTCAGATTTGGATCAACAACAGATGCGGCCATCAAATAGCTCTGATACCATGTAGGAATTTACAGGGTAAGTTCCTTAGATAGAACACCAAAGGACACCACTCACAAACAGATCACAGATCAATACACCAGTATTGTTGATGTGGTTAAAACCCTCAAAGAGGGAAAGAGTCCACGGCTTGAGCCAACGCAACCACTTCAGGCAATTTATTAATAAAAGAATGAAAATTTACATAAGCTTCTCTCATGAATGGTTACCCTACAAATGACTCTCCATGCTCTTTAAATAGAGATCATGGACCAATTAGGTGTTAGGCGATGGATCTCCTTTAGATGGTTCCTTAGGAGTTTTGGGGTCTTTGTTATTTTCTTTTCGTGAGTGTTGGACTCCTTTGAACCCTCCCTTGCTCTCAGAGTTAAGAATGGATTCTTTTTTTTCCTCTTTAAGGGTGACCTCACTAATGGGAGGATGTGTATATGACCCCCCTCGCCCCGCCCCCCGCCCCCAACAAAATGTTGAAGATATCTGATTCCACATGGTTGGTTTGCTCATCAGTTTTTTCATCCTTGCTCTCTTCCCCTTCAATTTCCTTATCTTAGATAAAGAGTCTGGCTCAACAACATTAGTTGTAGCCAAGGTGTTTGGGAATTGAGAAGAGCTTGACCTATCCTCTTCACTTTGCTTTTTGGGAAAAGGCTTTCCTTTCAGGGGGTGATTTTTGGGCCCTTTCCAAGGGGGTGATTTTGTTCATAATAACCCTATCACTTGGATCGGCTTCTTTAGTGAACTTTTCCATCCTCTTGAGGATGGCAAGGAGAGTTTCGTCATGTTGATCTTTGGACTTCTCCTTCTTGACCTCAACTCTAACTCTAGGGTGGTCATTGATATCAACCTTCGAGATTCGTATATTTTCTTCAACTTCCATTGCTATCTCTTTAGCTTAAGCCAAATGAGCTTATCAAGAATATTGGCTTCAAATGGATTCAAATGACCAGGTATATCTTTGGCCATCGTGTGAAATTTTTGAATGAATTCTCTTACATCTTCCCTTCCCTTGGGTATCTGGAAAATTTTTCGATGTTGAAAGTCCCTTGGGGATTGCATGACCACCTCTTCATGAATAGGTCTTCAAATATATGAGAATCTTGTATGTACTATGCATTCAAGTGGAAGGCTAAGGTACCAATCTCTTGCTTGTCCCTCAAGTGATAGAGCAAAAATCATCATGAGCCTGTCTTCATCAAAGATCATTCTAGCGAACATCTGCCAATAGAATTTTTCAATAAAACCATGGGCAATCCAAGTAGCATCCCCTTTGAATTTTGGCAACCATTGGTTATACTTTTTAGGTAATGGTTTGGGACCATCACTCAATTTCAAAGGGGCAAAGACACTAATCAAGTGCCTTTCACTCTTGGTCATCTTGGGTTGATCTTGTTTGGGGCCAGTGTTAGAACTAGATGGCATTTTGGGTTTCAAATTCGGGGAAAGGAGTGGTTCCAACAGGTGATGGAGTTCGCTCACCCCTTTTTGTAGCAGCTTTAGTTAAAGGAAGAATGTTGTTGCCAATGTTGCAGTAATTGTTATCACGATATTATCGGGAGGGGAAAAAATAAAAATAAAAATCATAAAAATCGGGAAAAAATCGGTAAAAATTGGGAACAAATCATAAAATACAAAAATATTCATCCTTTTTTTTTTAATATCTAAAGCATCTACAACATAAAATAAATACATTGACACATAAATATGATAAAAGAACTAATATATAGGATGTGTAACATCATTTCTAGTGTTACATCACACATAACAATGAATCATGTCCTGAATAGTAAGTCCCGACTCCTGAGTCCCAAGTCAACCTCAAAATATCAACAAAAAATATAATAATGTATCTCATATCATGAGTCATAATGTCATATACAATGAAATGAACCAAATAACTAAAGTCTAATACTACTGATTTCCTTTGCCCCTCTAGATGTAGATGTTGGTGGAGTTGGCAGTGGACTCTGTTGTGCTCTAGAAGCTGAAGAACTAGGAGCTACAGGAGGTAGACCACGTCCTCTACTGGTGAGAGGGGTAGCTTGGGTAGGTTGTGTCACCTCCTCCTCATAAAAAAAAAAAAAAAAACAATTTTATTTATTTATTTTTATTTTTTTTCCGCAATTTTTTTCCAAAAAATCACTGAATTTTTTTTTTGGTATTTATCGGGCGATATTATCGTTGGATTTAAAAAACCGCGATTTTATCGTGAGTACTGCAACACTAGTTGTCACCTTCAAATAGACTAGGGATTTGGTGTAACGACCAAAAGTCATATACGTGGTGGAAATATTAAAATACTTCGTAGACAAAGACATCCATTGTAGGATAGTAATTGTAAATTGTATATTGTATAAAAGAATTGATGTAGGATGATACAAATGAGAATGAGCATCCTGTATATATAGCCAGGTAAGTACCCTTTCACGAACATGCATGTCTGTAAGACATGCCTTTTCATTATTAACTAACTAACCATTAGTTAATTTACTTATTATTTTTTACTATATTTATATTATTATGGTTATTATCTATTATCTATTTTTACATAATTTATGTTCATAACATTGCCTTCCCCTTCTAAAAGCTTTGTCCTCAAAGCTTGTTGATGAAAAGGCTTGATCACATTTTTTGCTACGAATGCCTTCTCATATCGGAACAATCATCTTTGTTGATACAAGTTGATATGATCCTCTAAGTGACAAACAAAACTATCGCATTGAGAAGGGATGAGACCATCTTAAATTAATCTTTTGTCGAATCTTGCAGTGATTAGAATCTTGTGATGAATTGTTAACACATGAATAAATTGCACTGACATTAATATTCTTTGGAACATCAGGTTGTTGTTTCTATTTTAAATACATAACTTGATTGAGTTCTCTACTCTCGTGATACAGACGTCGATAAGGAATTTTAGTGATTTGATTTTCCCTTTTATTGTTTGTGTTGTTTTCGTGCTTTATTTGAAGTACCTGATTTCTTTTAGCTATGGAAGTTGCATGGTTAATTTTTGGATCTTCACTTGAAACTTTTGTTGTTGGAACTGCAATTTCTAAGCACATCTTTACTTCAACTAGCTTGTCCTTTTCTAGGGTTGTGATATTGGCAGGATTAGTATTTGTTGTTTTTTCATTAACCAGAATTTCTACATTTGATGCTTTTTTCTCGATAAGTTGTTGTACCTTATTTTCTAATGACTTCTTGTCCTTCTTAAGCTTTTTAATTTGCGTTAATAATTTTTCACTATGGTCTTTAAGTCAAGAAACTTCTTCATTTTTGTCAATGGTGATCTTGTCTATTTCTCTTTGCAAATTTTGTAGTACTTTTTTACCTTCTTGAAAAATTATTTTTGAAATATCTTGTATGTCTTCTGGTGTTACTGAATTTGGTTTCAGCGTAACATCCTGGAGTGTTATTTTCTTGTTTGTGTAGGAAAATGTTAAAAGCTTCTTTTTCATAGTTAGGATGAAGGAACCTAGGTTTTCCATCCATGGCAAACCCAGAATAATGTCACCTTGATTGTTCCATATTGTTTGAATTGAGAATTGTGAAATAAATGTATAATTGTTAATGCTTAACTATAATTGGTTGACATATTTTTTGTTGCCAAAACAGTCTAATTTTCGTTTATATTTGACTATGGAATCACTAACTTGCTTGCGATTTCATCCGTTATATAATTTTTATCTTCGGCAGGGGAGATAACAATAGTGACATCTTTTCCTGCAATAGACTCTTTAATTCTAAATAGCACTGAAACGTAATTTTGTGAAGTTTCTGGAAATTTTCCTTCATCACTGGTCTCCATTTTTCATCTTGAAATGAGCTTTAGGGTTTTTAAGGTGACCCTTTTTAATCTTTTAACCTTATACTTTCTAATCACTTTATATTTAAACAACTTTATTACCTCCTTGAAACTTGGAATTCACCCTTGATATCTTCTTATTCCAACAATTATAATTAAGCTTGATCACTACTATCCTTGGAAATAAAATTTACCCTCTTACTTTTCTCAAACACACCTTTATATTTTTATAATCCTATTAATCTTATACCAATTTGATATGTATAACTCCAAAACTCATTTATATGTAATGCAGAAGTGACGATTTGACCCTTCACTTAATTGCAACATATGCATTCGTACGAATCACAATGTATTTGTGCAATTTAATTTAATTTAATTCTGAGAGGCGAAGGGTTAAGTGTGAAACCCTTAAACTAGAAGGGTCACGACGTTTGACCCAGAAGAAAGAAGGACAATGGGGTGGAACTGTCCGAACCGACCACAGTGACAGTGTTGAAACGGGGACGACCGGTGGAACGAAGACAGAAGTGATGTCGGATGGGATACACTAGAGCGGGGATGGGTATGGATGAGTTAGTCGAGGTAGGAACACAGTGGTGCAGTGCAGGCATGGAGCGACAAAGTGAAGAGTTGCCAGCAAGGAACGCGACAGAGAGAGCAATGGTGAGTCGTTGCAGGAGCGTTGCGGCCCGTTGTGCCAGTTTCGAGGCAAGAGTACATCGTAGTGGACAAGAACGAACAAAGTGGAATGGGAGTTGGTCGAAGGAGTGGTAGTGGTGTACTGAGCATCAGTTTCTCATGGCAGTCTGAGGTTGGTTAAGCGATGGTTGTTCATTCAATCGGCTACAAGTACCGCTGGTTCGAATGTGGCTGCATGGATGGCAGTAGTTCAAGAATTATATATTTTTTTTATTTTTTTAAAATCTAAATATTCCCTTTCTTTCGTTTATTTTTAATTTCTCTTTTTATATGGTATTTTTTCTTCTTCTTTTTTGGATGGCCAACGACCTCTGATGAATCAGCGGAGAGAGAAAATCCAATTTTTTTTTAGCGAAACGTTTTCAGTTTCACGACAACAAGGTTGGTGCAAGGTTGATGACCAATGGTTGGATCAGATGTGGCTTTGATACCAATGTAATGACTAAAAATCGTATACGCAGTAGAAATTTTATAATACTTCATAGACAAAGACATCCATTGTAGGATAGTAATTGTAAATTGTATATTGTATAAAAGAATTGATGTAGGATGATACAAAAGAGAATGAGGGTCCTGTATATATAGCCAGGTAAGTACCCTTTCATGAACATGCATGTCTCTAAGACATGCCTTTTCATTATTAACCAACTAACCATTAGTTAATTTGCTTATTATTTATTATTATATTTATATTATTATGGTTATTATTTAATATTTATAATTTATTTTTATCTATTTTTACATAATTTACGTTCATAACATTTGGACGAGTGGAATCACTAGAGGAATGCTTTATAGATGTCGTCAATGAATCAATTCCTCAATGATTCATTAGGGAGGTAGACCTTCTTCCTCCCCGACAACGATGCCAAAATGTTACCGCTCAAATTAGCAGGGGACTTAAAGGGGATTCCTAAAGGGTCAAATGCTAGACCAAGGGCAACAAACGGAGACTTAGCCCACTAGCACCTTAGCTAAGGCTCCCTAGTGTTTACGGACTTTCACCGATGGGAGGAGACTCAATATATATGGACTCGGGAGACAGAAGCATCATACTGAACGCAAATGATTCAATATTTAGGATGCTTCATAGTTGCAGTTGTTGCAATTGCAACAACAACAGATGAGAGGGAGTTGCAGTGCAGATGCAGAGATTACAACAGTGTTAGCAGCAACACAGATGCAATATTAGAGTTGCAGAGTGGTTGATGGGCAACAATAGCCAAACATCAACATTGTGATAGGAGGTGATACAAAGACGATGTTGTGGCAGTATGTGCAACACTAGAGAGAACACAGTCCTTGCTAGGAGGGAGTGTTAGTTTCTATAGCATCTGATGTGTTCTGGGCATGAAATTTGGTGGAGAGGCTATAATACATTAGATCTCCAAAACCCATAAGTTGCTTCTAGAAATTCCACCTAGAGATGACTTAATTAGATTATTAACCTATTTTTTAATGTTTCCTAAGTCTAAACTTAGGAAAACTGGTTAATTAATCAAAATTAATTAAGTCAAGGTGAGAATAGTCTAGAAACTCGCATGGATTGACTTCTAGATGATCCTAGCCTTTGATTAAGTTTTAATCCTGGTCGTTGGTGCTCCAACAAAAGATTATAAGAAGAAGTAGATGGGCACTTGGAGAATACACTTCAACAGTTCAATTTCCTTGGCAGATTGATTTCTAGAGAGCAACAGCAGTTGCCGGAGAGCAAAAGATCAAAGTAGAGTCAATGATATGGAGGAAGTTTTCCAGATCCGAAGAGGCAGCAACAAGGAGGTCGAGTTATTCCCAGTGAGGCAGCGCAAAGGACTGCCCAGTTGCTTCAGAAGAGGAATTCGATTTGGTTGGAGTAAAAATATTTTTTAGTTCCAGAGGCCAGACAGAGGTTCCAAAGTGTCGGAGAAGCGATTTCCTCAATAGAGACAAACATAACGACTTCATCAAAGGCAGTTCAGAGGCTAGATGTCATAGGGCTTGCACAAACATTGCGCAGAGGTTGACGCAAAGGGTCCAGGAGGACGATTTTTCTGAAGAAAAGTTGTGTTGGGGTTGCTTGTGGAAGAATGGTAATTCCCTTAGACAATTTTGGCCAGATTTGCTTGCTATTTGGATTAGTAGTTGGGCATCCATAGATTGTACTCAGAATTCGCTGTTGCATAATAATAAAGCCCTCATTTGTTGCACCGATTTTCCCAAGTTGGGGTTTTCCAGGGACATTTGTCCAAAAATAACTGTGTTAATTATTGTGTGTGTGCTAGTATTTTCTTAGTTTCCAATGCTATTTTTCTTCCGCAGTTTATTTGTGAAAATTGTAGTAGAGAATTATTCGTTGTTTGTGTGGGCAAATAAATTGTTAAATTAAATTAACAATTAGATGAATAATTTCAGTTGCTGTAATAGATGAAATTTTGCCAATGTAAGCAGTTCCTTCTTAAGAGTCATTTGGACACTAAAAGGTGCAAGAAAATAGAGCTAGTGAAGGAAGAAAGCTGGTATAGGAAAGATGAAGCTAGAATAGGAACCTGATGTTGATCTTTTACAAGATGACAAGAGTATGTGCTATAAAGGTATATGAATATTACAAGGTATGTATAATTATGCTTTGATTTAGCTGTAATATCGAGATGAGCCCTGAGGTATGACAAGAACATCACCCTTAGTAAACTTTTGATTCATATTCTTTAGTGATACATATTAGTCACATATGTATGTAAGTGAGTTTGATCCCTTGTACATGTGATATAATGGTACATCGTTTGGTAACAATTAATATGACTTTGGCATATGTTGATTTGATACTATTGATAATGCTTGCGATAAATATGGTAACTCTGATGGTAATAATGTGTTATTCAATATCTACTAACCATCTCCTTGATTGATTTTGGTAAAGCCTTTGATAAGCTTTAGCTGCCATGATGAATTAAAAAAGTTAGTTAATTTTGCAATATGAAAAAATGAATGCCCTGACTTGATGATGTTAAGGCTCTGATGAAAATGTTTGTACTAAGAAATGATGTTGTAACCATGACCCTTGAAGTATGAAGATACTCTTGTCAACTGCCTTGATTACTTGACATTAGCCCTTGATGAATGTTTGATGACTGAATATTTGATGATGATTTGTCCTGATAATGATATATATGGAAGCCTGATATCGTTTGACCATCTTGTATGGTCAATATGGCTATGAAGAATCAATGATCTTGATGCATGATAGTAACATTGATGATGACTAAAGCAGCTCTCCATTAAGAGGGAGAGACCCTTGATGAAATCCCAATATATATTATTTCTTGCATAATGATTATTGAGGCCTCCTCAGAGTCTATAAAGTTAATGAATCGAAGATCCATGATTACAGATTAAAATGAGCCTTGATGAACTTGATGAACATCTAATGTTTCTTTCATAATTAATTTTATGAACTAACAATTCTTTGCTGACAAAACTGGTCTACCTCAAACAATTTTAGGATCCACTTCCCATGAAAAAGTGTTTTTGGCATGCTGGTTGGCATTGATTTGATTAATCATTGTGTTGCTTGCATGTACCCTAAGCTAGATAGAGTCCGTATATATATGTAGTTGGGAGAGTGACATCTTCATGGACTGATAAAAAAAAATGTTGTTGCTTGTTGCCTCCTTGTGTGAGAGGGAGTAAGGATGTATAAGGTATTCCTTTCATTATGTCATGCATTTTCTCTAACGTAATGTTGGATTTAATGTCCCATATAAACAGGGAAACAAAGGATTGTTGCTCTAAAGTTCTGCAAAAGGTAGTATGGTTCTTCTGTGAATTGTTTGAGTTGATGCTAAGCACTTTGTATACATTGATGACTGGCTGCTCTTTGAACATATGCTAGGCACGACTATGATATACTATGACTTATTGTGAGATTCAACATGCATAAAATCATGTGTTTCATGACAAATTAGATATCCAGGATATGATGCAAAAAAAGGCATGAGACTCTGTCACCTTCTTGATTGATGAGCAGGTAGGCATTTGGATTCTTGAGTTACAACATATATGATTTTGTTGACTCGATGATCTCTCAGTGTTATGCACTATGGACTGGACTAATAGTCGTAAGCCTAGTGAATGCACTAATGAGAGGGAGGGATCCTTGCTGATCGAGAACACTAAGCATAGCTCTTCACACCTGTTGAGTTCCCAACGTGTGGAATGAAGCATTGAGCGCTCCTGGGGTTGAGGGATCTCTGGACAATAGGTGTGTGTGATCTCTACTCTTGTAGTAGGTTGAGTATCTCCTCTATTGTCACCCATAGGGTGTGCGTGATCCTTGACCATTATGACATGTCAATTATCTCCCCCTATCTTGGTCCAACAAAGTATACCCCAGTTGGCAAGATACCCACAAGCTGCACTTGTTGGGATTGCCCCTCCCCATCTGGCCAATGTGTTGAGGAGGCTTGGGGCGTGTGATCCTTACCTTTGGTAAGTCAGGTAGTCGGGTATCTCACCCAAGCTCTGATTATTATGCAGGTGTTCTACCACATGACTCTCAAGGGTCATTGCTAGGAAGATCAACAAACAATAGGATGGCTATGATCCTTACCTCTTATGGCAAGTGGTATCTCGCCCATTGACTGCACAATGGGATGGTTGTGATCCTTGCTTGGTAAGTTGTATCTTGCCTATTGCTGGATATAGGGTGGTATCTTAAAGATACTATCTTTAGCTCCCTGATGTGGTTCTAGGTTGAGTAGGGCTCCCTGATGTTGTTCCAGATTGAGCTAAGCTCTTCGATGTTGTTGTGGGTTGAGTTGGGCTCCCCTATGATGTCAGATTCCTCCTTTTCATTAGATTCGAGATTGTTCAATAGATGGAGATGAGCCAAGACAAGATATGTCTTGATGATAATAATGAATGTATTGATTACTTGATATAGGGTGGAAGCTAGATGCTCCCCTATGATGATAACTAAGTTGAGTTACCCTATGATGATTCTTCTTCTTCAGCTAATAATCGAGTTATGTTGAGATATGATGGATGTCTTTGATATGTCTTTAGAGACTAATAGGGTTTGGAGGGCTGATCTCCCCTACCTTTGGTTATGGATTCCTCTTCTTTCATGAGATGATATGAGATGGGTCTTATTGGTGATACAACTATCTGTCTTTCTTATGATTGAAGATATGTTCACTTGAGATTCGCCTATGATGGATATCCTAGATGAGGCTTATAATGTTGATGGAAATTCCTCCCTAGCTGAGAGGGATTGTTAATTTTGGCAACTAGGGAGAAATTTCCTAACCATCACTATTATTTATGATCTCCAAGTAGGTTGGAATGATTGTAAGGAAATCTTTTTCATTTGAAATTCAATGTCGGCCTTATTGGAGGGAAAATTATTTTATTCAATCTTCAAGTTGGCTTCAATTGGTTCATGTTGGCCTATCCAAGGGTTGCGACCCTTTAATAATGACGAACAACTATAAATACCCCATAGGGGTGATTTCCTAAAGTAGCTTGGATGACTCTGAGATTTCGATGGCTTCTTTGGACCTCACTTCCCACTGTAAATTGACATGTATGATTTTTGCATTCTCCACAGTGTCGACATCTCAAGTTACTCGTATCTCTGTGAAAAGGTTACTCGCTCTTTGTGGATGCTCTCATTATATATGGCTCTCTGTGCTTTTCATTTACCTCATTGATACGACATCTATGACTCTCGCATTCTACTATATCATGGCATCTATGGTACTCACATTCCACTGTATCATGGCTCTCACATTGCATTGTCACTTGGCATCTCAGTGGCATCACAGTTATGTTTGGCACTTAGCATTTCAATGGTATGATCACAGTGTCAGCATATTGGCACAAAGTCTCGACTATGGTATTCATATGGTCTTGATGGGTAGTCTCTCAATATGGTATTCAACACACAGTTTGTTTGCTCTGCGATTATGATAACAGTGATATGTATGGAGGTATCAACTCTGCTCTGCAATGGGTGTATTGTCTTTGCGTATCTCTGCTATATATATATATATACATATAGTAATGTATATGGTTGGCACAGTATGTATGACTGGCGTCATATGTATGGTATCTATCTGACATGGTTGAAATCTCTTATGCATATATTCATTGTTATACTTTGCAACGCAGAGCACTCTGTTGTATATTACAGTCCTGACATCCATATAGTCTCAGCATCACTATTATATAGATTTGTCTTGGCACTAGATGAGTCTCGACTCTGTTATATGGAGTCTGGACTGTATGTATGGCATTATCTTTTCTATAACATCACATACGTATGATATCACTATTGTATATATGGATCAGTTATATATTTCACCACAAGTGTATGGCTTGATTATCACAGCTCAATGTATGGCTTCATTGGCGTCACCGTACAGTTATATTGGCATTGACGATGATTCTTGTTCACAATCGAATTGTGAACAAGACATGGATAGGTCTTGGCTAGCTTGTTGATATTTGTACCTTGTACCTCTCTGTTGAACTTTTGATGACAATCAAATATAAGAAGAAGAATTTGGAAGGGTTTCCCCCCTTGTGGGGTTTTGCCCTGGTCTCTGACCAAATCTCAATGTGCCTTGTGCATGCTTTTTTTCTTGTGTTCTTTTAGGTTCTGCTGCTATGATGATGTCATTGTTCTTTTTATATAATTGCTAGTGATGTTTAAATGCTATGGGATGAATGTAAAATGAAAATGATGAAATGCAATTATCTAAAGCAAAGCACTGGGGTGCCGAGGTAATAGCTTGCAAATCTAATTTTTGAAAGCTTAAGCAATTGCAACTTGGAGTAAGTGCCATAAAAGTAGTTGACCTTTGCATGCCCTGTGACATATTGAATGAGGTGCTTCCCTCTCTTTTATAACTAATTAATGCATCCACATTTTTTATGGTTCACAATATCATACATCAAAAGGTTCAATGTGTGCACCAAGCACCTGAACCAAAAGATGTGTGGATGAGTCTTCTCAATGATTTTTTGTGTTCCCTTACAGTTTATTGCATTATCAGTGATCACTTGAAGTGCATTATTAGGACCAACATCAGTAATTGTTTTGAATAGGATATCTGCAATGTTTTGAGAAGATGTAGTGGTGGAGGAGTCATGACTTGTAAGAAACACTGCACTGATAGCAGAAACACCAAGAGCATTTATCAAATGTTAGTTTCTGACATTTGTCCAACCATCTGATGAAATGGATATCCCGCAATCTGCCCAGTTATTTGTAAACCATATCAAAACTCTATGAATTTTTGCTTTTTCTCTGTCTATTAACAAAGTTCTAGCTTTCTCATAGTTGGGGCTCCTTTCGGGTTTTCATTGATGGCCTTAACCAAATCATGCAGTGGGGAAAGCGAAGCACATTGAATGTTATACTAGAAGCACAAGGAAATCATACCACTTTTGCATCCAGATCATCTCTCCCACCAATGTTTAGGAAATCTTCTATCTTCTTCTAGCTTCAAAGCTTCCAGAAGTACCAAAGAGGAGATGAAGTGTGGCCACCTATTCTAGAGGTTGCACTTGCATCGAACCGATGTTTTTGTTTCTTACATTGTCTTTTTTGTGCAGCCTCCTCTTTTTTGATGTATTTTTTCCTTTGTTACATTGATACCTTAGAGCAAACTGAGATCCATATGGGACCTTTATTTTCATCACTGTCCATTACCCCACAAAGATTCCCTCCTCATATGGGTATATGAATTGCTATAAGATTTTTCACCATGACAATCATGAGGGCATATAAACTCGAAGGTTCCACCACCTCTCGGCCCCCTTGAGTTTTGTCACAAATTTTCACAAGGGTCTTATTGCAGCATTTCCCCCGTACATTTTAGTTCCATCTTCATCCCCTTCCCCTTCAAATCCTTCCTCCTAATGATACATTGGGTCACTATGAGTGTGAACACTATCCTCTTCTTCCATTTCTTTCCTTCTATTCCTAGCACTGCCCACCAACACCATGGAAACCAAAAATGGAATGATAAGCCTAAAGAACACCATTTTAGATGGACAACCTGCAATAAAATGAAGAAAGAATGGGAAAGAGTAGGAGAGGAGAAAAAATACAAACAAGTAGGACAAGAAAATGGAGTTAACTGGGGTATGCAGTTACCTCTTTAGCTCTTGAGAAATTGAGAACTTGAGGTAGATGGTAGTGCTTCTTCAGTCATCCAAGCTCCTCCTTCTTCACTACTCCAAGCTCTCCTTTGCTCTCTCTTCCAACCTATCACAAATTTATCTCAAAAGCTTGCTATCTCATCTCTTCTCCAAGGTCTTTTCTCCTCTATTCTCCAAGCTCAAGCCAAAGATGCAAGAATGAGGAAAAGAGGGGGAAATGTCTCTTAACCTCATCTTCTCCTTTCTCTAAACTCATGCTAGGCCCCACTTAAACCACAAGGTAGTAAAATAAAAATATATAAAAATCCTACCAATAGAACCGTGCATGTTCCATCTAGAACTGTGTGGAAAGTGTTCCAGAGCCATGTGAGAACCGTGGTTCGACCAGCCAAACTGTGAACGGAACTGTCATGGTTGCCACAGGTCCAGGAACCATGTTTATCTGAGCGAATTGCAGTTCTGTTTTTCTGGTTCGTGGTTCAGGAACGGATCCACATGGTTTGCGGTTCTGGCGTCTGAGCTGTTGGGGGAAGGGTGATGATCACTGCAACACTTATGTGTACTTTCATTTATTATTTATGTTAATTATTATTGTTATTATTAATTGTTAATTATTAGTGTTATTATTATTTACTGATGTTTATATATTTATGCTCGTTACGTATTCTTTCATGAAGAAGTAACGCGTTCAGGGGCTTACATTGTCATAGCTTTGTGAATGTATGTAAAATGGCAAGTGACATGTTTGACTGTAACGTGAAATTAGATTCAGAGGTGGGGTGTGAGTAGTTTGTGAGGTGTAATGTCTTGAGTGGAGTTTGTTATTGATGATCTAGGGGAAATTCTCCATTGCTATTTCTTTAGTTGTGGTGTATGAAAAAAGATTGGAAACAAGCTCCAGTGTTAAATGTCTAATTTTAAGAGTTAAAGAGATGAACAATGTTGTATTCTACTCACTTCATGATTGTGCATTTACAAATGTCCTTGGTAAATGTGTTTTCCTTTTCTAAGCTCCAGTGTTAAATGTCTAATTTTAAGAGTTAAAGAGATGAACACCGTTGTATTCTACTGACTCCATGATTATTCATTTACAAACGTCCTTGGTAAATGCATTTTCCTTGAGGAAGTGTTTTTTTTCTTTCCTTTTGACAGATTGTTCGAGAGACAGCACTGCAATGCCTTGGAGCGATGGTTATATTGCCTTATACTCGGATTTTTCCAATGAGAGCACAGGTGGATCTCGATTGTACATAAGAATCTGTAGAAAGTGCTAAAATCATTTTGGTAATTGCATGCTTGTATTGTTATGAACTACTGAATTCCACACTCATTACAGGTCTTAAAAGCTGTATCAAAGGCTTTGGATGATAGGAAAAGATCAGTCCGCAAGGAGGCTGTAAGGTGCCATCATGTTTGGTAAGCATTTATTGGTTCACTGTATGAATCTAGTATTGGATTATGTTATTTCTGATGATATAGGTTAGTATGATGCTATTCTCATTTTATATTGTGCTAATACGGAACTAATTATCGCAGGGCTTCTATTGCATCAAGATCACCAGTTTATTGAACAAACTGAAAGCATTGCTTTTTTCTGTGCCAAAGAAAGTTCATATGTTTCTCTCAACTTATTTTCTCAATACTGATTCAAAATGCACGACAGGTTTGTTCCATTTCATTGTTGATTTTAATTTGGCCCTTTGTGTCAGCCATAATATAACATTTACTATTTAACAAATTCATATGATGATACTTTTTAGTAAATGGCTAGACAGGATTAGATGATAAATAAAACCAAGGCTAATGCTTGATAAAAGTTATTTGGCCTTTTTTGTCAGCCATGATATAACATTTACTATTATAACAAATTGACATGATGATACTTTTTAGTAAATTAGATGATAAAGAAAATCAACACTAATGCTTGATAAACATTACAAAATACTGACTGGCATAAGTGAAAAGTTATACTAACTACCTGGTAATCACTTTGGTATATCAATAGAAAAATTAATAAAATGTCTATGTTTGATGCTAAGATGCAGGATAGTACAGGGTTGTACCATGCACATTTCCTTACAGAGATGCAGAAACACGTGTTACAGCACTGAAGTGCATTTCATGTTTCCTTGCAGAAATGCAAAAGCATGTGGTACAGCACTGAAATGCACTCCTGTCCATACAAATGGGTCTAACATGTGGGAAATGAGTTTATTATGGCTGGAAATGCATTTCTGTATGTATCATTTATCAATGTTTGTATGGCATATTACCAAAAGGGTTTAGCTGATTTTACTTAGTTTTTACTGGGTTTGATCAGAAATGCTTACAATTAATGTGGGTAAGTAAAGGTTTACATTTTATTTCATTTCCTGTTCATTTACTTAAATTTTTAACATCACCATTAATTGTTTTAAAATGTTTGAAAGTGGTTCATATCACCCACCAAAAGTAGGTAACCCCATAGGAGAAAAAATTCTCCTGTTGGACAGCCAGCTAGTCAGCAGCCCTATACATTTCTTAGTTATGTATCATGATATGCCACATTCTTCCACCATTTGCACCGGTTCTACACCTCTCACCAGCAGACATTCTTCTTGAAGGAAGGTAGCTTACCACTCAGCAGGTATTTTAACCAGTGTTGATAATATCGCCGAGATATCGGCGATATTCGGAAATATCGCGATATTTTCGGCGAGCCGATATATCGCTGACAAAATATCGTGATATTTTCGGCTTTTGAAAATATCGCGCGATTTCCGAAATATCGCCGATATTTCGGAAAATATCGCACGACAATCGAAAATATCACCCGGTGACTGTAAAAAATTTCTGCACGGCCTATAAAAATCCGATTTTGGTTTTTTTTCATATCATTTTCATTTCTGATTGCTAGAGAAAGAAGGGGAGAGCTATGTGGTTGCTGCCAAGGAGGGTTTGAACGTTCTAGGCCCTAGTATTGATATGCTATTCATGGTAATGTTAAATTCTTAAAGTAAAAGTGACATTCTCCTTAATCTTCATTTTCATCATTTTACTTAAATTTTTAACATTACCATGAAATGACTCAGGATGTTTGAGGGTGGTTCCGGCCTCATTGGATTTCATATGGAGAAAGTAGAATTTTAGATTTCATTCAAAATGCAGCAGACTTATCAGTTTTTTAGGATTTCAGGATTGGGAGATTGTAATGTTTCCAGGTGACACCACATGCTCGGGCTACTCCTGCCACCAGTAGAGGACGTGGTCTACCTCCTATAGCTCCTACTTCTAGTTCTTCAGCTTCTAGAGCATAGCAAACTCCATTGCCAACTCCACCAGCACCGGCATCTACATCTAGAGGGAAAGGGAAAGCTGTGGCATTTTCTCGCAAGAGGGGTAGAGGAAATCAGTAGGATTAGACTTTAGTTATTTTCTTATGTGCTTGTAAGTTGTACATGAACAATAAACATTGAATATTCAAGAATCAAGACCAAGCATATCACATTCTAATTTCTAAATAGTAAATTTTGATTCTATTTATTTTTTTAAAGTGAACTATGAACTTTGAGAAGTAATTATATTTTAATTTGATTAAATACGCTGCAACCTGCAATTTAATATGGATAAAAAACTATATTTTGGTATATATATATAAAACGTGTCCCCCGTGTCTTGTTTCCAGGTCATTGTGTTTCGTATTGAATACTCGTATTTACGTGTCCTCGTGTCATGTGACTTAGCTTAGACAATATTGATGTATTGTCTCCGTGGAGGGTGGAGTCCGAGGAGCCCCTCTTGGAGGAGTCACCTTCATGGTTAGAGCCAGTGGCAGATGATCCATTAGAGCAGGGGCAGCAAGAGGACTCGGAGTCAGAGGAGCAGCAACACTCAGAGGAGGAGCAGGAGGAGGAGGAGGAGGACACTGCGGGAGCATCAGCATCAACACCATCTGCTATAGATATAGGAGAGCATAGCCCCATACCTAGCACTCATTATTTGACATTAGGTGCAGAGGCAGGGTCAGGGCCTCCTACTACTAGGGGCAGGCCTGGCAAACAACCCATCATGTTTTCCCGTAAAAGGGGGAGAGGGCAGTGATTTCAGATAGATAGCTGCTAGTTTTATTTGTTGTGCTACATATAACTCATGATGATGAGATACTTTTATATATGTGATGTTATTTTGTATTGGTTCTCCACATTTGAGTCCTTGAATGGACAATTATCAGGGATCAGCAGGATTTGGTATCGCCTTTGATGTATCATTTCTATTTGACATCATATATATCAGTGTTTTCTTCATATTTATGTGCCAATGTGTTTATTTCATGTTGTTATTGCTTTATATGTTTAAAAATCTGAAAAAAATGAATATATTATGCATTTTTTATGCTTGCCGATATTTGCCGATATTTTCACCGATATTGCCGATAAGATATTTTCTGGACCCTCGCCGATATTTTCCCGATACCTATATTATCAACACTGATTTTAACCATCTTGCAGTAAATTGTATTTACTTAATGTTGTCGGCATTCTAACATGGATAAGGGGAAGATTTGATTGATTTCCTGATCTTGACTGTAAACTTGTTCTCTCACCTTATTAGGGAGGTTAGTCTTTGACCCTAGTCTAGTGGGACCTCCTCTGACACCTTAGGGTTATACAAGGGACACGACTTGAGAAACCTAGATTGAAGTAGTGTGTCCATAACCATTCCATACTTTACCACTTTTTGTGAAATTTTCTAGATAGAAATGCAACTGCAGTGACTGATATTATTTCTTCTACTTGCTAATTCAGAAATAAATTATTCACAGTGTTTCTACGGCAAATATCGAAATAAATTCTACTGCAGCCTTCACAATTAAAATACTGCGGAAAGTAAAGGCAAGGAAAAATACTAGCACAAGTATAATCACAATGACAGTTATTTTTGGACAATTGTCCCCGGGAAAACCCAATGCGGGAAAACCGGTGCAGCTTATGTGGGTTTATTTATTAATCTTCAACAAAAATCTCATGTACAAGATACAACCAACAGAATAGAAGAGGAATCTTTGTGAAAAATTAACTGACAGTTCTCTCACACTTCCCGGTGAGATTCTGATCCAGGAGAGGACCTGCTGCTGCCCCCTCTGCGTCTCACTGCGTCAGCGTCTGCGTGGGGACTGCACAGTCTCAGTGTCAGCGTCTGTGTTGCCCCTCTGCGTCAAAACCTTTGCACTGTCCCTTCTCTGCTCTACGTCTTCGACCCTTGCACTCTCGATTGATGCTGCTACCCTCTCTCTCCTCTACAATTCTCCCTCTAAATATGATCTGTCAAACAACAGAAACATAAAGCCCTAACCAGAAAGTCAACGCTGGTCAACAGGGCAGATTTTGACCTCCAAAACAGCGCGGTCAACTCGGCCTCCAATCGCAAGTCAAATCAGCCCAAAAACAATCTGAAAATATCTGGTCAACAAAAGTCAATGCAGCAACAAACCCTAGCACAATCAACACTGGTCAAACAGAGGTCAAACAACCTCGGATTTCATGCCTAGAACTGCGGCCTGCCCAAACAGAAATACCCCACACAAAACCATAGTCAAAGATGGTCAACGCTGGTCAAAACAACTTCTTGCAACTTTCGGTCAACACTGGTCAATGCAGGGACAACAAAAGAACAATCCCTTCTTCGCACGTGTGGAGAGAGAAGCCTCAGAAGATTCGTACCCAAACAATGAAGGAGAGATGTGTGAGTGAAGTGCCAAAATGAGGAGGAGGCCTCTTGAATTTATATGCAACGTTGAGGTGCAAATTAGATGACTGGCCGACCTTGACAATTTGTCCATAATCAAAATAAATTCATAATTCCATTTGTACATGTCAAAATGGGATGGTCTTTACATCAATCCTACACCTCTCGGAGAGAGGAATCCAATAAAAATATCAGCTGCCTCATATGAGCTGTCCAAGGTCATATAGGGTACCCGAGAAAGTGTGAGGTCTCAAGTTTAGGTGCAGAAGATAGAGTCGAGAAAGGGTAGCCAAGAAAGTGCGAGGTTTGAAGCCTAAGTGCAGCAAAAAGAACCAAGAAAGGGTAGCCAGGAAAGTGCAAAGTCTGAAGCTTAGGTGCAACAGAAAGAACTGAGAAAGAGTAGCCAAGAAAGTGCGAAGTCTGAAGCTTAGTTGCAGGGGAAGAGAGGCCGAGACAATGAAGGTGAAGTTTAGAAGGAAGGCGGATGGTTTGAAGCTAAAGAAGATCGAAGTGGAAGAGGAGCCGAGAAAAGGAAAGGAGCAGAAGGTTGATTGTCGTTGTCAAAAGAGAACTTGTGTCTTGGTCTTGGAGTGGCAAATAGGTCAAGGTTCTTGGTCTTGGTATTCATCAATTGGAATCTCTATAAGAAGAATTTGTGTAGGTTTTCCTCTCAAAGAGTGAAAAGTTTTAGCCCTGTTTGACAGCCTATATTTTGTGTCTCCTGTCTCTGATGGTTTATGCATTGGTAGTTGTTTGATGAAGAAGAACACTAATAACCTAAGTAAAAGAAGATCTTAATCTATAGAAGTAAAAAGCACTCACAAGAAGTTACTAATAGAAGAGAAATCACTTAAATGATATGCCCTAGATTTCTCAACATGGTATCAGAGCTAAGGTGACTAAGTCAAGGAAGGGCATCTTATCAAGAGACACTCAAGGAAGGCATCAAAGCGAAGATCATCTTGAAGTCAAAGGAAGCATCATAACCCTAGATCAAAGAAGTCCACGAATCATCATCAAGAGGAAGAAGGCCAAAACACTACACCTAGTCAAGATAAAGTGTTTTGAAGACTATTCATCCAATTGGAGCTAGATCAAAAGGCGGTATCATCTCACTCTTTGTAGGATCAGGGATCATTCTTGAAGAAAACTACCTTCATCAAGGAGAAGTTTTCTATCCTCTATATCATCAACAACATTAAGGAAGCAGCAAGAAGGAGCATCCTTTCAAGTAGGTATATTTATGTCCACATCTGAATCTGTCAAAATGCCTTTTTGGAAGGACATCAACAAATTGGTTTGGGCTTCAAACTATCTTGCATGGAAGAAAAGGACAGATCTGAATCTCATTGAAAATGAGATTATGGAAAATGTCAAAGGTTCTATCACTAAACCAAGAGAGGAAGATGCTCAAGCTCTTGCCAAGAATATGAAAGGGGAAGTTAGAGCTCAAAGAATTCTCATAGAATCCATCAAGGATCCCCTCATTCCATATGTATCTAAACTTGAAACTTCAAAATAAATCTTTAACAAACTGGTAGAGTTATATTCTGTAAGCACTGCTGGAGAAGTCATCTCATTAAGGCAAGAACTCTACAAGTTGAAGATGTCAAGGGAAGATGGAATAACATCATACTTTATGAGGATATCTAAGATCCGGGATCAACTACAAGATCTGTGAGAAGTCATGTTTGATAGAGAAATGACTACAGTTGTATTAAATGCACTATCGGAGGAGTGGGGTAACCTCACTTCAAGTATCTATGGGAAGAAAGAAGTGTTGATTTTTGTGTAGCTTGGATGGTACTCCAAACTCTAGTGTTTGGGGTTTGGAGGGAAAAGCGTCACAAGTGGGCTTGTGTGCTTGAAACCCAAGCTTGGGGTTTTCCACCCATCGAGATTTGGGCCAAAACAATTATGAATTTGAGCATGAAAAAATTTGACGTGATAGAGCCTGGTGTGCCGATTCCAGTGCTTTGAAAATCACCCAAATCAGAGCTCTAGAACTTGAGATATGAATTTTTGAAGTTGCAAGTGGATTTTATGGGTGACAAGTCATGTCGGCTTGTGTCTTTGGATAGTTGTACAAGAATACCTTGCATATTCGTTGGAACCCTTGTAAGGGCTATAAATTAAGGTCAAATGTGAGACATAAGATACACATCCAAAGTCACGTTATACCACAGATTATCTTTGCGTTTGAAGTGCGGATCTAAGGCAAGATGAAGGAAACCACAGTCGTGTTTTGAGAGGGGTTCTCTCTGCGTTTTAGTGCAGATTTCTCTGTGGAGAAAGCCACAGCTATGAGGCAACCAGGAAGGAGCTTTAAGGGCAGATTTGTGGGCTTTTATTGATGTGCTTCCCTTGCAGACCAGGCTGCAGCAAATGGAGGTAAGTGAAGACTGTTTTGTGCATATCCTGAGTTCGTATATCTCTGTTTCAGGGGCCGCAGTGAGAGGCTGTTACAGCAGCGGTTGGGAGGTGAACTTAGAGGGTCAAAAGGCCTAGAAAGGCCCTCCTAATTAGGATGCAGTCATCTCTAGGGAGAACAAACAAAACAAGGGTGTTCTCCTTGTATGTAGGGTTTGTTTACAGTGCTGAAGTGGTCAATTTGCTTCAGGGTTAAGTTGGTTGTTGTAGGAAGCTTTGTAGAAGTGCCCATACTTTACAACATCACCTAGAACACCAAGGAACCTTCAGCTGATGTAAGCAACCTGTGTGGAGAAGATTAGGGCACTGGTGTAGGGTTGTTGTGAGGCAACAACGAGTTAAGGTTGCAGATGACTCCTTGGTGACAGTTGGATGCTAGTTGGAGGATGTCCTAGGAGAGGACTAGATTTGGAAAACTGTAGCAGCCAAGTGATTAGGTTGACATGGACTGTCAGATGCCCTAATCAGTGGGCAGATGTTGCAGCAGTTGTTGGAGCCTAGATTTGTGCAATAGCTCCTTTATTGCAAAGCAAAGGGTTGAGTTGGAGAAGTCTGTGAGCAGTCGTGTGTAAGGGTCTCCTATGTGTGAGGATGCCCTAATTAGGTGCAAATGCCACAACATGGACTTGATCACTTGTGGACTATTGGAGGGCAGTGTGAGAGTGGACCAAGTGTGAATGTGGATTGGGCACTTATGGTCTACTGGAGGACAGCCTGATCGTGTCCAAGTTGGAGCCCAGTGAGCAACACCTTGATGGACAAAGGTGGTTGTGAGAGAGGCAGTTGTTGAGCTCAAGGGTCTAATCAACCAGGAGCAGTTTGTGGAGTCTGAGACTTGTGTGTGGAGAAGGACATCTACAACAGAAGATGGGTAGTCCTCCTAGCTTGTGTTCATTGTGGGAGATGGACATCTTGCAGTGATAGGTGGCAGCCCTCCATGCCCTATGTTGGTCTTCATCGGAGCAACACAGGAAGACCATAGTGGGCGGAAGTCCCTGAGTAGTTGAGGAGCAGCAATGGGCAGATTGAGAGTTTTTCAGAAGTGGAGCTGTGAACAACTCGACAAGAGTCTCAATGTGTTGTGTCCTTGATGGACTAAGGCACAACTAGAGAGCAGATTGACAACTTAGGTTTAGTGGCCAGATGGACTTGGAGCATTGATAGAGGTAGGAGCTGCAGATCGGAAGCCAAAGGACTGGGTAGGTACAGGGTACGACCAAGAGGAGCTGAGGGAGAATGCGACAGCCAGATGGTCAGAGTATCTTGTTGAGGGCAGATTGGGTGTCAATGTACTAACACCAAGACCCAATTTGTATCTTGTACTAATGGATGTATGAGGGCCATTATCCCTAGTACGGGAGCCCTAGACTATTGTATTATATGTTGTTTAATATAACAAAGTTGAGTTGAAAAATGTAAAAAGTTTTCTATATTTTGTGCATGTGTGATTTACTATTGTTATATTCTGTTGCTTAAAGTAGTATCATTGAGATTCTTGGTCTGGTAGCGTCAAAGATTTTAAGATTCTAACCTAGACCCAAGATTGTGGAAAATCAACATGGTATCAAAAGGTATCTGAGCTACTTTGAGGGACTGTGAATCAAAGTGTGCACAACAAAGCAACTTAGAGGGAGTTGTCAGTTTCTAGATCATGGAGCAAAGGGTTCAGCTGAAGACATGGAGATGTGGTCTTGACTCGCTTAGCAGCGAGATTGGCTGGGATTTCTGGTGGATTGGTGCTGAGAACGATGAACAACAGTTTGTTGTAGGGCAGGTTGTTGATCATGAACTTCTGTTGATTTGTCATGTATGGTTGGGAAAACTCAAGGGTTTCTTTCGCATGGACGAGATCAGGTTGATCGAGACGGCTTCATGTGACAGACTACAAGATGGCAAGCTAGAATCTTCATTGGATCATGATGTTGCATATCCGAGATTGGTGGGATTTGGACGAGTCATATTTGATCGAGGGGGATGATTGCTTGCAGGACTGAGCCAGTGGAGATTGTGTAGGCTCAGAGGGAGCATCCCTATGGAGGTTCAGGATCTTTAGGTTCGGATGTGATGAGGCAAAGGCACTACCGAGATTGCCAGGTTCATTCTACAGGGTTTGCTACAGTGATGGATGCCAGATGGGCTAGTGTCGTCGGATGATGATGGTTACTTCCTAGTCTTGGAAGTACCTCCCTCACTAAGAGGGAGTGTTGATTTTTGTGTAGCTTGGGAGGTACTCCAAGCCCTAGTGTTCGAGGTTTGGAGGGCAAAGTGCCACAAGTAGGCTTGTGGGCTTGAAACCCAAGCTTGGGGTTTTGCACCCATCAAGATTTGGGCCAAAACCACGATGAATTTGAGCATGAGAAAATTTGAGGTGATCGAGCTTGGCGTGTTGATTCCAATGCTTCGAAAATCACCCAAATCAGAGCTCTAGAACTTGAGATATGATTTTTTGAAGTTGCAAGTGGGTTTTATGGGTGACAAGTCATGTCGGCTTGTGTCTTTGGATAGTTGTACAAGGCCACCTTGCATATTCGTTGGAACCCTTGTAAGGGCTATAAAATAAGGTCAAATGTGAGACATAAGATACACATCCAAAGTCACGTTATACCACATATTATCTTTGCATTTGAATTGCGGATCTAAGGCAAGATGAAGGAAACCACAACTGAATTTTGAGAGGGGTTCTCTGCGTTTTAGTGCGGATTTCTCTGTGGAGAAAGCCCCAGCTCTGAGGCAGCCAGGAAGGAGCTTTAAGGGAAGATTGGTGAGCTTTTATTGATGTGTTTCCCTTGCAGACCAGACCGCAGTAAATGGAGGTAAGTGAAGACTGTTTTATGCATATCTTGAGTTCGTATATCTCTGTTTCAGGGCCGCAATGAGAGGCTGTTATAGCAGCTATTGGAAGGTGAACTTTGAGGGTCGAAAGGCCTAGAAAGGCCCTCCTAATCAGGACGCAGTCATCTCTAGGGACAACGGGAAAACCAGGGGTGTTCTCCTTGTATGTAGGGTTTGTTTACAGTGTTGAAGTGGCCAGTTTGCTTCAGGGTTAAGTTGGTTGTTGTAGGAAGCTTTGTGGAGGTGCCCATACCCTACAACATCACCTAGAACACCAAGGAACCTTCAACTGATGTAAGCAACCTGTGTGGAGAAGATTAGGGCACTGGTGTAGGGTTGTGGTGTGCCCTAACCAGTCTTATGCATGCCCAAAACTCAAGGGCAAGGAGGCAACAACGAGTTAAGGTTGCAAATGATTACTTGGTGACAGTTGGATGCTAGTTGGAGGATGTCTTAGGAGAGGACTAGATTTGGAAAATCGTAGTAGCCAAGTGATTAGGTTGACATGGCCTGTCGGATGCCCTAATCAATGGGCAGATGTTGCAGCAATTGTTGGAGCCTAGATTTGTGCAATAGCTCCTCTATTGCAGAGCAAAGGGTCGAGTTGGAAAGGTATGTGGGCAGCGGTAAGTGTATCCTACGTGTGAGGATGCCCTAACCAGGTGCAGATGCTACAACGTGGACTTGGTCACTCGTGGACTGTTGGAGGGCGGCGTTAGAGTGGACCAAGTGTGAATGTGGATTGGGCACTTATGGTCTACTGGAGGACAATGTGATGGTGTCCAAGTTGGAGCCCAATGAGCAATACCTTAATGGACAAAGGTAGTTGCGAGAGAGGCAGTTGTTGAGCTCAAGGGCCTAATCAACTAGGAGCATCTTGTGGAGCCTAAGATTTGTGTGTGGAGAAGGACATCTACAACAGAAGATGGGCAGTCTTCCTAGCCCATGTTCATTGTGGGAGATGGACATCTTGCAGTGATAGGTGGCAGCCCTTTGTGCCTTATGTTGGTCTTCATCAGAGCAGTGCAAGAAGACCATAGTGGGCAGAAGTCCCTAAGTAGCTGAGGAGCAGCAGTGGTCAGATTGAGAGTTGTTCACAAGTGGAGTTGTGAACAACGCGATAGGAGTCTTGATGTGTTGTGGCCTTGATAGACTAAGGCACAACTAGAGAGCAAATTGACAGCTGAGGTTTAGTGACCAAATGGAATTGGAGCATTGATAGAGGCAGGAGCTGCAGATTGGGAGCCAAAGTACTGGGCAGGTACAGGGTACGACCAAGAGGAGATGAGGGAGCATGCAACAACCAGATGGTTAGAGTATCTTGTTGAGGGCAGATTAGTTGTCAATGTATTGACACCAAGCCCCAATTTGTGTCTTGTACGAGTGGATGTATGAGAGCCATTATCCCTGGTACGAGAGCCCTAAACTGTTATATTATATGTTGTTTAATATAACGAAGTTGGGTTAAAAAATGTAAAAGGTTGTCTTTATTGTGTGCACGTGTGATTCACTGTTGTTTATATTCTGCTGTGCAAATTAGTATTGTTGAGATTCTTGGTTTGGTAGCGTCAAGGATTTTAAGATTCTAACTTAGACCCAAGATCGTGGAAAATCAACACGAAGCTACTCCATTCCGGGATCTATGACCACTATGCAAGATTGAAGAATCTAGACTAAAGGCCAAATCTGATGTGGGAGCAGAATCAAGCTTATGCTGCAATGACAAGAAGAAAGGGACAATTTGGAAAGTTTGGTCCTCAGAAAAAGAAAAGGAACATGGCTAAAATCCAATGCTATGGGTGTCAAGAATATGGACACTACAAAACTAAGTCACATGACACAAGGACGCGAGACACGGTGGACACGTAAATACGAGTATTCAATACGAAACGCAGCGACTTGGAAACAGGACACGGGGGACACGTTTTTTATATATTTATATATATATATACCGAAATATAGTTTTTTATCCATATTAAATTGCAGGTTGCAGCTTATCTAATCAAATTAAAATATAATTACTTCTCAAAGTTCATAGTTCACTTTAAAAAAATAAATAGAATCAAAATTTACTATTTAGAAATTAGAATGTGATATGCTTGGTCTTGATTCTTGAATATTCAATGTTCATTGTTCATGTACAACTTACAAGCACATAAGAAAATAACTAAAGTCTAATCCTATTGATTTCCTCTGCCCCTCTTGCGAGAAAATTCCACAGCTTTCCCTTTCCCTCTAGATGTAGATGTTGGTGCTGGTGGAGTTGGCAGTGGAGTTTGCTATGCTCTAGAAGTTGAAGAACTAGAAGTAGGAGCTATAGGAGGTAGACCACGTCCTCTACTGGTGGCAGGGGTAGCCTGGGCAGGTGGTGTCACCTGGAAACATTACAATCTCCCAATCCTGAAAAACTGATAAGTCTGCTGCATTTTGAATGAAATCTAAAATTCTACTTTCTCCATATGAAATCCAATGAGGCCGGAACCACTCTCAAACATCCTGAGTCATTTCATGGTAATGTTAAAAATTTAAGTAAAAGGATGAAAATGAAGATTAAGGAGAATGTCACTTTTACTTTAAGAATTTAACATTACCATGGATAGCATATCAACACTAGGGCCTAGACTTGATCATTAAGCTGCCCCTCTCAAAAATTATTTGTTTCTTTCAAAAAAAATTGCAGCGTATGCAGGCAGCGTTTCCTACCAACGAAATACGCGTTTTCCAAATTCAGGACACGACGAATACGTATTCCATTTTACAGGACACGATAAAAACCATATTCAACACGTATTAGGGCCGTTTTCGTGTCCAGTACGCAAAATACGGGACACGGGACCCTGGAGGACGTGTCCTGTGACTTAGCTACAAAAGAGATTGTCCTAAGATCAAGAAGGACAATAACAAAAGAAGAAGAGAAGAAGCTCATATCACTGAAGAAGTGGAGGAAGCTGAAAAGAAGAAGTCCAAGATAGAGGAAGTAAGAGATCTCTACTATGACTGAGATAGTCTTCCTCACCTAAGTTCTTTTCAAATTCCTAAGTCTTCTATTGTAAGATATGGCTATCATAATTCACTAAATGGGATGCATCAAGGCATCATAGAAGCATTGAAAGAAAGAGCTCGGGACATCATCATAGAGAAGCATGAAAGATGGTTAGAATCTATGGAAGTCAAGGATATAGCTCTTGGGAATCTCATTGGAAACATAAGTGGCAAGGTCATCTAGTACAAGGTTCATCATACATCTGAAAAAAGGAAACATTTGTTGATGGGGATACTTTAGATCCTCAAGATTCTCTGATGGAATCTTCATCAAAAGGTTCACCGATCAAGAGAGGAAGCAAGTGTTTCATCAATAATTCCAAACTTGTGGAATTCATGGGATGATGGTATGATGACATAAAAGTGAAGCAGATCAAGGGATTGAAGCTCTTTCATATCATATGGTTGCAGGTAACATGGATCAATGCTCTATCTTGAGAGCATGGTCAAAAGGAAGGATCTCCTCCCTCGAAGAAATGCAGGAATATAACTCATGAGTCATACATTCACTAAATGGAATCAATATAATATCTCCTCATATGAAGTATGAGGTGGTTGACAACAATTGAGGAACTCTGATCGGAAGCTCCTGGGAATGAGATGTGTGACGAAAGGAAGGAAGAGATCATGGAATATGCAACCATGGTAAAGGCCAATGTCACATGGTTCGGGTTCGAATTCGATTACAATTAAGTTCGATTCGAGTTCGAATTTTTCGATGAGGTTCGCCATTAGGTTCGTTCATGGATATAATTTTAAAAATATATATAATAATTAAAATTACATAAATCTTTTATATTCATTTATAATTAATATATATTTATAATTTTTATCATATACTATATCAATAAATTTAAATTTTTTCATAAATATAAATTATATTATTTTATAATATTTAAAATAACAATACCCTAATTTCGTTAATGTAATATAATTTAAAATATATTAAAAATAATTCTTGTAAAAATATATAATTTTTAAATTATGTTAACTTATCTTTATTATTATTATTATAATAATAATAAATATACATTAGCCTATTGTAATGCCTCATATAAGCTAAGTTCAATACATTGTAATGTGTTAACATATTGTATTGCTTGTAATACATGTACGTTGAGTTCAATACTACAGTTCATTGTAATACTTATAGAATTATAATAATGTTGACGCCTTATAATATAATGTTTTTAACACATTATAATGTATGTACGCAGATTTCAATACTGCAATATATTATAATGCTTGTAAAATTATAATAATGTCAACGTGTAAGCAAACAAATTTGAACCATGACTCGGAAATCGCGCACAAGCTCACTGGGAAATTGGGACGATTATGTGGAATACTGTACAAGTTAGGACATAGCAGCAAGAACCGAACCTTCTCGAACCTAAACCTTAGGGTAATAACAATATGAATGCCGTTATAAAATTAATGCATGCAGCAGGAGCCGAACCTTCTCGACCCTAAACGAACCTTAAGATTTTTTTTGAAATTCGACGAATTTCGGACCTCAACCTTTAGGTTCGACGAACCCTGTGACACGGGTAAAGGCTATCAACATCCGAAAGACCAAGAAGATTTGACTAGGATATCTCATGTAAGATATGAAGACTCTAATGAAGTCTGAAAAAGAAAGAGACCCTTGACAATATATATATCTTTGGGAGATGTGTCGATATGTATGTAGGATGTTGATACAAACTAGAAGATGTCATGATGAAAGGCCATCACAAAGGTAATGTTGATTTTAATGTTCATTCCTTTATTTTTGAACAAATATCTGGATGGGTTTATGCAGGGTTGTCGAGGGAAGATATATGGATATCTTCCACCACCGATGCACATGTAGTAGGATGAAAGATCCTTAAGTAAACATGGCATGAATAAAGCAACATGGCATGAAGGAAGGCCAGATATGGACTAATGGATCACTTTCTGATGATGACATAGCTGACTCATAGATGAAAGTAATGGATGGTCAGTTCCCTATGTAGAAGTCCCAAACATGAAGACTCCTAGATAACGAAAAGAAGTTCATGACATCGTGAGAAGGAGTTCTTCAAGCAGTTGGTTGTCCCATTATCTCCACCTGAGGAGCTGCTATAGGTCCCTAATTAAGAGGGAGCATGAAAACAAGTTTCTTACTTGGAAGAAACTTGGAAATTCCTAAGCCAAGAGGGAGCTTAGGTACATTCCTTATGTAGGAATGAGTACATTCCTTTGTAGGAATAGATATGTCCTCCCTAATTAAGAGGGAGAGATAGACACATCATTCCTATCTTCACTTGGGAAGACATAATGGAGGATTGGGTAAGCATCTAGAATCCGATGCTCTTTGAGGATGTATTAGGGCATCCAAGATAAGAGTAGTCATTGAGGACCGATATTCTTTGAGGACTGGGAATCCAAGATAAGAATAGTCCTGGTGGAACACACCTTGAGAACCCGGGTGGGGTATGTTCCGAGAGAGACAATGATGAGGGTGTCTATACATCATTGGTCTCACCAACATTGTGCTCAGATCTCATGGAGAGATAGAGTTGTTAGTCAAGGCCTTGCTATGTGACAATGTTGGTTGATATGATGCTATATAGATGGGTTACCAATCTGACTCTTCTTATGAGAAATTCTTCAGATTGAGAATGACCAAGTACCATTATGAATACCTCCCTAGTTAAGAGGGAGTGTTGAAAAGTAACTAGGTTCGGTCTTCATAATGACATGTGTAATTGTGATTTTATGTAATTGATGAAAAGAAGAAAAATAAAATTATTATTGTAATTCTTGTCTTACGGGTTTTATGAGCAAGGAATTTTATTTTAGTACGACTCCCATTGTGAGTCCTTAGGCTTGGTCATAAAATCAATTTGAGACTATGTCATGTATGATGGACCCTTCTTGGGCATATTACACTTATGTAAGAGTCGATAGAAATGTGAAGTAACCCTCCAAGACAAGAACAAGGCATCCCTCTTCAAGTTGGTCTCAAATGAATTAATTAACTCCTCCAAACAGTCATGTCAGCTTACCCTCTTCAAGTCGGCTTATTTCAGTGGCAAACCACTATAAATAGGGCCATCTAAATTTCATTTAAAGTCTAGACAGATTTTTGGTCACCAAGTTTGAAGCTGAAAGAGCGAAGTAGATCAGAAGAAAGAGCCGAGATAGAGTAGCAGAAAAAGTGCAAAGTCTGAAGTTTAGGTGCAGAAGAAAGAGCCGAGAAAGGGTAGCCAAGAAAGTGCGAAGTCTGAAGCCTAAGTGCAGCTGAAAGAACTGAGAAAGGGTAGCCAGGAAAGTCCAAAGTCTGAAGCTTAAGTGCAGTAGAAAGAACCGAGAAAGAGTAGCCGAGAAAGTATGAAGTTTGAAGCTTAGTTGCAGCAGAAGAGAGGCCAAGTTAAAGAAGGTAAAGTCTAGTAGGAAGGCCGAAGGTTTGAAGCTAAAGAAGATCGAAGTGGAAGAAGAGCTGAGAAAAGGAAAGGAGCAGAAGGTTGATTGTCGTTGTCAAAAGAGAACTTGTCTTGGCCTTGGAGTGGAAAATAGGTCAAGGGTCTTGGTCTTGGTATTCGTCAATTGGAATCTCTATAAAAATAATTTGTGCGGGTTTTCCCCTCAAAGAGTGAGAGGTTTAACCCTAGCTGATAGCCTATATTTTTTGTCTCCTGTCTCTTTATGGTTTATGCATTGGTAGTTGTTTGATGAAGAAGAACAGTAATAACATAAGTAAAAGATCCTAATCTAAAGAAGTAAAAAGCACTCACAAGTAGTTACTAATAGAAGGGAAATCACTTAATTGCTATGCCCTAGATTTCTCAAATCACTCTGCAATATCTTCAGGCTCCAACCTGAATGTGACTTCAATCACTTGCGTAGCACCACCCAACCACCCTGAAAATGATAATAGCTTAGACCAAATTATTGTGGGCTTTTGTACCAAGGTCAATGACCCACTTACAATACATTGTGGGCTCTTGTACCAGGGACAATGACCCACTTTACAATGAATAGACAACTGTAAGAGATATAACAATGAACTCCCAATATTAAAACCCTTAGTGCAAAACAGTGAAACTCAGCCAAACTTCCTTAAACTGATCATAACACGAACCTCTTAGTGCTGCTATATAAGCCTCTGAACCATACTGTTGCGGAATAGTGACAATGATGCACAGGCAGATCTGCAAATCAGAAACCCTAATTGTTACACAAGATGCGATGATGAAAAACCTTGTTGTTGCAACCAAAATCGTCTATTCCAAACTTCACACAACTATTTCTTTGTTCCTTCTAATTAAGAAACCCTTGATTGTTCAAGGCATCAAGAAATAGAGTGCTTCTGTACAGGCAAGTCAAGATATACCAAATGACTCCAAAATTGCCAGAATTAGAGCATAGAGGTCAAGGAACAAATTACTTTCAGACCTGGGTATTATATGCCTCTGCTATAACTGGTGAAGCTTCCTCCACAACCAGTCTTAAGTCTGTGAAAACCTTTAATGATGTCAAGGTGAATGCCAAAGGCTCCACTTGGAATATTTGTTCCAAGAGAGAGGGGCCAATGATTTTGGCAGCTCTGGAACAACTTATGTGTTACAACTATCTTCCAACAAGGGCAGCTTATTTCCTTTGATGGGACAGCAGGCACATATATAACTTTGTATAAACTTTTACTTCTGGACAGCTGTAGAGATGAACTAGGCTGAAGACTACCACAGGTATGCTATGATCAACAAATGATACCAGAATTTTGTAAGATACTTGCAATCAGTGAATGATGGTCTGTACAAAGGATACACCACTTGACAACAAACCCACAAGGAACAGACTTTGGATATAGGCTGAGATTATACATTCTTGTTGTTGCTTCAATTCTTCAAGCCACAGGCCAAGACTTTCAGGACTAAGACCTAAACGAAGATATGCTATTAGCATAGTTAGGTGCCATTCTTCAAGGATACCTAGGCCACAAATGTTTGCAAGCCTATTCGAACTTCAAATGAAGATAGATCTGTTCATGAATGCTTAGAAGGAAAGGTTGAGATTTTCATATACCACTGTCACTGCTTCAAGGCTAAGTATTCTATCTCTAACTTAGTCACAAATCTGCAAGGAAAATTACTTCAAACTATATCACAAACCTTAGTTTTGGAGACCATAAAAATATCACTGTGTGATACCCTAATCAGCAGGTCTGAAATATCATAAGAAGGATCTGCATTGTTCACATTCCCTTACCCTAACAGAGGACTGAAATATTTCAGGTATAAGCCTCATGCTAATGATGTGTTGAAGATTGGTGATTAGGCCATCCAATGATTGGAGATCTGCTCTTCAAGACTGCGGCTAGGTCTGCCATAAACACAAACAAATCCTCAAGACATGTGCCAATGGACCACAGACCCTCGTTGCTGTTGAGAAATCTAGGGCATGAGTATTAGTTGATTTTTCTTCTATTAGTGACTGCTTGTGAATGCTTTTTACTTGATTAGATTAGGATCTCCTTTATGTTAGTTTCTTAGTGTTCTTCTTCATCAAACAGTGACCAATGCATGAACATAAATAGACAAGAGACACAGCATGTAGACTATGAGTCAGGGCCAAAACCTCTCACTCTTTGAGAGGAAAACTGCACAAATTCTTCTTATAGAGATTCCAATTGACGAATACCAAGACCAAGACCCTTGACCTATTAGCCACTCCAAGACCAAGACACTGTCTTCTCTTCTTCTTCTCCTCTTTGATCTGCTTGTCACCACCGAGATCTTATTGCTGTCTTCGTATTGAGAGCATTGATCTCTTTCCTTGATCTAGTACTGATGTTCTTCCTTTAAGGTAGCACCGAGACCTTGATGTTCCACTGCCTTACTGAATTGCAGCCTTTCCATGACACCTAACTGTCCTTCGTATAACTGTAATCACTGTTCTTCATTACTTGATCCGAATTCCTCTCACTGCAATGACATCCGAATTCACCCACCTAAACAGAGATCCGAATTGCTAGAGGTCCAAGCCCATCACTGTTTTCTTCATCTGAAAATATCCACACTGTTGACTGAGATTATCCTTTGAAAATCTCAGGGAAATCTGAACTCTCTAACTGTACCAAAGATCCGAATTTATCTGTCTTGCCCATATGAAAAACTCAGAGAGATCACCGAACTCTTGGCTATACTCCATCATCGAAACTTCAGAAGAATCCAAACTTGTGACTGTTTCAAGAGTATCGAACTGTGGTCTATACAGAGACCAATCTTTTCTGTCACTGTGATCTACATTTAAGAGGGATCCGAATTCCCTTCTCCATAGAACTGTAGTCTTGTAACCTTCAAGCTGTAGCCTTCACCGAAACATAGATGATCCGAACCCCTTTGCTGTATCTGTTCACCGAAATCTCAGAGATATGTGAAGTTCTGGACTGTGTTATGTACGGTGAATTAGATGACTAGAGTAAATCCTGTATACATCTTGTTTAAATGACTGTACAGAAGTGCATTGCATACCTATTGATACTTTCCATTTGTTGATTGATAAGAAATCCATTATGTACCTATATCTTTGTTAGCAATTGGGGCAATATCAGGTAAAGATGATCCTTAACAGTACGTTTTATTTTTTTTGTTGGGAATGATCATAAAACTTTCATGGAATTTTCAACTTTTTTAAACTGCAAACCTAGACAATTAAGTGATGTAACTGCCTTTTGCTAGCCTTTCTAAATTCAGCGAAATGTAAACATTTCAATTTTTAAAGGAACAGTTGCATTTGTATGAACCAATATTTAAGTGGTAAAACACATTTCAGTCTCGCTTCTGCTCCAAAGGGGACAAATTGTATTCCCGTGGTATTGTAAATAAAAGAGACCGGTTCAAGTGTTCAATGACTATTTCAAATAAATAATATTAGACAAGAAGGCTCACATGTATTACATTTGTTGTCATTTACTTTCTCAATATTGGAGAAAATATCTTTAATGGGAAAAAAATCAAGAGGTTCATCACAAACATTACATTTGAAAATTTAGTTCTTTGCACATTTTATTTGATCTAACTATGCTATATTCTCTTATACCAGTTGGTCAGGTTAAGAGTGGGCTACCATCTATGATCATTTCGAGCTCTTTACCTTCAATTTCAGTTCATGAGAACGAGGCTGGAAACTACAAAAACATTGTACCGTAGTGGAGTAATAAATATACTGAGAAATCAACGAAATTTGTTCATCGATGCATCATTGTGAGAAATGATTGTTTGCAATGGATTCCCTCAACGGCAGTTATGATGTGCAGAAGATGCTCTGAGTAACATATACAGAACAAGTCAGGCGTTGTGCTAAAACATCATCCTTTCAGATTGATTTGGTAAAGGTGATCGCTTCAACGCAAAATGCTGTGGCTGACCAGAGGGATTTCCACTTTTTTTGGGTTCTCCATATTCCTGATTTGCCATGCTCTGCAGTCCCGCAGCTTAAAATTGTGAATCTAGTCTCATGTAAAACCATTCTTTATTATCCTCAATATACTTCTAAAATATTTTTGGTATATTATAAGGTGCTACCAGAGCAGCATGATTGGTCAAGCATTCTCACATAAATCTCACAATCCAATGGTTATTCTAGCTTTGCAATTTACTAATACGATTTTGTCAACAGCAATGGTATTAAAAACCTGTTGCTAGTAACATTATTTCAAAATAATATATTAATTGTCGAAGTTATACTACATTAAACGTTATAATCCGAAGGCCTAATCAATGCATATCTTCATTCATTTTATTCAGATACGGAATGAAAATCAGTTTTTGCCAAAAGCAAAAACAAAAACAAAAAGGCTAAACTTTCCTTGTGTGGCGTCTTTCCATACTTCTACGGTTGGTAGATGTTCTTTCAATAGAAGACATCTGTTTATTTTAAACTAAGATGTAATGAGTACATTCTGTAACTGATTGTACCATATATATATATATATACCTGCTAATGAGGCTTGCATGGTGGACTGATAATCCATACACAGGGCATATGATTTCTACATTTAGTTGGTTACATGTTTGGATTTGTATTTCCACATCAGCGTTCTTTGTATTTTCACCAAACTGCCATAAACTGATGTATTGCTTTTCTTAGATATTTATTTATTAATAAATTGCATTTGACTCGTTTTGTAATTACTACTGTGAGTGTTTGAACCATATTAGCTCCAGTTGTATTCAAATTATGATCAAGAAAATTATCAACCAAACATCTAATTGCACGAGTGATGGAAGAAACTAATGCAGTTAATAAATGTGAAAATTATCCAGTTTTGTGGTAAAGTAAGGACATGATAAGTACTAGTGGTGAACTGATTGTTTTCAGGGGGACATTTCTCCAATGTCATTATAGCAATATAGAAAAACAGGTAACTTATGCTTGTCAATGATAAAAGCACGCAAGTTCATGTCACAAGTTTTGTTGAAAAGGAAAGTACAAGGTGATGGTTATATGCTACAAAGAGAGAACATTCAATAAACCAAATTTCCCAAACTGCATTTCGGCTAATTCTTAAAAAAATGATAAAATGTTTTTCATGACATCAATTTCTCAAGTCTTTCCCCAATGTGCCTATTAAATACACATCATGACTATCATGACTTGATTGTTGCTGGAGGTAAGTCTTGTCCAGGGAATAACTTAAATAATTGTTAATCATCAAAACCTGCCTGCCAAAATATGCCTTGATCTGAAAAGTACGTTTTATATGTAACTCAAGCCTTGTACAACGAATAATCTAGATAATTATTAATCGTCAAAACTTGTCTACAAAAGATTGCTTTGATTTGAAATGTACCTTCTTGATATAAACTTGGGATAAAATTGGGGATGCATCCTTGATAATTACAAAATAAATATTATTGATGACAATATTAAGAGGTTATATCCATATTTGGGTATTGTGATAAAAAGAGGTTATATCCATATTTGGGTTTAAGAAAAGATATAATTTTCTTCCGTTGCTTAGATTAAATGGATGATTTAATGTCCAAATTACACCGTAGATGGTAGAAAAAGAGAAGATCTTAAATGGTGGTGTTCAGTTTCATTCCTATTTACCAAAAACACTTGAGATTTTGATATTATTTTATACATTTCAACTATATAGTCTTTTATTTCCTACAAGGAAATTATGGGAGCCTAATTTTATTTAGAAGATAATTGCCAAAAGCAAACTTTGCCAAAGATACCCAAAGTTCTTTGCTACACTTGTATTGGATGCTAGATTGGAATAGTCATATTAAGTTGTAAATATCTACTTATCATATTTAGAAAAGTGTGGCTTGGTACCCAAAAAACCACTTATCATACCATTGTTGAAGTATATGTATATAGACCAAGTAATAAAAAACCACCTAAGATTTTGAACATGATTACATTGACAAATGAAAATAATGGATGTACAACATGGTGTATCTAAATTGTTGATACATTTACATTGAACTATTTCTTTACCTATTTTTCCATAATAATAAAATGTGTTGGATTAAAATCACCGAAAACATGTAAATTTGTTTATATTGTACATATGATACATCAAATTATGAATAGTAAGGATTAACAATATCATATATTAACAAGAGTGTCCAATCTAATTCACAATAGAAATTGGCACATAAACAATATTATTATGGAAACAAGCATAATGGTAGCAACAGTAAGATGGCTATAAAATCTTTTACCAACATACCTAAGTAGAAAATGGCATGCCAGTTACAATGTCTATTACGTAGTTCCAGCAATTGACATATTTTTTCTATTGGTTGAGCTTTACTCGAACTTATATGTAAGCAAGCTATGCTAATGATTAGTAATTGAGTTCAATCTATGATTTTGTTATTAATTACAATTTATTTAAGATAAACGTCTAAATCAGCTTCTACAAATGAAAAATATAATATAAAACAATATTTGAACTCATTAATCATCTTAGTATGCATGAAACTTCATTTTACTAAATGCTTATTTTTATTGTTACTTTTGTTACAGCATAAATAGGTTAATACACTTTAATTATTGTTTTCGCATATATAAAATGAGTTGATAATATTCTATGTGTTGTGTAATGTAATGATTATTTGAAGTTTGGTCAATATTTAAGTTCTAGTTTGCATGAATTTGTAGGGTTGTGTGACACCCAATCTATTTGCTAACGTGACAAAAGAACCCTTTAATATATAACAATGAATTAAATGTTGAAATATTATGAAGAAAATGAGGCTTGCTTTGCTTTTTTCTGAATATAAAAGGGGTTCAATGGTCCAAATTAGTAGAGAATTTGCATGAATGTTTAAAAGTATTTATTAATTTATTTATGATACGCAATAAAAAACAATTAACAATTTTATAAGACTATAATATTTCTAATGGTTATATTTGCATACTGGTTAAATGTGATATTGAAGGTTTTACTTCTATACTTAATATTCTTGATAAAGTATATGGTCTAATTAATTTCCAAAACGTACAAATGATTGCAAGTGTAATTTTTTGAAACACCATTCAACATATTATATAAATAGTTAGGGTCCCATTAGGAAAGTAAACAAATGGATCAAAATTACATTATTACAAATTTGATGTGGTTGGGTTATACTATGGACATTGATGAAGATGAAGAACTATTCTGACTTTTTATGGGGATAAAGATTATATATGTGTTATTTGATGTAAGCATGATGCAAGTATGAACATTAAAGGGATTCAAAGAAGTTATGATAACCTTTTTTGATATAAAATTCATAACATTATATTTTTTTTTGGTAGATAAGCACCCACAGGGGATTTGAACCAGTGACCTATCGCAAGGAGTGCCTTAATAGTGCACCTCTTCACTATCAATCCAAAGCCCCGTGGGCAAAATTCATAATATTATATATATTTATGGGATATTTCAAATTTCGTATTGAGTCTATGAATGGTTAAAATTAATAATCCTTATATAGCTACATAGCAAAAGGATGGTGTACCACATGGATATAAGTATTTCTAAACCAAATAATTCACTCAAAAGCTTAATGAATGGCTGCTTGTTACTATAATATATTGGATATGTAATGTTGATTTCACCATGAGTGGAGTAATATAATTAGACAAAGCTTATGTTTAATTTTGAAGAGCCCATAGAATTGGTGGATAATATGAAGTAATCGACATAGTTTAAAGGATTGCATATGTTTTGTTGACTATTATGTTGACGGTGTTGGATGTCGACAATTGGGAAGGGGTCTCCCCGATATCAAGTCCCAATTAGACCCCACATTGTTTAGAGTAGGAGCCCCAACTGGAAGTACAGTTGGTTTTCATAACAATGATCTTAAAGATGTGCCTTGACTGCAATAAACACATAAGAAGGTATACGCATAATTTTGGTGACAACGAGTAAACTTTGTGGAATATCAAATGTAATGCATAAGAGGTTCTTTCACAAGAAGAAAATTAATAGTATTATCTAAAAGAAGAACACAAACATATGAAGGAATCGTTAGTTAACCTACAAAATAGTTCACAAGATAATAACGATCATGAAAGCACATACAATATGCATCCAACAAGATACATATTAAAGTTAAGGAAATATTTCATTAACATTAGCATGAATGAAATAACATATATCGTAAACATTTAAAGAATAGTTTTACAACATCCACAATACATGCATGAAAGTGTGTTGGGTTTGAGAGCTTTTGATAATTAAGTGAAAGTCCAACTACACAATACAATGATATGACACTAGCCCCAATAATGGAACATGAAGCCACCACTTGCTTCTCCAGAGAATGATACTCACTCTTATGCTAGACTAGAGAAGCCAAGGCTACAAATCTCAAGTTCCAAATCCCCATGGTCGAGTTACGAGGGTTTATTATGACAAATGAGGTGACCTTTCACCTCCTCTTGTGACCTTTGAGTTCCCTCATGACTCTTGAGCTTCTTTTGTCTTAATTTTATCTAATGACACTTCATATTCCACTTTTGACTCTTGGACTTCCACTCACATTTACATTTCTCATTATTTTATAAATACAAAATCAGATAAGACCAAATATGGCTAGAGCCCAATAAGACAAAACTTTATACATTATGTTTGAGTTTGAGGAAAATCTAGCTCAACAACTTCTACTTGTAACTCTGATGTAACATAATGGTACCAATCATTATAATGTGTTGCTATGTCCTCAAACTTTGATGGAATATCTAGCTTATATCTGACTCTTGCCACCATTTCATTTGGAAAGATAGTTTTGGAACTTGTTTGAACATTTTTCCACAATAAGAACAACTTCATATTTAACTTGGCAGGCTCAGATATGAATTGTTTAATGTTTTGACTTGTTATCTCCAAATCTTCTTTGTTGGATGACTGCCTTAGATTTCCCAAGAATTCTTCAATTTCTTGTCTGACAACATTTTTTCTCTCTGTTTATGCAAATTCTCGAATAGAAGGAATCTTATGCACTATAACCAAGGAGTCCAAATTATGGTACAGTTGTGAATAGGATGTTATAATGCTGACCACATAAGTGCTGAGCTATTTGTTTCCTTGTACAAGCATTCTAACCTTAGCCCTTTCTATTTTGCTTCCTTGTTTTCCTAGCCAGATCTAATGGTGCATCTCTATACTTAGTGCCCCATTCTTGGATCACATTCATGGTTGCATGAATCACCTTAAAAAATTTCATATTCTCCTGTGATCGCTTTTGCATTGCATGCAAGGGCACCACCGCCTCATGAAAGGTGATCATTTCCTTGTACAATTGTCTCATAATGTCTCCCAATGGTTGGATCTCCTTAAGTATAGATGCCTGCAACTCCCTCGTGTGAGAATTAGCAGAAGACAACCTTTGGCTTTCGGCTAGGAGATGATCAATTTGTTGTATTGTGGCAGCTAAATCCTTTTCCAATTACTTATTTTCCTCCATCAATAAATCTATGTTTACTTTTGTAATTGTTGCAAAGGCTAAATTTTTTGTTGCAAATTTCTACAAATTCTTCTTGGTATTGGGCACAATCACCCTCTCTGTATGTATGGAAATAGGATGAACCGGGTCATTAGGAAAGTACTTTTTCCTTTCCTACACTATTCTATTATTTAACTGATCAAAGGTAGGGTTGGAAATATCCATGACCATATCATCATCTGGCATGTGGCCACTAATAAGAGGAGGTTAAGGCTGATTGTTGGTTGTTCTATAATGGGCACAATGTCGGCGTCATGGTTATCCTCCTCTTGTTCAACCTCCACGTCTTGGGCTTGTATCTGCGCCTTTATTTCTGTTACAAATTTCTCATCTTATTTGTGTCTACTTTTTTCATCTACCAATTCTTTTGATTTTTCATCCTCGAACTATTTTTATCTCGCTTCTTCTTCTTCCTTTCTCATTTCTTCTTGTTCCTACATGTCTTCTCTTTCTTTCCTTTCCTATTCTTCATTCTATATTCATTCCTCTTATTGTTTTCATTCCTCCTCCTATCTCTTTTCTTCTTGTTGTTACTTCTTCTTTAATTCTTCTGATTGTGTTCTCCTCTTTTCGAACGCAATGGATGCTCTTAAAATAACAAGATCTGCTTTAATCTTTCGGCTTCGCTCTTCTTCTGGGTTATGCACAACTTTCTTCTTATACTTAGCATTACTAACTGGAGTAGGTGTTTCTTGTTGTTTCCCTTCCTAGACAACACTCTACTCATGTATTGCACTAGAAGGGCCTACTTCATTTCCTAGTGCATGTGGTTGGGAAGCATGATACTAGTTCATCTCCTCTTCCTCTTACCAACAATAAGACTCATAAGACTAGGAAAAATGCAACTTAGCATAGTGTCTTTTGCACATTCCTCTGGGATCACACCTGTGAAAGCTCATCTCACTAAACCTAAGGCTGATAAGTTGCTTTGCTTATGCTTTTGTAGCCTTTAAGCTCTTGAGCTCATAGGATCCCACGCAGAGGAAAGGAAGGCAAGGTGCCTTCTTCTTCTTCTATAGCAATTGAGAAATACCTATGCTAAGATGATAAGTAACCTCTTGCATGACCACTTTATCTATCACATACCTCAGAAAAACATGTGGAGGTTTCTAAGAACCAAATACTCTGAGGTATGTGCTTTGAGGTGAGGCAAACCAATCTATTATTTCTGCCACAACCTTCATAGCCTCATGGGACATGTAAGGAGATTCTTCCTTAAATATCATATTATACAAAACCATGAATAAGTGTTCAACAAGCTTCTCATACACTCCTTTGTAATTGTTCTCTGACAATACTTTGTTTTACACATGGATAGGGATCTCTCTAGTGTTCCACTTCCATTCTAGACACAAGAATTCATGGCGAGCACATATTCCATCTAGTAAGCAGGCAAGCATTAAAATTGTGGTTGCTTTCCCTGTGGTAGTTGTTTGACCCTATTGAAATTAGCCTTCATCTATTGGGATAGCAGATGGGACCAATTGAATGCATTTCCTTCTATAACAGGCAGTTAGAGCATGAGGACCCAGCCTTCATCGAAGGATTCAATATTCTTTCATCCATAGATCTGGCAATACATAGCCATCAAGTATTGGCAAATTTTTCTGAGAGACTTAGTCTTGTAAGTACTATCAAGCTTCTGGAGAAACTTAGTTGGTTCCCTCTACCATGACTTGATCACTTCTCTAATGTTCAAATAACCCCAAACTGCATAAAACTAGGAATCCAAGTGCTACTTAGGCTTGGGCAAGTTGTAATATAAGTGAAGCTCATGTGGCTGATAAGAGGCAAGTTGTTGCCCACTGACATTTTTTAACACCATGTTCTTAGTGTCTAGACCCTACAGTATCCACTTGATGAAATCAACACAAGGTAACACTTGTTGAAGAATGTGACTAATGTCGATCTTCATAATTTATTTGTCGAAAGAAAGAAAAATGATTTTCTTTTTTATTGTAAAATAAATTGACTTATTAAAGCATGGGTTTCATGCTTGGGTCAATGGCCATTAGGTCAAAATAACCCATTGAGTGCTCTAGGACTTTTGTTGAGTAAAAGTCATTACGTAAGAGACCCTTCTTGGGCTCATTGTGTCAAAGAAAGAAAAAAATATTTGTCAAAAAATTATGTCTTATCCTCCTCCATCAAGTCAGTTGTGCTCCCTATCAAGTCGGTCTCTCCTACCATTCTTGTCAACCTCAATATAACAGACAAAAACAATGATTTATACCAAATTGAACTCCACCTAGTTGGTGTAGAGACAAGCAACTTTGATTTGTGATATTTCAGTGAAGAAGAAGGATGTGAAGTAGCCTAAAAAGAGATGAAAAGGATGCCAAAATTGTTTTTCATTTTGTCACATATAAAAGGAACATTGCACAATAGAGATTTGATGCACTGTAGGACCAAAAGTACAGAAAGGAGACAAGAGACTTAAGATTGTAGAAGTACAAAAGGACGAAGTCTATTGGTTCAGTTGAAGTATTAAATTTTGAAAGAAGATTCTAAGAGCTGACTTGATGGAAGGAGGAAAGATTGTGTCATGGTCTTGGTCTCTCTCATTTTGATTTGGTGTAGAAATTAATAGAAATTCACTAGTACTGATGAATTCAAATTGAAAAAAAGAGATTATAAATTTCCTCTACAATTCTGCGGAATGAAAATCACAATTTAGAAACACATGCAATGACATGCAACCATCAAAACCATAAGAACGCAATGATTTACAGGGGAACCCAACTAGGAAAAACCCCTCTGCTGCTTTCCATAATCAAATGAGAATGAGAAACTATAACAATTTCTTGCTTCAACTCTGAAGCACACCCTGCACTGTAAACATGTTCTCCTACTGACTATCCTACACTAACTAACACTTAGCCAATTAAAGGCTCCAACTTCCTCCTATTTCTTTATGTAATTCAGGAGAAATTAGGCTCCTAAATAATAGGTGAATTCCCTATTTCCTTGCATAGCCAAGGAATTAAGGCACCTGCATCAATGCCAAGCCTGTACACTCAAGTAATATACAATTGATAATTACAAAGTGACTTTTCATCCACTCCAGATAAGAAATTTGAATTCCATGCATGTCTGGGATATTTGACTAGTTTAACTGAGAGATCACTGAGTTAGCAACAATTCTACTACTCAACTGGCCTCCAACTGACTCAATTAACTAAGTTCAATTGAAAATAACTAAACTAGATTGCTAAATTTTAGAAATAACAAGCTTATAACTTGAATTTACTGATCTATCTAGGAGAAAAATCCATTTCACACAAGTTAATTGCAATCCAATTCATCCTATTGATGTGGAAAATCGAATTATTCAATTTGACTAAGGCACAAGTCAAATTGATCCTTTCTTGCTACAATTTCGAACACTCCCTCTTAGCAAGAAACAGATTTTGCACCACCCCTATCCTGCACCTATGGAATTCGAATTTGCCTCTTAACAATGCCTTTGTTAAGATATTTGCATCCTACTCGGGTTGAATGTATTGTAGCATCATAATTATCCTCTGCACACAATCCCGCAAGTGATGGTACCTGATATAAATGTCCTTGGACTTGTCATGAAATATTGGATTCTCAGAAAGTTAATACAACTGTCATTGTCACAATACATCATTGTTGGATCAATCTCCTAACTGAAAAGACTCACAAGTATTTTACTCATCCACATGATCTCACATGTTTCTTGACTTGCAGCCATGTATTCAGCGTTTGCTGAGTTGAGTGCCACAGAACTCTGTTTCTTGCTATACAAGGAAATAATTGTAGACCCAACACTTAAGATAACACCTGAAGTACTTTTCATGTCTTATGAACTCCCTGCCCAATCTGCATCAGTGAAGCCTTTGAGTTTCACTCCTTCTATACTCTTTTACCACAACCCATACTTGGTTGAGCCTCTAAGGTACCTTACTACATATTTTGTTCCCTTCCAATACAACTTGGTAGGCTTCACCATGGCTTGACTCAACCAATTAATTACATAGCATATGTTCAACATTGTGTTCACAAGATATATCAAGGATCCCACAAGTTGCTTGTAGATGGTATCATCCACTGCCTCTCTTGAAGAAGCACTCTCCTTCCTCTATTGAAGGCTTACAATTCTCCATGTGAAATCTTTGAAGTATTTCAGAGCAATACTTCCCCTGACTCACAAAAGACTCACCATCACCCTACCATACTTCTAGCCCAAGGAAGTAATGCATCAAGCTCATGTATTTCATCTCAAATTCTCTTGCAAGGTCCTCCTTGCAAGAGTGGATCAACTGCTCATCCCCTGTAAGTATCAAGTCATCAACATACAATACCAAGATAAGAAACTTGTTATCTACCACAATTTTATAGAGATTGGCATCTGCTTCACTTTTGGTGAAGCCCAATTCACTGAGATTTGTGTCAATATGAATGTACCATGCTTGAGGCACATGTTTGAGACCATAAAGGTCTCTCCTGAGTCTACACACATGTGTCTCCCTGTCATATGTCTCAAATCCCTCTAATTTCTCTATGTAAATTTCTTCCTTAGCAACACCATTGAGAAAGGCGGTCTTCATCCATCTATTGGATATTCCACCCCATCTGTACAACTAATGCTAGAATGGTTATGATTGAGGAATAGCTTGCCACTGGGGAAAACGTTTCTTCATAGTCCACTCCCTCTACCTATGAGAATCCTTTAGCCGCAAATCTAGCCTTGTACTTCTCAATGATCCCATCAGCTGCATGCTTCACTTTGTAAATCCATTTGGAACCAACCACTGACTCGTTCTATGGTCTCATCACCACCTCCCATACATTTTTCTTCATGATGGAGTCACAGTCACCCACCATGGCATCAACCCATACAGGTTGATTAAGTACTTCCTCAATGAAGAAGGCTCTGTCTTAATGGTTTATGCCATGACATCCATATAACTAGTGTATCTTTATGGTGACCTCCTCTTCCTATGCAAGGATGTAGGAGCTCCCTCATGCTCCTTTGCATCCTGCACCAATTTGTTGGCTTCTCTAGTTCTCTTCCTCCCCTCTCTAGAGGATTTTTCTTGAGTGGGTGCCTCCACTCAGCCTTCTATTTTCTCCTCCATATATGGCTTCTCCACATCATCCTGAAGCCTTGTCTAAGGCTCCTCCTTTGGAACTAGAAGATCCTCCTCTGGTGGGATACTCGTCTCTCGCTTTATAGAGCATCTCATAGCCTTCTCCTCATCAAATTTAACATCTCTCCTCACTATTGTCACCTTGAGTGAGGGAAAACACACCTAATAATTATGTGGTGTCTCTGTGTGTCCTACAAAGACTCCCATCTCAGTTGTAGGCTCTAATTTCTTCCTGCTATCCTTGGATACGTGACAAAACATAGTAGCTCCAAAAATTTGAAAATGAGATACATTTGGCTTCCTCCCAGAGAAATCTTCTTTGAGTGTGATCATCCCAAGTATTTTATGAGGGCTCGTGTTTTCCAAATAAATTTCAGTGGTGCATACTTCTTCCCATAGATGTAATGGAAACCCTTGACCATGCAACATGCCTCTTGTTGCTCCCACTATGCTTATGTTCTTCCTTTCAGCTACCCCATTTTGTTGTGGATTATCGGGTGCTATCAACTCTCTTCTAATACCCTCTTTAGCACAAAAGTCATTGAAGGTGTTAGAAATGAATTCTCCTCCATCGTCACTTCTCACGGATTTCAGTTTCTAACCAATCACCTTTTCAACTAATGCTTTGAATTCAACAAATTTTGAGAAAACTTTATCCTTCTTCTGCATGAAGAAGATCCAACATTTTCTAGAAAATTCATCAACAAAATTACATAATAGATATCATTTTGGGATTCAACTGCGTTAAGTAAGTCATTCACGTATGACCATTTCCATGAGAGGTAGTCGTAACTGACTAATTTCTCATGATTTTTGAATAGTTCACTTAGCACTCATTGCATCGGGTGATGCTCACAGGGGTGAAGAAGTGGGATTGAAACTAGTGAAATGAATCACATAGCATCAATCATCACTTCCGGGGCTTGCACCCGGTAACCAGGACTTCCCAGGAGGTCACCCATCCCAGAACTCCTCTGGCTCAAGCGCGCTTAACTGTGGAGTTTTCCCCACAATAAAGCCCACTTAGCTTGCTACCCCATTTGCAAAACCTTAGCAAGTATTGTGCCTCATGAACCATTCAAGTAGAGATCCCTTGACTCTTTTTGAATTTAAGTATGGGGGTTTACGCAGTGCATTATATTAGATATCATTTTGGGATTCAACTGCGTTAAGTAAGTCATTCACGTATGACCATTTCCATGAGAGGTAGTCGTAACTGACTAATTTCTCATGATTTTTGAATAGTTCACTTCTTCACTCATTGCATCGGGTGATGCTCACAGGGGTGAAGAAGTGGGATTGAAACTAGTGAAATGAATCACATAGCATCAATCATCACTTCCGGGGCTTGCACCCGGTAACCAGGACTTCCCAGGAGGTCACCTATGTTTTGTTGTAGAGTCTGTAGAAAAGGGTCCACATACATCAGAGTGGACTCGGTTCAATATTTCTCCCGCTCTGTTATCTCAGCCCTAGAAGTAGGATTTGATATATTTTTCCAATGTGCATCCCTTGTAGACATCATGTTTGTCAAGGGTACATTTTGGGACACCAGAGGTAATCTAGTGCATGATTTTTAAGGTGCTATGGTGTAAGTGTCCCATGCAATTGTGCCAAAGTTCTCCAAAATCTCGACTCTACACATTTTCTTCCTTGCTACTCATTGCAATGAAGCTTCCACCTCAATTTTGTAGAGATATTTCACCCTAACTCTAATCTATTTCACTTTTCCAGTAGCTACATGTCTCAAAAAGGCTTTCCCCTTACTGAAAACAACATCATAGCCTCTATCCTCCAATACTACTATAGAGATCAAGTTCTTCTTCAACCCAGGTACACAAATAACATCTTTTAGATGAAGATGGGAGCCTGAATCCCTCTTAAAGGTTACAATTCCAATTCCTTTGGTATTCTACCTCCCATCATCCCCAATTTTTATGTTCATATGGAGATCCTTCTCCTATAGGCTACTGAAGAATTATTTGCATCCTAACATATGGAACAAGGCACTTGAATCTAGATACCACACACTCCCCATTATAGTGTTGTCCATTCGTGTAATTAGGGTGAATTATAACTCAAGTTGTGAGGCAAGTGCTTCACCTCTTGCTCCTCCTGAAGGAGTCTTGTTAGACTTCTTATGTAGACACTTGGTTGCATAGTGTCCATATTCATGGAAGTGAAAACTGTTGAAATATGGCAACAAGAATATTCCAATTTAATTTTTCCTTGAATTAAATTGTGAATTAAAATTGAATTTAGTCTTTACAACTACTTGGAAATAATTAATTAATTTATTTTAAATTAATTAGTTGGAGAAATTCAAGTTAGAAGTCTTTCTGAAGTCATGCAAGAGTTATCTCTTAAATTAAGGAGATAAGATTGAGTTATATTTGAGTTGTAATTAGTTAACTCAGTTTACTGAGTTAAGTCCGGTTAAATTAGTTCCAAACTATTTGAGGAACTATAAGCGAGTTAACAGTCAGTTGATGCATTAATGCATCCAACTAGTGCTACTCCAGTTAACTGAAGATTCCCTCATAAGAAACTCATGCATGTCTATTCTGAGAAAGAGCTAGTTAAGTTAAATGTTAAGGATAGTGTACTCCTAGTTGCATGTGTTTTCTCATGGAGAAAACTCATGCATGTAGTCAAGGAATTCATCCTTGAGGATTGCACAATTTTGGAGAATTGGTTTTCCACTTGGTAAAGGAAAATCATCCAAAAGGAATAGCATAAGGAAATAGGAGCTTGGAGGGTAGAGAGGAAGGCTGGAGAGAAGCCAAGATTGCCTGTGAGCATCTGTGAGGATTGTACTAAGAGTTGGCTAGTTGTGAGAGCTAAGGCTTTGTATAGTTCTTATGTATTTCCATGTATGATAATACAATAGTGTGGGGTTTTTAGCTGAGGCTTTCCCAAAAAGTATTTTCATGTGTATTGTACCATTGATTCTTCTTCTTCTGGTTATATTTTTCAGCTCGATATTTAAGCTTCCACAAATTGATAGTAGAAGTAGGTTATATTATTCTGTTTTGATTTATATTGCATTATCGGGTTAGCCTACATCAGATTTTCTACATGGTAGCAGAGAGCTAGATTTGTAGGAAATTTCTACATGGTATCGGAGCTGTGAATAGTATACTGAGAAAAGAATTCGAAGTTTGAAGTTCAAGGTTGCAGGTGCAAATCGAATTCATATCATACTTCAAGGTTGGCCAATGGCGTTATATGGTTTGAGACTCGAGTATGCCTTGGAAGATAGCTCGAATTACATAGCATGGAAAGATAGAATGGAGGCTGTATTAGAAGACACTGGCTTGAAGGAATTCATTGATCAAGAAATCCCAAAGCCAACTTCAACTAATGCACAAGACTTGGCTGAGTGGAAGAAGTGTGTGGCGAAGGTGAGACGGATCATCCTTGAGGGAGTTCAAGACCATATTATCTCGAGTCTCCATGGGAAGGATACTCCATTTTCAATGTGGAATACATTGAAGGACATCTACTAGAACAATAGTGACCAGAGGAAATTGGTTCTCAAGGATAAGCTTCGAAGAATCAAGATGGAGAAGGGCGATATTATTTCCACATATCTGAACATGCTCACCACCTACATAAATGAGCTTGGCAGTGTGGGAATAACTACTGTTGATGATGATATGGTGAGCCTCGCTCTCCTTGGCCTTCCAAATAGTTGGAATAGCTACCAGGACTCTATGAATAGAAGGGAGAAATTGTTGGATTGGGAACGACAATGGTCATATCTTATGCAGGAGGAGATCAAGAGGAGCACATGAGATGGTTTTTCATCCAAGAATGATGATGAAGAAAATATGGCCTTAGCAAATAAGGAAAGGAAAGGGAAGGGGAAGGCTTCCCATTTCAAATCGAATTCTTCTCATGGAGGGAAGAAGGGTGACATGTCTAAAGTAAAATTCTTTAATTGTCACAAGATGGGACATTATGCGAGTAATTTCCCATCGAAGAAGTCCAAGAAGGGATCCTCGAAAGGATCGGAAGGTGAGGCATTAACCTCTCAATTCGAAATGGACTTTACCCTCATCACATGCATGGTGTTATCGATGATGGGTTGTGTTTGGTATCTTGACAGTGAAGCCTCATTCCACATGACATGTGATAAAAAATTGTTCAGTGCCTTGGAGGAGAAAGATCTCAAGATGCGCATAGAGATGGGTGACGATGGAAGGTATAATGTTTTAGGAGTGGGCACGATTGGTTTTCAGAGGAAGCATGGAGCTCCTCTCACCTTGAAAAATGTGATGTATGTGCCTGGACTGAAGAAGAATTTGGTATCAGTTGCGGTATTGGAGGACAAAGGCTATGATGTTGTCTTCAGTAAACCAAAGGTGTTCCTAAGACACATAGACATGGGTCAGACCAAGAGGATAGGGATTTGGGTGAATAACATCTATAAACTAGAGGTAGATGATTGTGCAACATTGAGTACGAAAGAAAAATTGGTGCAAAGCCAAGACATTGGCGAGTTGTGGCACAGGTGGTTGGGCCATTTGCATCATGGGGCTTTGAAGACAATGCAGTAGATATGTACAGGACTTCCCAAAGGTAAAATTCAGCAAGTTGACACATGCAAAGGTTGTACCTTGTGAAAGTACACCAAGTCTTCCTTTCATGATCGAGACAGTCGAGTAGAGGTTATCTTAGAGCGAGTTCATACTAATTTGTGTGGACCATTCTCGACAACATCCACAACGAAGCAAAGGTATTGTGTGATTTTCATTGATGATTATTCTCATAAATGTTGGATTTATTTCATGCAGAAGAAGGACCAAACTTTCACAAAGTTTTGTGAGTTCAAAGCTTTGGTCGAGAAAGAGTCAGGGAAGAATATCAAGGCCTTGAGAAGCGACAACAGTGGAGAATATGTCTCTCAAGAGTTTAATGACTTATGTGCAGCAGAAGGAATTAAATGAGAGTTGACGACATCTCATAACCCACAACAGAATGGGGTGGCCGAGAGGAAGAACATAACTATTATAGGGGCAGCACGAGCAATGCTGCATGAACAAGGCCTACCACTTCACTTGTGGGCTGAGGCATGCAACATAGTGGTTTATTTGCAGAATAGAAGCCCACATCACATACTTGGGATGAAGACACCAGAGGAAGCTTTTTCCGGCAAGAGACCAGATGTGGGTCACTTTAGGATCTTTGGCTCATCGGCATATTGCCATGTGACAAAGGATGCATGGAAGAAGCTTGAGTTGACAACAGAGTTGTGGATAATTGTGGGGTACACTGATACACCTCACAACTATTGGGTGTACTTGCCTACCAATTGGAGGATAGTGGTTCACATAGATCTCAAGTTTGATGAGCAGAAGTCCATGTGAGTTTCCCTTGAGAGGGAGCTCCAACTACAAGCTGTGGAGGAACAATTGGTTCCTAAGGAGGAGGAGCCTCAGATTGATCTAGAGCAGCCACATGTAGAGGTTCCAGGAGTGGAGATTTCCACTCAAGCAGAGTCTTCCAGAGATGGATGAAAGCGTACAAGAGAAGCTGGCAAATTGTTGGAGGATGCGAGAGAGAATGTGGGAGCACCATCTTCTCGGCGCAGACAGAGGAGGTCACCTGAGAGGTACACTGGATACATGGCCCTTGCTGGGGAAAGTGTTGAGACCGAGCCATCTTCCTTTGAGGAAGCAGTGCAGCAACCGATTTGGGTTGATGCTATGGTGGAGGAGTTTGACTCCATAGTTCATAACAGTGTTTGGGACGTGGTTTCTGTTAGCGCTTGAAATTTCACCTCAGGCTAAGAAAGGTAAACCTCAAGGCAACATCAAACCATTTAGCCTTGTAGCTAGCCCTATGGGGCAGGAGAAGGCTCTCTCCGGTCTATCTCGCAAAATATCCAATAGATGAGATGACCAATAAGGTAACACTGATATTAGGTTAGTAAACTGATCAAAAGAGGTGATTTGGGGTTTTTTGGGTTTTTGGTGGCAAATTGAGGAATTGCAATTTTGGGTGCGGGGATTTGACACAGTTTCTGCAGGGGGTTCTTTGGGGCGAGGTAGGAGACCGTATTGATGCCTTTGATTGAGGTGAGTGGATGGAAAAGACCGGTGAGGAGCTAAGGAGAGCAAATAATACTTTGAATTCTCCTTAAACAGTAGAAAACATAGAAATTAAACAAATTTAAAAGCAGAGCATGGCAAGCATGAATTCTTACTTTAACACTTCATTTGTTTAATATGCAGAAGGAAAGAAAGGAGATGAATCACATAACACACTTACAAGAACATTAAGAAGCACTCCATCAATACATGAAACCACAAGAATCCCAAAGAGGACTACAAAACCCTGGTCTTCCTTAGCCAAAAATTGCAGAGATACAGTGAAATAATACAATGATAGCTTCTCCCTCAAGAGTCCAACCATGAAAATGAGCAAGAAAGTACATAATATAGATGATCTAACCTCTTTCCCTACCTCCATGGGTCGAGCTCACTATCCTAGGACCTGTTTCAACCACTTCTAAACTAAGCACTACAAACTAGGCAGTCAAAACAACTTGCCTCTATAAACTTGGAAACCAATTCATACATTTAATTTTTACCCTTTTCATAAATGAATCTTCTAGAAGAGTTACAAAAGGGTAAAAGTGTCTAAAAAGTGTCACAATTATATCAAAGAGGACCATAATTAACCTCAAAAATTCAAACTGAGTCAAATCTGCGTTTTCTGGGCTGTACAGTGCATTTCTAGACAAATCTGCCTGACGGGTCGCGCCCCCTGCCTGATGGGGCATGCCCCTTTGGAGCTCTGTTTGGGGTACTTACAGGTGGCCAAATTGCGCAAAAGTGGGCTTGTTGGAAAGGGCTATGAGTCTACTTTCCAACCCAACTGGAATTTTTGAATTTGGGGTTCATTTTCCCTGTCAACCACCAATTCTCCCAAGACAGCTTTCTGCAGTTCAAAAAAGTGGCAGAAAGTCAAATTTTGCATGTATTTTGACCTTCTAGAGGCCCAAAACTCCATAAAAACTCAATTCCATCCATGGGTATATGTAACCTTGCATTAAAAATCAGGAAATGCTGAGTTTTTGTGAAAAGGAGTTGCCCTGATGAAGGGTCACGCGGGGGGTGAGACCCGTTAAAGAGCCAAAACCTGTAAATTACCAAAAAATGCCAAAATTACCCAAAATTCTCAAAAAAAATTTGGGATTTGAGCTGTGGCTAGGCTATTGAGTGCCATGATCTTTGAGTGAAGCCTCAGCCAAGATACGGAGGGGATTTGGCCTCTTTCTCCGTTTTAGAGCCTCGGTCAACCGCCTTTGAAACATCTTCATTTTGGCCTTGCACACATGCATTCTTGCCCAGTAATGGTTTTTCATGTTCCTCAGCAATATATTCTCTTGGTTGGCCTTAGCCAACAGCCTCTCCAAGTGTGCGTTCTCCTGGATGAGCATAGACTCTCGGTCAGCAGGCAATGGGTCACCGGGTCTTCTACGGTTCAAGGTTCGGTCACTACGAATCCTCCATAGCTCATCAAGTGCTTTCTCCTCCTCCAACTGTTTGTTGCACTGCTCCAGGTAGGTGATGGTCCATTGGGCACCCTCAAATCTCCTCTACAAAGCATCATTTTCAGCTCTGAGATGCTGAATGATCTCGTTTGCCTCTCGGCTAGGAGAACTGGCCTCAAGATCAATCACCTCAGTGTCTGGAACTCCTGATGGACCCTCATGAATCATGGGTTGTTTGCCCCTCTGTGCTGCCTGTGCTGGTGAAGGAAGCGAGGCCCCTTCCACCTGATGTGGAGATAACACTCGCTGAGTTGAAGATGAAGGCGAGACCCCTTCCACCTGCTGTGGAGATAGTACTCGCTTGGCTACTGCAAATAAGGCCCTTGGGCCTTTCTGATAGGTGACCAGAGGTGAGGAGCTAACATGTCTAGTGACAGGGATGTGATGCCGGTGTGATGGTCCTCTCTCCTCGTGAACAACCTCAGGATGTGGCTGTGATGGTGTTGTGAAAAACTCACGAGAGATGAGCTCCTCCCATGAGATGCCCTGCTGAGTCAACTGATGCAATACTACTAGCTGAATCAAACCATAATGGTGAAGGCTCCTGTACTGCTATGCCAGGGTCTTCCTCTGCAACATGGGCACCATCCTCTGAATGTTCTGAAAGAAGAAAACCGGGATGTTCATCATCCTCACTCGGGTGAAGTGCATCAAAAGGCGAATGTGATATGAGTACACCTGTGAAAATCTGCCCTCACAGGTAAAATAGTGCATAATAAGCCTCATGATGGGAGCATACTCGCTCCGGAGAAACCTGAATGGAAAAACACTCGCCAAATGTCTCATGAATGGTGGCCGGACATAAGGCTCAAAGTGAACAATATCTAGCATCTTGCACTTATTCCACACCTCACCAATATTAGGTATCCCTGTAGCATGTGAGATCACCTCGGGTGTCAATGTAAAGTTCACCCCTGCAAGATTGAAATGTCCATCATGGAGGTGTAAAACAAAAAGGCGGGCCAACTCTCTGTGGTGCTGAATCCGAGAAATCCTCTCACAGAACTCATAACAAGACATGTACTGAAAACAAGTGACTGCCATAGGACAGGCCTGTAACTCTGCTAAAGAAGTGGGCTCCTCTCGCTTATGATGTCCACCCTTACCACCCTTACGAGGCCTCCTCTGTACCTCAACCTCTGCAGATGATGAATGATCATCACTTTGCTCGTAAGTTTCGGTTTCTGACATAGTTTAGGAGCAAAGTGGAAAAACTGTACTGCTGTCTCTGCCTGTAAAAAGTGTTGAATTCTATGCTGTTTCAAGGGGAAAAAGACATGAGGGAAATGTTAGGGGAGGGACCTTTTTACAAGGAATTGGGAATATATAAATATAACAGGGAATTTTTAAGGAAAATGTTGCAAACCATTATGCATATAGGAATACATATTTAAAATCAGGGATATTGGGAAATCATTTGCAAAAATCACTGCATATGGGAAAAACATGTATGAAAGTGAACATATGGGGATATGAAAACATGCAGCATTAATAGGGGAAGATAGGGAAACATATGCACAAAACTGCTGACATATTCACCAACATTTTCTATTGTTTACACATGCATATGGTAGAGGGAGATTAGGGTTTTGAATGCTTTGGGAGAGGGGTAGGGTTTACACTTTTAGTTATTAGGGAGAAGGGAGGGTTTGCATTTGATTTATAAAATAGCATGGGAGAAAAATAGGCATACATACAAGTGTGAGTGGAAAGGGGAAGGAGGGAAACAATTACAAAGGGAAAACACCTTGAAACAACACAAACCCTAGCACATTTTACCCATTAACATTGCAGTCATATGAAGAGGTTTCACTTGCACATTTCGATCATTAAAACATGTTTCATGATACCCACCAATCATAACCAGCAACCATTTCAAGTTTAGAACACCTACCTCAAACGAACTTATGGCTTGGAGAGCGTTTGAGCAAGTTTAAAATCGATTTGCAGGGAGACAGCTCGACGGGTCGCGCACCACGCCCAACGGGTCGCGCACCTCTGACGGGTCGCGCCCGTTGTATTTTTACACTGTGGAAGACCCTCTGACGGGTCGCGCGCACCTGACGGGTCGCGCACCTGGCCTGACGGGTTGCGCACCAGTCCAATGCCCGAACTCGCTCTGTATTCGCTCCTTTCTCTCAATCACTCTCTCAAACCTCTCTTGCAAGCGTCTAGGATGCACAATGAGAGTGATAGGAGGGAATTTTGGGTTTTTATAAGTTTCATTTGAAAAAATTTCATTCACAAACCCACTTTCTAATGTTTTCTCTTTGACACTTTATAACACTGACTTTTTGGTTTCTTTTGTCCTGAATTTGACTCATTGAGTGCTTTGACTTGATTCTTTTTGCAGGTAGATCATCTGAGGGATCTTGGCAAGGGGACCAGGGTTGCATTTTGTTCATTGAAGACTTTTGAAATTTCATCACTTATTTACAAAAACTTGGAAAATGACCTTGGCTTTAAAAACAGATTTTTTAAATCCAAGGTGAAGATTAGTTGTACCAGATAAGAAATCTTGAAGAAACACTTTTACAATCATCCCTCTGGCTTGCTGAATACTCATTGAATTTTCAGACACATGACCCTGTAAACATATTTGACCAAAACCCTAGACCTAGGAAATTGACCTCAAGACAAGATAAGACAAGCTTGAAAGAGCTTAATGACTGAAATGACCTGAACCAGTAATGCCAAGAGGGGTACAACACACCAGCTCCTCCATCAGGGTTATGACATGCCTAACGGGATGCAAAAATTGACACTGATGAGACACCTACATATGCAAATGCAAAGAGTTTTGATCGCTGATGGAGGGTTTCAAGACCGACACTAACATTGGCTCCAATGGGGATGGTAGCTCCTTGGAGGTACCAAGAACCTTAGACCTCTGGGAGAGCAGACCAGTGCTTTCAACCATTGGGCGATGGAGTCATTATTCCAACAATCAACACAGACCTTGACACATTTATTGACTGCAAACTTGACCCAATCCGACACAATTATGAAACCTACATGACTGAAAACTGACTCACAAATGACTCATGACTGACTTAACTAAAACAAAAACTTACAAAGCTTATTGAAGGGCAGCAGTCCATCAAGATTTGAAATCATGATGACAACCACCTGTGTTTCTAACAAGACAATATACATCAAACTATATCAAAATGCCAATGTAACCAATCAAGCAGATGCCTTCTTGATTGATTCTCCTGATCAGATCTTCTGGTCAACAATACAAACTGATAACTAGGCATCCGAAAACATAGCTGACCATGATCTCCTTCATCACTGAACACTGCAATAATCACTTTCACTGCTGACTGTAACAAATCTGCCATTGGATCCCAAAAAACATGAAGACTTAACATTGCTACCTCATGCTGAAAGAACAAGGTATCCTTTGCTTCAAATTCTGATCTGCCTTCATCATGTGCTTCGGTAAAAGTATACTCATGGGCTTCAAAAAACTCTGAACAAATGGATGGGCAGATCTCTTCTTGGAAAAGCATTTCAGCACATGAAACATATGAAGAATCTGAAAGGTAATCCTGTATGCTATGATCTTCTGTAGTCTGACAATATGGTAGGTCATCTTCATATGGTATCATAACCAAATTATCAAGTTCCTTATTACATTCTTCAATCATAAGGAAAGAAACTTCAGCTGATTCTTGAAGTGCAAAAATGACATTTCTATCATCTACCATAAATTCATCCAAAGGAACTGTTTCACTTACTTGAATGAAGATGTCATCTTGCTTTTCATGAACTGACTGAATTACCTCCTCATGCAGGCTCTGTTCTGATGGCATGAGAACATTTGGATCAAAAACTCTGTCTATGGTCTCAACAACAAAACCCTCCTTTTCAGGATTCAGCACAAGGTATGCTTGGTCATCACAATCTGAATCTAGAACTGAAGTAGCTGTCGTGTTTTCTTCAATCTGCATGTTGTCTTCTTCTGTGGGAATCTGCATGTTGTCTTCTTCTGTGGGCAGATCTAAAATAAGATTCTCTCTTTCATCAATTTCAGCCATATGGCCATCTTCAACCTGCTGATCTGCGTTAACTTGAGCCAGAACAAGACCTCTCAAAAGTAGATCTATCTCATCTTCAGATAGAGGAGATAATACCTTTTGTTTTCTTTTGTTCAAACAGTGATTGTCTTCATTGATTTCAAGTGAAGGAGTATACAGATTTTCCTCATACTGCTGATCCATTTCATGCAATTCCTATTGACTGTCAAGATGCGAAATTGTTTCATTTCCCAACGTACTAAGATTTTGGTCCTGCTGCAAATTTTCATGATCATCTCTATGGGAATCTTCTAGGTTCTCTTCATGTTGCTGAAATGGATTCTCGTACAGAGCCTCTGTGATCTCAACATCCATAAAATTATCATCTTCATAGTATTTCTCAAGGATTTCAATAAAACTATAAGCATGTTTGCAACAGTCATGAACCAAATTTAATGATGGATAAGAGTCCTTATATCGTTCAATGAACATAGCATGAAAATCATTTAAACAGTAAATACAAGCAGGCGGCAAACTTTCATACCATGATTGGGCTTTACCTTCCAGAGTGGCCAAGAATATCTTCATCAAGCAGTCTTCAAGAAAATCCACTTTCAACTTGCGTATATGCATATGAAATCTAACTAGATGAAGAGCAACATCCTTCTTACCATCATCATTAAATATAGGCAAATTCCTTGACCAATCTACCTTCGGAATTTTATTCGGAAAACCTGGAATGTGATCTCGGCTCAAGGGAGCATATCTTCTTGCAATCCGATCCATCTTAAAAAGCTCAAAGCTACTGATCTCTCTGCAGTGAAGTCACCATGAAGCATTGATCTTTGGAATTTTCGAATTTTCAGTGAAGGAGTCGCCAGTGAATGATTTCAGCCTTGTCAGTGTCTGATCGTTGTCCACTATCAACAATCAGATCTGAACTTGATACATGTACTGGGGTAAAATGCAAATGAAGTGCTGTATTCACAAGCTCACGGAGATTGACTGAAGCAGCGTTTATCTACTTCCGCTAATGCAAAGCAAAAGCGTTTCGAAGGCTACCTGGCATAACTTCAGGCTCCGTCTAAGACTTATGAAACCAACACATCAACCCACAAACAAGTTTTTTCTCCCTAGTATGGTCGCCAGTATGTTAGCGCTTGAAATTTCACCTCAGGCTGAGAAAGGTAAACCTCAAGGCAACATCAAACCATTTAGCCTCGTAGCTAGCCCTACGGGGCAGGAGAAGGCTCTCTCCGGTCTATCTCGCAAAATCTCCAATAGATGAGATGACCAATAAGGTAACACTGATATTAGGCTAGTAAACTGATCAAAAGAGGTGATTTGGGGTTTTTTGGGTTTTTGGTGGCAAATTGAGGAATTGCAATTTTGGGTGCGGGGATTTGACACAGTTTCTGCAGGGGGTTCTTTGGGGCGAGGTAGGAGACCGTATTGATGCCTTTGATTGAGGTGAGTGGATGGAAAAGACCGGTGGGGAGCTAAGGAGAGCAAATAATACTTTGAATTCTCCTTAAACAGTAGAAAACATAGAAATTAAACAAATTTAAAAGCAGAGCATGGCAAGCATGAATTCTTACTTTAACACTTCATTTGTTTAATATGCAGAAGGAAAGAAAGGAGATGAATCACATAACACACTTACAAGAACATTAAGAAGCACTCCATCAATACATGAAACCACAAGAATCCCAAAGAGGACTGCAAAACCCTGGTCTTCCTTAGCCAAAAATTGCAGAGATACAGTGAAATAATACAATGATAGCTTCTCCCTCAAGAGTCCAACCATGAAAATGAGCAAGAAAGTACATAATATAGATGATCTAACCTCTTTCCCTGCCTCCATGGGTCGAGCTCACTATCCTAGGAGCTGTTTCAACCACTTCTAAACTAAGCACTACAAACTAGGTAGTCAAAACAACTTGCCTCTATAAACTTGGAAACCAATTCATACATTTAATTTTTACCCTTTTCATAAATGAATCTTCTAGAAGAGTTACAAAAGGGTAAACGTGTCTAAAAAGTGTCACAATTACATCAAAGAGGACCATCATTAACCTCAAAAATTCAAACTGAGTCAAATCTGCGTTTTCTGGGCTGTACAGTGCATTTCTGGACAAATCTGCCTGACGGGTTGCGCCCCCTGCCTGACGGGTCACTCCCATTTGGAGCTCCATTTGGGGTACTTGCAGGTGGCCAAATTGAGCAAAAGTGGGCTTGTTGGAAAGGTATGTGAGTCTGCTTTCCAACCCAACTGGAATTTTTGAATTTGGAGTTCATTTTCCCTGTCAACCACCAATTCTCCCACGACAGCTTTCTGCAGTTCAAAAAAGTGGCAGAAAGTCAAATTTTGCATGTATTTTGACCTTCTGGAGGCCCAAAACTCCATAAAAACTCAAGTCCATCCATGGGCATATGTAACTTTGCATGAAAAATCAGGAAATGCTGAGTTTTTGTGAAAATGAGTTGCCCTAATGAAGGGTCGCGCGGGGGGTGAGATCCGTTAAAGAGCCAAAACCTGTAAATTACCAAAAAATGCCAAAATTACCCAAAATTTTCAAAATTTTTTTGGGATTTGAGTTGTGGTTAGGCTATTGAGTGCCATGATCTTTGAGTGAAGCCTCAGCCAAGATACGGAGGGGATTTGGCCTCTTTCTCCGTTTTAGAGCCTCGGTCAACCGCCTTTGAAACATCTTCATTTTGGCCTTGCACACATGCATTCTTGCCCAATAATGATTTTTCATGTTCCTCAGCAATATCTTCTCTTGGTTGGCCTTAGCCAACAGCCTCTCCAAGTGTGCGTTCTCCTGGATGAGCATAGACTCTCGGTCAGCAGGCAATGGGTCACTGGGTCTTCTACGGTTCAAGGTTCGGTCACTACGAATCCTCCATAGCTCATCAAGTGCTTTCTCCTCCTCCAACTATTTGTTGCGCTGCTCCAGGTAGGTGATGGTCCATTGGGCACCCTCAAATCTCCTCTGCAAAGCATCATTTTCAGCTATGAGATGTTGAATGATCTCGTTTGCCTCTCGGCTAGGAGAACTGGCCTCAATATCAATCACCTCAGTGTCTGGAACTCCTGATGGACCCTTATGAATCATGGGTTGTTTTCCCCTCTGTGCTGCCTGTGCTGGTGAAGGAAGCGAGGCCCCTTCCACTTGATGTGGAGATAACACTCGCTGAGCTGAAGATGAAGGCGAGACCCCTTCCACCTGCTGTGGAGATAGTACTCGCCTAGCTGCTGCAAATAAGGCCCTTGGGCCTTTCTGATAGGTGACCAGAGGTGAGGAGATGACATGTCTAGTGACAGGGATGTGATGCTGGTGTGATGGTCCTCTCTCCTCGTGAACAACCTCAGGATGTGGCTGTGATGGCGCTGTGAAAAACTCACGAGAGATGAACTCCTCCCATGAGATGCCCTGCTTAGTCAACTGATGCAATACTACTAGCTGAATCAAACCATAATGGTGAAGGCTCCTGTACTGCTGTGCCGGGGTCTTCCTCTGCAACATGGGTACCATCCTCTGAATGTTCTGAAAGAAGAAAACCGGGATGTTTATCATCCTCACTCGGGTGAAGTGCATCAAAAGGCGAATGTGATATGAGTAAACCTGTGAAAATCTGCCCTCACAGGTAAAATAGTGCATAATAAGCCTCATGATGGGAGCATACTCGCTCCGGAGAAACCTGAATGGAAAAACACCCGCCAAATGTCTCATGAATAGTGGCCGGACATAAGGCTCAAAGTGAACAGTATCTAGCATCTTGCGCTTATTCCACACCTCACCAACATTAGGTATCCCTGTAGCATGTGAGATCACCTCGGGTGTCAATGTAAAGTTCACCCCTGCAAGATTGACATGTCCATCATGGAGGTGTAAAACAAAAAGGTGGGCCAACTCTCTGTGGTGCTGAATCCGAGAAATCCTCTCACAGAACTCATAACAAGACATGTACTGAAAACAAGTGACTGCCATAGGACAGGCCAGTAACTCTGCTAAAGAAGTGGGCTCCTCTCGCTTATGATGTCCACCCTTACCACCCTTACGAGGCCTCCTCTGTACCTCAACCTCTGCAGATGATGAATGGTCATCACTTTGCTCGTAAGTTTCGGTTTCTGACATAGTTTAGGAGCAAAGTGGACAAACTGTATTGCTGTCTCTGCCTGTAAAAAGTGTTGAATTCTATGCTGTTTCAAGGGGAAAAAGACATGAGGGAAATGTTAGGGGAGGGACCTTTTTACAAGGAATTGGGAATATATAAATATAACAGGGAATTTTTAAGGAAAATGTTGCAAACCATTATGCATATAGGAGTACATATTTAAAATCAGGGATATTGGGAAATCATTTGCAAAAATCACTGCATATGGGAAAAACATGTATGAAAGTGAACATATGGGGATATGAAAACATGCAACATTAATAGGGGAAGATAGGGAAACATATGCACAAAACTGCTGACATATTCACCAACATTTTCTATTGTTTACACATGCATATGGTAGAGGGAGATTAGGGTTTTGAATGCTTTGGGAGAGGGGTAGGGTTTACACTTTTAGTTATTAGGGAGAAGGGAGGGTTTGCATTTGATTTATAAAATAGCATGGGAGAAAAATAGGCATACATACAAGTGTGAGTGGAAAGGGGAAGGAGGGAAACAATTACAAAGGGAAAACACCTTGAAACAACACAAACCCTAGCACATTTTACCCATTAACATTGCAGTCATATGAAGAGGTTTCACTTGCACAATTTCGATCATTAAAACATGTTTCATGATATCCACCAATCATAACCAGCAACCATTTCAAGTTTAGAACACCTACCTCAAACGAATTTATGGCTTGGAGAGCGTTTGAGCAAGTTTAAAATCGATTTGCAGGGAGACAGCTCGACGGGTCGCGCACCACGCCCAACGGGTCGCGCACCTCTGACGGGTCGCGCCCGTTGTATTTTTACACTGTGGAAGACCCTCTGACGGGTCGCGCACCTGGCCTGACGGGTCGCGCACCAGTCCAATGCCCGAACTCGCTCTGTATTCGCTCCTTTCTCTCAATCACTCTCTCAAACCTCTCTTGCAAGCGTCTAGGATGCACAATGAGAGTGATAGGAGGGAATTTGGGGTTTTTATAAGTTTCATTTGAAATAATTTCATTCACAAACCCACTTTCTAATGTTTTCTCTGGGACACTTTATAACACTGACTTTTTGGTTTCTTTTGTCCTGAATTTGACTCATTGAGTGCTTTGACTTGATTCTTTTTGCAGGTAGATCATCTGAGGGATCTTGGCAAGGGGACCAGGGTTGCATTTTGTTCGCTGAAGACTTTTGAAATTTCATCACTTATTTACAAAAACTTGGAAAATGACCTTGGCTTTAAAAATAGAGTTTTTAAATCCAAGGTGAAGATTAGCTGTACTAGATAAGAAATCTTGAAGAAACACTTTTAAAATCATCCCTCTGGCTTGCTGAATACTCATTGACTTTTCAGACACATGACCCTGTAAACATATTTGACCAAAACCCTAGACCTAGGAAATTGACCTCAAGACAAGATAAGACAAGCTTGAAAGAGCTTAATGACTGAAATGACCTGAACCAGCAATGCCAAGAGGGGTACAACACACTAGCTCCTCCATCAGGGTTATGGCATGCCTAACGAGATGCAAAAATTGACACTGATGAGACACCTACATATGCAAATGCAAAGAGTTTTGATCGCTGATGGAGGGTTTCAAGACCGACACTAACAGTTTCGAGACCGGAAAACAAGTCAATTGTGAGTTTCCATTGGATTTACAAGGTAAAGCAAGCTGTTGATGGTAGTGTGGAGAAGCATAAGGCAAGATTTGTTGCCTGTGGCTTTTCACAGGTTGAGAAGATCATGTTGTTACAATGTATTTCGATAGAGGAGCAAGATGCTGACATTTTGACCAAGGCATTGTCAAAGTGTAAATTCGAGTTCCATAGAGACACGATTGGGGTGGAAAATAATCCCTTTCTTGTTGAGAGGGAGTGTTGAAATATGGAAACGATAATATTCCAATTTAATTTGTCCTTGAATTAAATCGTGAATTAAAGTCAAATTTAGTCTTAAAAACTACTTGGAAATAATTAATTAATTTATTTTAAATTAATTAGTTGGAGAAATTAAAGTTAGAAGTCTTTCTGAAGTCATGCAAGAGTTATCCCTTAAATTAAGGAGATAAGATTGAGTTATAATTGAGTTTTAATTAGTTAACTCAATTTATTGAGTTAAGTCCAGTTAAATTAGTTCCAAACTGTTTGAGGAACTAATAGTGAGTTAGCAGTCAGTTGATGCATTAATGCATCCAACTAGTGCTACTCCAGTTAACTGAAGGTTCCCTCATCAGAAACTCATGCATGTCTATTCTGATAAAGACCCGGTTAAGTTAAATGTTAAGGACATTGTACTGATCCGAATTGGATCCTAAAACACACTCTATGTTTTCATAACTCTGTAAAATTCATGCCAAAATTCCAAAGACTTACAAAGGTCGAGATTATCAGGAATACCCTCGGAACAGTTGTAATTTGTGAGCAACGCGGAGCAATGAGGACCCTAGGACAAGCGCGCAGACCGTTGGCCCATGGTAATGAGCGCTGCCACAAAACAGCGAAACTGGAGGTCTTTTGGAGAAACGGAGGAGGTTTCTGATGATTAGCGACAAGTCGCCAATCGCATATCGCTGGGCAAACCCCTCGGTGAAGGAAATGCCCCAAGCAACCAGAACAGGAAAGTAAAAAACCATACAAAATTCGCCGATTCTGTCAGAGGCGGGTCCCACATGAAAACTGGTAGGATATCGGAAGGGCTTCGAGTGGTAAGCGGTTTCAATTGAGTCCCGCCCGATGCCACACACTGGGTGCCACGTGTCCGGCAGAAGAGAAAGAAAACCGCTCACATAGGATGGGTAAACATCATGCAACTTACTCGCCTGATATGGATGGAGACCGTAGGATCTAGAGGCTCCAGATCGACCGTAAACATGTAATCCGACGGATGACTGGATTCAATGGGGTAAACGGGCCGAGTTATATAAAGTTTGAATTCCGACATTAACGATGAGTTAGCAGGGGAATCATGTTCACAGGCAATCTGGGAGTCAAATAGAAATAACGACCATTCAAACATTTCCAAGAGAATTGACACTCACTTCGTTATGAAACAGGTGGCCACCTCCTTGTGAAGCGTTACATAGTGATGATGATGCAGAACATGGGAATTCAAACGGACAGAGGCAGAAGAACTAGAAATCCAAGAAGCATAAATGAATAGTCAGAAAGCAGATTGGATTTAAAACCACAAACTGACAGAGACAAAGCAAGCAGCCGAGAAAGCAGTTAGAAAGAAGTGAGAAAAGAAAGTAAGAAAGCTAAGAGTAGAGAACAGAGAAAATAAGTCAAGCCGACCTGCAGAGCAAAGGCAGCATCGAGATAGATCTAGAGAGACTTAGAGAGTTTGTGTACTCTAGAGAAGGCTTGAGAGGTTCAAGCGAACTCCTTTGTATATGCATTTCAAGTATGAGCCTCAGATTGGGCTCATACTACTGTGACCAGTAGAGGTCAAGTTTTAGTAAGGAGAGTCTATGTACTCTAGTCCTACTGATTCATATCTGTTGAGTGAGACTCAAATTGAGCTCACTGTTGTACAAACTCTGCTTTGAAAACATAATAGAGAGGCCACCACTGAAGGCTGGACCAGGAAACGTAGCCCAGAAGCACTGGGTAAACTCCTTATTAATCTTGTTGTATTTACATGTTTTTCTGTTATGTTTTCTCTAATTGCTTTAGTGTCTATGTATTTCGCAATCTTATCGATCCGTTGCATAAAGTAACATAGGAACATCCATGCACATGAGTCTATAATACCTTTAATTCTTTGTCCTGGATAAATTCCATATCAAGTGGTATCAGAGCTTTAGGTTACTGAGGTTAGACAAGCTTGTGCTGGATTTTGTTGTTGAATGCTAACTAGATCAAAGCTTAAATTAGGAGAAGAAGAATTGGTTGAAACTAACCTTAAAATTGGAAGAGTCTATCCTAAGAGGAAAATGTCAGAAGAAAGTCCCTTGGAATCAGACTCTCAGTTCATGGATGGTTTCATGGCCATGAAAGCCATGGTAGAGGAAATGTATAGGGAATTTAATAAAGGTAGAGAAAAAGATCCATCAAACTCAAAACGAGATAAAGAAGCAGAAGAATCTCTCCTCCATGACCACTCTAAAGGCAAAGGGAAAGAAGAAAAACTTCCCACACCTCCTAGTAGCCCTGAAAATAAAAAGAAAACATCTTTGATTAAATTAGATGTTAAATTTGATTTGTCGATATATGATGGAGAGTTGAACGCAGAGAGGCTGGATAATTGGATTAGATAGATTGATGTTTATTGCAGAGTGCAGAGCATCGATTCAAACAAGAGTAAGATTCAGCTGGACAGCCTATGCCTTGGAGGCACTGCCTTGGTATGGTGGGAAGACAGGACACAAGCTGACATGAAGAAGCATGGTAAAATTCTTTCTGTCTGGAGTGAATTTGTTTATGCAATTAAAAAACAGTTCTATCCACTAGCTTATATGCAGCAAGCCATGATGAGCTGGTAAACTCTTCGCCAATTAAAAGGGAAAAGTGTACAAGGTTACACTCAAGAATTTAGGAAAAGAGCTTTGATTCTAGGAATTTCTTCAGACTCACCTGAAACTCTGTTGAAATATATAGGTGGTCTACACAGCTACATAAGACACACTGTTCTCATATTTAATCCCACTAGAATAGATAAGGTATCTGTTCAGGCTACATATTTAGAGTCTAGAGGAAAGAATGTGAACCCAGAAGTTGGGGGATCATCAAAACCCACTACAAGAAAAAGCAAGGAAAAGAGAAAATAGAAATGGAAAGAGAGGAAGACAAATACTATACAAAAGACAAAATCTTCATGCACTCACTGTAAGAAGGATGGGCATGATGATGAACACTGCTAGATCCTGCATCCGGAGCTGAGACCCAAGAAGTTCGAGGGCAAAAAGAAGAATACTATTGCATCTATTCAAAAGGATTTTGGGTCAGACTCAGGAGATGAAACAACAATCGCAGCCACAGGTATAAAAGGTAAAAATTCTGAAGCATCTACTAGTAATTCTGCACAATCTACTGATAATGAAGAAAATGAGAGGAAAAGACATGAGATTTTTCATATTCGAGTTATTTCCAAGCATCAAAATATTGATACTTTGTTTGATAGTGGCTCACAAGTAAATTTAATTTCTAAAGCAATTGTAAAGAAGTTGGGATTACTAACCACACCTCATAAGAAACCATATCCATTAGGTTGGCTATGTGATAAAGCAAAGCTACAAGTGACTAGACAATGTAAACTTAATTTTTCTTTTGGGTCAGCATTTGTAGATGAGGTTGAGTTAGATATGGTTCCTTTGGATATATGTGGAATTATTTTAGGAAGTCCTTACTTGTATGATAGGAAAGATATTTTCTATAGAGCTGAGAATAAGTATCAACTCGTTAAAGATGGAATGGAATATATTGTAAGAGCTCATAAACTCAAGAATAATTATACTCTCATAAACTCAGGGCAGATGAAAAGAATTGTAAATTCATGCAAACAATTTTTATTGATGGTTGTAAAGGAAAAGAAACTTGATAAAACCAATGTATTTGAAGGCTGTGATGCTAAACAGCAAGCTGATTTAGAAAAAGTTGTTTTAGAATATGATATACTATTTCAAGAACATAAAGGTTTGCCACCCAAAAAGGAAATAGTACATGATATTAATTTGCAACAAGATGCTCCATTGCCTAACATCGGAATGTACATGTTTTCCGCTTTAGAGAATGCAGAAATCAAGAAGTAGGTGCAGGAGTTGCTCGAGAAAGGGTTCATCAGACCTAGCACATCACCATGTGGGTCTCCAATTGTCTTGGTGAGAAAGATAGATGGCTCATGGAGAATGTGCATTGATTACCGAGCACTGAATAAGATAACGATAAAAAATCGTTATCCCCTTCCTCTCATAGATGATCTATTAGATCAGTTAAAAGAAGCTATTTATTTTTCCAAGTTGGACTTGCATAGTGGCTATCATCAAGTCAGAGTTGCAGAGCAACATGCATGGAAGACTGCTTTCAAAACAAAACAAGGATTGTATGAGTGGTTGGTTATGCCTTTTGGCTTAACTAATGCTCTTGCTACTTTCATGAGAGTAATGAATAATGTACTCAGAACTTTTCTTGATGATTTTTTCATTGTATATTTGGAAAACATTCTTATATTCAATAAAACATGGGAAGAGCATTTAAAGCATGTCAAGCAGACTCTAGATGTTTTGAAAAGAGAAAATATTTATGTTAAGCTCTCAAAATGTGAATTTGGCAAAACATGTTTGAATTATTTGGGTCATATTGTAGGGGGTTGTGAATTGAAGATAGATCCCTCTAAGGCTGCAGTCATTGTAAACTGGCCTAAACCCAAATCTGCTACAGAAGTTAGAAGCTTCTTAGGAGCAGCACAGTATTGGAGAAAGTTTATTGCTAACTTTTCCTTAATTGCAGCTCCCTTACATGCTTTAACAGGATTGAACAACGTGTTTTAGTGGGGAGGAAAACAACAGAAAGCCTTCGACACCTTAAAAGAAAATATTAGTATAACACCAGTACTAGCACTGCCCAATCTTCAAATACCATTTGAGATTGAAACGGATGCCAGTGACTATGCCATGGGAGAAGTGTTGATGCCACACGGTAAACCCATATGTTATCATTCTAAGACATTTAATTCTGCAGTAGTTAACTATCCCACATATGATAAAGAATTGTATGCATTAGTACAAAGTGTAAAAAAGTGGAAACGTTATTTAATGGGCAAAGAGGCAGTAATACACACTAATCATCAACCACTTCAATATTTACACTCCCAAACTAAGTTGCAACAATCAAGACACTATAGATGGATGGGTTTTCTACAACAGTTTCATCTAGTCATCAGATATAAAAATGACATACACAATAAAGTTGCAAATATGTTTTCCAGACCAATCATAAATGCATCTACTATAATTAAGCATAATTCAGTATTGCATGAAATCTACATTGAATAGTATGCTCAAGATGTAGATTTTAAGGATGTATATGCAACTTTAAGTCATGGCAAACAAGTAGAAGAACTGGATTATCATGTTAAGGACCAACTTTTGTATCATTTTGGGAAGTTATGAATTCCACAAACTGGAAGAGTAAATATAATTTGAGAATCACACACTTCTCCAATATCAGTTCACTTTGGTGTAAGTAAAACAGTTGCACAGCTGCAAAGATTTTGTTATTGGCCAAAAATGAATGAGATAGTTTCTAGATATGTAAGAGGGTGTACCATGTGTGCTAAAAGCAAGCCCAACAATAGAAAAATAGGCTTGTACAATCCACTACCAGTTCCTTCTCATCCTTGGGAAAGTGTTTCCATGGACTTTGTTGGGGAACTTCCTAAATCTAGGAAAGGTCATGACTATTTATATGTTGTTGTGGATAGGTTCAGAAAAATGTGTATTTTAATACCTTTTAACAAACATATTACATCTGAACAAACTGCAAAGTTGTTCTTTCAGCATGTATGGGTTCATTTTTTATTACCCACTTCCATTATATCTAATCGAGATACCTGATTTGTTGGGAAATTTTGGTCAAATTTGTGGGAATTGATGGACACCAGACTGAAAAAGAGCACAACCTTTCATCCACAAATAGATGGCCAACAGAAGTGGTCAACAAGACAGTGACCCAGTTGCTCAGAGGCTATTGCAGCAAGCATCCCAAGCTTTGGGATGAACATTTATGTTATGTGCAACATGCTTACAATCGAGCTAAACATTCTTCTACCCAGAGATCTCCTTTTGAGACCTGTTTTGGTTTCACACCAAGGTCTCCCTTGGATTTTGTCTTTGGTAAAGACATAGCGGTTGATGGACACAGTAATGTGGACAAGGCAACCAAGTTCATCGAACAAATACAAGAGATTCACCAAGCAGTACATGAACAGCTAGAAAAGAGCCAAGCCAAGTATAAGGCAAGGCATGATAAGCATCAAATGGAGCATAGTTTCCAAGTTGGTGGTCAAGTTTGGCTGTATATCAGCAAAGATAGAATGCAAGGTGAAGGTAAGAAGCTGAAGCCAATAAGGTATGGACCTTTCAAGATACTTGAGAAAATTGGTGAGAATGCTTTTTGCCTTGATTTGCTAGCTTACATGCACATCTACTCAGTTGTTAATGCAGACAACTTGAGACTATTTGAACCATCATTAATTGAAGATCTTGAAGAGTAGAGTCAATTTCCTTCTATTGATGATCTGTTGCTTGAATATCTTAATGAATTGTAGGAAGATACAGTTTTCGACAGGAAGGTGAGAACCACACGCAGAGGGGATGTTGAGTACCTCAGGATTGGACTCAAAGGTTCAAAACCAAGTAGTGCGAAATGGATAGAAATTGGGCAAGCGAGGAATTTATACCCTCACTTGATTCATGCTTAAAAACCAAGTTTTGGTGGTCCAAAATATTTTTCAGTGGGAAGGTCATGATCCAAATTGGATCCTAAAACACTCTCTAAGTTTTCATAACTTTTTAAAATTCATGCCAAAGTTATAAAGACTTACAAAGGTCGAGCTTATTAGGAATACCCTTAAAACGGTTGTAATTTGTGAGTAGCGTGGAGAAACAAGGACCCTCAATCAAGCGTGCAGACGGTTGGCCCATGGCAACGTGCGCTGCCACAAAACAACGAAACGGGAAGTCTTTTGGAGAAATGGGGGAGGTTTCTGATATGCGCTAATCACATATCATCGGGAAAACCCCTCGGTGAAGGAAAAGCCCCGAGCAATCGAAACCGGAAAGTCAAAAACCGTATGGAATTCACCGATTCCATCAGAGGCGGGTCCCACACGAAAACCGATAGGATATCAGAAGGGCTTCGAGCGGTAAGCGGTTTCAACTAAGTCCCACCCGATGCCACACACTGGGTACCACGCGTCCGGCAGAAGAGAGAGAAAACTACTCACATCGGACGAGTAAACATTATGCAACTTACCCTCTTGATATGGACGAAGACCGCAGGATCTGGAGGCTCCAGATTGACGGTAAACATGCAATCCGATGGATGACCAGATTCAATAGGGTAAACAGGCCAAGTTATATAAAGTTTGAAGTCTGGCATGAATGATGAGTTTGCAGGGGAATCATGTTCGCGGGCAATCTGGGAGTCAAACAGAAATAACGACCGTTCAAACATTTCCAAGAGAACTAACACTCAGTTCGTTATGAAATAGGTGGCCACCTCCTTGTGAAGCATTACACAGTGACGATGACACAGAACAGGGGAATCCAAACAGGCAGAGGCAGAAGAACCAGAACACCGGGAAGTGGAAATAAACAGTCAGAAAGTAGATTGGCTTTAAAGCTGCAAACTAATAGAGACAAAGCAAGCAGTTGAGAAAGCATCTAGAAAGAAGTGAGAAAAGCGAGTAAGAAAGCTAAGAGAAGAGAACAGAGAAAATAAGTTGAGTTGACCTGCATAGCAAAGGCAGCATTGAGACAGAGCCAGAGAGAGTCAGAGAGTCTGTGTACTCTAGAGAAGGCTTGAGAGGTTCAAGAGAACTCCTCTGTATATGCCTGTCATGTATGAGTCTCAGATTGGGCTCATACTACTGTGACCAGTAGAGGTCAAGTTTCAGTAAGGAGAGTCTGTGTACTCCAGTACTATTGATTCATATTTGTTGAGTGATACTCAAATTGAGCTCACTGTTGTAAAAACTCTGCTTTGAAAACATAATAGAGAGGCCACCACTGAAGGCTGGACTAGTAGACGTAGCCCAGAAGCATTGGGTGAACTCCTTATTAATCTTCTTGTATTTACGTGTTTTCCTGTTGTGTTTTCTCTAACTTCTTCAGTGTCTATGTATTTTGCAATCTTATCGATTTGTTGCATAAAGTAACATAGGCACATCCATGCACATGAGTTTGTAATACCTTTAATTCTTTGTCCTGGATAAATTCTAGACCATGTAATATCAGTTGCATGTGTTTTATCATGGAGAAAACCCATGCATGCAGTCAAGGAATTCATCCTTGAGGATTGCACAGTTTTGAAGGATTGGTTTTCCACTTGGTAAAGGAAAATCATCCAGAAGGAACAACGCATGGAAATAGGAGCTTGGAGGGTAGAGAGGAAGGCTGGAGAGAAGCCAAGATTGATTGTGAGCATCTATGAGGATTGTACTGAGAGTTGGCTATCTGTGAGAGCTAAGGCTTTGTATAATTCCTATGTATTTCCATGTATGATAATACAATAGTGTGGGGTTTTTAGCTGAGGCTTTCCTCAAAAGTATTTTCATGTGTATTGTACCATTGATTCTTCTTCATCTGGTTATATTATTCAACTTGATCTTTAAGCTTCCGCAAATTGATAGTAGAAGGAGGTTATAGTATTCTGCGTTGATTTCTATTGTATTATCGGGTTAACCTACATCATATTTTCTACATGGTAGTAGAGAGATAGATTTGTAGGAAATTTCTACAAAAACATTTTATCTTTCTTAGGTCCTTCTTCTTGCCATTGTTCTAGCTGGACTCTGGATTTCTTTGGGCCTTCTTTCCCTTAGCTTTCTTTCCCTTCCCAACCAAGGTAAAATTCTCTTCCTCCTCGGCTTTGGATGTTACTCCATCTCTAGTGGTCCTCCAAATTTCTTCCTGAACCAAATCAGACTAAAGTCTTTCCCAATTTGGAAATTTGTCCCCTCCATTTACAGATTCCTAGTAGTTGTGCCTAGATTTTGGAAGGCCAAGAAGAGGTAGGATCACTAGCTCCAAAGATGGTATATTTTCTCCAACTCCTCCAAGCTCATCTCGAGACTAAGTGAATTTGGAGAGGTAATGTGGAATGGTTTCATTTTTCTGCATGTAGATGTTTCTGAGCTTGTCCCTCAATGCCAATTTCCTAGCATCACTGCCTTTTTTGAATAAATAAGTGAGGGTATTCCACATAGAAAATAGAGTCTCCATACCATGTAAATTTGATACTATGTGATCTCTCACACCCTCCATGATGATCCTCCTAGAGTTTGCAGTATCCTTCTTCCACTGGGCTAATTGTTTTGCATCTGATACTGCTAGTTTTGGAATGTTAGTTTTGGTGTACTTCAGCACTCCATTATCATAGAGTACAACTTCCATCTTGTCCTTCCATGATATGAAATTCAAGTTTCCCTCCAAGGCATACTCCAATCTCAATCTGTTTAAAGACATTTTCTAGCACGAAAGAAAATTGCTTCACTAAATCTACAAATCGATTTTTTTGAAGGAGAAGATCTATTGACCATGTAGAAATTAATAGAAATTTTCTACTACTAATGAATTCAAATTTATCTATAATTCTACAGAATGGAAATCACAATTTAGAAACACATGCAATGACATGCAACCGTCAAAACCGCAAGAACACAATGATTTACAGAGGAACCCAACTGGGGAAAACCCTCCACTGCTTTTCATTAATTAGATGGGAATGAGAAACTATTACAATGTCTTGCTTCAAATCTGAAGCACACCCTGCACTGTAAACCTATTCTCCTACTAATTTTCCTGCTCCGACCAACACTTATGTAATTCAAGGCTTCAACTTCCTCCTATTTCCTTGCACTATTTAGGAGAAATTAGGCTCCTAAATAATAGGGGAATTCCCCTTTTCTTTGCACACTAAGGAATTGATCGCTTGCATCAATGCTAAGCCTATACACTCAACTAGTATACAATTGATAATTACAATGTTCCTTTTCCTCCACTCCGACTCGGCAATTCTAATTCCATGCATGTCTGGGCTATTTTTAACTGATTGACTAGTTTAATTGAGAGATAACTGAGTTAACAACAATTCACTACTCAATTGACCTTCAACTATCTCAATTAATTATTTGAGCTCAATTAACTGACTTCAACTGAAAATAACTGAACTATATTGCTAATTTAATTTTAGAAATCACTACATGCAAAACTCTACTCCAAGCCTATAACTCAAATTTACTGATCTAACTAGGAGACAAGGCCATGTCACACAAATTAACTGCAATCCAAGTCATCCCGTTGATGTGGAAAATCGTATTACTCAATTTGATTAAGGCACAAGTCAAATTGAGCGTTTCTTTCTACAATTTCTAATATTTGGTTCTACTAGTAAAGAGTTTCACTGGGTTTTCTGCATCTTAAGGGTTTTCCCCTGGCTAAGTGCCTACACCTTGTGTCCTTTTCCTTGTGTTTGTGATCTTCATTTGCTTTTGCATTTGCCTTGATGATGGAAAGAATACTAATCTAGTGAAGAAGAACTAAAAGGCATCACAATAATTTGTTAAGTTAAAAGAGACCATTTTAAAAACCCTAATCTAAATGTTTCCCTAGATTTCTCAACATGGTATCAAAGCTTGGTTCACTTGCATAAAGGGCAGTAATAAGGTCATCTTAGCTTCAAGAAAAGAAAAGAAGGGAAATTATCTAGGACCATGTTCCTAGTGGAAAGAAAACCAAATTTTGGGCACATGTATTAGCCTTCACCTAAGTGACTAAACTATAGACCCATACAAGAAGAGTGAAGAATTTTGTTCTAAAGTTCTGAAAGGATAGTCTATTAGCCTAAGGCAGGCCGAGAATATTGGTAAAAAGAACTAAGGTCTAAGACAAGTCTACAAGGACAGGAAATTATTATCAAAATTTGAATTCCATGTCACCTTTGAGATCCAAAATAAAAATTCTAAGTAAAGGAATGAAAATACTACATATGATCAAAAATACAGTAAGAAGCATCAAAGATATATTTATAGACAACAGGAGGTGACACATTAATAAGTTCGAAGTGTGGGAAAAGTTCCATCTAAATTACATAGTTCCATCTGAATTTGTAGTCCATTGATCAAAGCAATATCGGAGACTAACATTTCAATAACAATAAAAGGCCTTATTTTAAAGGACCAGTCTGTAATGAAAGGCTACAAAAAGAACTTTTTGTTTATAATCCATTATCTACAACAGTCAACAATCATTGGAAGACCTTATTGCAAGGCACTATCAACATAAATATCCAAGAGTTATAGTATCATCTAGATTGCAGAGTTAATACGAATTCGTTGGAGAAAATCATGACAAAAGTAGTCCTTCACATTGAGGAAAGCTTGCTACAAAAGAAGTATGCTGGAAGGTTGTGATTTGTAGTATAATAATTAGAAGTTTGAGAAGCTACTGTTGGCTACCTTGTAAACAATATCTTGGTTTAGCATTACTCTTGAAAATATCATAACAATCAATAAAGGTTGCAATAACTTTGAAGGAATCTTTTGGAAGTGTTCAAAATAAGAAGATTGTGCCATCTTGAAGAAAACTGTGGTATGTAATCCTTTTCTTTGAGGTACGTATAATTTTTTTTATGAATACATGTATATAGGATGCTTTATATTCTTGATACATGTATTTATGGACCTCAAATTGTTGAAATACTTTTGAATTATAAACCATAGATGATTATTGAATAGAAAACCTAATTGATAATTGAAAAACCCTAGATCTAATGTAAAAAAAAATTGAGTATGAATCTGCAAACCCTAGGTTACTTTCATATTCTTGTACTCTATATTTTTTGTAGTACTTGTCAAACAAGTGTTGTACGTACATATAGAAAATTTGATTTTTTAAAGTAGTTCTTCAAGAAGAAGCTTCCATCTTCTCTCAAAAGGGAATAGATTTAGAGGGATTCCTTCAATTAGGAAATCCTACAAGGTTTGTAAAGGAATAAACTCAAGGTATGTATAAATATTTGTAACTAGTCTTCTTCATATAAAAAGGTATGGTCATTTTTAAATTTGTATTACTAACCTTCTCATGTCTATATTTTTTAATCATTAAGATTCTCATTTAAGGTGATTAATCTTTAGATTAAAACAACCTTTGTTATATTATCTATATTTTGTTTACTTTAGTAAAAATCTAACCTTTAGGTTTCACTAACCTTTAGGTCTTAGAACTCGTGATGAAATATTAATCTTTTAATGTTTAGGGTTTTGGTAATGTTTTGGTAAAAATCTAGTCTTTTAGGGTTTGTTGTTGATATCTAGGTTATATATCGAAAACCTATATCTTTAGGGTTTGATAATTTAGGGTTTATGACAAAACCCTTGCAATAATAATTTTGAGGAATTCAACCCTAGGTGTATATTCTTCTGTTGAAACACTATATTGGTTAAGTGATTGTAAAACTAACGTTAAATTGTTTATGTTTGTAACTAAGGTTTATGATAAAACCATCGTAGAGATTGATATAAGTTTCTAAGGAATAATAATGAAACCCTAGATATGAAATGATAAAATCCTAACTTGATTGTTCATATATATGATTTAGTAATGAAAACTAGGGTTTGTGACAAAACCCCTAGTATAATTTGACATGAAATTCTAAAGCATAATATTGGAACCCTTGATGATAAGTCTCAATGATGGAATCTAGGGTTTGTGACCAAAACCTATCAAATTTGTTGATAGATAACCTTGTATGAAAAGTTGTATATCTTGTTGATTATGTACCTATCTAGGATTAGGTTTTGGATATCTAAATCTTGATTTTTCTGACATTTCCATTGTAATACTAATTTGATAAAATTAACTTCATGCTATTGTATATTTGTACTTGTTGTTGAAGATTTAAAGGTATATATTCTTAAATATATTGAAGATTCTTACCTCATACCTAATGATGGATTGATGATGTTGAGCATGATGGAAAGAGGGAGCTATAAGAATCCTAATGATTGATAGATAACCTTGTTGCCATGCAAAGTTAGAAGGAATGACGGAATAAAGTTTTGTAAGGTCAACATTCTCCAATGAAATGATGATGCAAAAGAAAGAGTATGTGTGGATGGAAGAATACAAATTGTTGATGGACTTTTTCCCTAGTTAAGAAGAAACTTGGATAAAGGAGAAGTGTATATTTCCCCAGTTGAGAGGGATCTTGGTTGAAAAGTTAATCTCTTCTAGTTGATAACTTGATATAAAGATCATAAGGATGATTGAGATCAGATAATTGCTAAAGAACTACATAAAAGTTGCTCATGATTAATGAAGTTGCAAACAAAAACTTGGTTGCATTGAAAAGTGTTGAGGTTGAGTTTGATACTGCTGGAAAAGTTGAAGAAGGAAGCTTCCATAGAAATGAGTTTGGATAATATGATGATGAACTAAGCAACATCAGAATATTTGAGGATCCCAAAGGTTTGTGCTAACTTGTATATATTTGAAATTTTATTACTAATTGCGGTTGTGTTTGTACAAGTAGATCTCTCCATAAGAAAGTTGAAACATTTTGAAATCGTGCTTGGATTGGTGGACATATCTGATTTAGATGATAGGAGATATGAAGCATCTTGGGGTGACAAGATGATTGGGAGGACATCCGGCCGACCTATGATGATTTTTAGATCCCAAAGTAGGGAGACTATCATTGGTCATGTAGAGCTATGACCTTGGATACAATACCTAGATCCCTAGGTTGGTGTTAGAGCTAAATCTTGATGATACCTATAGTGGCTAGATATTGGAACACACCTTAGTCCCAACCGGTTAGATACCTTTGTCAAGTATATAATCTATAAAATTTGATGTGTTGTAACTCTTCGTAGAACATATCATTTTGAGATCATCCTTGTACCTATGTAATTATGAATACCTCCCTAGTTAAGAGGGAGTGTTGAAGAATGTAACTAGTGCCAGTCTTCATAATTGTATTTTTCAAAAGAAAGAAAAAATAAATTTTTTATTGTAAAATAATTTGACTTATTAAAGTATGGGTTTCATGCTCAGGTCAATGCTCAATAGGTCAAATCACCAATTGAGTGCTCTAGGATTTATTTTGAGTCAAATTCATTATGTAAGAGACCCTTCTTGGGTTCATTGTGTCAATGAAAGAAAGAAAGAAAAAAAATTTCAAAAAATTATGTCTTATCCTCCATCAAATTAGTTTTTATCCCTAACAATTCAACCTCTCCTACCATTCATGTCGACCTCATTATAATAGACATAAAAAAATATTTATACCAAAGTGAACTCGACCTAGTTGTTGTAGAGACAAGCAACTTTGATCTACAATATTTCAGTGAAGAAGAAGGATGTGAAGTAGCCTAAAAAGAGATGAAAAGGATGCATATTGTTTTTTTCATTATGTCACTTACCAAAAGGAATATCGCACCATAAATATTTGATGCATTATAGGACCAAAAGTACAGAGAAGAGACAAGAAACCAAAGATTGTAGAAGTACAGAAGGACGAAGTCTATTGCTTTAATTGAACTATTGAATGTTGAAAGAAGATTATCAAGAGATGAATTGATGGAAGGATGAAAGTTGTGTCATGGTCATGGTCTGTCTCATTTTGATTTTGTTCTACTAGTAAAGAGTTTGATTGGGTTTTCCCCTTCTTAGGGGTTTTTCCTTGGCCGAGTGCGTACATCTTGTGTCCTTTTTCTTGTATTTGTGATCTTCATTACTTCTGGCATTTGTCTTGATGATGGAAAGAATACTAATATATTGAAGAAGAACCAAAACAAATCACAAGAACTTTTCAAGTTAAGAGAAAAAATTTATAGAACCCTAATCTAAATGGTGCCCTAGATTTCTCAACAACACTAAATACCTACAGGAAATTCTGTGGAACCATAATTTCTAGATATTCCCATGGACTTCTCTATATTCCAAATCTTTTGTGAACTCCTTTAAATTGAATACATATTTGATAGTGATCCATGTGATAGTAGAATAAATTTTTATAAAGCATTGGGTGTCTGACAATATAGGAACTCCTATCAAGCTACTTAAACGACTTCTTTAATACTACTTTTTGTGAACTCCTTGGATGATCTTTTCTTGGGAGGTATGTTGTTTTTTTATGATGAAAGACTAATGTGTTTCAGATCTTCAATACTAGGTGAATCAAATTCACTCATGGCGATAACAAGTTAGTTCTGCAAGAGATATCCCAAACAATCAATTCACAAGTCGAAGGCATTCATGAAGAAAAGGAATTGTGTAATGTTGGGCATAAGAGGGATAGAGTGACCTGACTAGTCACTAGAAATGTGCACTATGCAGCTTTTGAGAGAGGATTGCATAGTTTCTGATTGCAAGGGAGCGTGACTGATGAATTGATCTGCGTAATGCATAGTTACTACTAGAGAGAGGGGCCATGATTGTGTAGTGCACAATTTCAGAGAATAAGGAGGCTTATATGCTAACAATGATTGTGAAATGTACAAATAGGGACCTAGTGATTGCATAGTGCATAGTTGCAGATTGAAAGAATGAGTCACTGTTGGAAGAAATTGCGCAATGCACAGTTGAAGAGGAAGAAGGCTCTCAGGATTATGTAGTTTTCTCTGGCAGGAGGGCATGTTTGAAATTTGTTGACTGAAAAGAGGAAGGATGTGGATTAGCCTGAGATTCATACAAACAAGTCACTCACATAGAGCAAGAAAAATAATGAAAGGAAAAGGACATGCATGCATAAATATACCCAACAACAATAATTACTGGTTGGAAAAAACACAAGGAATGTAATGCGACACTTGAAAAGAATATCAAAAGACTGAAAAAACTTGTAGAAGTTAATAATAGCATAAACGCCACTTTTTATAAGAAAAGTGGTGCAAAACAACACTTTCAAAATCAAAAGTGACAAAGGAGAAAGAAAAAGTGGAAAAAAGTGATAATTGAGAAACTTACTCGGAAAAGTAGTGCAAATGGTATCCAAAGCTCCTTGTGCTCGTGAGAATGACTACAGATCAAATGAAAAGTGTGAGAATGATCTCTATGACACCTTTCTTATATAGATAAGCACTCACAAGGTTAGGGTTAGGCTTTTAGGTGTGCATGCCTAAAATCAAGGAGCCACTTCTAGTTAACTAACACATGTATGAAGAAAAAATTAGAAACATGTGCCAAACTGCTGCATGGGAATACACACTTCCTCTTTTCTAAGAGTGCATAGTTAGATAACTATGGATATTGTGTATTTCACTGCTTGACGGAATTGCAAATTCACTGAGACAAGGAGTTGCGTGATTCACTCTCTCAGTGGATTGCGCAGTTTATTGCTACATAGGGTTTGCGCAATTTTATTTCATTTATAATTGTGCAACTACCTGACTCAAGGGATTGCATATATCACTCTGACAACGAGTTGTGCAGTTCACTCTGATAATGAGTTGCACAGTTCACTATGACAAAGGATTTCACAATTCCTCAAGGTAAGGCATGAAATCAGTGTTGATCAAAGGAATACTTGGCTTGTGTTACCAAGAAGTACTTTGTTTGTCTTAAGAAGTTGAGTAGATACTATCGAAAAGGCCTAAATTTCATCATGGAAAGCACAATTAAGACATCAAAATCTTAACATGAAAGAATGAGTTGTCGTAAAAAAATAACACATTATATAAGTTGAAACAATGGTTTTTATGGTCAAAGGGAGGTTCCAAAATCAAAGCATGGGAAAATATTTGGAGGGGGTTGTAGTAGCTACAACACTTGGAAACACACTAGAAGAACTCTAGATTCTCTATTTGGGTCTAACTTTTTAGGAAGTATTGTTTTATCCCATCCATCACCATAGTTTCCTTACTTAGCTCGATTAAAGATATAGTTTCTTCTATTCCTTTCACCGACCAAACACTTTCATGAGCAAGTCAAAATTCAGTTGTTTTGATTAGGGGTTAGGAGTATATAAGAACATGATTGTAAGATGTCAGAATTTTAATATCATCTCTTATATTTCTCCATTGCTAGCAGGCTTGTTGAGTACCCCATCAAAGTCACTTCAAGGAATCACGATCATTGCTTCCATGCCATTGAACCTATTCAGACCCTGTCGAAGTCGATTTATTCACCTCTCTATGTAGTAAGCCTTTCTCTTCATTCACCCAATGCTTATTTTATAACTTTATTCTCATTGGAATTTTATTGGTGCTTATATCGCCATAAGCGGAAGAGATCCCGACTTATTTAATGAGCAAGAGAGGTTGTTATTCATTTTACAGATACTCTTAAATATATACCTCTGAAGTAAGTTAGCTCACTTAAGTTTCTTCATTTCCCTTCTCTACTCAACCAAGTTGACATGTTAAAACCAATTTAATATATACGAGGTCGACTTAAGGGAGAAGACCCTATTAAAGATACAAGCATTTTATATTTGCTAAGGATTTCTCTCGGAGAGAAACATATTTTCCATCTAAGTACAATGGATTGAAAAAGATGCAAGGCCCATACAAAGAAGGGGATTGACAGTTAACCAAGTTTTAATAGTTACCCAATGTCCTCTTGAACTTTTACATGCTTTTCGAACCAAACCACACAAGTTTCATACAAATCTTATTACAAACAAACTTAAAAGAAAAGTGAAAAATGAAAAGGCAAACAAAAGAAACAAAAATAAAAAAAAAAATGATCAAGAGAGCTAAACTAAACCTACTCCTAAACTAACAAAAGGAGAGGCCACCCTTACACAAAGTGAAATTTTCAATGCAACCACCAAAACAATTCCTGACCTATACAAGCGAGGGAATGAGGGATAAGAAATATTATCAAGCAAAGTGCAAAAAGAGAAGGATATACCAATATAACTCGCTCTAATACTCGAAGGCTAGAAGCATTAGTATAAAAGTATGATAAGAAAGCTTGTGCTAAAATATCTACTATTATGTCTTGATTGGCATACATATCTCAACAGCATCCCACAGAAGTACATTCATTCAAACATTCAATCTTGGAAAACATCATGAAATATTGAAGCTTGTTACTATCAAATTGGCTTGCCAAGTAAGATTCTTCTAACCATTCGGCAATCAAATCATGATAATAATGTGAAGAATCTTGAAACTGAAAGAGAGATTCATTTTCAACATGTTCAGAAAATTCATGAAGATTTTCCCGTGATAGAATATTGATCTGATCATGTTTGGAACACTTACCAAGATCATAATATTCTGACATAACCATCAACAAAGGATGAAGTGCCTCGACTTCTTGACAAGCTTCTAAACTATTAAATGATGAATCATTGAACACAAATGGCTGGAAAGATCAACAGATGAAGATGAAAAATCATCGCTAGATGTATTAATGATAAAATTAATAAATCCACTAATTGTATTAGATCTCACATTCAATTCCAAGGACTCGCCATGATTGGATGAATCAAATGAAGGATTTTCTTGAGTACAAGGAGTTGCAAAACTCTGCTTCTTCAAATAATAAATGTGAGGAGTGAGATAGATCATGAACAATGGATTCTATCATGTCTTCTTGCAATTGAAAATCAATATCCCACCACTCTTGAATACAGTCAATACCAATAATATTGAGATCATAATCATTAAGAGGAAGAACTGATATAGAGGATTCATTAAACACGTCAGGAAAGTGAGTCAATGGTGAAGAAGAAAATGAAATATTAAGTGAGATATCATCTAGAATGTTTGATTCCTATTCACAATTTGAGGCCCATTTATAATCATCATAAAATATATCACGAACCTCATGTTATTCAACAACATCATTTTGAATTTGATCCCTATGAGATTCAAAGGAAACTAACAAAACAGGTTGATCCGATGAATCAGGGTAAAGAGGATTAGAGGGAGTAGCTGATGGAGAACAAGAGATATATCTTGAAGAAGAAATATCATTAATCAAATTAGATTCAAGATTTAAACACAAATTCAAATTTTGATTATGAGGGGAAGATGGACATGGGATTGGATCAACAATTTTATCTTCAAGTTTTAAAACCTCAACATTGGTGCATGGGTCTACTTCATTTGATAAAGAAATAGAAGAATATGAAGATACATAGGAAAGATTGGATTCATCCTCTGTAATATTAAGTGCTCCAAGACTAGGAAAATATGAGAAACTTGTAAGAGATTCAAATTCAAGAGGATTCAAAGAAATATGCACCAAATATTGAAACTTCTCTTTCATAAACTCCCAAACTATGTCTTCCTCAGAAAACTCATAACAAAATTGAAGAAAACAATTAAGATAATCTTCCAAGGATTCATCAGATTTCATTCCAAGGCGAATATTATTCTTATATACACTATGCTAATCATACTTGACAAAGGCTTGGTGAAGTTCCATGACAAGTTGTTCGAAGGATTGAATATAAGTAGTCGACAATGTATAACGCCATTGTTTAACACGACCTTTAAGAGTGAGAATGAACAACCTACAAGCAGCATCCTCAAAATTAACTTCAAAAGAATCACAAAATTAAAGAAAGTGGAGGTTGTGCTCATGAACTCTTGTTTCACCCTTTCCATTAAACTTTATATTTTACAAGTTCTGGATTATCTGAATGGGAAATTTCAGATTTGGAACTTTATAAAAACATCTCGAGGTTATGATATGGGATGAAGCCATTCAAGATAAAATATTGAAACCAAACTTCATGGGCTCATCTTGTAAATTTTCCCTCCTTCAAGTGCCAAATCCTTTTGACAATGTTAGATGTTGATAACAGGGATGGGGGTCTCCCTAATGTGAAGTCCCAATTAGACCCCGCACCATTTGGAGTATGAGTCCCAATCGGAAATATGATTGGTTATCATAACGATGATCTTAAAGGTGTGCCTTGGTTGTAATAAACACATAAATTTGATGAAAAAAAGTGAGTAAACATTTAGAATATCAATTGTAATGCACAAGAGGTTATTTCACACAAAGGGGAAAGAGAGTGAGCCTCCAGAAGAAAAGTAATAGTATTATCCTATAAGAGACACACAAAACTATGAAATAATTGTTATTTAACCTGCAAAATAGTTCACAAGATAATAAAGATCATGAAAGCACATCCAACAAGATACATACTAAATTTAGCGAAATAGTTCATTGAAATTATCATGAATGAAATAACATATACTGTAAACATTTAAAGAATAGTCTTACAACATCCACGATACATGCATTAAAGTTTATTGGCTTTGAGATCTTATGGTAATTAAGTGAAAATTCCAAGTACACAATACAATGATATGACACTAGCCTCAATAGTGGAACATGAAGCCACCACTTTCTTCTCCAAAGAATGATACTCACTCTTATGCTAGACTAGAGGATCCAAGGCTACAAATATAAAGTTCCAAGCCCCCATGGTCGAGTTATGAGGGTTTATTTATAACAAATGAGAAACCCTTTCACCTCCTCTTGTGACCTTTGAGTTCTCTCATGACTCTTGAGATTCTCTTCTATTTATTCTATCTAATGACTCTTCATATTTCACTTTCGACTCTTGGACTTACACTTACATTTACATTTCTCATTAGTTTCCAAATACAAAATCATATAAGATAAAATATGGCTAGAGCCTAATAACACAAGACTTTTGTTGGCATTATGATTCAAGTGTTGTCCTTGATGGCAACTCACTCAGAGGTTGGTACAGGTGCTCAGAGGTTGGTACAGGTGATGGCAACTTAATCAGAAGACAGATCTTAGTACAGCATGCCAAGAAAGTTCATATACGCAGGTTCGTTAAGCCCAAGTCGCGTGTACACGCTAGTTGGATTCAGAAAAAGCGCGTGTATGTGGAAAAGTACCTTTGGTCCATGGTGGTTAGTCCTTGGAAGTTGTGCCTATGATTTCGGACCATTGTGTCTCGACGGGCGTGTCGATCCCTAGTTTTGAAGTTGATGGTATTGTGTTACTATGGTTTTGGCTCTTGGTATTGAGCAAGGCCTAAGGCTATATAAGGAGAAGAAGATCATTAGGCAAAATCATCTTTTGACAAGGCTTGAATATCTAAGAGAGAAAGAGATCTGATATGCAGGTTCTGGGTTGCTTGATCTAAGCCAAGGAGAGATCACATCGGTTGATGGAAGACTAGATCTAAGGATAGATCGGGATCTAATGGTTTGAAATGCACTATCATGATATGGTTGATTATGTGTATTTCTAGATCTGCATATTGTCGCAATGTTATGTTCTGGGTCTAACTGATGTCTGGTACAGCTGCAAATTGAGAAAGTTTATTTTTAGATCTGTACGCAGGTTGGCTTCGGTAAAAGCGCGTGTATACGCGGGTTTTGCTCATTGAAGTAGCGTATATCTTTTCAAGCTTGATTTTGGGTTTACAGTGGGGTCTGTCTGTTATTGCAGAGTTCTGTAGTCTGCTCTGTGTTCTGGTAACTGGTGATTGACAGGGTTCAGTGGTTCAGTGATTCAAAGTTTGGTTGTTTTATGCTTCAATGATCTGTTGTGAAAATTGAATGAATTGGGGTCTACAGATTGTAATGTTGTGCTTCAGGAATATCCAGTCTGAAAATGTATGAAAGGTGGTACCTGAAGGAAAGAAGATTGTAGGTCAGCACCTACGTACTAGTATCTTGGCTAGTACAAGAGCAAAGGGGGTTGGAGCTCCCTTCCAAGGAAGTTTGGAGAACGAGAGAAGGTTGTAGCCTTCTGCAGGTTGTAGCCTGCGTACTGGTATAAGGCTGCACCAGTACAAAAGATTGTAAACTGAAGTTTCATATTAAAGAAAGATAGAGACAACTTGCAGCAGGTGGTTTTCACCCACATTGGGTTTCCACCTTATATCTTGGTGTTCATGTGTGTGGCTTTTGATCTGTTCTGTTATACTGCACCTGTTTACTATTAATGTGGTGAATAATGTCCTGATGAACTTAACTGAAGAATAAGCTAACTAAATTATGAGTTTTCTTCTTATACGCTGTTTTATTTAGTCACAGTAGCGTGTACACGCTGGTTCACCTAACTGAAGTAGCGTATATGTTTCTGAGCATTGAAAAAGTTTGATTGATCTAATAATACTGATTCACCCCCCCTCTCAGTATTATTTCCAACAATTGGTATCAGAGCAGGTCCTTCAGAGAAGCTTGATCGCTTGAAGGTAGATCATTCATCATGAGCAACTACGAGAAAGAAGCATCAATCAGGCCACCGATTTTTGATGGGACAAATTTCAATTATTGGAAGGTAAGAGTTACTGCATATCTTCAATCTCTTGGTACAGAAGTTTGGAACATTGTAGAAACATGCTATGCTTTTCCTTCAGCTACTCCTACAGATCCAGCTGAGAAAAAGCAGTATGAAACAAATGCAAAAGCAGTCAGTACTCTATTAGGAAGTATATCCCAAACAGAATTCATGAAGGTCATGCACTTCAAATCAGCGAAAGAGATATGGGACAAAATGATCACTAGCTATGAAGGAGATGAACAGGTAAAGCAAGCTAAACTTCAAACTCTCAGGATTCAATATGAGACTCTCAAGATGTATAATGATGAAAGTGTGGCTAATTATTTTCTTCGGGTAGATGAGATTGTTAATTGTATGAAAAATTTGGGTGAAGAAATAAAAGAGACTATAGTAGTTCAAAAGATTCTAAGATCATTATCCCCCAAGTTTGAATCTAAAGTATCTGCAATAGAAGAAAAAGAAAATCTCCGTGTTCTCACTATGTCTCAGCTACATGGAATTCTAACTGCTTATGAAATGAGAAAGGGAGGTCCATCTGACAGAAGGGAAGCTGCTTTTAAGGCATCAGGAAAAGAAGATTACTATGAAGCAAGCCATGTTCCAGAAGAAGAGGAAGAAGAATCAAATTTTGTCAGAAATCTTCAAAGGGGTTCTGGAAGGTTCAGAGGTAAGCTACCTTTCAAATGCTTTGCTTGTGGAAGAGTAGGTCATTATGCTGCAAAATGTCCTTATAAGGATAAAGGAAAAGAACCTGCTAGATGGAACAAGAAACAAAGTGCAAATAAGAAAAGCTACTACACCCATGAAGATAGTGATGGCTTATCAAACAGTGATGAAGATGAACAAGGTAATAAATATAAGCTGTTAATGGCATTTGAAGATGATGATTATGAGGATGCTGTAGATGTGGATAATCTCTATAATGAAATTACTAGACTCAAGAGATGCATAGAAGAAAAGAATGTGATCATTGATACTTTGCAATTTCAAATTGATGAAAAGGAAAAACATCTTGAAAAACTAGAAGGTGAAATTGTTGGTCTCAGAAAAGAAATTGAGAAAACAAAAGCTATTAATCTTAAGTTTGTCAAAGGATCTGAAACTTTGGATGAGATTATCAATGTGCAGCGGTCTCCTCTAAACAAGACAGGTTTGGGCTATAATGGAGAAACCTCTCAAGCATCCACCTCAAAAAGTTATCTTGATGCAGCAAGAAGAAATGAGCAGAAGAACAATGAAGATAATCAGGTAAAGCAGGGACGAATTACAAACAGAAACTATCAGGGACAATCCTTCTTAAGGGTGAACAAAAGCTACAACCAACCACAGGTAAAATCTTCTCAGTTTGGCTCAAGAATAGATGAAAATAGAAATTACAATCAGTTGGCTGGTAGATTCAATAACCGCAGAAGCTTCTTCAATGGACAATGCTTTTCTTGCCATAACTTTGGTCACAAAGCAGCTCAATGTGTTGCATATAAAACAATCATGACTAGGGAAGCTCAAAAACAAAGAAGTATGACAGGGATTACAAAAAGGACCTATAACAACTTTTCGGTTCTTGAAAATGAAGTTGAATGTTCTATTTGCAATAATTTTGGTCATAAAGACTCTGAATGCAGGAGCAGGTTTCAGGAGAAAAAGGAACAAGCCACGAGCACCAAAACATGGAGAATAAAGGAACCTCAAACAGAAAGATGTGGGATAGCATTTTATGCAGAAGGACAGGAAAATCTATGGTACATTGACAGTGGATGTTCGAAACATATGACAGGTGATAAAGAAAAACTTGAATCTTATTCTACTTTAGAAAAAGGAAAGAAAGTTTCTTTTGGAAATGATACTCCTGCAACTATAAAAGGAAAAGGTATTGCTCCTTTGAAAGAAAAGGTCAAGGCTGGAAATGTTTTGTATGTTGATGGATTGAAGCATAATCTACTAAGTGTCAGCCAGATGTGTGATAAAAAAACCGAGGTTATTTTCAGATCGAATGGATGTCTTGTTCGTGATCTTGATACAGGTAAAACAGTTCTCAAAGGCAAAAGAACTCCAAATAATCTGTACATATTTGAAGAAGGACAACAACAATGCTATCTTAGCAAGGATGAAGAGCACTGGTTATGGCATCGAAGGTTGGGACATCTAAGCTTCTCACAAATAAGGAAAGCATGCAAATATCAGGCAGTTCGCGATCTTCCAGATATCAAAATTCCAGACAACACCATATGCAAATCTTGTCAGTTTGGAAAGCAAACCAGAACTAACTTTCCAGAGAAGGAAGGATCAGCTAGCTTGCCTCTTGAGCTAGTCCATACAGATGTATGTGGTCCATTTAGGAAAAGGACACCTCGAGGAGAAGAATATCTGATATTATTCATTGATGATTTCTCAAGGTTTGTTTGGTTAGGGCTTATGAAGCACAAAGATGAAGCATTCAAAAAATTCAAATCCTTCAAAGCATTGGCTGAAAATGAATCAGGACACAAAATTAAGTGCCTCAGATCTGACAGAGGTGGGGAGTTCACATCAAATGAATTTTTCGATTTCTGCGATGAACATGGGATAAGAAGAGAATTCTCTACAGCTAGAACTCCTCAGCAAAATGGGGTTGTGGAAAGAATGAACAGAACTATCCAACAAATGGCTCGTGCTATGCTCGATGAATCAGGTACTCCTGCAACCTTCTGGGGTGAAGCTGCACATGCTGCTGTTATTATTCTTAACAAAACAAATGTCCGAGTAAACAGCACTCAAACACCTCATGAGCTTTGGAGTGGTAAAACTCCTTCCGTGAAGCACTTCAAAATCTTTGGGAGCAAATGTTATATTAAGAATAATGATGAGCAACTTGGCAAACTTGAACCAAGAGCAGATGAGGGCATTCTTCTTGGTTATTCTCCACATAGCAAAGCATACAAGTGCTACAATAAAAGACTTGGCAGAATTGTTGACAGTATTGATATAGTGGTTGATGAGAAGGGATATATTCCTAGGCAAGTTCATCATGAAGACATTGAAGAAGATGAAGGTTACTCTCAAAGGCGAAATGATGAAGAAGAAGAACCTCAAGAAGAAGAAGAATCTCAAGAAGAACCAGAGGAGCAGACAAGAATAGAAGAGAAGACTCCATCCAGATATGTTCAAAAGAATCATCCAGAAACTCAGATTGTGGGGCAGAAAGAAGCAGGAGTACAAACAAGAAGGACACTTGCAGAAGCTTCAAGCTACTTGGCATTACTCTCCTCCACTGAACCACAAAATGTGAAAGAGGCATGCAAAGATGAATGTTGGGTCAAAGCAATGGATGAAGAACTTGAGCAAATCGAAAAGAACAACACTTGGGAATTAGTTCCTAGACCAAAAGATAAGAATGTAATAGGAACAAAATGGGTCTTCAAGAATAAATTAAATGAAAATGGAGAAGTAATTAGAAACAAGGCCAGACTTGTTTGTAAAGGGTATGCACAGCAAGAAGGAATAGATTTTGAAGAGACCTTTGCTCCTGTGGCAAGACTTGAGGCCATCCGAATGTTCCTTGCTCTCTCAAGCTTTCAAAACTTCAAGGTATTTCAAATGGACGTGAAATCAGCCTTCCTGAATGGAGACTTAGAAGAAGAAGTATATATTGAGCAGCCAGATGGTTTCATTCTTGGGAATGATCCAAACCTTGTATGCAGATTGAAAAAGGCACTCTATGGACTCAAACAAGCTCCAAGGGCTTGGTACTATCGGTTGGACAAATATCTTCACCAACAAGGCTTTTCAAAAGGATCAGCAGATAGCAATCTCTATATAAAAGTTGAAAATAACAAATTGCTAATTCTTGTTGTTTATGTAGATGATATTATTTTTGGCAGCAATGAAGAGACTATGAGTCAAAACTTTGCCTTGGTTATGCAGAAAGAATTCGAAATGTCACTTCTTGGAGAATTGACATATTTTCTTGGATTGCAAATCCAACAAAATGAAGGAGGTATCTTCTTGTCTCAAACCAAATACCTCAAGCAGATCTTGAAGAAGTATGGCATGGAAGAGTCAAAGCCAGTTTGTACACCCATGGTTACAGGATGCAGCCTCAGTGCTAATGATGAATCAGCAGCAGTTCACCAACCCACTTATAGATCCATGATTGGGAGTTTGCTTTATTTGACAGGTACTCGACCAGATATTACACATGCAGTAGGAATGGTTGGAAGATTTCAAGCCAACCCAAAGGAAACTCATCTTCAGGCAGTCAAAAGAATCTTCAAATATCTTCAAGGGACCCAAAATTATGGCTTATGGTATCCTAGAAATACAGATCTCACTCTTCATGCTTACACAGATGCAGATTGGGCTGGAAGTGTGGATGATAGGAAAAGCACAAGTGGTGGTGCTTTCTTCATGGGTTCCAGATTAGTATCTTGGTTCAGCAAGAAACAGAGTTCGATTGCCTTATCTACAGCTGAAGCAGAATATGTGGCTGCGGCATCTTGTTGCACACAACTTCTTTGGATGATGCAGACCTTGCAGGACTTTCAAATCACTTGCACTCCACCAGTTTCTATCTTATGTGATAATACTAGTGCAATCAGCATTTCAAAGAATCCAGTCATGCACTCAAAGACCAAGCACATACCAATCAAGTACCATTTTCTCCGGGAACAAGTGCTTGAGCAGAAGGTCAAGTTGGAGTATGTTCCTTCTAAGGAACAAGTTGCTGATATTCTCACAAAACCACTGCACAGGGAAACTTTTGAATATCTCAGACAAAAGCTGGGAGTAGTTGATGCTTCATCCTGCTGTTGAAGCTTGTCTGTTCTACAGAAAAATCTGTATACGCAAGTTACGAAAGGTATATACGCGGATTTATGCTGGGAAAGTCGCGTGTAAGGTGTACGCTTGTTGCAGAGATTGTATCCGCGTCCATACGCTGTTTCATGCAGGAGAAATCGCGTATATAAAGTTCTGAACAGCAAGGGCAAACTCTGGAGTTCTGAACAGCAATGGGTATGTCAGAATTCTTCAGGCACGGTTTCAGGGGGTGCAGCAGGCACAGGTTCAGGGGGAGCAGCTTAAAAGTCTCATAAAGCATTGTTGACATTTAGATGTTTTGGTTGTTGATTTCAGGAAAAGGAGCTCAGAAAGAAATCCTGGTTGCTGATCTAAAAAGATGTTTATCATATGCTACTGGTGACTTTCATAAGTCTTGGTCTAGATCTGTTGTCTCTATGTCATGTATCTCTCTTGTCATATCTCTTTTATAGTGTCAAGGTCATGTAACGGCCTATGTTGGTTTCCCCACTATGCCTGGGATGAATGCTGTAATATAATTGGTGTTTCTGATATGTCCCCTCTTGGTAGGGAGTATGGATGTATGTATTGAGTCTTTTGGTGATAGGAAGGTCCCTTATGGTGTATAAGTCTTGGTTCTTATTGAAGAACATCTTTTACAGATCTGGCCTACTGTCAGGGGGAGCATGAGTCAGCACAGCCAAGCAGAGGTATCAGCATGTCCTCAGGGGGAGCACAACCCTTTGCCCTTGATGTCAAAGGGGGAGAGTGACTTGGTGTGGTGGTTGCCATCAAGTCCAAAGGGGGAGATTGTTGGCATTATGATTCAAGTGTTGTCCTTGATGGCAACTCACTCAGAGGTTGGTACAGGTGCTCAGAGGTTGGTACAGGTGATGGCAACTTAATCAGAAGACAGATCTTAGTACAGCATGCCAAGAAAGTTCATATACGCAGGTTCGTTAAGCCCAAGTCGCGTGTACACGCTAGTTGGATTCAGAAAAAGCGCGTGTATGTGGAAAAGTACCTTTGGTCCATGGTGGTTAGTCCTTGGAAGTTGTGCCTATGATTTCGGACCATTGTGTCTCGACGGGCGTGTCGATCCCTAGTTTTGAAGTTGATGGTATTGTGTTACTATGGTTTTGGCTCTTGGTATTGAGCAAGGCCTAAGGCTATATAAGGAGAAGAAGATCATTAGGCAAAATCATCTTTTGACAAGGCTTGAATATCTAAGAGAGAAAGAGATCTGATATGCAGGTTCTGGGTTGCTTGATCTAAGCCAAGGAGAGATCACATCGGTTGATGGAAGACTAGATCTAAGGATAGATCGGGATCTAATGGTTTGAAATGCACTATCATGATATGGTTGATTATGCGTATTTCTAGATCTGCATATTGTCGCAATGTTATGTTCTGGGTCTAACTGATGTCTGGTACAGCTGCAAATTGAGAAAGTTTATTTTTAGATCTGTACGCAGGTTGGCTTCGGTAAAAGCGCGTGTATACGCGGGTTTTGCTCATTGAAGTAGCGTATATCTTTTCAAGCTTGATTTTGGGTTTACAGTGGGGTCTGTCTGTTATTGCAGAGTTCTGTAGTCTGCTCTGTGTTCTGGTAACTGGTGATTGACAGGGTTCAGTGGTTCAGTGATTCAAAGTTTGGTTGTTTTATGCTTCAATGATCTGTTGTGAAAATTGAATGAATTGGGGTCTACAGATTGTAATGTTGTGCTTCAGGAATATCCAGTCTGAAAATGTATGAAAGGTGGTACCTGAAGGAAAGAAGATTGTAGGTCAGCACCTACGTACTAGTATCTTGGCTAGTACAAGAGCAAAGGGGGTTGGAGCTCCCTTCCAAGGAAGTTTGGAGAACGAGAGAAGGTTGTAGCCTTCTGCAGGTTGTAGCCTGCGTACTGGTATAAGGCTGCACCAGTACAAAAGATTGTAAACTGAAGTTTCATATTAAAGAAAGATAGAGACAACTTGCAGCAGGTGGTTTTCACCCACATTGGGTTTCCACCTTATATCTTGGTGTTCATGTGTGTGGCTTTTGATCTGTTCTGTTATACTGCACCTGTTTACTATTAATGTGGTGAATAATGTCCTGATGAACTTAACTGAAGAATAAGCTAACTAAATTATGAGTTTTTTTCTTATACGCTGTTTTATTTAGTCACAGTAGCGTGTACACGCTGGTTCACCTAACTGAAGTAGCGTATATGTTTCTGAGCATTGAAAAAGTTTGATTGATCTGATAATACTGATTCACCCCCCCTCTCAGTATTATTTCCAACAACTTTATACATTATTCTTGAGTTTGAGAAAACTCTAGCTTGAAAACTTGTACTTTTAACTCTGATGTATTATAATGGTACCAAACCTTATATTGTGCTGCTATGTCCTCAAAAATTGATGGAAGATCTAGCTCATATTTGAATCTTGCCTCCATTACATCTAGATAGATAGTTTGGGAACTTGTTTAAACATTGTTCCACAATAAGAACAACTTCATATTCAACTTAGAAGGCCTGATAACTGTTGAATGTTTTTCCTTCTTATATCGAAATCTTCTTTGTTGGATGTCTACCTTAGATTGCCCAAAAATTCTTCAATTTCCTTCCAAATAACATTCCTAGCCCTTTGTTTCTATAATGCTCCAACAAATGGAATCTTTTGCAATATGACCAATGAGTCCAAAATATGGTATAGTCATGAATAGGTGGTTATAGTGTTAACCACATAAGTGTTGAGTTATTTTTTTACCTATACAAGAATTCTAACCTCAACCCTTTCCAATTCTGCTTCCTACATTGTTTTCCTAGCCAACTATGATGATGCATCTCTGTACTTAGTGCCCCATTCTTGGATCGCATCAATGGCTACATGAATCACCTTCAAAAATTTCATATTCTCCAATGATCAGTTTTGCATTGCATGTAAGGGAATCATCGCCTTATGAAGGGTGATCATATCCTCATATAGTTGTCTCATAGTGTCTCCCAATGATTGGATCTCCTCAAATATGCCCGAAACTCCCTCATGTGAGAATAAACAGAAGAAAACCCTTGGTTCTCAGCTACACAATGATCCATTTGTTGTCTTGTAGCAGCTAGTGTTAATGGGAGAAACCTCCCTTAGATAAGGGTTGACAACCTCAAAAGATCGAAGGTAGACTATCAATAAGAAGCACTCATTCAAGCAAGAAAACTATGAAAACTACTAAAGTTGGGTTTGTGAATAATACCAGGAGGTCCTACTTTTGATGTCGACCCTGTAGGGTCCAAACCCTATGCTTCCTCCAATGCGTTCAGACATGAAACACAAACCAAAGAAGCATATACATAGCAATTAGTTCAAAGAATGTGCATATTAAACATGTTAGATGATCAAGTATAGATAAATAAAGCATGATGTATTAGACATGAATTATAAAAACATGAGATCACAACATTTCAGGAACAAGACAGAGCTTCTTTATTGATAGCAGCAAATGTGAGTGGAAGAATACAACCTGATCTAACCACAACACCAACGAACCTTCCTATGGATCCGTCTAGCCCAAGCCTCAAAGATCAACTCTCAACATGTGCAAAAGGATGTCATATAATGGTAGATGAAAATATTTACAAGGAAACAAGGGTTTCCTATGACTGGGAGTGTAGAAGGCATAGGGAAAATCAGACTTGATCTGGGGACAAAAGGACTATAATGTCAATATCCTATCTCCTTCTATATTTTAGGCCTTCCTATCAGGTGTATAAATACCACCAGAAATTAGTTGGTTCAATTAGGCCATGGGCTCCTCTAGGTGGGATTTCGGTGAAACCTGTAAACCCCACCTAAGAAATAGGAAATATTTTATTTTTTCATATTTTAAATTATGTACGCGGGTTTGGTATTATGGTACCCACATGTACACACGCTTTTATAATGGTAGTTTCATGTGAGGAATTAAAAAAAAATGTTTTTTAATAAATGACCAAGTATGAATGGGAAAGGGTTGCCCAAGGCCATATAAGAGTATCATAACTACAAAAGTGTTGAATAATGCTATAACAGATGCCCCCTAATATATGAGGTCAGAAGGGGTACATGATGGCCGAAATGTATTAAGTACAAAGAGAGATCATTTGAGAACCTGAGAGGAGATCACCATATTCCGACCAGTTGAATACCTGTAGAAGGAATCAGAAAGAAGACTCATTTCTGAGGCAGGAATACCCATGCTTTGATATAATAAAGCATGTTCAATGCTCAAGTACAAAGAGAATCCATCATGTATACATAAGTGTACAAAGAAGACTAGAGAATACATAGTGGATCGTTTGATCATAACCACAAAGGAGCACAATGGAGCTATGTCTCAATATCACATATATAAGAAGTGATCAATGATGCTCGAAGAATGTTTGTTCATTAATATTGCATAATTAATCCTAATAATATAACAATATGATATAGGTGGAATAGTGGTATTGCATAAAACTAGGGTGTCAACATATAGAATGTTGCTGAAATGAACTGCAACATATAAGGGTGATTGGCTACACTGGAAGAAAATTGAAAGCACTGACAAGCGAACCAAGATGTTGACACAACCTGAGGTCTTCACCAACCACGGTTTATACATTTATACATGATGGGAATAAATGAGTTGAAGTCGACCATGTGAGAAATCATTTGATTATCCATCATTGATGTATACCGTTAACAAACACAAGACAACTCACTGATAATGATGATGAGAGTCAAGGTACCCCAATACAATCTAACAAGTGAAAATAAATGTGTTGAAGTCGAACACTTCATAAAATTTATCAATCAGGAGAAATTGATGTATTCTCACTCTCGATAGTGAAGGAGTCTTCCACTGATGGCTGCAAACCCTAAGGTACTAAAAAAAGGACTCTTGATATTATTCCCAGAGAAATGAGTTGGATTTGATGGGAAAATATCTGTTGTAAGGAAGGCATTAAGGCATCCCACATCAACCAGCACAAGTGTAACCCGCAGGCCAATAATTTGCAAGAACTCGGATGGAAAGAGATGAAGTAACCATTGTGAAGTACGTTCCTGGCGTACTCAAGACATGGCTAGCACACGATAGAAACCCCCTAAACCAACCAATAATGAAAGTTTACACAGAGTTGAGAAATCCACGAATAGGGTCAAATGGAAATCAAGGCACTGCACGAATCCCAATGTGTGATAATGTAAGATGACATCTGTTGGTTACTTTAATTGATTATTAATTTAAACAACCAAGTGCTACATGAATTGTCAACCCAGGGAAGTCTGTTTATTTCAAAGGCAATCACACATTGTATATGCTCAATCCCAAAGCAATGAAAAGTTGTAGTAACAATTACTCTAATCACACCTTGCTTTAAACAAACTGAAGTTCTACTTTGAGTTACAGCAGAACAATCTCTCTATTGCAGAAAATAATCAAAAGAATCCTAGATTACATTAAAAAGAACAATCTAGGAAAGGAAATCAATCTGCAAAGGAAAAGACTAGTTGTGCTCTAACAGAGAACAGGACCCTATTCCTCAAGCAAGAATCTTCGGCACTTGTTTCTGATTACCGTGCTTCACAAACTCACTCTGGAAAGCCAATTAAAATAATCACTGATCACCTATGAATGAATTTATGTAAACAATGCAATAATCAAATAGAAACATAGTTTCAGCAATAAATACAGAGTCCCAATAACACATAAGTAAATTTAGTAAACAGAGTTTAACAAGGTATGAATGCAAAAATAATACTTAACACACTACAGGAATTAATGGGTGAATCTTGTGATGAATGTGGGCCCTTTCCTTCTCACAAGATTCCCCAGAAAACGGAACTAAGAAGGAATGCCCAGAACAATATTTTATTCATTTGTCAAAGTATCATATTACAAAAAGATTCAAATTCCTTTTGCTCCCAGCTAGACCTTCTCGTAGTTTGACTATCCCTCTAATGTTGATGTCTCCTCTTTTTAAAGAGGAGACATCTATTACAATTGATTACATTATAAATCCTATCTTTGACCTGATATGCTAAAATAGGATAACCGATTCTTCCATTAACAAAATGTTGTTACAATGGTTGTGACAATGCCGACTTTGGAATATAGTTGTTACGACCAGTGTAACAGCTCCTTCGATGATCTCTTCATGTTGCTACCAAATCTAAAATGAAAATCATGGGCTATTTCAGCAATGATATTTGTGCACTGTTCTAATTGTTTCAGCAATGTAGATCGCAATGATAAATCTGCAGTCTTCAAATTGTTTCAACAACTATCCGATCAATGATTAATTATGAAGGTAATGTAAAATTATATGTAAAACAAATCAAACATATAGTAATGAGAAGAAATGTTATATACCTTTGGAAAATGGATTAAAGTAATAACATGGACTTTAATTATGGATTGAAAAAGGATGGAATGATAGCAAAATATATGAGCAAAAAGGGACAATGTAGGGTCCTAACATCCCCCCCAACTGAAAGGGTTGCATGTCCTCATGCAACTTCACTCTGAATCCGAGTCGGGGTACTGGGCCTTGGAGTGCAAATTACTTAGGCAGTAACTATAGAAGGTATTGTCAGCTAGATCTCTGAACCCGTGCACATTTTGTAGCCTCTGCCATGCTGTTGCTTCTTCCTTTTTAGTCAACCTGTAATGAGCCTTATATTCTTGTGCTGGCATCCATAGAAGAGGAAAACGAAAATGATATCCTATCCATTTTTCAGCACATTTCTAAACACATCTGATATAGTCCAGTACCCTTGAGATTGCTGCTTCAATATTAGGGAGACTAAAGGGGTTATACTCATGTCTTTCCTTAGACGACTGTTGCCAGAATAAGTTGTTTTCTTTTAACGCAACAACTCCCTTAGTCTTAACAAAATGTTGGTAGTCCTGTAGCACTGTTGCTTGTAGTTGCCTGATGTGTTCAACCATCCCTGGTTCTTTCAAAAATTGATGATATTCCCAAATGAAAATGGCAGGATTTTGTGGCTCTGATTGAATCCACAGGAGGTGGTTGTCCTCATTATGCTTTGCTACAAGAAAGGCAGTCTGCCATGTGATTTGATTGGCCAAGAAAGAGGCAAATTCCCTGATCTGAACATCACCAACCAAAGGGTTAAGATTAATCTGCCTATTTTCAGGGATAGTCTCATTGTGGAGATACAACTCACAGAGCAAATGTTGATCAATGGTAGATGCTTCTGTGAAAGTTTCCACAAATTGCTCCGATGTAGATACTTCATGAGCTTTCCCATTTTTAATTGCCTTTATCTGAAAGAACGCTAGGCGTTCTGCAAGAAAAAGAGAATAATTGGAAGATGGTTTCCTGGCAGCTAATAATTTGTGAACAAGATCAAACATAAGGGATAGTTTACTCTTTAGCTCTTTATTCTCTTTCCTCTGTGCGTGAGACTGCTGGAGTACTTGCTCTAAGGCTTCCCAATTTGAATATATATGATTTTTCCAGAGTGATTTATGCTCCTGCAAGATCTTATCTTGCGATATAACATATGATTTCTTCCATTTATCAATTTGTTCTTCAGTACTGGGAGTCTGAGTAAAAACAGTTTTTGTAGGCAGAGGTTTAGTCTGAGTAAAAACCATTTTTGTAAGCCGAGGTACCTGATCTTTAGCTTTAATAGGCATAGTAGGCTGAGGTATTTGTGGTTTAGCTTCTTTTTCAAAGATTTTTGAAGGCCCTACTGGTTCTTGTGTAATAGTAGGGCATTCCTCTTTGATTGTAGGAGACATGGATGCAGAAAGTTTTGAAGGCCCTACTGGTTCTTGTGTAATAGTAGGGCATTCCTCCTTGATTGCAAAAGACGTGGATGCAGGGGAGGCTCCAGGCAGTGGAATTTCAACTATTTTATACCCTGCTTGATGATAAATATTACCGCATTGGTTGCACATATATTCCTTGTACAGGTCTTTGTCTGTAATTTTCTCAGTCGTGGATGCTGCATGGGCTAAAGTGTACAAATTAAGCTCTCTGTCATAGGCTTCCCTTGCCGTTACTAATTTCTTCTTATAGGCTTCAAGTTCTGATTTTAGAAACTCGTTTTCTTGTAAAATGGAAGCCAGGGTGACTGGGATTTTTGTATCAGTCACGGTCTCATTAGCTGGTTCTTGTGTGGCAGCTGCTGAATGAGTAGCTGGTTCTTGTGTAGCAGATACATCATGTGCAATATCCTGAGCATCCAAGTTTTGTATATCAGCAGCTGGTTCTTGTGTGGCAACTATTGAATGGGTAGTTGGTTCTTGTGTAGCAGCTACGTGTTGTGCAACATCTTGGGCATCCAGATTCTGTGGATCAACAGCTGGTTCTTGTGTGATAGCTACTGAATGAGTAGCTGGTTCTTGTGTGACAGCTACTTGCTCTGAAAGAAATGATGTCGTAAAATCCTGGGCATCTGGTTCTTATGTTTCAGTGCCCAAGTGTGAGACAGGTAAAGATTTTGGGACTTGGGACTGTGGTGGGGTATGGGGTTTTAGACGAATTTGTGGGGGATTTAGGATGGTGGCAACAGTTTCTGCTTCAATTGATGCCCTCATTCGTCTTTGGGGTAAAAAGGAAAGGAGAGCAACAATTTTCCTTTTATGAGTGGGTTTCTTCTAAGGGGGAGGGCTATCAGAAATGGAAGCTTCTTTGGTTGAGGCCCTCATTCATTTTTTTGGTAGGAAAACAGTCTTAATTTGCCTTTTTCTTTTTAGCATAGTGATGGGAAGGTTATCTTCAGAATCATCACTAGGAATATGAATGATAGGATTAGATGATTCTGCTAAATTGTGGGATGGAGTTGATGTGGTGGGAGGGTCAATTGGATTGACTAATTCTGCTGGTGGGACTTCTAGGGGATCAGGAATATTCTCTGGTTGCTGCTCATGGGGATTTTCAAGAATTTCTTGAGGATTTTCAGCAACTTGCTGAGGGATTTCAGCAGCTTGCTCAGGGTCTAGGGGTGGATTATTGAGAGGGGGAATTTGTTGAGCAAAACCCCTCTGAATTAGTAGCTGGACAAGATGGTGATGGGTGAGGGAAAGGAGTGGGAATTTTACCTGTCTACAGTAATGTGACATATTCTTTAGACACCCAAGTAAATAATACGGAATATTCAACAGTCGACCATGTCTCAAATGATTTAACAAGACAAAATCATGCTGATAGACTACCTGGTAGCGACCTTCACAAGTGAGATAATGTTTGACGAATTCAGCAACCGTCGGCCATGGAGGTGGTAATGAGTGAAGTCGGACACCCCGGCCTTTGGGCTCGACCTGTTCTCCTAGTAGGAGAAAGTCCATTTATGCATTTAGAATGATATGCTTGCGACTAAACCATCGAATGTCAGTGATCGGTAGGCCTGAAACCTGTGCTATGTCATGCTTTGAGACCAGAATTCGAAATCCCTGAACAGTAGAATGGCCCTCCCATAGATTACGTGCAAATTCAAGGACCTATTGTGGATCGAATCCTTGAAGCCTTTGAAAATATTCTACCCAGCCTGCCGGCTGAAAAATCTGATATACCTCTGGATGTAATTCAAGTAGAGCTATCGAACTGGGCTCATGTCGAATAGCAGGTCCTCCCATAGTTAACCGGCTTCGATGAAATGCTCAGTCAAAAACCGAGTTACCGCACTTTGGACAGAGTAGATTTTGCAAATCAGAACATGGAGTAACAACACAAAGGCGAGGTGATAAGATGTGGTAGTGGGTAAGAAAAATGACAGTAATTGGCTTGCTTTGAAATAATGGCATATAATCTTGGTATTCTCCCCCAACTACGGCTGAAATAATAGCTTTAAATGTACGGGGATCGTGGTAACAATGACATAATCTTCTCATTTAACCATAGTTTAATAGTATGTACACATAATATTTACATACCTCATGTTTACCTTTAGTCCATATTTCAAAAAATATAGTTCTCGTTGCCAATAGATCATCAATAGTCATGGAAGAAGCTTTTGAAGCATGAGGGTGATTATATTAAAGGTCTGTATAGTCATAGGACAAGGCAGTGAAAGGATAGAATTAGCATAGAAATGGACGAAGTGATTTTCATGAGGGAAAGTGCTGTGTGATTGTGTATTTTGAAAAAGAAATGGTGTTTCAGCAATGGGAAAATGAATAAAGGATAGTGTTTCAGCAACAGTAAAATGGATAAAGGGTGGTGTTTCAGCAACGGGAAAGATAGGGAAAATGTTGTTGAAGAATACTCTTCCAGGAATGGGAAAAATAGGGAAGATGTTGATGAAGAATACTATTTCATTGATGAGAAAAATAGGAAAAATGTTGCTGAAAAATGATGGGAAAAATGGGTGAAAGAAAGGAGGGGAATGATGGAAATGTTTTTAGATAGAGGAGGAATGACCTGTCATATAGTTTTTGTGAACCCAACGTTTTGGACTACCAAGTGATTCGATCGTCAAGGGATGCATCAATAGATATTCTACAGATCTTAATAATGTATCCATGAGCTAGATTTAGGTTATATATATAGGATATTGAAGAACAAATGTAAGAAAATAGGTCAGCTAGATTTTCATTTATTAATTTAATTAATTATTATTATTTATTTATTATGGAAATGTTTCTGGAAGACGGGTAAATGAACTATGGATGGATTGAAATGAGATGACAGTGCTTCATAGGATGAAGCTTGGATCTGCTTGTAGTAGGATTGTCCTTTTTCAAAAATCTGGAATCTGCAAAATAATCAATTGTAACATGCCAACCCTTGACAGGGATTATTAGTTAATAAATCTAATCTAATACTAAAAATACAATGCATAAATTAAATGCAATGAGGGGCAGCAGGCTCCCCCAAAAAGAGATAATGTGAATCTTCCATACAAGTGGCCTTAAAATCCTTATTGGAAATGGGTCACTAGTATAGATGGAGCCGATGACCATTTACTAGTAATGGTGTTCTAGAATCATCAATTGTTAGGAGTCTTACTGTTCCATTGGGAAAAACAATATCTATTTCATAAGGTCCCATCCATCTTGTACGTAGTTTTCCTTGAAAATTTTCAAATCGAGAATCATACAATAAAGCCCAATTACCTTTTTGGAACTACTTATGCTTGATGGTTTTATCATGCCACCTTGTCCTTTGTTGTTGGATCATAGTTGTTTGATGAATGGCATCTAACCTCTTTTCATCCAATTTCTGAAGCTGCTGCAACCTAGCTGTCTGTGCATTAGTCAAATCAAGGTTAACAGCTAAAGCAGTTCTTAAGGTTTTAATTTCTAATTCCACAAGAAAAACAACACTTTTACCATTAACCAATTCATAGGGAGAAAATCCTTTAGTATTCCTCCAGGTAGTTCTGTAATCCCATAGTGCTTCAGGGAGCCTTTGAGACCAATCCTTCTTGTTTTCCTTCATTGTTTTTGTTAGAATGGCTTCTATGACTTTGTTTGTACTCTCCACCTGTCCATTGGATTGGGGGTGGTATGGTGTAGTCATTCTATGATGAATATGATATTTTTGAAGGATGGTTTTATAACCATGAGAATTAAAAGGAGGTCCTCCATCTGTAACTATCTCTCTAGGCACTCCAAATCTAACAAATATTTCTTCAAATAGAAAAGCTAAAACATATTCATCATTAGCTCTAATGAGTGCTTTAGCCTCCACCCATTTAGTCATATAATATGTAAAATCTTTGATTGGATGGAGGATTAATGGGCCCTACAAAGTCTAGAGCCCATCTTTCAAAGGGTTCAAGTATTACCTAGGGATTCAATGGCATTTCATCTCTATGATTGGGTTGACCCATTCTCTGACAGCTGTCACAGGCCCGAACATATTTATTTGCATCCTTGAAGAGTGAGGGCCAATAATAACCCATCCTGAGAATTTTATGTGATGTTCTCTTATCAGCAAAATGCCCTCCACAAGGGCCATCATGACAAGCTTTTAGTATATCATAAACCTCATCTTCTCTAATGCATTTGCGAATTTCATGATCAAGTCCTGTGTAGAAAAGACACCCACTTATCTAGCTATACCAAGCACTTTTTTGAATGATCTTTCTTTTCTCTCGATGTGATAGGTGTGATGGTAACTTTCCTGCAACCAGATAATTGGCAATGTCTGCATATCAAGGTGAGTGAGCAGATACTGCAAATAAATATTCATTAGGAAAGGAATCATCTGCTAGAGTATTATCATCAGCTTTTAACCGAGAAAGGAAATTAGCCACTACATTTTCTTTACCTGGTCGATCTACAATTGTAATATCAAACTCTTGTAATAACAATAACCACCTGGTAACTCGGGAATTTGTGATATATTTGTTCATTAAATACTTAATAGTCGAGTTGTCAGTATGGACAAAAGTAGAGTAACCAGTAATGTAGTGTTGAAACTTATTAATGGCATAAATGACTGCTAAAAATTCCTTTTCAGTAACTATATAATTAGGCTCATCAGGAGTCATATTCTTACTAATGAAGTAGATAGCATAAGGAAGATGGTTTTCCTCTTGTCCCAAGATAGCTCCAATTGCAGTATCTGAAGCATCAGAGGATATATGGAAGGGAAGTGCCCAATCAGGTCCCCTTAAAATAGGAGTTGTAGATAGCTGATGCTTGAGTTCATCAAATGCTTTCTAGCAAAGATTAGTCCACTTAAATTCAACATTTTTCATAAGTAACACAAACAAAGGAGAAGCTATTTTGGAATTTTTTTTGATAAATCTTCTGTAGTATCCTGCATGTCCTAAAAAACTTCTTACATCAGTTTGTGTTCTAGGAATAGGAAGGTTCTGAATTACCTGTATTTTGGATGGATCTACCTGAATTCCCTCAAAATGAAATAAAGTGTCCAAATACAATTCCTTCATTCATCATCATATGACATTTTTCAGTACTTAAGGAAAGGTGAGCTTTTACACAACATTTAAGTAATTTCTCCAGGTTTTGTAATGCATCCTCAAAAGATAGACCATAAGGGGTAAAATCATCCATAAATATCTCCATAGAGTCATTAAGCATATCAGAAAATATTCCTATCACTTCTCTTTGAAAGGTTGTTGGTGCATTACATAGTCCAAATGGGAGAACTCTATAGGCAAAATTTCCACAGGGACTAGTAAAAGTGGTCTTATCCTGGTCTTGGGGTGCAATGTTGATTTCATTATACCCACTAAAACCATCTAAAAAGGAGAAGAACTTTTTCCCTGACAAACTATCTAACACCTGATCAATGAATGGCAAGGGAAAGTGATCCTTTTGAGTGGCTTTGTTTAAGGCTCTATAATCTACACACACCCTCCATTTCCCATTTTTCTTAGGTACTATTACCATTGGAGAAACCCATTCACTGTCAGATATGGGATATATAAACCCTGCATTAAGCAATTTTTGAAGTTTTTCTTTGACAATTTCCCTCAAATTTGGATTCATTCATCGGTGGGGTTGACAGATTGGTCAGCAACCCTCCTTGATATAGATGCGATGAGTAGATAATTCAGGAGAGATTCCCTTCATATCTGTATAATCCCATGTGAATGGTTCCTTATTCTCATGAAGTAACTTCATTAGCTGTTGTGTTTCAGCATCTGTCAAGTTGGGGTTTATGTTCAATGTCTTGCCAGGTTCGATTTCTACTACTATGCTTTTAGAGGAGATGGTAGTTGATGTTTGAGGTATATCTTCAGATTTAAGCTTTTCCTGGGTATTAAATTTCAAAATTGCAGTCAACTAATTATGTGTTTCAGAAGTGACCAAGGAGGGTTCACAAATAAAAGTATTAATTACTTCATCCTCAGTGGTATCTTTAAGGCTTAAAGTTTGTCCGATAGTCAAAATAGATTGAGTAGCATCATCATCATAGTCCAACCATACGGAATTATCATTATTAATCATAGGTGTGGCATGAGGGTAGAAAGTAAGCTGTTTGGTTTCACATCCATTAGAAATTTTCATTGAACCAGATCTACAGCTGATAAAGGCATCAGCTGTGGCCAACCAGGGCCTTCCCAGAATTAGAGGATGTCCCCCCAACTTTGTTTTAGTCTGTAATACCACAAAGTTAGCTGGGTAATTCCAGGATTCAACTGAGATGATTAGGTCTTCAATGACTCCTTCTGGTTTGATTGTAGAACGGTCAACTAACTCTAGAATGGTTGGTGTCTCTCTGATCACATTCTTCAGCTGTAACAGTTGTGAAGTTTCAAGAGTCATAATATTTATAGCAGCACCTAAATCTACCAGAACTCGTGAAATGATAGTTTTTCTAATTTTTACTGTAACAGTAGGATGGCCGAGATCACCATATTTAACAGGAGGAGCTTTACTGGACATTAAGGCTGATAGATCACCCATAACATGAACTGTAAGGGGATCTTTAGCTTTCCTACTGGGTTTCTTAATACAAATATCTCTCATAGTTCTGGCATAAATTGGTACATCTCTTAGTGCTTGTAAAAGTGGAATTTTAACATAAAGATTCTGTAATTCCCCCAAAATATTGAAAGCAGGTGGCTCAGGCATTTTAGTCAAAACTAAACGCTCAGGGAATGGTGGCTCTACTGTTTCAGCACCCTTATTAGAGGGTGGTTGTACCTCCTTACGTGAATTATTTTTCTCTGTCTCTTCTTTATCAGAATCAGAAGAGGTAATATCATCAATAATGGGTTTGACTATTTTCCCAGATCGTAAATGAATATCATTACATTGTGCGGGGAAAACAGAAAGTATAGGCTAGTTCTAAATATCAATAACTTGCACAACTTTATTATTGGGGCTAGGGTTTGGTTGCACAGGTAGTTGGGGTCTCATCGTTTGATTATTTGGTGGAGCACCTGATGGTAGAGGGATCTAAAATTGAGGAAATTGATTCGGAAGCGGGAGTTGTTAACCCCTACAGTTTGGATTCCGTTGATTAAAGTAAGATTGTTGTTGTGGAGGCCAAGGAGTCCACATTGCTAGGTCTACAAAGGGAGGGTTTGGTTGTTGCATGGGTGGGTAATTTATTTTATTGAAGGGAGGGTATTGCATCCGGTTAAAGGGAGGGTAATTTTCTTGATTAAAAGAAGGATAATTGTTCCAATGATTAGAAAATGACATATTAGAGTTCATACCTTTCCTCGTGGTTTCCATTTCCTTCTCTATGTCAGCAGATAGACTACTTAAGCTTCTTCTTCAGTTGGTTGCAATGCTGCTTTTATTCCTGGTAAAGAAGGAAATTGTTGTGTTTCATGATCCCTGTCACAAAGGGTACAAATTGGCACTTTGTTCAATGGGAGATCCCTTAGTGGGTGTTTATCTCTGAATTTGGAACAAAAGATGGCCAAAACAGCTTCTGCTTATGCTTATTTCTTCTTAACCTACAAGATGTCAATCTGTGAAGCAAAAGAACTTAACATTTCAGTTTTAAATTCCTAAATTAAATTACCTATTTCAGCTCTTGTTGCTCCTCCACTAGCTGATTTTTGAACTCTTGAGTATGTATTATCCCTGTTGTTTGATCTATTCCTTGTAGCTCCTCTTGAACATCTTTTGCAGAGGTTAACAATTTCATCATATGATTCTTTAGATATGTCCCCTTTACCAAGCATATTTAACATGTCTAGACAATCATCCCTCACCCCTTTCAATAATATTGTTTTAAGAATATATTTACTTACATCGAGATGATTAGATCTCTGCATATTATATTGTAGCCTTTCCACAAAGTCCTCTAGATTTTTTTCCTCCTTTTGTACCATCTTAAATAGTTCCTCCCCTTTTTCTCTCGTCTGACAGTAGTCCTGATATTTGAGCAGAAACTTCTATTTCATCTGTTCCCATGTTGTGATTACATGGCCTCCCAGACTCATGAACCATCTTAGTGCATTTCCTTTTAGTGTTGCTGGAAATAGCTTCAGTTTTTAAGCATTAGTAACATAATCATAGCTTCTGCATAATATATCAAACTCAAAAAGAAACTCATCAGGATCTTCAGAAGATAAACCATGGAAGTTAGGTAAGGCCGAAAGTGGGATATTCTTCATGGGAGTTGCTCCTTTGGGAATATCACCAATAGGAAATCCCAAGGTAGAGAGAGAATTCTCATCTCTTCCTTCAGGTTCTACCTGTCCTCCACCAAATAATCCTTCATTGTTCTCTTCCATTGGTTGTTCTCCTGCTGCACTCGCTCTGTCTTCAATGTTTTCTGTTGGCTCTTCAATGTCTTCAATTGGTTCCTCAATGTCTTCGACTAGTTCCTCAATGTCTTCTACTAGTTCCTCAACCTTTTCAGGGCCCACAACTTCTTCTGTTTCGTAGTTTTTTTTAAGGGAGAGCTGAGGCTTTGGCTTCCGAGAGCTTAGCCTTTGAGAAGTTTTAGCCTTTGATATGATATCGTCAATAAAGGTTCTTCTTCCTCCTCCTTTGCCCTTGCCACCTGTATGGTTAGTTTTCTTGCGTCCTCTCATGCATTCTGCATATCTAAAAGAAAAACATTAATACTTTTGAAATCTACAATTGCCTTCCCTGGCAACGGCGCCAAAATGTTGGTTACTTTAATTGCTTATTAATTTAACCAACCAAGTGCTACATGAATTGTCAACCCAGGGAAGTCTTTTTATTTCAAAGGCAATCACACACTGTATATTCTCAAGCCTAAAAGCAATGAAAAGTTGTAGTAACAATTACTCTAATCACACCTTGCTTTAAATAAACTGAAGTTCTACTTTGAGTTACAGCAGGAACAATCTCTCTATTGCAGACAATAATCAAAAGAACCCTGGATTACATTAAAAAGAACAATCTAGGAAAGGAAATCAATCTGCAAAGGAAAAGACTAGTTGTGCTCTAACAGAGAATAGGACCCTATTCCTCAAGCAGGAATCTTCAGCACCTGTTTCTGATTACCATGCTTCACAAACTCACTCTGGAAAACCAATTAAAATAATCACTGATCACCTATGAATGAATTTATGGAAACAATGCAATAATCAAATAGAAACAGAGTTTCAGCAATAAATACAGAGTTCTAATAACGCATAAGTAAGTTCAACAAACAGAGTTTAACAAGGTATGAATGCAAAAATAATACTTAACGCACTACAGGAATTAATGGGTGAATCTTGTGATGAAGGTGGGCCCTTTCCTTCTCACAAGGTTCCCTAGAAAAAGGAACTAAGAAGGAATGCTCAAAACAATATTTTATTCGTTTGTCAAAGTATCATATTACAAAAAGATTCAAGTTCCTTTTGCTCCCAGCTAGACCTTCCCGTAGTCTGAATATCCCTCTAATGTTGATGTCTCCTCTTTTTAAAGAGGAGACATCTATTACAATTGATTACATTATAAATCCTATCTTTGAATTGATATGCTAAAATAGGATAACCGAGTTCTTCCATTAACAAAATGTTGTTACAATGGTTGTGACAATGCCAACTTTGGAATATAGTCGTTACGGCCAGTGTAACAGCTCCTTCGATGATCACTTCCTTTTGTTGCCGAATCTAAAATGCAAATCACGGGCTATTTCAGAAACTGGATTTGTACACTGTTCTAACTGTTTCAGCAATGTAGACCGCAATGATAAATCTGTAGTCTTCAAACTATTTTAGCAACTATCCGATCAACGATTAATTATGAAGGTAATGTAAAATTATATGTAAAACAAATCAAACATATAGTAATGAGAAGAAATTTTATATACCTTTAGAAAATGGATTAAAGTAATAACATGGACTTTAATTATGGATTGAAAAAGGATGGAATGATAGCAAAATATATGAGCAAAAAGGGACAATGTAGGGTCCTAACAATGTCAAACACAAGGGAAACCACTCAGTCAAAGATCCATGATATTGATCGATGCTGAGCACAAGGTCACCTATTAATGATGTAAATAGTGCTAGGGTGTGGCTCTAGGCCTAATCTTAGAGAAAATTTTCCAAGTTGATAAGAACAAACCCGCTAGCAAGAAGTCAATGGAGACCTTCTTAACCATCACGAGCAAAGGACCAAATAACTGATGTGATACTGAAGATAAATCTGACAGACCAGGTATGGCTGACTAAAAATGAGTCAAGAGACACCACAGAAAGGCCGACACAGGTTGACTTCCCTTGAACAAAAGAATGACTCATATGTGACTATAAAGTATAAAGCTAGAAAAATAGCACATAAGAAGAGAAATGAGGCTTCATCGCGAAGTCATGGCAGCACTATAGAGGACTCCCAATCATAAGCACTTCTTGTAGCATAGGAAACATATGCTCTCGAGGATCTAACTAGGAAGCCCATATAGGGAATGGCTCTACCATTATGTTATGATTTTATAATACGACGAGTGGAAGTGGTTGAAAAACGCAACATAATGGGGTCGACCCTATGGAAAAATATCACAGTATGAGGTTAAAGTGGATAATGCAGCAGAAAGTGATATATCCTAACCTATATGCCAGTAATGAAAATGATACCTGCCATGATAGGTCTGCGATCGTGGAGTCAAAGTTTTGAAAAAACATCTCAAAGTCTTCACTTACCCTAAAAAACAACCTTCCCCAACATTTCAATCCAAAAATTAAATGTTCATGAAATAATAAAAAATAAAAATATGAAATTTTAAAAAGTGGGTTTTTAAAATTTTCATTATAAAAAGACATTTCAACTCACCACAATTCATTTTGACTTGCAAGTGTTAATAGTTTGAGAGTTTGGGAGAAATATTTAGGTAACCACATTCCATTATTTCCTCAACCCATTTGTCAACCAACAACTTCCAGGTAATTCTAAACTCAAATTGTCGTCATTTCATGCATTTTGACTCAATTCAAATGATTTTTCATCGTAGGGATTTTTATTTAAAATTTTACTTATGCGTGTACACGGGTTGGTATTTTGAAAGCCACATGTAGAAAGCCCTACATAGGAGTTTTCAAAGGAGAAACGCGACTATCTTTCAAAAAAGTCATGTACATGCAGTTAGATTTGAAAAATTCAAAATTGAATGGATGAAAATTCTTCAAATTACAGGATGTAAATTGTTTGGAAGGAAAGAGAGCATAGTGATGTTGATAAAGATATTTTAGGAGATCCAGTGGCATTAGATTCATTGAGAAATTATGGATTGTTCAAATTTTATATGTCGTCAAACATGAAAACCCAAACTCAGTTGCTACAAATACGCGTCCATTATTGGGACCCTGACCAAGAGGTCTTTATGATAGATCAAATTCCTTTGGAAATAAATGTAGAATATATTTACTTCATTACAGGGCTTTCCCGAAAAGGGTATGAATTTGATATAAAAGAGAGGGCCCGAGGAGGTATAAATGTTTATAATTATATAGACTTTTACTGCACAAAGGGAATAGACAAGGTTGGATCTCGAATTCCAATCAAGAATGTGAGAAGTTTTCCAATAAAAATAATCATCTTTGCCATTTTCAAAGTGGCAGGCTTGATTTCTCTACACAAGGCCTCTCTACCATCCATGCTCTTGGCATTTGAGTGCCTTCAACCCAATGTATTTGACTAGTACATAAGCCTCCTGATTTGCATGAAAAAAAAACTAACTTCAGTGAGATAAGGGAAGACAAAGCATTTTGGCTATCGTAGCATAGTTTGTTCCTTCTTCTTTGAGAGAGTACCAACACTCCGACCCAAAGTGTCTACCATCATCAGTAGTCCTAGAGATATGAGGATGGCTAGATGGTCAAATTTGATTAGGTGACAAGGTGGGGGCAAGGTCAGCCGAGCAACATTCGATGATGATTTATTCCTTTGGTGTGAGGAACATATCATAGCTATAGACAACTATCCCTATGCAAGTACAGACTACCGAGAGTACCTAGATATGACCCTTCCCAAGGGCGTTGCATGGAGTGAGATTGGTAAAAATTTTAAAATTTTATGTTATTTGATTTTTTTATTATGATTTTGAATATGATATTGAAGAAGTTAAAATATTTTTCTCATGAAACAAAAGTTTTACCAAATTATTTGATCACGATGCAGATGTTGGACGAGTAAGACTTGAGGGTCTGCTTAGGCACATGTGTCATGGGAGAGAGGTGGAGAGAGAAACAACTGAGACCGAGAGAGTCTTACATACAGTGTAGAGGAACTTGGAGGGTCTAACTCGCCGGGTTCCAATGGCAGCTATAGAGGACCTCCCTGAGGGTCATCAGAGGCGGGTAGTAGGAGTACCACAAGAGTGGGTGTGGCTCTTTCGACGGGTGGAAAATTCCATCGTCTTCTTCTGTGAAGCACATCCAAGGCAGGGCTGAAAAACTTAGTTTTTAAATCATTGATCTTTTATGGACATGATCAGGCTTAAGCCCTAATATTGTAGGAAATTTGTTGAAATTTTGTAATATTTTGAACATATTATTCCTATCTATATAAAAACAGTTTCTCGCTGGTTTGATCATAGATACAAATGGTTTCATGGTATTTTGATTTTAATGTGATGAATGGTTAATATGCCAATCTAATGCTTGATTAGCTATAGAATCAACAAATCAATTTTATGATCGTGGAATATGAATGAAAGTAATAAAAATAAATTATCTTTGTAACAATCTCACTCTCAAAAATTGGTGATGTAATGAAGGATCTCTCACACAATATATGTTATTTACCTGAGACACCACCAATTGTGAATCCAAATAAACTACTAATTATTCAATACCAAAAGATATCACTTCAGATAGTAAATTAATAAACTGTGTATCCAACCATATTATTGGATGTATGACCGATACATGTATCTCTTGCGATTAACAACTGACTATGCATAAAAAGCTAAGTTTTGAGTATGTCTACTAGCACCATTGGCGATTCCTAGATACACGAGATCACCCATTGACACCTACCAAAGCAGACCAAAATACCACCATCACCACGAGACCCATAGATAGAAATAAGCAACTATGTACATTATTTACAAAGCAAAGAAAATGATAGGAAATTTCCTAGGCATAATACTATTTAATATAGAGCCCATTTCTAGGCTCTAACACCACATTTCCGTCAAAGTCAACCAACTCATAGGCACCTTTCTTCAAGATATTTCTAATGATGAACAAATTGTACCACATAGGTTTGAACTTGCCTTCCCCCAAGGTGTATTTATCATGGTCATAGACCAAGACAATGTCACCTTCATAGAAAAACCTAGGACGTGCAGTCTTGTCATATTTGTTTTTACTCTCTTTTTATGAGCCTAATTTATTGTGGCTACATCTCTACACTTCTCATCAAGGTGTTCCAAATAAATAAGGCGTTCTTCAACACTAGATGTGTCTGGAAGAAGTTTGACTACTAATTTAAGGGATGGAATCTCACATTCTACAGGGAATATTGACTCCAAATAGTAAACTAACTGAGAAGGAGTGAAACCCGTGACAGTCTTAACCAACATGCGGTATGCCCAAAGTGCAGGATATGGCCTGATGTGCCAGTTGGATCTAGCCTTATTGATAATCCTTTGCAGGATGATTTTGAGGGATTTGTTCACGACTTCAACTTGACCATTAGCTTGAGGATAATACGAAGATGAATGCTCTTGATTGAATCCCAATTTTAAAGCCAACTCGGACATCACCTTATTCTAGAAGTGACTTCCATCATCAGTGACAATCTCCTTTAGAATACTGAAATGGGGAATGACTGGGTTGAAAAGGAAAAGAGTTGTTGTCTTAACATCATTGGAAAAAGTAGACATAGCTTTGGCCCACTTCGTAAAGTAGTCCACTACTATGATAATGTACTTGTGACCTTTTGTCGAAGCTGGGTTACAAGTCATAAAATCAATACCCCACTTTTTGAATAGACTCACAGTGATGACGGGGAAAAGTGGAGTTGGATGAGCATGCATTTTCCAAGTATATATTTGACAAGGATGACACTTTTTGACCACTTCAATGCAATCTTTAAAAATCGAGGGCCAAAAATAGCCCGCACACAATATTTTTGGGTTGTAGCAAGCCCAAATATATGACATCCATAAGCTCCATTGTGGCAGCGATTTAAAACAAACTCAACTTCTTCTAATATTAAACAATGTATAAGGATTGAATCAATCCTGCGACGATAAAAAGTGTCATCGATAATAGCATAATTTTTAGCTAGGTGATGCAATTTCTACATTCATCCTTAAAAAAAGCTAGAGGAAAATTCAAAGTCTGGAGATATACTATGATGTCTCCATACCAAGGATCTTGTGAAGAAATGAGGAAGGGATGTTCATCAAGAAATGACTCTTCATAAACAACATCTTCTTCATAAGGCAACTCCGAGATCAATTTTGCAAATACTAAAGATTTTTTAGATTTGATGGACATTAATTCGAGGTCGAATTCCTGTAAGATCACAATCCATTTATTATATTTTCCCCCAATCACTCGACTACTGAGGAAAAACTGAAATGAGTTGAAATTGACCAACACAAAAAAATTCTAAGCAGAATATGATGACAAAGTCATTGGACAGCGTGAACTGCTGCCAAAGATAATTTCTCTATATGAGAATACCAAAGTTCAGGATCGACTAAGACTCAACTAAAATAGTAAACCACATGCTCTCTAAGAGCATGGTCTTCCTAAAATAGAACCATCCCAATGGTTAATTCTTTTGCAATGAGATATAAGAGGAAATCCCTGCTATAATTTGGTGGAATTAAAAGAGGAGTAGAGGTAAATTGCTTTTTCAAAGCATCGAAGAAGCATTGAGCAAAATTGTCCCAAACAAATGGGACTCCTTTCTTAGAGCAATCTCATAAATCCTTTTGTAATCTCAGCATAATTTACGATAAATCTCCTTAAAAAATTGGCTTTACCTTGGAGACTCTGAATATGACGAACTGTTGATGGGGGAGACAACTGAAGTATTGACTCAACCTTGAAGAGATCAATATGAATCCCTTCATTGGATACTATGAACCCCAATAACTTGATGTGACAGTGAAAATGTATTTATTAGGATTCAACCATATTTTATAGTAACGACATCATTTAAAAACTAGGCAAAGGTGATGTTGATGATCAATTCTCTTTCGAAAATGAGCAGTTAGGTCATCTAGGTATGCTTCTATAATGTGCTTGATGTCGTGGAAAGCGTAAGACAAGGCCCACTAAAAATTGGCTCCAACATTTTTAAGGTAAAAAGGCATATTTTTGTATGCAAATTCACCCCAAGGGAAAATAAATGTTTTCTTCTATTGATCTTCAAGATAGATAGTTATTTGATTATATCCTAAAAAACCATCCATGAAGGAGAACACCTCATTTCTAGCACACTCATCAAAGATCTGGGCAATAAACGAAGTGGGGAAATTATCTTTAGTACAATCCTTATTCAAATCCCTAAAGTCAATTCATACATGGATCGTTCCTTTATTTTATCAACAGGGACTAGAATCGAGACCCATTCAGTTAACGGAACGAGGTCTATGAAACCCGCCTTAAGCATCTTTTCAACCTCAACTTTAATAGTTGCTGCTTTCCTAGGATTTATCTATTAAATCTTCTGCCGTATAGGCTTAGAATTTTCGTAAGTCTTGATCTCATGCTAAACTATCGATGGATCGATTCTAGGAATTTCCACATAAGACTAAGCAAAAAATATCGAAATTATTTAAAAAGTTCGGTATAAATCTTGACTTGTTTAGGGGAACATGTAACTTTGATGAATACATTTTCAATAATATCTGGAGATGTTCACTGGAATAGTTTCTGAAATATTGGACATATTACCTTCGACAAGAATCTTTGTTGGGGCCAAAGGATTTAAGATTTTGTGAACACTTCTAGTTGAAGAAGGACTGGACAAGTTTGACTGAAGTTGATGCAAGTCAGGGAGAAAATATGGCTGATGATGCAAGTCATCCCACGGTCTTTCTACACTAGTTATTTCTTCTAGGATTTCCTCTTCATATGGTAAGACTATATCAAGGCAGGTATAAGGTATTCCATTCCGCCTACTTGCCCTTCCTCTAATGTGGTGGTAGATAGGGGTAAGGGCCAAATATCATAAAAATAATGGGTTCTAAAAGAACCTCTTCGAGGAGTGACCTTGGAGGATGAAATATCATTAATGTGATAATTAGGAGAAGGAAGATAAAAAGTACCCATCAATTAGGAATACATTCCAATTCCCAAATTCTCCACAGGCTGCTTGGTATTCTTCACCAAGGGGATGGTTGGGTCAGGAGATGCATTGGGATCATTAGGAGAATAATCCATTTGATCAATCATAACAAATTCTCCCTCATGGGGGAAGCATAGGATGCGAAACAATGATGAAACATTAGCATCCATTGTATAAACCCAGTTTCGACCCAACAACAGATTATAATGCAAATTGGCATCAACTATTTCTACCTTGACATTGACAACCTTTCCCCCAACACAGAAGGGAAAGGTTGGAAGAGTTCCATGAGGCCTATGAGAATGACCATCGAATCTGGTAAGGAGAGTATGGGAAGGAACAACTTCAGGAGATCTGATAGGCTTCCAACATGAAATTGACATGACACATGCGGAAGCCCCCTCATCAACTACTATTTGAAAGATATTCATTTTCTAATATGTAGATTTAATCTGGAAATCCATATGATGAGTGAGTCTCTTCTTAGCATTTGACATATCAAATGTTATAACAAGAGATTTTTTCAGATCCATTGCTCCAATCGTAGTGAGAAACACACTCCTTTGTGTAGGACATGATTGTAGTACCTCTAACGTTGACATCACAAAAGGGTTTTCAGCTAGATATTCAACAATAGAGTAGTTCTGGGTAGCCCTAGCATTGGGATTAAGAGTCGAATGTTTTGTAGATCCTTTTGGCATCTAAGGTACAGGCTCAACTACGAGCCTATCAATATGGAGTGGCTCTAGAATATCGGAAGAATTCTTAGCCTTAGAAGGTTTAGTTAACCATAATCATGTGATCTTGTAGCAACATCAACATGGGACCTTACCATATAGATATTCGATGTAGATTCCCCTTCCTAGTTTCCCACTTGTGGGGGTTCCAGTACCAACATTAGCGCCAACAAACATTTTCTTCCCTTGGGGGAAAGAGTTAATCAACAAATCCTAGGAACTCGAAGAACCTTGTTGAGCTAACAAGCGTTGAGCATCCTAAATCTTAGGGAAAAGATGGGTAATATGATCCCCACTACATAACTTTCATGGGAACTTTACTTTCTTTTTCAATTCCTTCTTTCCCTCTCTGGTATCATTACTGGATCTATTCACATTCCCTTTCCTAGCCTAATCTTTATTCTTACCACGTCCCTTCTTCTTCTCATCAAATTGTTGGTCTCCTTTAAGGTTTGAATATTGGATAACGTTAACTGTTGAAGGTTGGGAAGGCATATGCACTGACAACGATGCCTACGCAGGAGAAGAAGAATGTAAATACAATTTTTGCAATTGATTTAGTAGGTTAGTCATGCTCCTATCGATTGATTCTACAATTCTGTCGGCATGGGGTCTCGACTTGGGTTTGGATATATTGATCTTTGATTGAGGAGAATTAGGAAATATATTATAGAGGACTCTAGATTTAGAATATATAAGTTCTAACTGTTGGGCTCTAAAGATGGTCTATTCTTCAGTGAACACTCTAGAGAGTGACATGTCCTTAGAAATTTCTGACATTAAAGATTTCAAAAACAATTCCGAAGAAGGAAATCATTAGGGATATAAGCTTTAATGAGCCTCTTCCTTTTGTGTCGTTCTTGGATATGGTCATAAATATGAGTTGCTTTGTCTTGTTGGAAACTGGCTAAAAGCTTAGTTCCGACATCATATTGGTCAGGCAACTAAAAAATGGTTTAAAAACATAGTAGCCAGCTCACCAAACCTAGAAAAGGCACCCCATTTTAGCTCAATATACCATTTTGCAGTGCTTCTAGTTAGGATGCATTTGAATAATCTCAACCTGATTGAATCATTGACCAAGGAGTTAGATGAGCGCCATAAGTGGAACATAGTTATATTATTCGCAGCATCTTCCCCTTACTTCCCTTCAAATTTAGGAATATCATACGAAAGTTTGGTGGGAACTGGAGGCCAAGCCAGATTGTATCAGATTAGATCATTCATCAACTTCAAAAGATCTAGCAAGTTTAAGGTTTCTAGGAACGGTAATCTCGGAGGAGCCGAAGAATTGCACCCACCAAGAGCAGAATTTCTAATATTATGAAAAGAGTATCCTGGATTTGAAGAGGCACCAGGTTGCCATGGATTTCTCATAGAAGGAACCAAAACATAAGGAAATCCTTTTTGAACGGAAGTATTTGGTGGGTATCCACATCTTACTACATGGTTACCATACATAGGATATTTTTCACCTAGCAGGACATTGAAAGAAGGGGATAACCCCTGATAAGTATTCCATGCACTAGCTAATGGAGGAAAGACTTGTGAGGTCCCAGCGGAAGGGAAGGACATACTCCCCTGCTAACCAAATAAGTGGGATGACTTCCCATCCCCTAACCCATTGATGGAAGGATTTTTCATCCTTGACCTCCTTGGAAAGGATTAACATTCTGAGCTTGTCCTAAGTTCAATGATGGATTGGAAGGAGGGATATGACTGCTTCCAAAGGAAAAAGATTGAAAGGATGTTGAACCACTTGGAATAAAAGTCATATATGTGGAAAAAATAGATGCAAATGTTGAGGTAACATGAGGAATCCCACTAGGTGGCATCTCGAAAGGATAGGTACCAGTGAAAGAAGTGAAAGGTTGGGTGCCCCCTATTAGCACTCCTTAGTTTCCTAAGGCTGAGAAAGGAAACCAAAGAGGTAACCATAGACCAAATTTTGACTTGGTATATAGCCCTACCAAATCATAGAGGGATCTCTCTCAATAAACCTCACATCCAATGAAAGTGACTAGAGAAAATTATGGTTTTAGATTAGCTATCGTCTCAGTAGGGTTTTGATTAGGGTTTTGCTAGATAGAGATCACTAAGCTAAGAACTAGGTCAAGTTTTATTAAAGTTTAGTTGCAGATATTAGATGGGGCAAGGTAGGTGAAATTAGTGGCTCAAAATGGTTTGTTGTTGTAGTATGGTGAGGATGATGTAGCAGGGATTAAGTGAGCAAGAGCATGAATTCACTCGTAGAAGAAAAACACTTAAATGCTTATCTTGAACAAAAACAGAGCATGCATATGATGATTTATGTTTTAAACCTTAAAATGTAAAGCATAAGAAGCAATTAGATGGCATCTAGATAGATCTAAGCATTAAATATAAAAGAAAATACAGGAAAAACTTAACCACTAACCACAACACAAGATTCCCATGAAAATAGTTGCAACTATCTGTTATATTTATGCAAATAGCCAAGTACACTAGTCCAAGCTATGAATTCCAAGTATCCAACCCTTTATATGAGTTTAATCTCACTAGATAGAAGATGAAAAAAATATTTCCCCTCTTGGAGGTTTAATCCTTCATCCTAGGAACTAATTACATCATTTTCTCTAACCATTGCCAAAAACTAGGGAGGTTAGAAACCAATTCCCTTTTTACACTAACTGATTTGATTTGACTTTGAAAGATTTAATTACAATGAAATAAACTCTAACCATCACTAGAATTATAAATTACATCATGTAAAATCAATAAGAAACAAATTACATCTACCAAGGTCAACTCTTGGCCATCAAAATGCAGAAACAGGCCTCTTCCACATAAGCGCAACGAATGATTGTAGAAGCGCAACAAACAATAGGGTTCAAAGATGAACTAATATCTCTTTAAAAATAGCACATGTTACAAAACTAGAAGAGGCTTTTATAGAAAAGGTTTTCTTTGAGAAAATAATCTCTCAGATTTTGGAAATTCATTTTAATTTTCGTGGAATCCGTGCCACAAAAGCATGACTAAAAATCAGAAAAACAGAGTGTTTTATTTTTTGAAAAAATAGGCCTCTAAGATGATTGAATATATCCCAAACCATAAATTATATTCAAACAATATGAGAGATTTTTGTTTTTATGTATGTTATGAACAAAAAATTCCTCCATTTTTTAAAACTACTTTCCCATTTGTTCATAATCCAAGTTTGAAGTTGGTCACTAAAAACGTAGCAAATCTTGCAGAAACACAACAGAAGTTTGGAGGGTGATTTGGAGGCCTTCCTGGATGACTTAGTTGCTAAAAAAGGTATGGTTTGAAATATGAACATGTATAATACCCAATGGAGTCATCAATCACTACAAAAACCTACTCCAAACCCCTAAAAAATCGACTTGAAGTCAAACTTTCCAAAAGCACAGTGAAATGACAACAGAAGCACAAAACACTTTGGCGAAATGTTTTGATGAATTTCAGGGATCTTTAAAAAATTTTAAAGGCTGGTACAGGTAGCTTAGGATGTCTACTACACCTCTGAAGCTTCAAGTCACCAAAAATACATCTCTAAGACACCTTAAAACTAATTATAATACAACTACTCTAGAAGCACCGCAAGTGACCCAAAATAGTGGCAGAAGGGTGAAAAATAGGTGGTTTTTGGCCCTTTTCTAAAAATTCATGAGATGACAAGTGACCCCAAGTAGATTTATGTAATTCACTAATCAAAATCCACTTCCACATTATTTCCAATCTTCATTTGGAACCTCTGGGAAAAAGTGCAGCAAGCACACGCTGTGTTTCTGTAGAGTACCCTTTGACTGTGTGCAAAAACTCTTCAGAATTTCAAAGAATTGTTTCTTTTTCTTGTTTTCTGAGCTGAATTTAGGCCACTAAGGATGCATCAACTATAAGGTCAAGGTTTTCCTTCTTCTTTAGCTTCTTAAGGGCTTTCTTGAGTTTTCCCTTCATGTTCTTGACCTTAACCCTAGAAACCATGTTCCTTGCATAATAATGTCTAGCCATAATCCTTTGCATGATGACATCTCTATTTGCTTTCTTCAAAAGCTTCTCTAAATGTTCATTCACCTGTTCAATTAAATACTCCTTTTTCTCTTCAAAACCAGAAGTTATGGGGTCATTGGGTTCTTTGTGTGGGTGAGGAGGAGATGACTCCTTGTCATGTTGTTATTTCCTTGCCATTGCTCTTGTTGTAGGTCTCCTTGGATATCTCTAAAGGTTTGTGTCTTCTATTTTATCTACATAAGTGACTACCTTACCTTTGTCCTTAGCTTCCTTGCTGGATGATGGAGGCTCTTCATGTGTTGTACCTTGTTGCATTAAATTCAACTTCCTATTTTCCTGTTTTAAGAAAGTCACCATAAAGTTTGCCTTAGTGAGGTCATCTTGTAGTTCCTTGATTTTTTCTTGCTACTCTTTGATGATGTCTACTGTTGTCTTGTCTCCATGATCAACCATATGACAATTTCTTTAATGATGACCCTCTAATAAAGGAAAAAGTGGCCTTGGTGACTCAAAGACTCATGAATATGATTTATTGACCTTGATAACCATGGCATGAGAGTAGCATTACACCTAGAGAATGACTTAGGACGTTTTTGACAACCAAAATATGTCAAATTTTATTTGAAAATATAACAATTTGGCCTAATTACCCTATCAATCATATGGAAAGAGTACATTTGATCACTGGGACTAAAGGACACTAACATCCACACTCGGAACTGGAATGGAGGTAGAGCCCACAACTACTATACTAGGTGTAATAATAGAGATAGTAATAGTACCCCCTCCTACAATTGAAGTAGCGGTCTGCAAACTAGAAGTATCTGCAACCATGGTTACGCCACTAAAATTGGCCATCTGGAAAAAAGAAGGAGAGTGAATAGGGCTTGTTAGCCTATGAGTCAAGGTACCCACATACGATACAATGTACGTAATTTGAGAAGGAAGGGGTGTCGAAGGAGTCATGGGGGACTCAAGAATGTATTCAATATCAATCTCATCTTCTGATTGGAAGAGAACCCTATCTAGGACCGGAGTGTTTCCATCCAAATTACGAACCACACTAGGTTCACCCTGTGAAATCAGATCCCCAAAAGTTGGATTAATCTCCGATGTGTCAGCTACTACTAGTTGAAAATCACTAGCAGAACTACTCCTACACCTTCTAGATGAAGGCTTGGCACTCACAAGTGAAATCCCACGAAGCCTCCTAGACCGACGAACTTGTTGATCAACCAATTTTAAATGTTAAGAGAAATTTCTAAAGACTCAAAAAATAAAAACGTATGGAAATCTAGGAGCATAGAACACTTACTAAAAAATCCCTAAAGATACAACCAAACAAGCGACTTGCAGGTATTTCCACTCCGAGTGATTAGGACTGGAAACCAAAATACAAGAAAATGAAGATAAGGACCTTCCGAAGATAGTTTGGGATAATTACGGCCCAAGCCTACCAGCAAAGGTATCAGAAACAGTTACAATGACCTCCAGACAATAGCCTTTGTTGGTGCAAGTACCCAAGCTTAACAAGGCCACCCTCTAGAATTTTTGTGAAAGTATTACAACATTTGTCTCAAGTACCATGGATATTCCCCCACGCAATTACCTGTGTGGTCCCTAGGATAGGAAACTAAGGTCACCTATTCGTAATCAAAAGTCGGGTGGAACAATCGTGGGCGGGGGATCCAACAAGTAGGAGAGGGGGTATCTCTCTTTCCCTGTCTTCACTTGTCCTCGTGCTTAACTCATGTGTTAGAAGAGATTTCCCAGACAACTTAATGAGACTAGATTTTGCACTCTTTAATCAACTTTTATGTTTCATTTTAGAGTGACCTTGGAGAGTTTACTCTCCACACACCTATTCCAAGGCCCTAAATGTCCTAGACTAGTTGATATATCTATGACAAAAATAAAAGTCTAGTTCATTTTAATCAAGCGCTTATTTTAAGTGGTTGTTTTTAAAGTTGGGGTTAGTGTAAGTGAAACTTATGATTTTCTAACACAAAATAAATCAATAGAAAACTTGGCTGCATGCGAAATGGAACTTTTCTTCATTGAAAAGTGATATCTACAGGGTTCTACAAGAAACTTATAAAATAAAAAACTCTTTTTCTCTTTCAAATACGCTCATGCATTCATCATCTATCTAAAGAGACTTAAAAAGGAATGTCTTGCATGCAAACTACTTAATGCATACCAGAATACCTAAGTGCAAGATTCTATGGAATTTTCTAAACAAACAAATGCGCTCTTTTAATATCCTAAAGTCAAAATTTGACCAAACAAGGAGAAACAAACATCCAAGAAAAATATCTCTTAAAAAAAGAAAATTCCAACTTCAAACAAAGATTGCCACACTTGTTGGTAAACAAAATATCAAAGAAAAGAAAAGAAAGGAAAAAACAAATGTTTTTTTTTTCTATTTTTCCTTTTAAGTGCTTTGAATAAAAGATTCAAGAAGAAGAAAAAAAAAACTAATGACCTTAAGATCAAAATCAAGTGAAAAGACACCAAAGTTCACCAACCACAAACAATCACTGAAATGATAGGACTGACAAAAAGATCAAAAACACTTGAATGACTTGATCTAAAGGACACACAAAATATTCAGCAAACAAAAGATCTCAGAAAACCAAAATATTTCACTGAACCAAAATGGAAATTTTTTCTCAAACCAACAAAAAGAAACAAAAAGAGGCAACTTCAAGAATGCAAATGAAAAAAATGAAAAGATTGGATCTTAAGGCAAGTTGAAAAACAACTGTTTGTTCCATATGTATAGAATAGTTAGACACTTTACCAAAAGGTATGAAATCCAAACTCAAAAGTACAAAACTTCACCAAATAGAAAACCCTAGGATGACAAAATATTTTTACAAAAATAGACCAAGAAACTGACACCAGCAAGAAACCAGATCATTCCAAACTGCAAATGACTCTTAAAGAGCAGGAAAGTCAGGCTACTTCCCCAAACTGGAGGAAAATTTTTGAAAAATTCAAATTTTCCCAGGTATATGTAACTGTGTATCTATAAAGTTAGGTGTATACGCGACCATGTCTGAAGAAACACGAGTGTACATGAGTTTCTTTGGAAGAAACCACATGTGTACGCGACTGTATACAAAGAAAAATGCATATATGAAGAAAAATAGGGAAAAATAAAAAGTATGTGCTTGATCCAAAAGATCAGACTGACTTCCCAAACTGCAAATGAATCAATAAGACTGGAAAGATCAAGAAACAAGATAAGAGAGCCCAGATCAAGAATAAAACAACCCTTCTAGGAAATACAAGATTGTATTCCCCAATGGAGTCACCAATTATGTTAGCGGGAGAAACCTCCCTTAGGTAAGGGTTGGAAACCTCAACAGATCAAAGGAAGACTATCAACAAGAAGCACTCATTCAAGCAAGAAAACTATGAAAACTACTAAATTTGGGTTTGTGAATAATACCCGGAGGTCCTACGTTTGATGTTGATCCCATAGGGTTCAAACCCTCTGCTTCCTCCAATGCGTTCAGACCTGCAACACAAACCAAAGAAGCATATACATAGAAATTGGTTCAAAGAATGTTCATATTAAATATGTTAGATCATCAAGTATAGATATATAAAGCATGATATATTAGACATGAATTATAAAAAACATGAGATCACAACATTTTAGGAACAAGACAGAGCTTCTTTATTGATAGCAGCAAATAGGAGTGGAAGAATACAACCTGATCCGACCACGACACCAATGAACCTTCCTCTAGATCTGTCCATCCCAAGCCTCAAATATCACCCCCCAACATGTGTAAAAGGGTGTCATAGAATGGCAAACGAACATCTCTGCAAGGAAACAAGGGTTTCCTATGACTGGGAGTGCAGGAGACACAGGGAAGATCAGACTTGATCTAGGGACAAAAGGACTATAATGTCGATATCATATCTCCTCCTATCTTTTAGGCCTTCCCATGAGGTGAATAAATACCACCAGAAATCAGGTTGATTTAGTTAGGCCATGGGCTCCTGTAGGTGGGATTTCGATGAAACCCATAAACCTCGTCTAAGAAATAGGAAATATTTTATTTTCTTCATATTTTAAATTATGTATGCAAGTTTGGTATTATGGTACCTATGTGTACACGTGATTTTATAAGGGCAGAGTCACAAATGGAATTTAAAAAATTATTTTTTAATAAATGACCAAGTCTAAATGGGAAAGGGCTGCCCAAGGCCATATAATAGCATCATAAATAATTGTTTATTTTCCTCCATTAGGAGATTTGTGCTTTTTTTTGTAGCCTTTATAAAGGATAAATGTACTACTATGAGTGTCTTCTGATTATTCTTGGTATTGGGCACAATCATCCTCTTTGTATGAATGGAAAAATGATGAACTAGGTCATTAGGAAAATACTTCCACCTTTCCTACACTATTCTACTCTTTAACTGATCATAGGTAAGGTTGGAAATATCCATGACCATATCATCATTTGGGATGTAGCCACCAATAAGAGGAGGTGAAGGTTGATTTCTTGCTTGTTCTGCAATGGGAAAAATGTTGGCCTCTTGGTTATCCTCCTCCTATTCAACCTCCATGTTTTGGGCCTGTACCTTCTCCTCCTTTTCTCTTACAAATTTGTCATCCTGCCTTTTCTTGATTTCTTCATCCACCAATTGTTTATGTTGTTCTTTGTCAAATTTTTTATGTCTCACTTCTTCTTCCTCCTTATTTCTCAATTCTTCTTGTTCTTGCATATGTTCTCTTTATTTGCATTCCTGTTATTATTTCTGTATCCATTCCTCTTCTTTATTTTGTTCCTCCTCTTGTCTCTTTTCTTTTTCTTGTTGCTTCTTCTTTAATTATTCTAATTACTTTCTCCTCCTTTATAATGCAATGGACGCTCTCAGAATAACAATATATGCTTTAAAATTTTGTCTCCACTCCACTTCTAGATTGTGCACAACTTTCCTCTTATAATTATAAATACTAATTAGAGTGGGCATTTCTTGCTAATTCACTTCCTGGACAACTTTCTTCTCATGTACTGCACTAGAAGGGCCTTCTTCATTTCCTGGTGCATGTGGTCAGGAAGCATTATACCAAATCTTCATCTTTTCTTCCTCTTTCCAGCTATAATACTCATAAGGCCAGGAAAAATACAAATTAGCACATTTTCTTTTGCACATTCCTCTGGGATCATACCCGTCAAATCTCACTCACCAAACCTAAGGATGATAAGTTTTGACACTTATGCTTTCGTAGCCTTTAAGCTCTTGAGCTCATAGGATCCCACTTGTAGAGGAAAAGAAGGCCATGTTTCCTTCTTATTCTTCTACAACAACTAAGAAATACATGTGCTAAGATGATAAACAACCTCTTGTAATACCACTTTATTTGTCACAAACCTCATAAAAACATGTGGAGGTTTCTAAGAACCGAATACTCTAAGGTATGTGCCATGAGGTGAGGTAAACCAATCTACTATCTCTGCCACTTCCTTCATAGCCTCATGTGACATGCAAGGAGATTCTTCCTCAAATATCATCTAATACAAAACCATGAAGAAGTGCTCATCAAGCTTCTCATACACTCCTTTATAACTATACTTTGACAATACTTTACAATACACAAGGATAGGGAGTTCTCTAGGAGTCCACTTCCATTCTAGACTTGGGAATTCATGGCGAGAATATATTCCATCTAGTAAGTAGGAAGACATGTAAATTTGTGGTTTATTTACTTGTGGCAGTTCTTTCGCCCTGTTAAAATTAGCCTTCAGCTTTTGTGATAATGGATGGGACCAACTGAATACCTTTCCTTCTATAATGAGTGGATAGAGCATGAAGGCCCAAACTTCATTGAATGATTCAGTATTTTTCGACCTTAGATTTGGCAACACCTAGCCATCAAGTACTGCTAAAACTGTTTTGAGACACTTATTCTTGTAGGTACTATAAGGATTCTAGAGAAACTTAGTTGGTTCCTACCACCATGACTTGATCATTGTTGAGAAATCTAGGACATTATTAGTTAGGTGATTTCTCTTCAATTAGTGATTGCTTGTGAGTTCCTTTTACTTCTTTATATTAGGATCTTCTTTACTTAGGTTATTAGTGTTCTTATTCATGAAACAACTACCAATGCATGAACATAAATAGATAAGAGACACAGAATGTAGGCTATTAGCCAGGGCCAAAACCTCTCACTCTTTGAGAGGAAAACCCACACAAATTATTCTTATAGAGATTCCAATTGAAGAATACCAAGACCAAGACCCTTGAACTATTAGCCACTCCAAGACCAAAACACTAGTTCTCTTGACTGTCTTCTTCTTGACTCCTTTTCCGCTTCGACCTTCTTAGCACTGAGACATAGTTACCACCAAGACATAGTTACCACCGAGACCTTGTGATGGCATTGAGTCCTTATTGATTCCTTCATACTGTGGTGGTATCAAACCTTTCTCACTATGGAGGCATCGAAACAAAGTTACAATGATAGCATAAAAATGAACTCTAGATATCCTAAGACCATCTCCTATCCAAGCACACTGAGATGGTCACCAAACAGTGATAGCAACGAACTGTGGTGGCACCGAGATTGTATTTTGAATTCCCATGACACCAAGATAGAGAGACCTTATTTTTTGTAATAACGAACCTTGATCACTGTAATTTCACCAAATTTCTCCTTGTTGTACTAAGGCAAAGTTTTTTTCCTTGACTGTGAGATAGCACTGAACTTATCTTTGTAATCCTATACTCTTATCCAAGCTCCTTCCCCGAACTTGCCTTTACAATCCTATCCAAACTTGCCTCTGTAATTGTCATATGAATTCAGAGAGATATGAACTTGCTTTTGTGGAATAGGTCGATATGCCTATTTATAGTAGTATTCCCACGAATATTAGCCGACATGATCTTATGAAGGGTTGTGTCTCCAAATTAGGTGAGCCGACATGATTTCTTCACTTTATCTTGAGGCCGACTTGAAGAGGAGTAATTAATGCCTGTCTTGGAGGGAATTTTTACAATTCTATAGACTCATATACATTTGTAACATTCCCAAGAAGGGTATGACATTGACTCCTTTTGACAAATCCTAAAGGCTCACGGATCCATCTAAAAAAAAATATCTTGCTCATGAAACCCATGAAGCAAGCATTACAATAATAATTTTATTTTTCACCTTTACATCATTTACAAAAATCACAATTACTTGTCATTATGAAGATCGAACCTAGTTACACTTTTCAACACCCCCTCTTAACTAGGGAGGTATTCATAATGGTAGTTGGTCACTCTCCATCTGAATAATTTCTCATAAGAAGAATCAAATTGGTAACATATTTGTATAGCATCATATCCACTAGTATTGTCACATAACAAGGGCTTGACTAAAAAAGCTATCTCTCCACAAGATATGAGCTCAATGTTGGTGAGACTAATGATTATAAAAACTCTCATCATTGTCTCTCCTAGAACATACCCCACTCAGGTTCTCATGGTGTGTTCCATCAGGACTATTCTTATCTAGGATTCCCAATCCTCAAATAATATTAGTCCTCTATAACTACTCTTATATTGGATGCCCTATCTCCTCCTCAAAGAGTATCAAATGGCATATGATTACCCAATCCTCAATTATGTCTTTCCAAGTGAAGACCAAAATGATGTGTCTATCTCTCCCTCTCAATTAGGGAGGACATATTGCTTCCAAGTTTCTATCAAGAATGAAAACTTGTTTCCTGGATCAATCTTAGCTAGGAACCTACAACAACTCCTCAGGTGGAGATGATGAGACAACCAGCTGCTTGAATAGCTCCTTCCTTCATGTCATGAATTTATTCTTCGTCATGGAGTCTTCATCTTTTGGGACTTCTTCATAGGAAACAAAAAATCCATCGCTTTCATCCACGAGTTAGTTATGTCATCATTCCTTTCATTAGAAATCAATCCATTAGTCTACATCTGGCCTTGCTTCATGTCATGTCGCCTTCTTTATATTCTGTTCTTTGAAATAATTCACAGTTCTTTCCTTGGAATTCCTACATAATCCCATCCATATATTTGTTCAAAATAATAAATTAACACTTAAATCAAAATTACCTTTGTGATAGTCTTTCATCATGACATCTTCTAGTTTGCATCAGCATCTTGCATACGCACTGACATATCTCCCAAAGATATGTATTTTCAAGGGTCTCTTTCCTTTCTATACTTCATCAGAGTCTACATATTCTTCATGATATATCCTAGTTAGATCTCTTGGTATTTGTTTGTTGATTTCCTTTTTCAATGGTTGAATATCCCACGATGTCAACCTTATTTTCTTCACACATTTTTTTCAGGAAATTCTAATCAGAATTCTTCTAATTGTTGTCAACCACCTCATATCACATATGAGGACATATTATGTTGATTTCATCTAGACAATGTGTGACTCGTGCTTTCTTGCATCCTTTCATAGGAGGAGATCCTTTTCTTTTGATCATTCTCTCAAGATAGAGCATTGATCCATGTTACCTAGAACCACATGACATGACTTTACAATATCGAATACAAGCATACATACCACATTTTTCTTTGTGTCATTCAAACTTCCTTCAACAACTTCCTTGATTGAAAATAGCTTCAATCCCTTGATCAGCTTCACCTATTATGTCATCGTATCATAATCCCATGAATTCCATGAGTTTGGAATTCTTGATGAAACACTTGCTTCCCCTCTTGATGGGTGAACCTTTTGATGAATATTCCATCAAAGAATATTGAGGATCTAGAGTATCCCCATTCAACAGATATTTCCTTTTGACTGATGTATGATGAGCTTTGTCTTTGGATGAATTTTTCCTTTCCCTAAGTGCCACTTATGTTTTTCAATGAGGTTACCAAGAGCTATATCCTTCATAGTTGACTGCTATAGATTTCAATTTCAAACATCTTTCATGTTTCTCTTTGATGATGTCATGATCTCTTGATTTCAATACTTCTATGATGCCATGATGCATCCCATCATATTTATTAGTGAATCATGATAGCCATGTCTTACAACAAAAGACTTAAGAATAGGAACTTGAAAAGAACTTAGGTGAGGAATACTATCTCAATCATAGTAGAGATATCCTACTTCCTCTTTCTTGGACTTATTATTTTCATCTTCCTCCACTTCTTTCGATGATATGAGATTATTCTCTATCTTTATTTTTATTTCCCTTCTTGATATTAGGACAATCTTTCTTGTAATTCTTATAGCATTGAATCTTATCTATGTTCTTCTTTCCTTTATGAGGACCAAATTTTCAAAACTTCCCCTTCCTTTAAACAAATGTTTGAACACTTTTTGTCCTCAACCTGTCTTCTTCTATCTTTCATAGAAATCACAAATTGTTTAATGGAATAGCTTTCTTATCCTCATAGGCATTTGTTACCTTTTTCATCAATTATTGCATTTAGAACAAATATCATTTCCTTATCTGAAATCATCTCTCCCAGATCTTGCAGTTGAGATCTTATGAAGATAACCCTTTATCCTTTGATACCTTTAATTTTTGTAGATCATATCTAAGTGATATGACCTTCTTTATCGTATCTTCATAGAATAGTTCTACCAATTTATCATATATCTATTTTGATGTCTCCAATCCTGCTATATGGGGAATGAGGGAATCTTTGACGGATTCCATAAGAATGTCTTGAGCCCTTAGATCCTTTTCCATGTATTTATATAGTACTTTACCTTTGGAAGGTTTGGAGACTTTTTTGTTGATGTGAACAATGAATTCATTTTCTTCGAGGACTATTTCTAGCCTTCTTTTCAATGCAAGGAAGTTTGATGACCCAACCAGCTTATAGATCTCCTTGAGAAAAGAATTCATTTTATTAGTTATAGAAGAAAAAGATACTTACTTTTCAAGTGAAGATAAAATATTCAACTTGATCCCTTTTTTGATGATGATCGATGAAGATGTCTTGATGCTCCTTGGATTATCTTTTTTAAGGATAAGGTGGTCCTTTCTACAATGAGGGGAGACTGCCTTGGAATATTTTGAAGATAATGATTAGTCCCTTGATATTTATTCTCTTGATTGAGTAGTCTACAAACTCTTTGAGCTTTCCTTTGGTGATGATAGAGTGTGAATCTTAGAAATACTTCTAGGGTTTTTACTTTCTCCAAGATGTTATGATCTTTTACCTAGAAATGTTTCTCTTGGATGAATAGACTTCTAATTGCCTTTTATTTATAGATCTATTCGCCTTGTATATAAATAAGGTTTTGGCATTGATTATTTGATTGATGATCCCAAGACTTCTTTTGAAGTAGACTTTATTCTTTGATATAGGGTTTGATTCTTCAATGTAAATCTTGAACTTTTGCTTTGATATCCTTCAACTTTCTTTGATGCTTTTCTTGAAACTCGATCCTTGAGTGTCTCTTTGATTAGATTCCCTTTTTCTTGACTTTGTCACCTTAGCTCTGATTCCAAGTTGAGAAATCTAGGGCATCAGTAGTTAGGTGATTTTTCTTCAACTAGTGACTGCTTGTGAGTGATTTTTACTTCTTTAGATTAGGATATTCTAAACTTAGGTTATTAGTGTTCTTCATCAAACAACTACCAATGCATGAGCATAAATAAACAAGAGACACATAATGTAGGCTATCAACCAGGGCCAAAACCTCTCACTCTTTGAGAGGAAAACCTGCACAAATTCTTCTTATATAGATTCCAATTGATGAATACCAAGATCAATACCCTTGTCCTATTAGCCACTCTAAGACCAGGACACTAGTTATTTTGATTGTCTTCTTATTTTTTCTTCTTCTTGACTCCTTTTCCGCTTCAACCTTCTTAGCACCAAGACATAGTTACCAACGAGACCTTGTCATTGACATGACACAATGGTATTATTTATGTGAAGGCATTGCATCCTTATCAAGGAAAATTTTAAGGATAGAAAATTTTCTTGAAGTTTAGAAACATTGGCGAATTTCACTAATCCCTAATATGCAAACTATAAAATGTTTATTGATATAAATGTAAAATTATTCAAATTTATAATGATTTTATATATATCCTCTATATAATGTTGGCGATTTTTAAGGTAAAATAATTTTATATTCTAAAATTTGGGCGAATCATCTTTTATAAAATTGGAAATTAGCGAATTTTTTTTGTGGAAAAATCATGGAAAATTAGCCCACTGGGCGAACATTAGCCCCTAAAATTTTCCATGATCCTTATCGATTAATTCATGCTATGGTGATATTGAGCCTTTCTCATTGTGAAGGCACTGAAACAAAGTTACAGTGATAGTATAAAAAAGAACAGTGGATATATTGAGATAATCTCCTATCTGAGCACACTGAGATGGTCACCAAACTGTGATAAAAATGAACTGTGGTGGCACCGAGACTATATTTCTGAACTATCATGACACTGAGACAAAGAGACCTTCTTTGTGATAATACCAAACCTTGATCACTGTAATTTCACTAAATTTATCCTTTTTGTACCGAACCAGATTTTTTTCCCTTAACTATGAGATAGCAACGAACTTATCTCTACAATCTTGTACCCTTATCTAAGCTCCTTCATCAAACTTGCCTCTACAATCCTATCCAAACTTTCTTCTGTAATTTTCATCTGACTTTTAGAGAGATCCAAACTTGCTTCTATGGAATAAGCTGAGCTGCCTATTTATAGTAGTTTTCCCATGAATATTAGTCGACATGATCTTATGAAGGGTTGTGTCTCTAAATTAGGTGAGCCAGCATGAGTTCTTCACTTTATCTTGAGGCTGACTTGAAGACGAGTAACTAGTGATTTTCTTAGAGGGATTCCTGACAATTATATAGACTCATATACATTTGTAACATGCCCAAGAATGGTATGACATTGACTCCTTTTGACAAATCCTAAAGGCTCACAATGGGAGCCATCTAAAAATAAAATCTCTTGCTCATGAAACCCATGAAGCAAGAATTAAAATAATAATTTTATGTTTCTTCTTTACATAATTTACAAAAATCACAATTATATGTCACTATGAAGACCGAACCTAGTTACACTATTCAACAATCACTTCTTTGGTCTTCAAATAAACACATGTTGCATAAAACTGGGACTCCAAGGGTTGCTCAGGATTGGGAAAGTTGTAATATAAGTGAAGGTCATGTGGTTGATAATAGGAAATATGCTTCCCAGAATCACGATACTTGAGCACCATATGTTTCTCACAATATTTGATACCCAAATTTGTGCATAGGGTATGGAAAAGATTCGCCAGTTCATGCACATCTTGATCCCTTTGATATCGCAATGTAATCCATTGTATGTACTTATCATCATAGCTCCCGACAGGGTAATACTATTCCTTGATGGCATCTTGGTAATAATTCCAAGTGGGTGTGATTTAAAACAGTGAGGTTTCCCTCTCATGCATTTTCTCATAGTAGGTTTCCCACTAGTCCTTAACGTGGGGGGTGACTTTGAGGAGTGTAAAATTAATATTTTCCTTATTCGAAAACTCATGAACTGAGAAATATCCTTCCAACAGATTTAACCATTTATCTATGACATCTACATCTATTTGGTTGTCAAATATGGGAATGTCAAAGTTTACTTGTACCTTAAAGGGAGTAGCACCTCCAAACTAGCTGTCGGATGAAGATGTGTCGCATGTGGGCATCTATCGAAGGATTTGTGAAAAGTTTTACATTGCCGCGTTCCTTTTTTGCTCAAGGCCTTATTCAAGCAATATTTTGAAAGGATATCCTACTCCCTCATATTTATTTTCTTCTTCCATGAGAGGTTGTCGGGGTCGGTGAGGCCGACCTTGCAAAGGTTCAACTAGTTTGGGCCCTAACTCCATATACCCTGATCTCATTGGGGACATTCATAAAAAGAGATAGAAAGAGTAGACCGCTCTTATACCAATGATTCAGACTTATGTAGGAATGAAACAAAATATACATATAAACATAAACACAAAGATGCAACAACAAGAAATATTCATTTCATTAATATCAAAGAACTGAGAGATGCTTACATACAAAATGGAAATAAACTAGCTTGGGCGATGGCATCTTATCTTTGAGAAGAGATGTGGTGGATACATGCCTCTGAACTATGTTACAATGAGGCTCCAAGGCCTATTTATTATTGATAAACAATGGAAAACCCTAAACATCCAAAAACATAACCCTAGGATATGAAGCGCCAAAAGTCTGTGGGGGTTGTTCTGTAAATTGGTACATCAACTTCTCGGGGTCGTAACTTTGTGTATGATCTTTGTTTGATGTGTACGATACCTTGTTAGAAATATTTATCCGAGGACTACAAATTTTGACTAAAAACATCAATTACTATCATGTTTTCCCTTTTTCCAAAAATACATCATTTAGGGCCTTTCGGGACCCAAAAAACTGCCAAAAATAAGAAATTGTGCTACAATTAAGGAAACTGAAAGAAACAATGGTGGGGGTCTAAGTGGAATAGGTGGGCGGACACAAATATCCAACTAGATTAGTCCTCCCTACTTAGGAAGTAATGGTCCCTATTGCATTGAGTGCCTCCATGAGATGGGGAAATTTATGTTGAACTTGGTCCCCTGTGAGCCACTTGCCTTGGTGCGGGAGTTGGCCAACTTTGACAACTCGATATAGTTGGATCTTCTGTTGGTGAGTGTTCTTGATCTTCATTTCCATGATCCAATCAGTTGTGGCTTGTTCCATGCAGTATGTATTTAACTTTGTCGATGTGAGTTTTTCTACGATGCAGAGTGTCCATTAATAGTGGAAAGTATGGTCAAAGGTGGTCCACATTGAACACTAGGTATAGGATGAGGAATGGGGAAATTTTGAGCTCAAAATCATTATTTACCACAAAAATCATGATGGTGTAAGTCCCATATCAGAGTGGTCTAGATTTCCAATGGGCTTTGGTAAGGCGTTCTTTCTACAAATGTAACTAATCTTTGTTGCCCACCTGAAACTTGTGTGACACCCTATGTTGATCATGTTGATACTTGTACTTGGAATTGGACTTCTCCAAGATGTCATGAACCTATTGGATGCATTCAATAAAGTTGGTAGCTCCGTTGGCTTCAGACTGGACATGAGCCTAAGTTTCCTAAGTAGCTACAAGTGGTATGGCAACATCAATGGGACATAGTGGCTGGAATCCAAACCCCACCTAAAAGGGGTTGTGGTCAATTGAGTTGTGGAGAGCTCTATTGTGGCTATGTTGGACATAGGGGAGGCCTTGATCCCATGTGTGTGTATTCTTCGATTTGTACATGTGCATGATGTGCACGATCATCCTATTAACGACCTCCATTTGGTCATCAATTTGGGGGTGGTGTAACACCCTCCACCCACATCCACCCAAGTAACCATGCCGATCGGATAAAAATGAGATGAGAGGCTACTATGATCAGATTCAACCTCCTATGTGATTTTAATTAAGTGGAATCAACAAAAACATCACACATGGTCATCCAACATCATCAACATAACTCTCAGGAGGCAACTCATTCACTCAAACAACCTATGCCTTGGTACCACTGTTGTTCTAGATCTCTTAGGCCATATTTGCTCTCATGCTATGGGAAAGGGAGTGACCAACAACCTAAATTCGCTCTCATAGGCTTGCCTTCTAGTGACCAGGGACCAAAATTTCCAGTTCTATGCCAGCGACCCCGGGATTTAAGCCACTTTTCAAGCCCATATTCCAGGCCATTTCCCAGAATGGATTGATAGATTGAAACCATTATTAATATAGGGAAACAATGATCGAAAAGCAATAAGATGAACAAGACCATAACCAAACCCCTACTGGCCATGCCAAGTGTTTCGTCAAACATATCATCAACATGTAACCTACAAGTGTAAACAGCATAAATAAGTGTAGGGATCTCACACTTATCTGAGAATCTCTATGAACCATTGTTCCCTCATGTCATTTGCTGCATTATCATCTATCAGGCCATAGATACACTATCCATTAATTTACAAGTAAAAACATGTTGAGATCCATACATAGTTGCCGTCATAAAATATGCATATAACTAGCATAATAGGAACAAAATTACCATAAACATATTAGCCATCAAAATCCACATATACATCAATACATTTGCACATGGAAATCAAGGGAAAGAATTTCTCATTAATGAATACATTAAACCAACCAGAGATGGGACTACCATGTTCCACACGACCATAGAATGTCTAAGCCAAATCTCTCTTCAGCCATTCACCCCCATGCCATATTCCAAGCATGAATGTGGTACTCAAACCAAAAGAACAAACTAGGGCATACTGAGGCTAAACCACCTCACCCTCATCAATAGAAACTAGGATTTACCGTAATCCATCTCGATCACTAGGCCAACACAATGAACACAACATAACAAGATTTAGCGTGATCTCCACCCAATCACTAGGCCAAACAAGCATGGATGCCACCAGATTTCTCCACCTACACCATGAGGAATTTTCCTGCCTCCTAGTCTCTCAGGGTTTACCGCAATCCAAACCTAGATCACTAGGCCCTAAACCGTGACCCACTCTCCAGTCTTTACCGCATATCCCAAAACTTGGATTACTAGGCTCAATGGAGAGAAAACCACCTCTTGGATTTATTGTATACCCTGTCTTTCACTAGCAAGGATTCCTAGGCCATCCTAAGCAACAAAAAATCCAACTTTACCGCAACCCACAGTCTAACTCGAGGGTTAGTAGGCCATGTTTTCTATCATTTTGGAAATCCACCTCACTCAACTTCTAATCCATCTGGAAATCCAGCTCAACCAAAACATGAGAACCCCATCACACCATGGTTATCTAGAAATGGAAAGGCTAGGCTGAAAACATTGTTACACCTGGAAAAACCCATGCCATGATAGAAAAGAACCACATCCATGCAAAATATATAAAGGAAAATAAACATGCTTGAAATTTGCTTCCTCTTTCCTCCTTTGCCTTTCTTGCTCCAATGTTAAAATGCTCCAAGAAAATGCTAAGTGTCCAAGAGTATGAGAGAGAGAGAATAATGAGAGAGCTCCAAAAATCAACTGACAAAAGGTTACACTGACTAAGGTTGCATGTTGATCCTCATAAGCCTTTTTATCAATGAGGCCTCTATTTTCTTCAATTCCAATTATTTTCCTCCTCACATGCAACCTATGATCGTTCACCTTCCTTTTCTCCTAATTTCCATTATTTTCATAAATAGTTGTGCCAAAAATTCTATTTTTCCTTTCCAAAGCCTTAGCCATTTCCTTTGCCAGTTTTCTTAGCCATAAAAAACCAAATGAACACCCCCTGGGATGTCTTGCCCAACATTCATCTTGGAATAAGTGTCCCATCAACCGTGGTTATTGTTTTTAACTTTTATTACATGGAATTTTCACCAGGGTTGTTACAGGTGGAAGGTCGTGGACTTAGTGATCTTGGTATCAACCAACAACTTGTAGAAATTTTGAATAACTTAACACATATTCACAGAGATTATCTTGATCATACAATTATAAGAAGAACATGTATAATACATAATCTCCTCTACGTTGATCATCAATTTACAGAAGCAGAAACATTCACAGGCACACATAGAGGCATCAATCAAACTCATAAACACAGTATGTATCCCAGGGAAAGCATCTCGCTAAAAACCCCAACTATCCGTATATTATATTGATTGAATCATGTAACATTACAAATTACAATGCTTATCAAAAGCAATCCAGTACTAGCTCCACCTGTTACACACAATACAACTCAGATCTGATCTCCAAATCTATTCCACTGCTTGCCTGCCTCCACTGCTCAATACCTACTCAAGAACTGATGAGAATGGCTTCCCAAACTCGTATTTCACCTCAAAATCACTCACACTTTGTTGGACGTGAGCAAAGGCTACAATACTGGGAAAATACGTGAGCAAACTCATTGGCATCCTCAATCCCTTGATTGTGCAAGATCTGGTGCACAACTATAGTCACAACTGATAGCAATCTGATTCTCTACCACCTGTCCCTGTTGAACTGAACATGCACTGACATGCAACTGAGTTAACTGATGTATTCTATAGTTGCATTATGAGTTAATAACTTGTGAATTAATTAATAACTAATTCACCCAACTCATCTCTAGTCTATTGATCAGTTAGACTAAATACAACTAGTTTAACAAAGCTAAACTGAACACAACTCCATCAACTGTACCTCCAATCCACTAAACTCAACTCACTTGAGTTCTAACTGAAGTCATGCATGAAACAACTCAACTGACTCATAAGAAAAGCGTGTTTGCTTCTAACAGCTGCATGTTCCACCTCTGTAGCTCAAACTGAAGTGCTCCAAGAGAATAAGATCAAGTTTATAGTCCAAATATTATTATGAGACAATAATATTTGACTTTTCTATTTTTGACAACCAGGCTAAAAATAGACTTTGATCACTCACACTGTGATCACTCACACTTTGATCAAAAATAGAAGTCCATCTATTTTTCCCAACTTGACCAATCATCCATAAACAGCAACCTGCAATCCATAGACATGATCCATATGTCTAAAAATAGACTTGCGCCAAAAATAGCCTGCGGGCCCACTTAGTGAAGGCGACTCTTTTCACTAAGCTCCATCATCTTGTTGCACTCTCAACAAGAATTTCTTGTTGCACACTTTTCAACACTCCCTCTCAACAAGAAAGGCTTCCTCTCAAACCCGATCCTGTAACTCTGGAATGTTCTCCATGCAACACATCTGGCTGGTCCACTTGCTCTGTCATCAAAGTCTGTGACTGTTATTGCCTCTTTCGACTGAAACTCTGCATCTCTGTGCTCTTCAGTATCTGACTGCTCTAGCCTCTATCACTTTGATCTCTGACTGCATTCGTGCTGCTGCTAGTTCTATCTCCCAGCATTGCATCCGCACTGCACCTCCCAACTGACCTCCCTGTTGGGCTAGAAACACCCTCTGATGCTGAAGCTCTACCTGCTGCTGACAAGTGCTCCCTCTCTGACATCTGTGATACTGCAACATCTCCATGCATCTCGCACCATTGCACACTTCTCTGTGCCACCTAGCACTGTGCAAAACACTTGTGCCTCTCGCATTGTTGCAGCCTGCTAGCTATGCGCTGTCCTGGGATTCCCTGCACTGTCGCTCTCTCTGCCGCTCCATCCGCATCTGTCTCTACCCAATCAGTCAGTTCCTGCTACTACACATCGAGGATCCTATAGCAAGGTCTCATCCAAGAGGTTGGGTACCTCAAGGATCCTGCCCCTCCTCCTTGGGACAATCAATCCACATCACCCCACCTCCTACCTGGAGGTATGGCTGCATGCGATCCCATAGCCCACCTGGCTCGAAGTTTCCCCCTACTGGAGGTCTCTGGATGAGTAGATGTCTCCACTCGATCTCCTCTCAACTTCCCCTATTGTGGCTCCTCCACAACCTCCTGAAGCTGCTGCACCAATCGTGGCTCCTCCACAATCATCTGAGACTTCTTCTGGCTCTGTATGTTGAGAAGTAATATGCACTCCCTCTCAACCACCAAGTCTCCATTAGTTTCCTCGCTGCTCAAGGCTTTGCATGCATCTTGAACCTCAAGAGCATACAGGTTCTTGACTCGTGAACCAATCTCATGACAATGAAAGCATCTCACCTTCGACTTGTCAACCTTCTTCCCATCACTGGAAGAACTAGATTCGGAAAGAGAACCCTTCTCCTTCCCCTTCTTCACCTTACTCGCTAAGAAACAGTTCTCCTCATCTTGCATGGATGAAGAACCATATCTGGTGCTCCATCTAATCTCCTCCTGCATCAAATCCGACCATAGTCGTTCCCTATTTTGCAGTTTCTCCCTTCCATTCACCGAGTCCTGGTAGCTATGCCAACTCTTAGGAAGGTCAAGGAGTGCTAGACTCACCATCCTCATCCGACAGTCACCCCCACACTTCCCAGCTCATCCCGGCATTGGGTGAACTTCGTGAGATACTAGGGCATACTGTCTCCATTCTCACACTGAATGTTTCTGAGTTTATCTCTTGCTTTGGAATTAATTTCTAATTCCACCAGCTCAAAACTCAACTGCTTCTGATCTAGAATTCGTGAGAACAGAGTATTTCTTGTATAGAGATTGACTGTCTGGGCATTCACCGGATATCTCACCTTCCAAAAGAAGGATGAATCCAGAGGCTACCTGGCCCGATCACAGACTCTGCCTGAAGAAATACGATGTAAACACTTTCTGAATAATAGATCCGATGATCAATCCTCGTTTGATATCCTGTAAAAATCTCTTCTACAAATCAAGCAGCTCTGATACCATGTAGAAATTTTGAATAATTTAACACATATTCACAGAGATTATCTTGATCATACAATTATAAGCGAAACATGTATAATACATAATCTCCTCTACGTTGATCATCAATTTACAGAAGCAGAAACATTCACAGGCACACATAGAGGCATCAATCAAACTCATAAACACAATATGTATCCCGGGGAAAGCATCTCGCTAAAAACCCCAACTATCTGTATATTATATTGATTGAATCATGTAACATTACAAATTACAATGCTTATCACAAGCAATCCAGTACCAGCTCCACCTGTTACAAACAATACAGCTCAGATCTGATCTCCAAATCTATTCCACTGCTTGTCTGCCTCCACTGCTCAATACCTGCTCAAGAACTCATGAGAATGGCTTCCCAAACTTGTATTTCACCTCAAAATAATCACTCACACTTTGTTGGATGTGAGAAAAGGCTACAATACTGGGCAAATACGTGAGAAAACTCATTGGCATCCTCAATCCCTTGATTGTGCAAGATCTGGTGCACAACTATAGTCACAACTGATAGCAATCTGATTCTCTACCACCTGTCCCTGTTGAACTGAACATGCACTGACATGCAACTGAGTTAACTGATATATTCTATAGTTTCATTATGAGTTAATAACTTGTGAATTAATTAATAACTAATTCACCCAACTCATCTCTAGTCTATTGATCAGTTAGACTAAATACAAATAGTTTAACAAAGCTAAACTGAACACAACTCCATCAACTGTACCTCTAGTCCACTAAACTCAACTCACTTGAGTTCTAACTGAAGTCATGCATGCAACAATTCAACTGACTCATAAGAAAAGCGTATTTCCTTCTGACAGCTGCATGTGCCACCTCTGTAGCTCAAACTGAAGTGCTCCAAGAGAATAAGATCAAGTTTATAGTCCAAATATTATTATGAGACAATAATATTTGACTTTTCTATTTTTTACAACCAGTCTAAAAATAGACTTTGATCACTCACACTGTGATCACTCACACTTTGATAAAAAAATAGAAGTCCATCTATTTTTCCCAACTTGACCAATCATCCATAAACAGCAACCTGCAATCCATAGACATGATCCATATGTCTAAAAATAGACTTGTGCCAAAAATAGCCTGCGGGCCCACTTAGTGAAGGCGACTCTTTTCACTAAGCTCCATCATCTTGTTGCACTCTCAACAAGCATTTCTTGTTGCACACTTTTCAACACAACTAGAGGCTTGACTAGAATTTACTTAGGAGCCTACTATCTTGATATGAGATAATGGATTGGGTGATACCAAAGTGTACCCACACTTGTTCAAAGAAGAGTTTGAAAGTGGCTTTTGCTGCAATACTCTTCTTGTAAGCTGCTAGAATGGCCATCTTAGAGAATTTTTCCACAACCATGAAAACACAATCCTTCCCATGCTTAGTGGAAAGAAGGCCCGACATTTAATCCATGGATATGGATTCACAAGGTTGACAAGGAGTAGGAAGAGGAGTATACAAGCCTTGCTTCTTAATTGTAGGTTTAGAAATCGCATAGGCAGTGTAGGATCTGACGTACTTCCCAACGTCCTCTCAAAGGTTCAGCCAATAAAAGTACTTCTGCAACAATGCCACTAGTTTTTCTACCCAAAAATGTATGGTGAACCGACTGTAATGCACATCCAAAATCATCTTGGCACGCTTATTTGTAGGAACAAAAAAGTGTCCTAGGTGGCATAATAGTGTGTCCTAGAGGTGAAATTCTAGAACTTTCTTTCCTTCCAAGAGAAATTGGTATGTGGTGTCGAATTCTGGATCACTCTTGTAAAGATGTAGTCATCCCAAAGTCTCATGTCCACAAGAGTTGATCATAGTGTTTAGTGCCAAAACTAGTGGTTGATTGAGGCAGTCTGCCAAATTACTGGTGTTACATTTCTTGTACTTAATTTTCAAATGGAAATGTTGCAAATATGTGGACCATTTATGATGTCAATCATTCTGCAACTTCCCTATCATTTGTATGAACTACAGGGCTTGGTGGTTTGTGTGGATGGTTGTTTCCTTCCCCATAATGTAATGCATCCATTGTCGACAAACCTACACAATGGAATACATCTCTTTTTCATAGGTGGGATACTATCAGAATGTATCTCAAAGTGTCTCACTTTTATATGCCACTAGATGCCCCTTTTGGGTAAGAAGTACATTAATATCATAGTCAGAGGCATCAGTATCAATTTCAAATGGTTGTTGCAGTTTGGTAATGTGAGCGCGATGCAGAGAAGAGGCGATGCTTCAACTCAAAAAATGCCTTTTATTGGAATTTGGACCAAAATAACTTTTCTTTCACTTCTCCCTTGGTGACTTGATGAAAAGGCCAAGTGATATGAGATAATCTCGATACGAACCTGAGATAGAAATTGGCAAGACCCGGAAAGATGTAGATCTCTATTAGAGTGGCTTGGATTGGCCAATCCCGAATAACTTGTGTCTTCGATGGGTCCACATGCACACCCTACTCATCAATAATTTACCCCATATATTGAACATAGGTCATGGTAAAAGTGAATTTCTCCAAATTGACATACATCTTTTGTTGTCACAGGGTTTGGCGGACCTGTCGAATATGGTGTAGGTGCTCATCCAAACTCCGGCTAAAGATCAAGATGTCGTATAAATACACTACCACAAACAAGTTCGTGAAGGGCCATAAGATGTCTTTAATTAGCTTCCTGAAGGTTGTGGGAGAATTCATCAACTTGAAAGACATCACGAGCCATTCGAAAAGGCCCTCCTTAGATTTGAAGGTAGTCTTCCACACATCAAAGGGTTCAATTGGTACCTGGTGATAACCAGACTTCAAGTAAATATTACTGAAAGATTTGGCTCCCTTAAGCTGGTCTAGAAGGTTGTCAATCCATGAGATTGGATACGTATTCTAGATAGAGATTTTATTCACTGCCCAAAATTCAATACAAAGCCTCCAGGTTTCGTCCTTCTTTTGTACCAACACGATTAGGCTCCCATAGGGTGATGAAATTGGCTTGATGTGAACTTTCTACAATAGATCCTGAATTTTCTGGTTGATTTCATCGTTCTCTAAAACATAGCATCAGTAGATGTTTCCAATAGGTATCGGTGCACCTAGGGACAAATCGATGGAGTAATTAACCTGCTAGTGTAGGGGTACCCCTGTGGGTGAGGTGAAGATTTCCTTTTACTCATCCACAAACTTGTCCATCTATTGTTGCCATGTGGAGGAGCCCTGTCTGGAGGCTGTGGATGTGGCCACAATATTCCTCTTTCTCTGAGGGAAAATCATATGGAAGACAAATCTCCCAACCTGGGAAATGATTTTTCTAGATTGTTTAGTAGAGATCAAATAAAAGGTAGTAGGCGTGCTACCTTAGGTATCTTGTACAATTTTTGAACCAGAGTAATAATAACAGAATGAGGTATGGATTCATATATAGCATGATGCTTCCATAGGTATGGTTGGCCTAATAAAAAATAACGGAATTCAAAAGGGGAAACATCACAAAATACCTCATCTGCAAAGGGCTTGATGTTATAAGGTAGGTGACACTACTAGCTGACATGGAGATGTCACCCTTAGTGGAGCCACTTGATGGTGTATAGTTGTGGGTGTGGCATTGTTGGCAGCATCAATCTCTTAATGACCTTCGCTGAGATCAAGTTCTAGTGTCTCCCTTTGTCAATTATGAATTTTACTGACGACTCCTTTACCCACATTGACAAGTGGAAGAGGCTCTCCCCATCCTCTGGATCCTCAGGTTTCGCCTTTTAGAGCTTGGTGGAGGCTACCATTGTAATGGGTTCTGCATCAATGATCTACTTTCCCTTATTAGTTCCCTTTTCTAGTTCGGGCTCATAATCATATCTTTCATTTGTCTTTGAGTGTTTTAGCTTGATCACCAACACCTGCTTTGCGTGAGATTCGTTCGTGTTGTCAGTGGGATTTTTATGGAACTCACAACACTTTCCGTTGTCCTTGTTCATATTCTTGTTATTATTTTATTGTGGCTTCGAGGAGTTGTCCTAGGGGGTCACAGCTAGAATTTTACCTTTTTTCTGTGGCTTGGCGTGCCTTTGCTCTGCTTTAGGTTCACATATCCAAATTATCGCTTCTTTTGCTTGCATTTTTTCTCAATCTTGGCAACATATTGGTATGCTGCACCAAGTGAGGTGATTTCCAAGAACTCCATTTCCTCCTGAATGTATTTTTTCAAACACTTGTAGTACTTGAGCACTAGATGTTTCTTGGAAACTTTAATACCCAAATTTGTGCACAGGGTATGGAAAATATTCATTAGTTCATGCACATCTTAATCCCTTTGATGTTGCAACATAGTCCATTGTGTGTACTTGTCGTCATAGCTCCTGACATGGTAATATTGTTCCTTTATGGCATCTCAAAAATAATTCCAAGTAGGTGCCACTGAAAATAGTGAGGGTTCCCTCTTGTGTCTTTGTTCACAGTAGGTTTCCCACTAGTCCTTGATGTGGGGGGGGGGACTTTGAGGAGTGCAAAAGTAAAATTTTTTGGAAAAATCATGAGCCAAAAAATATTCTTGCAACATATATAACCATTTATCTATGACATTTTCATCTAGTAGCCTTCAAATATGGGAATGTCAACTTTTACTTGTACCTTAAAGGTAGTGGCACCTCCAGAATGGTTGTCGGATGAAGATGTGTCGCCTGTGGGCATCAATTGAAGGATTTGGGCAAATTTGTCCATCATCGTGTTCCTTTGTCTCTCAAGGGCTTCTTTAAGCAATATTTTGAAAGGATTGTATGCTCCCTCATATTTTTTTTCTTCCACCACAGGAGGTCATCGGGGTAGGTGAGGCAAATCTTAGAAAGGCTCAACAAGTTCGAGCCCTAACTCCTTATACCCTGACCTTGTTGGGGAAATGCATAGAAAGACAGAGAAAGAGCATACCAATTTGATACCATTGATCCATAATTATGCAGTAACGAAATGAAATACATATATAAACATAAACAAATAGATGCAATAGAAATAAATCTTCATTTAATTGATATCAAAGAACTGAAAGATGCTTACATACATAATAGAAATAAACTAGCTCAGGTGATGGTAGCTTATCTATGAGAAGAGATGTGGTGGCTACATGCCTATTAAATTTGTTATGACGAGGCTCAAAGGCCTATTTATTATTGAAAAATAATGGAAAACCATAAACATCCAAAAACCTAACCCTAGGAGATGAAGCAGCAACATTCAGTGGACCCCGTTGGGTAAATTGGTACATCAACGTCCTGTGGTTTGTAACTTTGGCATATATGAACTTTGTTTGATGCGTATGATAGCTTGTTAGAAATATCTGTCCAAGGACTACAAAATTTTATTGTGAATTTCAATTGATGTATTTTGTTTGTCTGTTTTCCAAAAAAACATCATATAGGGCCTCAAAATTACTTTGGAAGTTCAGGACCTGAAAAACTACTTAAATAGGAAAATGTGCTACAATTAAGGAAACCGAAATAAGAAATGGCTGGGGTCAAAGTGGAATAGGTGGGTGGCCACCAATATCCACCTAGATTAGTCCTCCCCCATTAGGAAGGAATGGTCCCCATTGTGTTGAGTGCCTCCATGAGATGGGGAAACTTCTGTTGACCTTGGTCCTTGGTGTAGGAGTTGGCCAACTTTGACAACCTGATAGAATTGGATCTTCTACTGGCGAGTGATCTTGATATGTGTGTCCATGATCTGATTGGTTATGGCCTGTATCCATACAGTCTAGGTTTAGCTTTGTTGGTGTGAATTGTTCTGCAATGTTTGAAGTGTCTAGTAATGGTGGAAAGTATGGAAGAAGGTGGTCCACAATAAACACTAGGTGTAGCCCAAGGAAAGGGGGAATGTTGAGCTCAAAATAATTATTTACCACAAACTTTGTGATGGTGTAAGGACCATATTAGAGTGTTATGAGCTTCCTATGGGCTCCGGTAAGGCATTATTTCTGCAAATTCAACCAAGCTTTGTTTCCCACCTAAAACTTGTTTGACACCTGATGTTGATCATGTCATTGCTTATACTTGGAATTAGACTTATCCAAGATGTCATGTACCCTCTGGAGGATGTGTTGGATGCATTCAATAAATATGGTAGCTTTGTTGGCTTTGGATTGGACATGAGTTGAAGTTTCCTAAGTAGTTGCAAGTGGTATGGAAACATCAGTGGCATATAATGGCTGGAATCCAAACCCCACCTGAAAGGGGTTGTGACCATTTGATTTGTGGAGAGATTTGTTGTAACTTTGTTGGACATAGGGGAGGATTTCATCTGATGTGCATGGATGCTTCGAGTTGTATATGCACAAGATGTACATGACCATCTTGTTGATGACCTCTATTTGGTCGTCAGTTTGGGTTTGGAAAGTCATGGACTTAGTAAGCTTGGTATCCAACAATGACCAAGGCTTGACCAGAATGTACTTAGGAACCTGTTGTATCGATATGAGATAATGGATTGTGGGATCCCAAAGTGTACCCACACTTGTTCAAAGAAGAATTTGGTAGTGGATTTTGTTGTGATACTCTTTTTACAGGCCACCAAATGGCCATCTTAGAGACTTTGTTGACGACCACAAAAACACAGTCATTTCCATGATTGTAGAAGGAATACCTGACATGTAATACATGGATATGGATTCCCAGGGCTGACTAGGAGTAGGAAGAGGAGTATACATACCTTGCTTCTTGATTGTCCCAGGTGGCATAATAGTGTGTCGTGGAGGTGAAGTATGGAACTTGATTTACTTCCAGGAGCATCTGGTATGTGGTGTCAAATTCTAGATCACTCTTGTAAATATGCAGCCATCCCAATGTCTTGTGTCCATAAGAGTCGATCACAGTGGTCAATGACATAATTGGAAATCGGCTCAGGGAGTCTACCAAATTATTGGTGCTACCCTTCTTGTGCTTAATGTTCAAATGAAATTGTTGAAGATATGTGGACCATTTATGATGGTGATCATTCTACAACTTCCCTTGTGTTTGTATGAATTGCAGGGCTCGGTGGTCTGTGTGAATGATCGTTTCCTTCCCCATAATGTAATCCTTCCATTGTTGGTAGGCTTGCACAATGGAATACATATCTTTTTCATAGGTTGGATGCTTTCAAACTGTATCTGAAAGTGTCTTAGTGTGATATGCCATCAAATTCCCCTACTAGGTAAGAAATGCACCAATAGCATAGTTGGAGGCATCCATCTCAATTTCAAATGGTTGGTGTAGGTATGGTAATGTGAGCATTGGTGTAGAGTAGAGGCGATGCTTTAACTCGAAAAATGTCTTCTATTTAGATTAAAAAAAATAATTTTTCTTTTGCTCCGCTCTTGGTGACTTGACTTAAAGTCCAAGTGATATGAGAGAGTCCCAACACGAACCTACAATAGAAATTGGAAAGACCTAGAAATATGTGGAGCTCTGTTAGGGTGATTGGGGTTGGCCAATCTCGAATAACTTGTATCTTGTTTAGGTCCACATTCACACCCCTCTCATCAATAATTTAACCCAGATATTGAACCTCGATCATGCCAAAAGTGCATTTCTCCAAATTAGCATGCAATTTGTGTTGTCACAAGGTTTGGAGGACTTGTCGAATATGGTGTCGGGTATCTTCCCAACTCCAGCTAAAGATCAGGATGTCATTCAAATACACTACCATGAACAAGTTGGTGAAGGCCTACAATATGTTGTTCATTAGCCTCATGAAGGTTGTGGGGGAATTCGTCAACACAAAAGGCATGACTAGCCATTCGAAAAGTCCCTCCTTGGATTTGAAGGTAGTCTTCCACATATCAGTGGGTTCGATTGGTACATGTTGATAACTAGACTTCAAGTCAATCTTGCTAAAATATTTCCCCCCCTTGAGCTGGTCCAAAAGGTCATCAATCCATGGGATTGCATACCTATTCTAGATAGTTATTTTATTCAGTGCCCGATAGTGAATACATAGACTCCAGGTTTTGTCCTTCTTTTGTACCAATACGATCGTGCTCCCAAAGGGTGATGAACTTGACTTGATCTGCCCTTTCTATAACAAATCTTGAATCTACCTCTTTATTTCATCATTCTCGAGAATATAGCGTCAGTAGATTAGTCTACATGTAGCGCACACCTGGGTTCAAATCGATAGAATGCTTGACTTAACAGTGTAGGGGTACCTCTATGGGTGAGGTAAAGATGTCCCTGTACTCCTCCGAAGAGATATCACCCTTGGTGGAGCCACTCGACGGTGTACAGATGTGGGTGTGGTGTTGTCAGAAGCTTCAATATCTTAATGACATCAACTGAGATCAAGTTCTTCTAGCTCCCATTGTCAATGATTAACTACATCAATAACCCCTTTACCCACATCTGCGAGTGGAAGAGGCACTCCTCCTCCTGAGGATCCTTAGGTTCCGCCTTTTTGAGATTGGTGGTGGCTACCATCATAGTGGGTTTCGTTTCAAATATTTTCTTTCAATTGTTTGTTCTAGCTCAGAATTGGAGCATCCATTCATTTCTGAGTCTTTTAGCTCAGCCAACAATGCCTTCTTTGCGTGACATTCATTTGTGTTGTGAGTGGGATTTTTATGGAACTCACACCACTTTTCGGTGTCTTTATTCGCCTTCCCGTTATTCTTGGCTTGTGACTTTGACGAGTTGTCTTGCGGGGTCACAGTTAGGCATTTCCCTTTTCTCTGTGGCTTGGGGGCACTTTTCTTTACTTTGGGTTCACATAACCAAAGTCTCACTTCTTCTACTTGAATTTCTGCTCAATCTTGGAAACATATTGGTATGCTACACCAAGCAAGGAGATGTCCAAGAACTCCTTTTCCTCCTAAATGTATTTTTGCAAACAACTATATTACTTTAGCACTAGATATTTCTTAGAATCTTTGATACCCAAATTTGTTTGCAGGGTATGGAAATTTTTTTTCAGTTCATGCACATCTTGATCCCTCCGTTGGTACATCGTAGTTCATTATATGTATTTGTCGTCATAGCTCCCGACAAGATAATATTGTTCCTTGATGGCATCTCAAAAATAATTCTAAGTGGGTGCAACTAAAAACAATGAGGGTTCCCTCCCGTCCCTTTGCTCACAATAGGTTTCCCACCAATCCTTGACATGGGGGGCAGCTTTTAGGAGGGAAAAGGTAATATTTTCCCTATTGGAAAAATCATGAACCAAAAAATATCCTTCCAACATATTTAACCGTTTATCTATGACATATGCATCAATATGGCCTCCAAATATGGGAATGTCAAAGTTGACTTGTACCTTAAAGGGAGTGGCACCTACAAAGTTGTTGTCGAATGAAGATGTGTCACCTGTGGGCATCCACCGAAGGATTTGGGAAAAATTGTCCATGATCACATTCCTTTGTCGCTCGAGGGCTTCTTCAAGAAATATTTTGAAAGGATATCCTACTCCCTCGTCTTTATTTTCTTCAACCATGGGAGGTCATTATGGTTGGCGAGGCCGATCTTGCAAAGGTTCAAGCAGTTCGAGACCTAATGCCTTATACCCTAACCTCGTTGGGTACATGCGTAGAAAGACGGAGAAAGAGATGACCGCCCTGATACCATTTATCCATATTTATGAAAGAACAAAAAAAATAGAGATATAAATGTAAACGCAGAGATGAAATAAAAATAAATCTTCATTTCATTAATATCAAAGAAACGAAAGATGCTTACAAATAGAATGGAAATAAACTAGCTCAGGTGATGATAACTTATCTATGAGAATAGATATGGCTGATACATGCCTTTGAACTACATTAAAATGAGGCTCCAAAGCCTATTTATTATTGAGAAAAAATGGAAAACCCTAAAGATCCAAAAATCTAACCTTAGGAGATGAAGCACCAAACGTTTGTGGGCCCCCTTGGGTAAATTGGTACATCAACTTCCTGAAATTGTAACTTTGGAATACGATCTCTGTTTGACGTGTACGATACCTCATTATAAATATCTATATGAGGACTAAAACTTTTGAATAGAAATGTTAGTCAATGACTTACATTTTTCCTTTTTCCAAAAAACGTCATTTAGGGCTTTTAAATGACTCTGGAAGTTCAGGATTTGAAAAATTGCCAAAAATAGGAAATTGTGCTACAATTAAGGAAATTGAAAGAAACAATGGTGGGGGTCCAAGTGGAATAGGTGGGTGGCCACCAATATCCACCTATATCATTCCTCCCCCCTCAGGAAGCAACGGTCCCCATTGTGTTGAGTTCTTCCATGAGATGGGGAAAATTTTGTTGAACTTGGTCCTTGGTGAGCCACTTACCTTGGTGCAAGAGTTGGTCAGCTTTGAAATCCCGATACAGTTAGATCTTCTACTAGCGAGTGATATTGATTTGCGTGTCCATTATTTGATTAGTTGTGGCTTGTTTCATCTAGTCTGGGTTTAGCTCCGTTGGTGTGAGTTGTTCTGCAATGTGTGAGTGTCTAGTAATGGTAGAAAGTATGGCTAGAGGTGGTCCACATTGAACACTGGGTGTAGGCCAAGGAATGGGGGAATGTTGAGCTCAAAATCATTATCTGCCACAAACTTGGGGATGGTGTAAAGCCCATATCAGAGTGGTCTAAGCTTCCAAAATCTCTTGTAAGGCGTTCTTTCTGCAAATGCAACCAAACTTTATCACCCACATGAAACTAGTGTGGAAAACGATGTTGGTCATGTTAATACTTGTACTTGGCATTGGAATTGTCCAAGATGTCATGAAATTTTTAGCAGATGTGTTGGATACATTCAATAAATTTGTTAGCTCTTTTGACTTCGGACTAGATATGAACCGAAGCTTCTTGAGTAGCTGCATGTGTTATGGTAACCTCAATGGGACATATTGGATGGAATCCCAACCCCGCATGAAAGGGGTTGTGGCTAGTTTAGTTGTGGAGATATTTTTTGTAATTGTGTTGGACATAGGATAAGCTTTCATCCCATGTGTGTGGATGCTTCAAGTTTTATATGCGCAGGATGTGCACGATCATCCTGTTGACGACCTATGTTTAGTCATCATTTTAGGGGTGGAATGTCGTGGACTTAGTGAGCTTGGTATCCAACAACAACCCAAAGGCTTGACTAGGATTTTACTTAGGAACCTCTTGTCCCAATCTGAGATAATTGACTATGGGATCCAAAATTGTACCCAAACTCATTCAAAGAATATTTTGGAAGTGGATTCTGATGTGATACTCTTCTTGCAGGCCGCCAGAATGGCCATCTTAGAGAATTTTTCGACAACCACAAAAACATAGTCGTTGTCCTTCTTGATAGAAGGAATACTTGACATTTAGTCTGTGGAGATGGATTCCAAGGGCCAACTAGGAATAGGTAGAGGAGTATACAAACATTGCTTCTTGATTGTAGGTTTGGCAATGGCATAGGAAGTGCAAGATCTGATGTACTTCCCAACATATTGTCAAAGGTTCAGCCAAGAAAAACACTTCTACAACACTACCACTATTCTTTCCACCCAAAAATTTCTAGTGACCTAACTGTAGTGTGCCTCCCAAATCATCTTGGCGCGCTTGCTTGAAGGAACATAGAGTTGTCCCAAGTGGCATAACAATTCATCCTAGAGGTGAAGGTTTGGAAGTTTCTTTCCTTCAAGGAGCATATGGTAAGTGGTGACGAATTCTAGATCACTCTTGTAAAGATGTGGCCATCCCGAAGCCTCATGTCCATAAGGGTCGAGCATAGTGGTCAGTGCCATAACCAAAGGTCGGTTGAGGTAGCCTACCACATTATTGGTTATGTCCTTCATGTACTTAATTTTAAGTTGGAACTATTGTAGATATGTGGACCATTTCTGATGGCGATCATTCTACAACTTTCCTTGTGTTTGTATGAACTACAAAGCTCGATGGTCTGTGTGGATTACCGTTTCCTTTCTACACAATGGAATACATATCTTTGTCATAGGTAGGATACTTTTGGACTATATATGAAGTTATTTCACTGTGATTTTCCACCAGATGAAATTTTTGGGTAAGAACTACACCAATAACATAGTCGGAGGAATCTGTCTCAATTTCAAATGGTCGCTGCAGGTCTAGTAATGTGAGCACTGGTTCAGAGTAGAGGTGATGCTTCAACTTGGTAAATGCTTTTTGTTGGGATAGAAAAAAAATAGCTTTACTTTCGCTCCACCTTTGGAGACTTGACTCAAAGGCCAAGTGATATGGGAGAATCCCAGCACGAACCTACGATAGAAATTGGAAAGACCCAGAAAGCTACAGAGCTCTGTTAGAATGGTTGGGGCTGACCAATCCCGAATAACTTGTATCTTCATTGGGTCCACTAGCACACCCCACTCATCAATAATTTACCCTATATATTGAACCTTGATCATGCAAAAATTCCATTTCTCCAAATTTGCACACAATTTGTGTTGTCACAGGGTTTGGAGGACCTATCGAATATGATGTAGGTGCTCTTCCCAACTCTGGATGAAGATCAGGATGTCGTACAAATACACTACCATGAATGAGTTGGTTAAGTGCCACAAGATGTCGTCCATTGACCTCATGAATGTTGCGAGGGCATTCATCAACCCAAAAGGCATGAAGAGCCATTTGAAAAGGCCCTCTTTGGATTTGGAAGCAGTATTCCACACATCGAAGGGTTTGATTCATACATGGTGATAACCAGACTTCAAGTCAATCTTGCTGAAATATCTGGTCCCCTTGAGTTGGTCTAGAAGGTCATCAATCAATAGGATTGGATACCTACTCCAAATAGTGATTTTATTTGGTGCCCGATAGTCAATACAAATCCCCCAGGTTCCACCCTTCTTTTGTACCAAAATGATTGGGGTCCCACAAGGTGATGAACTTGGCTTGATGTGCCCTTTCTGCACTAACTCCTGAATTTCCTATTAATTTGATCATTCTCAAGAATAGAGATTTGATAGATCGGTCCAATAGGAAGTGGCACGCTCGGGGTCAAATCGATAGAGTGCTTGACCTGACAATATAGGGGTACCCCTGTGGGTGAGGTGAAGATGTCCCTGTACTCCTCCACGACCTTGTCCATCCACTACTACCATGCAAAGTAGCCTTGTCTGGAGGCTATGGATGTGGACACAATATTCCTCTTTCTATGAGGGAAAATAATAATGAAAAAAAACTCCCAGTGTGAGAAATGATCTTATTGCATTGTTTAGTAGAGATCAAAGAAAAGGCGGTAGGCGACGCTAGCTCGGGTATCTTGTACAATTTTTGACCTAAAGTAATAATAATATAATGAGATTTGGATTCATATACATCATGTCACTTCCATAGGTATGGATGACCTAATAAAACATCACAGACTTCCAAAGGGAAACATCGTACAATACCTCATCTGCAAAGGGATTGATGCTATAAGGTAAGTGACACTGCTAGCTAACACAGAGATCTCACCCTTAGTGGAGCTACCTGATGGTGTATGGTTGTGGGTGTAGCATTGTTGGCAGATTTTAATGTCTTAATTACCTCAGTTGAGATCACGTTATTCTGGATCCCATTGTCAATGATGAACTGCATCAACGACACCTTTACCCACATCTGCGAGTGGAGGAGGCGCTCCACCTCCTCTGGATCCTCAGGCTCCATCTTTTAGAGTTTGGTGGTTGCTACCATTGAAATGGGTTCTCTATCAATGATATGCTTTCCCTTGTTATGTTCCAACATAGAATCAGAGCATGCATCCATCTATTAGTCTTTTAGCTTGACCACTAGTGCTTGCTTTGTGCGACATTGGTTTATATTGTGAGTTGGAGTTCTATGGAACTCACACCACTCTGTGATGTCCTTCTTTGCCTTCCCATTATTCTTGGCTTTCAGATTCAAGGATTTTTCTTGGGGTTTCACGGTCGGGATTTTCCATTTTATGTATGGCTTTGGGGTGCCTTTTCTATACTTTTTTTTGCAGATCCAAAGTCTCGCTTCTTCTGCTTGAATTTCTACTCAATCTTGGCAGCATATAGGTATGTTGCACCATATGAGGAGATGTCCATGAACTCCATTTTCTCTTGAATGTATTTATGAAATAAACCATTATACTTGATCACCATATGTTTCTCGAAATATTTGATACCCAATATTTTGCGCAAGGTATGGAAACGATTTGTCAGTTCATGCACATCTTGATCCCTTTGTTGCCACAACGTAGTCCCTTATATGTAGTTGATGTCATAGATCTTGAAAGGTTAATACTATTCCTTGATGATGTTTCAGAAATAATTCCAAGTAGGTGCGACTGAAAATAGTGAGGATTCCCTCTCATCCCTTTTCTCATAGTAGGTTTCCCACCAGTCCTTGACGTGGGGGGCGACTTGGAGGAGTGGAAAAGTAATGTTTTCCCTATTGGAAAAATCATGAACCGAAAAATAAAATTCCAACATATTTAACCATTTATATATGACATCTACATCTATCTGGCCTTCAAATATGGGAATCTCAAATTTGGCTTGTACCTTAAAGGGAGTGGTGCCTCTAGAGTGGTTGTTAGATGAAGATGCATCTCCTATGGGCATCCACTGAAGGATTTAGGCAAATTTTTCCATCATTGCATTCCTTTGTCACTCGAGGGATTCTTTGAGTAATATTTTGAAAGGATCTCTTGCTCCCTCATCTTTCTTTTCTTCCACCATGGGAGGTTGTCAGGGTTAGCGAGGCCGATCTTTCAAAGGTTCAACCAGTTCAAACCCTAACTCCTTATACCCTGACCTCATTGGGGACATGCATAGAAAGATAGATAAAAATCAAACCCATATGATACCATTGAGCTTGAATTATACAAAAATGAAACAAAATAAATATATAAACATACACACATAGATGCATCATAAATAAATATTCATTTCATTAATATAAAAAAATTGAAAGATTCTTACATACAAAATGGAAATAAACTAGTTGGGGTGATGGTAACTTATCTCTAAGAAGAGATGTGGAAGCTACATTCCTATGAACTATATTACAATGAGGCTCTAAGGCCTATTTATTATTGAGAAGCAATGGAAAACCCTAAACATCCAAAAACCTAACCCTAGGAGATGAAGTGCCGAAAGTATGTGAGCCCCGTTGGGTAAATTGGTACATCAACTTCCCGAGGTCATAACTTTGGTATACGATCTTTGTTTTTTGTGTACGATACATCGTTAGAAACATATATCCAATGAATACAACTTTCCACCAGAAACATAGTGAAAGACTTATGTTTTCCTATTTCAAAAAAAAAAAAAAAACATCGTTTAGGGACTTAAAACAGCTTCAGAAGTTCAGCACCTGAAAAACTGCCAAAAATAGGAAATTGTGCTAAAATTAAGGAAATTGAAAGAAACAATGGTGGGGGTCCAAGTGGAATAGGTGGGTAGCCACAAATATCCACCTAGTTCAATCCTCCCCTGTTAAGAAGCAATGGTCCCCATTGCATTGAGTGCTTCCATGAGAAGGGGAAACTTTTGCTGAACTTGGTCCATGGTGTTATGCGGAATTTATGATTGCAGACAAAATTATCTTCCATAGACCTATTGGACTAATCTAGTGTAACAGAAGGAAAAGAACATAGATTTTTCCTTAAAGAAATTGAAGAATTGGAAAGCGGCTTACTTGCAATTCGTTGTAAGCTTTACTTTCCTCCTGGCTTGTAAGGTCCAATCGTAGCTTCGATTGCTATAATTAGAACCTAGACATACATTCACAACAAGCCAAATATCCACAAAATCTATGCAACATAATCCAATTATCCTATTCAATGGATCAATGAAGCGTTGAAATACATGAATGTAAATGTAACATAACACATATAGGAAAACGACATACTCTTTGTATTGATAGAAATAGGAGATAGTTTACAACCAAGAATAGTAGTTGATATTGTAGATATCTCTCCAAGTTGACTTGTCCTCCCTTGTCACAAAGCACACCTTAATGTCACCCTAATGCATGAATATGAGGACTCTCTTAAATTCAAGGCAGCAGCATGAGGACACGATCGGTCTCCAAAATTCAACCCTGATGTTGTAGATGGAAGTAGATTTATAAGAGAGGTATGGTAGTTTAGGAATTCTTATCCATTTACCAATCTAGGCTTGAGATCCACTTAATATGGGGGGACGAGATCAAGGTGTTGGACATTGGATAAACTAACTCTCTCTGTGTGTTTCGCGACATGGACTAACAACCCCTTATGGATCCTTATCTCTGGCGATGAAATCATTGAATAACTAACACTTGTGGGTTTTGGTCTAACGATAATCGTGATTCCTAACAAGTGGTATCAGAGAGTAGGTCATGAGTTCGATACACACACGGTTTGCGTTGGGGGGGGGATATTTTTCGACATTGGATAAACCAACGCTCTCCATGTGTTTCACGACATGGACTAACAACCTCTTGTGGATCCTTATCTCTAGTGATGCAATCGTTCACTACCTAACACCTGCGGGTTTTGGTCTAACGACAATCACGATTCCTAACACAAGGGATAAGAGGTGAATCTTCAAAGGTAGTATCAGATAGGACTCAAGCTTCTTATCCAAGGTAAATGGTAAAAACAACCTTTGCAAGCTTCTCGAAGAGGAAGCTTCGGGATTACTTTTAATTTTTCCAAATTTCTAGAATCAACTCACCCCCAGCAAGGAGAAAGTTGATGCTGATTAGCATTGGTGTAGAAAGGAGCAACTTGTTGTTGAACGTAGGTATCTAAAGGGGTAGGGTGCACTCGATATTAAAAGCTCTGATTTGAGGCAGTTAGACTCAAAAAATCAGTTATTTGGAAAGTTCATGCTTAGGGATTTGTGTAGGGATAATGATAACATGTTCACAAATGATTATTGATCTAGTTTGAAATCCTATTTACCATATGTGACAAAACAGCCTATAACACATTTCCCCCTAAATCATAAAGTCAGAAATAGTGGCTGCTGAATGAAGTGCTTTACCTTGTGACAAGTTTGGATCAGGAACAATTTGGCGAGATAATCATATGTTACAATGCATTTTCATCACAATATCTTTGTTGAGGGAGGCATACCCATACTCGACACATAAGATAAAATTATATCTACAATGATCAACAAGTTTGTCCATTAATAATAGAGAGTGGACCCATGCTTGGATGACTGTATGTATGATCATAGCCATCATGATTTTTAATATTTCATTAATCTTGAAAGCGTAGCCTGAATGGATGGAACTAGATCCAAGGTCTTTTATCTCGTTCACTTGATTGTCCAATGTACGAGTCTAACCATGCGAATAAAGGAGCTAGAGTCAAACATGGCAGACAACATCTGATTATGAACCAATGGTGTAAGTCGTTAATAGACACAAGAGAAACCACCAATGATATTAATGGCTCTCAAGGTACAATAGTACAATCCATATGGTGTGAATGAATGAGTTGAAGTCGAACACCACACAATTTTTTTTGTCGAAGGCCAATGATGAAAGCATGTTGTCAAGAGCATGGAAACTTGTCATTGATGTATACAAGTCCAAGGTACTAAAGCAAGAGTTTCTAGGTCAACTTGTTGGATAATGAGCTGATTTCAACAAGAAACGACCCATCGCTAGAGGGCCTTTATGTATCCCCCATCAACGACACAAAATGGGTATCATGATTTGAGATAGAATGATGTCGATGTGGAACTAGTTCAAGAACGAAAGACATGGAATGAAGGCTTAAGAGTATCCTAGTAGATATCAACTGAATGACTTCGCTTGAATATATCAGTGACACTGAATGGAGTTGGCAGCATTGACCCAAAATTGAAAGTGGAGGCTTTTATATGGTAGGATGAACCAAAAATACAAGCATATTTCCCAACCCAACAACCACAAAGATGAAGTGGAAGAGCGTCATGTTTAAGAGTAACTTGCTTCCAATAATAAGTGGAGTAACCCGTTTCACAATTTCCCTAACCATTTCTGGTTAGTGCCTCTTTATTTTTGAAAAGCTTGAGGAGGATAACATACACTTGATCTGTAAGTTCATCCTTTTGATGAATCCCTCTAAGTATCTTTAATGAACCCTGAGAACGAGTGGTTTGGTTCCGTCATGTTTGATGAGTCCATCATTGTTTGATGTTTTTACAAGTCCAAAAAAGTTCTACCTTGACTTATTTGGCATTTTTAGAGAGTTTGAAAAAGAGGCAAAAAGAAAACTCCAAAGGTTCCTTTTTGTAAATATTCTCTTGAGTCTGAAAAGGTAGAAAACAATACTAGGAGAACCTCTTAGCCATGTTCAACTAAGTTATTCCTTTTTCATAAATAGTCTATCTCAGTTCAGAAAAGGGTTAAACTTATACTGAATAGATGTATTTTCATTTACTTTAATGAGCTCAAAAAGACAAGTGATCAACAACATTTTCATATTTTGGGAGCCTGAAAAGAGCTGAAAGAGCACTCCAAGGGGTTCCTTTTTCGTAAGTTTATAGAGCCCCAAAAAGTGATAAAAGTATGCTCTTTGATCAAAACGATATGTTTCAATTCAGACATCATCAAATTCATTAAACAAATATTAACCTACTCAAAAAACCACCAAAAGATTAAAAATACCTAATCCATGATAAAATTAAGTCACATTTAGGTCAAAATATTAAAATATTAATAAAATAATTATGAAAATGACCATAAATAGGAAAAAAAGTAATTCATTTTTACCATTTCACATTTTACCTCTTGGTGAGTGAGTTCTGAGTGCTTTTTACCCTCGATATTCTATAGCTGATTGTGACCAATCCGGTGGATCATTCTGAGTGTCGTCAATTCCAATTAGGAGATATCACCTTATTTTTTCATTCTACAAATCCATTTTCTCATTTCATGCATATTGTTTCCGTTTTGAGGGACTTAGGGCTTTAATTTTTCACCCTAACTCTAGCGCACCCCAACAGTGTCAAAAGGTGCACTGGGCAGGAAAAAAATGCATTGTCTAGGGTGCTGCAATGCATTGTATTCCCTTAGGGGCATGCGTTGGGTGAAATTAATAAATTTTTTTGCATGTTTTACTCAAAATATTCCCAATATTTTTCATGAAACTCACTCTAATGATCCTTCTTGTTGTGTTTCAGGTTTCTACCAGAACAAAATGGATCTGATATGGAGAGAAAGAGAACATGAGGAACAATATATGAATGCAGCTAATGATCTAGCCACTATCCAAGCATTGAGATATTAAGGACACTTGAAATTTTCTAGCTTCCTAGGATGAGGCAAAAGATGGAGTTGTTGGAGTATCTTATCCAAGCATGGGATGTTCAGGCACAAGCTTTCAGAATTGGAGCACATATGCTTGAGATATAGGTGGATGACATATACTTCTTAACAGATCTACCAATGCGAGGTACCGTAATCTCATTATCTGGTTCAAGGAGGGGTGGAGAGATAGTTAAGGATTACATCAACACACACTGTAGACCTCGATTCCAACCGTCAAGGATGGGAAAATCAATATAAAGTATGTGGTTCGTTTTCCTTTAAACATGATGCTATTCATCATTACTAAATTGGCTATTAGTGCTACTCTACATTTGGCCAATAGGTCTCATATGCATTTATATGCTCTAGAGTGTATGGAGCCGACAATAATCAAATTGAGCGAGGGAGTACTAGAAGATATGAAGGAACAACTGGCCAAGGCAAGGGATGGATGGTTGAAGAAATTTGGTTATGGATCGATTTTGATTTATTTTCCTTGGAGTGGATTCCATTTCTCTGACCACAACATATCTCACTCGAGCCAGTAGATTTGAGAGTCCCATGGACAAAGAGATGGGTGGATCTCATGTCCATACATGGATGTTCGTCATCAATGAGATTCACACCAGCCTTCTTCCGATGGTTTCACATGTAACTCATTATGATTGAAGATTATCCATATGCAGGGATAGATTTCTACAGAGACCCAGAGCTCGTGCTTCCTGATGGGAGTGATGGGGTGCCATAGGTAAAACAATAAACATTTTGATCATTTTTTTAGTTTTTAAAGTTTTACAATTTTTTTGTATTTTATATGTATCTTAGGCTAAACTATTGATTTTTTTTTCACATGAAGACATTGGGCCCATTTGACCTATAAGTTCCTCGTATCTTCAACGTGTGGGAGAACCACAAAAAGAACCAACAGAGTATAGGTTTTTGTAGGGGGTCAAGAGGTATTGTAGGATCTCAACATGGTGAAGACTCTTGGAGAGTTAGAGCGACACATGGAGGGGTTGACCCAAGGCATAGTCGAGACTAGGGTCAACCATATCCCTGTGAGACTAACACAACATACTATTGGTGTTCTTGGTCATATCAACTAGCTATTGTGCAATATGGCTTGCACTATTGCTTACTATCGTGAGCATCATGATTAGTCTACTACGAGGCTACTATATATAGCCATACTTTGACTGCATGTATATATTTTTTGATATGAGAGGTTGTGTGGCCATATGTGTCTCAAGCACAAATTTTTGTAAAACCAAACTTTGATATATATACAACTATTTACCTATCAGTGTTTCTTATATGTTCTGTTATCTCATTCAATGTATGTGATGTGACTTGAATTTAATTTACATGTGTCACAAAATTCTATCTAAAATATGATTTTCTAATGCATCTGTCAATGTGTTTAGACTTCTATAAATTTTTTGATATTAGATATAATAAAAATATCTCTCCAGAAGGAAAACCCTTAAGAACATATGAAGCGTAGCTGGACTTCTAGCTGAATAGACATTAGTAAGATGTAGTACTACAAGTTGTGAGTCAATTCTAATAACTATATGGTGAATACCATGGAAAATAACATAAGATAATAGTTCGATCATTTCATTATACTAAGCCATATTATTTGTAGAGCGACCAATACAAATCCATTATAAACTTAGTAACTCGCCATTCGGAACATATATAGACCCTGCTGCAGAATAAAGGTTCTGAGTGCTACGAATGATGACATTAGCATAACTAACAGATGCTAACATCTGTAAACCAAATGTAAACATGAATAACAAAAAATGTAAGAAACTATAAAGGGAATCACACTGCAAACACACTTAACACACCTATATACAACATGTACAAAGTGAACTACACAAAATCATTCAAGCATAGTATCTTTTGAGGTGCAACCCATTTCTAGGTTGTGCCAATGGAACTCCATTGAAATCAACAAGTTCGTAGGCCCCTTTAGAAAGAACACAATTAACAATGTATGGGCCTAGCCATATTGGCTCGAACTTCCCCAATCCAAGATTTTTAGACTCTTGATCATAAAAAAATATAAGGTCACCTTCTGAGAACACACGCAGCTTGACATTCTTATCATATTGCGCCTCAATGTGTTTCTTATGAGATTCATTAGCCATCCTGACATCACGCTAGGTTTCATCTAAGTGCGTAATATGTAAGAGACGCTCTTCTTCTGCAGAAGTGGAAGGGAGGAACTCGAAAATAAGTCTCAGAGACATAATTTCATATTCAATAGGAAGGAATTCTTCTAGACCATATACAAATTGAAATGGTGTAAGCGCAGTAGTAGTTTGAACAAAAGTTTGACACGCCCACAAGGTTGCATAAAGGATCATATGTTATTCCAATTTTTAGACCCCTATCATGCGTTGAAGCATTATTTTTAAAACTTTATTAATGTCTTCAACTCTCCCATTCACCTGAGGGTAGTAGGGAATTGAACTCTCATGGGAGAAACCCAACTTAGCAGTTAGTTCATACATCATGTTGTCATGGAAATGTTTCCCATGATCTGTAACTATAGCATGTGGTACACCAAACCTTGCAATAACATGATTGAAAAATAAGAGAGAAGTTTTTTCAACGGTGTTATTGTATGTAAGCATCGCCTTAGCCCACTTGGCAAAATAGTCTATTGCTACAATGATATAACTATGCTCCCTAGCTGAGTGAGGGTTACATGTCATGAAATGAATGCCCCATTTCGCAAATGGTTCAATGACGATAACAAGGTGTAAAGGAGTGGGTGGATCATGGGTTTTACGATCATATATTTGGCAGACATGACACTTTTGAACCATGAGGATGCAGTCGCGAAACATAGTAGGTTAAAAGTATCCAACACACAAAATATTTTGTGCGGTGGCATAACCAAACATATGACCATGACATGCCCAAGAATGGCAATCATTCAATACTTTCTTGGCCTCCTCATGGGTGAGGCACCTTTGAAAAATCATATTGATACCATGACGATAAAGGGTTTTGTTGGGTATAATATAGTTTTCAACTTGATATTTGATACATCATTGGTCAGAGTGATAGGTATCAGATCGAAAATTCTAGGTTTGGAGATATATGATAATGTCTCCATACCACGGGTCGGATGACACTATCAAGAACAATGACTCATCCGAAGTAGAATCACCAGACATTGTCTCCGTTTTAGTAGTGGGAAGGTCACAGATGAGCTCAACAAAAACTAGGGATTTCTTTGACCTGAATTTCATGAACTCCAAATCAAACTCCTGAAGGATGATGATCCATTTGGAGTAATTTCCCCTAAAAATTGTCATGACAAGATGTACGTCATTGAGTTGCAATCTGAAATTACTATAGTCTTGTGAAGGAGGATATAGTGGTGAAACCTTTGGACAGCTTGGACAACCACAAAAGCTAACTTTTCAACATGAGTATATTCGATCTCGGTATCATTCAAGTTCTGACTCAAATAATAAATAGGGTGTTCGGTCCCTACATCATCCTCTTAGACCAATACCATAGCAATGGTAGTAACTGCAGTAGTGAGGTACAAGAAGTAATCGAATTGGTAATCTATTGGATACAATAAGGATTCCTGAATGAGAACATCTTTTAAGACATAAAACGCCTTTTGAGTAGCGTCATCCCAATGGAAGGGAATGCCTTTCTTTAACAAGTGAGTAAATCCTTTGGTTAATTCGGCGTAGTTGGGAACAAATATTTGTAGAACTTTATCCTTCCCTTGGAGTTGTTGAAGCTGAAGGAGGGAAGAAAAAACTAACAGGATCTATGATTGCTTGTACTTTCAATTGGTCAATACGAATTCCATGTTTCGATACAACAAAACTGAGAAGTCAACTAGAGCTAACACAAAACGCACACTCTTGTGGATTGAGCCTAATTTTATAATGTCGACAATGTAAAAATATGGTGCATCAGATTATCAACACGATGTTTCAAGTGAGAAGGTGGGTCATCCAAATATGGTTGTATGATGTGTTTGATGTCATGGAAGGCATAATTGTTTTACCCTCTGAAACATAGCCCTAACATTTTTCAATTCGAAAGGGAGTTTTTGATATGAAAATGTGCCTCAACAACAAATAAATGTAGTTTTATGTTGGTCTGAGGGAGAATTCTAATATGATTATAGATAGAAAATCCATCCATAAACAAAAATGTTTCACAACCAACACAATCATCAACAATCTAGTCGATTAACGAGGTAGGATAATTTTCCTTAGGACAAGCACAATTAATGTCCTAATAATTGACACACACGAATTTTTCGCTATATTTTCATCACAAGAACAATGTTTGACACCCAATCAGTTAAAGGTACGAGGTAGATGGAACCAACGCGTATAATTTTTTTGAAATTCAGCTTTAATAGTGGAAACCTTCTTGGGATGACCGAGACAGAGGCACCATCAAACTGGCTTAGCATCAAGATATGTCTTAATTTCATGTTCAACGATGTTTGGAGATACCTGACATCTCTTGATAAGACCAAGTGAAAACATCTTGAAACCCCTAGAAAAGGGCTTTATAGATATTTATCTCATCGGGAGAGGAACAAGCATGGATATGTACATTCTCAACAATGTCGAGCTTGATCGAAATATCGAGAGAGATAATCTCTTAAATATTCGACAAATTCTTATCAAAATTGATACCATTGATGGAAATAGAATTCACAGAATGATGATGATAATCGTCCCATGACACATCATCTAACATCATGATCTCCATGATGCTCTCATCATTAGGAAATGTACGAGAGAAGGAATCAGAGGACTTGTTGTAATCTAAGGAAAGTTCAACCTAATTGATCGAAGAGGAGAGAGTAGAGTTTGTCGCACAAGCTGAATAAACAGCTTCATATTCAAGCTTAATGGGACTAAGAAGCATGCAGTCACCAAAAGTGTCAATATTGGATTCATCTGGAACTACCTAAGGATCAGATGGATTAGTACAATACGATATCATGTTGACATGGGAAACTGGATTAGAGTTGTTGGGAGAAGGAGGAGGAAGAGAAAAGGTTACCATGAGGGAAGAATCTTTAAACAATCCCACCCTGACATGTTGATATGGATGTGGGGTTTCTCCCACAAGAGGGATACTTCCAGTAACTTGAGAATTAGTGGCAAATAAAGTGACCTAATCAATGGCTACTCTACCTCCCCTATGAGGGGAATAAATCATTCTGAAATATGTCGAAACAATATAAGCCATAGCATAAATCCATGTACGACCCAATAGAAGGTTATAATCTAACAATCTGTCGATAACTTAGACTTCTACTGACATCGTCTTGACACATAATTCTACTTGTAACGAATTCAGAATTCCACAAGGCTTAAAGCATCTTCTGTCAAAATCCTTCATAGTAGTCGGTGCCTAATTCAATTGGGGAGGACCAATGGCCTTCCAGCAAGAGAGCGACATGATACAGGTTGAGGCTCCTTCGTCCATAATGGAGCATTGGATATTCTTACTGTTGGGCCTCAGTATTGCAGCAAGAATGTTGCAACTCATAGGGCTACGAGCTTTACTTTATCAACCCAGGGTTTCGTACAAAATTGGAAGTGACAACGCTATATACATAGTAGATGCATCATTCTACTTTTGTAACTTCTTAACTGGGGAACTTGACCATTAGGGTTTCAGACCATTCCTATATTGGACTAAAGGGAGTCTAACTTCTGATAATGGAATGTAAAACTAGTTCTAGTGTAGGAAAAGTAAATGCTTGTCAATTCATGGAATGAAAGATGCTCTTGTAAATTCTATGATATGACATAAATCATCTAGCTATGAAATGACACAAATCGCTTGTAGGAAGGAAACTATGTTAACCTTGCACTTGATCATCTAGCTACAAAAAATGCTTGAAAATAGGAATTATTCTATCATTTCAAAATCCAAACATGCATGCATGAATCATTTCATTCACACTTGCAGAATAGATCAAAGTCATAATTTCAAAATTCATAAATATAAGATCTAATGCTATCTCATCTTGCAGGAGCAAAAGGAATGAAAAGGCTGGTCTAGGTGGCACTTCTGATTATGGATTCCATGTTGAGGGTTTAAACTACTCCTACACTAGGCTATACTACCATCTTAGGCCAAAACAAGGTCAAAACAGGTAGCTACAGGTTTGCTACATGAAAATGCTATAGGATGTCGTTAACTGCTACATGATGTCTTGTACTTCTAGAGGAAGTTGGATGAGAGGCTTTGAAGGACAATAATGGTTAGATGAAGTGTTGGAAAGGTGCATGATAATTGTGTGAGGTTCAGGGGAGGTGAACATCACCCAAGGTCAATCCCAACGCTCCGAGAAGGATGGATTTTCCTAAGACAACTTGCTCACAGTGGCTGCAAAACATAGGTTTGGAATATGGCTGGTATGCATCAATAGAAGGTGGAGAAGACCTAGGTCATGGAGTTGGTTGGAGGTGTACCTTATTACAAATCACTGATCCCTACAATAAAACTTGTCTCTCTTTTATTACATGTCAACATGGAAAAGATGAGTTGAATTTAGAAAGTCTGATCTAACTATTATTAAATACTAGATCTGTGGAATAGAATACCTTCTAAGATACAACAATATTAAGAAGCAAACTAATAACTGCAAATATTTCCAAGGAATCATAAACAATTATCTAGTTAGAATGAAACTTAACCTAGGCAATGAATAAAGGACAAACTCTATTTTTGTGATGTGAGAGTGGGGTCCCCTAATCATGATCCCATAAAGGAGATGGAATAGGGGCCACTGTCTCAAGGTTTTCTGGTATATTTTCCTTCACTAGACTACAACACTAATCTACTCTTTAAGCTAATGAAAACATGGATAAACAATAACTTAATCAACTTTCTAAGCTAAACAGAAACAAAAATAAACTTCAACAGTAAATCAACATTTTAGGCTAAGAATACAAATAAAAAGGAGAGGAACTTCTGCTACTAGGTTTAGGCCCTAACCCAAGAGCTTCAGCCCTCTAAGTCAACCTAGTGCTGGATCAAAAAAAAAATTCTCATTATCATAACAAATTTCAAATACATCATAACAATAATAGCCAAATGTGCTTTAGCTTAATGGCCTATTGGATACAATAAAACCTCAAATCCTAATGAGTCCCTTAGCTTTCGTATTTATACAAAATTGGATCTACCAACATATCCCTATAAAATAGGGACACTTGGCTCCCTAACTCAAGAATAAATTTTCCTTGAATGGCACTAGCTTGGCTGCCAATGAACTCGACTTGCTTGGCTACCAATAACACCAAGTTGATGAGATAGAGTGGGAGAATCTTCAAATGATCTGAGGAGTTAAGGAGTGAGACCACTTCCTATAATCTCTCTTTCTTTTCTACACTGAGTCCTTGCACTCAAGTCAACTCAAAACTGCTCCAATTTCCTGCATTTAACACACATTAGGCCATAGGACATAGTAACTCACTTTTACTCTTTTCAATAAGAAAAATATAATAAAATTTGTAAATAAATGTGAGAAAAGACAATTTAATAAGATGGAGAGTGGAATTGTGACTGATATAGTTTACCTATTGATGAGCCTCATCATCAACCCCCTACTAAAAAATTTTCTCATCCTCTGAGCAACCTAGTCATCTATATCTATATCATTCATAGTGCTCATGGCCTCCCTGACATCCCAGTGGATGGTGTCCCTTCCTGAGGATAGAACCCTGCATTTTTCTCTATCTCTTCCCACTGCTTTCTTTCCACTTCTTCCTTCCTACCTTCCAGCAAACCCAACAACAAAGGTGAACTGAGCTTAAGTCTAATTCAATTGATCTTCAGTCTTTTCATGGCCTTTTTATACAAGGGTGTTCTCTAATGCATTCCCCAATCTCTCAGGAGAGTGATACTCCCTGATCTTGAGAATGTGTGGCAACTTATTCCATCTCCTTTGACATGCTTATTGGCTCCCAGTCTCCAATAGGCTTAGAGTTTTCTCAAAATGGGAGATGGCTTGTTCTTGAGTAGCTAGGTATCTTGGTGCAAGTTGAGCATCATTGGAAATGATGTTGTGGTTACTAATTATAGCAATTGAATTTATTTGTTTTGCCCTGATGTAGAGGGGATCCTTTTCCTATTTTTATACTATTATCTTCACCTTCTGAGCCCGGGCTTCCTCATGACTCATCCATGATGCAAGGTCCATCAGCTACAAGGCTCCCAACTTTGCATTGGGGTCCCAAACATTCAGGTATGTTAAGGAAAGGTTGTGCAGGTAGAATTCAAATACCTTGGCCTTGTCCTCAAGGGTACTCTTGTCACACCAATCAATGAATTTCATGTAATCCTAGAATGGAATGGTCCCATGTTGTGCCAATGTCTTAATTTTGGATTGCATCCATCGGTCCTTAAGGTAAATTGCATAGAATTTGGATGGAACTCTGCATTAAAGTGACACCATGGAGAGGGTTTCTATGGTGGCCAATTGGGTCTCCTTTTCTTGCAATTTCCTCCTCAGCCATATGTTTTTTTCCTACAGTTGTGGTTTCATGGTGTATCCTTTATCTCTCAATTCATTCAAATCCTTGCCCATCTCTAGGATTTTTTCTTCCATAAGGTCCACATCTTCTACTTTCTTTGATTTAGCAATCTACATCCATCGATGTGTCTTTCCTCTTTCTTTTTCAAGTTCAAAGAAGAGAGAGATTGCAAATTTCTATGGGATCACTCTACATCCTTCAATGCACTTGTAGTAGGAGCTCAAGTTGGGTTGTGGACTAGAATCCTATAGCTCTGTAAAATCTCCCTCAACAATATTTGGAGAAGTCACCCCCTCCTATGCTTGTGGTATTTCTTGTTTTCCTCCTTTTTTCCTCTGCTACTCTTCCTGTAGCACTGCCGGTCTTTCCTGTAGCACTGTTTGGGGATCCTGCAACACAGAGTTTCCTTTCTATTGGAGTGTTATAGGTGCCTTGGGCTACTTAGATGAGGCTGACCTGATGACAGGCTTCCTAAGATAGGTAATGGTAGTCTTTGGAGTTGCTCCTGGTGGTGTGAATTTCTCAACCTTCAATCCTAGGGATTCTATCTCCTCTTGTTTACTTGGTGATTCTTTAATTATAATAGGGGTTTTGTGGGGGTTTGTGGCCTCCCCTACATAATCCTAATGCTTCTTCTTGTTTCGAAATAGAGGGGAGTTTTCCTCTACCTTTTCTTTGTGGAGTTGAAGGGTTTTCTCAAAGTAGCTAAGGCAGCGGTTGCCTCCTTTTCAGTGGGTTCAGAGAAAACCTTCCCTCATCTGGGGATATCTCCTCCTCTTCAAGTGCATTGGTCTCCTCAAGGCTGGTCTCTTTCTGCTGCTCCTCCTCTTCTTCTCTCTTTTCTTCTTCCTTCTCCTCTTCCTATGTTTTGTCTGTCTCTGCTTCTTCTTCTCCTTTTGATCCTTCTTCTTCTCCTTTTCCTTCTTGTTCTTGTTCTTGTTCTTCTTCACTTGAAGCTGGATTCTCACCAAGCGCAAGGACTTGAGTCTCCAGGAATGATTCTCTATCCATATCTTTGAATGTGGACTAGAGGAAAAAGACTCTTGATCTACTCAAAGCATCCTCTACTATCAACTTGATGAGACCATGGTGTCCTCATTGTTGTTTCTTTCCCTCCTTCACCATTTGTCTCATGTCTATGATTGATTGTAGCAAAAAATATGGCACACTTAATATTTGGGCTAAGGGAAACCTGGTTCGAAATCTCAATTCATGGAGAAACTTGAACTGGTAGCCATAGACTACACTCAGTCTCCCTTCACAAGAAATCTATTTAAGGATGTTGTAGGCTACCTCATCCCAGGGATAGGGAAGACTCTCCCTTCTGACCCCATTTTTGTCTTCAATTAGTATCTCATCATTGGTGAAGAAATTTTTCTTAGCAAAGGTGTTGTTGGCCTTGTCTTCCCTTCTCCAATTGACCCCTAGAGGAAGTGTTGTCACTCTGCTGATTAACTCAGGATTGATGGTAATGGACAACCCTCTTACCATAATGGTAGCACTTGTTCTTGCTTGAGGGTTTAGTTCCATGGAAAACTCATAAGTTATATCATCATCATATCCCTTGAGAAACTCAAAGAAGCCTAACCAGTGATGCCTCTTGAAGATGTCTACCACATGGGGATGAAGGTGAATTCTTGATGTATATGTGGGCTCTCTTGTATTGAATTCCCCTCCCATTTTCTTCTCCGGTTTCAGCTAAATGCGGGATGTTTTGTAGGATATCTTCAATATGAATTTCAAGGTAGCTGAGAGATAAAATTTTTAGTGGATGATTGTAATTACTACAACTACTTATAGCCACAAAAATTTCCTTTGATACTCCCAAACTCTTTTAATTCCCAAGCTGACTATAATTACTAAGACAGTGCAGAGTGTATCAGTTATGCAAATCATGAACATAGGAGAGATAGTCCACTTACTTCTCACTGTAATGCGTGGTATTTTGTCAATTGAGGACCAAGTTGACCCTAGGCACACCCTTATATACTTCTTGTGGAATTTCAGTGTTTCATGTAGTTTCCTCCTATAGGATGGCCAGAGCAGGGTTCAAATTTTTTGATGGATTCCCAAGCAGGTCCCTATCTCCTTGATTTCGAAATGAGTGAATAATGCATGGAATTTTTGGGTTTTTATACTATTTATGGTCGAGGTGCGAAGCACTGTGCTAGCTGGAAATGGTACGAGATTTCCTAATTGGGACCATTGGCCCACCGTTGGTGATTATTCACTTGCTCCTCATAACCATCACCCACTCCATCTTAACTAATTTCAACCACCTTTATAATTGATTCCCATTGATGTGACATCCTTACGTGGCATGCTAACTGAAAGATCACTTTTTTTTCTCACGAATTGAGGGTGGCCAAGTTAACTAGCCACCTCCAGCTTATAAAAAATGCCTTTCTTGGACATTTACACATTTTTCATCATATCATACCTAGGGAAGAGTTGAGTAAGTTACCATACCTGAGCCTACCTTTTCCTGATTGGTGCATGTTGGAGTAGTTGACTTCTGTATCGCTGCTCAGGGAAGTGCATCCTTGCTCTCTTTTTGTGTTTTTCTTTTGGCTCTTGTATAACTGATTGATTGTCTTGTTCATGTGTGCAGATGCTTGATATCCTTTTGCTGCTGATGTTGTCATGGAATCTTGCTAGGAATAACAAGGTGTCCATGGATGATGGTACTCCTCCTCACTCTGGATGGGAAGAAAAACTGAGTTTCAGGTTGTTTCTAGTAGTGGCACAAGCTATTATAGGAGATCTTGTAGCTTCTACAGGAAATCGTGTAACAACCCCTTTTTCTTCCTTTTCAAGGTTTTTTTTCTCGGAGGGATGGTGAAAATTGGTGTAGGGGTTGGAGGATGATAGCAAAGCTCTGATGGAGTAGTGAATGGTTGTGGCAATGGAGGACATGTCATCCCCTTTTTTTTGACATTTTCCTGTGTTCTTTTGAATGAGACAGAGCTAGATATGGGTATGGTGATTTGAATAAGGGGTGCATGGGTGATAGGTGAGTGTTTTGATGAATTTTAGGCTTCCTAATCAACCTATAATATTCATGGAGGATGATTTTCTTATCAGGTCCCCTTTCTTATAGAATTTCAGTACATCTTGTAGTGTTACAAGAACTTCCTATAACAGCTATAGGACATCTTGTAGCACACTAGAAAATGCTAAAAAAAACTGATTTTTGAGGCTCGATAACGAATATGAGTGGTAGGGACATGGTTTTCATGGATAAGATGGAGTGGATGGAGGGAGAAATGGAATGAAACTAAGCAATCTGCTTATGTAGCTTTGCAATTTCCACAGTCTTCAAAAACCTACAAAATGACAAGATTTATTAATGGACAGGTTAGAGTTCCCTATCATGGTATTTTTTTTGTTTTTTTCTCTTTTCTTCTCTTTTTTTTTGAGGGACACATAGGCTACCTTAGGAGAGATTTTCTACCTGCCTTGGGTGCCTCAAGGGAGTTTTTCACCCACGGATCTTTTATTTTTCTTTTTTCACTTTTTTTTTCACTCCTAGGCTACCTCAAGGAGGTTTTCAACCCAAGAGCTGGTGTCAGATGCCTCATGGAGGTTTTCATCCAGGGCTCTTATTGTATTTTTCTTTTTTTTTTTTCAAAAATAAAAACAATTTTCAAAAATTATGTGACTTGGAAGCTAGGACACTTCGAATCACATTTACCTCCTTGCTAATGGTGCTAATGAACTCTTCCATAGACAGAGGTCTTTTGTAATCCTTCAACCTGTATCCATTGACAAGTAAGGGAATACCCTCCTCATCAATGGTCCTGATTTAAACAACTCCATATCATGGCACTTCTCTATTAGGTATGGGTCTAACCACCTTGTCATCAATTTTCCTTTGAATTCATTGAACCTGGAGTCATATAGAAGAGCCCAATCCCCTTCTTGAAAAACCTTGTCCTTGATGTTATTTTCATGCAAAGCCTTCCTCTATACTTGGATAAATTTAGTGTGTAGGATAGCATGCATCCTTAATTCATCTAGGCCATTCAACTGGAGCAACCTCTCTTGTTTTTCCTTTGTAACATTCAAATCCCATTATGCTTCCATTCTCAAGGTGTTGTACTCAAACTCAATGGCGAGCAGAGCCTTCTTTCCATAGACCAAGTCATAAGTAGTGAAAATAGTAGTTGTCTTCCAAGTTGTATTGTAGACCCAAGTGGCCTCCACTAGTCGGTCTAACCAATCCTTTCTATTGTTGTTCACAACATTGGTGAGGATGCCTTATAATTCCATGTTGGTGACCTCTACCTATCCATTGGCCTGAGGATAATAAGAATTAGATGTTATGTTCTTTATCCCGTGTCTTCTTAACAAATTTTCGATCAGATGTGATGTGAATTGAGCTCCTTGATCAGTGACTAGCTCTCTAGGGTACCTAGATTTTTAAAACACATTTTCCCTCGAAAACTCAAACACTTTATCCTTTGTTGCTACCTTGACAGCCTTGGTCTCAACCCACTTTTTCAAATAATTAGTGCATTCAATTATGTACTTTTTCTGCCCTGATGGTGGATCAATTGGCCCAATGAAATCCGTGCCCCACTGGTCAAATGGCTCTAAAGCCACCTGAGGTTGCAAGGGAATTTCATTCTTGGGAGTAGGTTTCCCCATCCTCTGGCACTAATAACATCAATTAGTTTACCTTCTCGCATCTTGGTGGAGATTGGGCCAATAATAGCTATCTTGCAGTACCTTAAAAGTTGTCCTCTTGGCAGTAAAGTGACCTCCACAAGACCCATCATGACAAGCTAAGAGTATTTTAAAGACTTCCTCTTCCTTGACACACCTCCTCAAGATTTGATTTGGGCCCATTTTGAATAGGTTTCCTCCAATCTAAGTGAATGGGGCACTTTTCCTTACAATCTTTCTCTTCTCCCTGGATGACATATTTGGGGGGAAATTTGCAGCAACTAGGTAGTTGGATATGTTGGCAAACCATGGAGAGAGAACTAAAATAGAAAATATGTGTTCATTTGGAGACTAGTCATCAACCATCCCTTCTTCACCCACAGGCAATGTAAGCCTAGACAAAAAATCCGTAACTACGTTTTCTTTACCCGACTTATCAATGATGGTTAAATCAAACTGATACAATAAAACCAACCATCTAATAAGTCTAGCATTCACATTAGGCTTGTTCATTAAGTACTTGATAGCAGCATGGTTAGTATGCACAAAGGTTTGGTAAACAGGGATGTAGTGTCTGAATTTATTCAAGGAATGGACAACAACTAGGAGTTATTCTTCGTCACCGTGTAGTTCAGTTCAATCTTAGATAGATTTTTGCTAATGAAGTAAATGGCATAAGGCAACTTGTCATCTATCTGTCCTAGTGTTGAACCTAAAACTTAATTTTTCATATGCATCAACATGGATTTGGAAAGGAATACCCCAATTTGGGCCTCTAAGTATGGGCACAGTAGTCAACTTATCCTTCAATATTTCTAGGGCTTCTTAGCAACTATCTGGCTAGCAAAATTCAGAGTCCTTGGCTAGTAGTCCAAACAATGGTGAGGTTACTTTGCTGAAGTCTATGATAAATCTCCTATAGTATCCAACTAAGCCCAAGAAACTCCTAACATCCCTCTACTTTTGAGGATTAGGGACCCTTTTTATAATGGAAATTTTATTTGGGTCCAGTTGTATTCCTTCTTGGGATACTAAATGATCGAAAATAGCCCCCACATTCATCAAGAATTCACACTTCTCAAGACTAAGTGATAGGTTCATTTCAATTCACTTCTTTAGTACTTTCCCCAAGTTAGAGAGAGCGTCTAGGAAGTCACACCCATAGGGAGTGAAATCATCCATATAGATTTCTACAGAGTCATGGAATAGCTCATAAATGATGCTCAAAATTGCCCTTTGAAAAGTGGTAGGGATGTTACATAATCCAAAAGGAAGGACCCCTTAAGAAAAAGTACCTAAGGACAAGTGGAGGTGGTTTTATCTTAGTCCTCTGGGTTGAACTAGATTTGATTATAACCATTGAATCCGTCCAGAAAGAGAAGAACTTATTCCCTGTAAGGCCATCAAAGAATTGATCAATGAAAGGTAGGGGAAAATGATATTTTTTGGTGGCTTTTTTTAACTCTTTGTAATCCACATAGATCCTCCATTTTCCATTCTTCTTTGGGACCAAAACTAGAGGGGACACCCACTCACTATCTGAGATGGGGTAAATGAACCTTGTATCCAACAACTTTTGCAACTCTTCTTTCACTATGCCTTTGAGGGTTGGGTTCATTATCCTCTGAGGTTTACACACTGGTTTGAATCCTTCCTTGATGTAGATTTGGTGAGTACACATCGAAGGATGCAATCCCTTCATTTCCTTATAGCTCCAAGAAAAAGCATCCAAGTTCTCTCTCATCATGTTGCACAACTTCTCTTCTTAGTTGTCTAAGAGAGAGCGGTTGATTTTCAATGTTTTATATGGACCAAATTCGACCATTTTGACATGAGGAGGATTAGGGTCAACTATGCATAAATCCATCTAAGGGTTATCTTCGAATTCCTTCACCAACTCATCAAGAGGCATGGTGTTGGGGGGCTAGGTCTAGAGGATTTGATCAATGAGGTCATCTTCATTAGGTTTCCCCCCTCCCGCACACCACACCCCCCCCCCCCCCCCCCCCCCCCTCATATAATAGCATCTAGGGTACAAATTGGATAGGATGTGGTATGTTATACTTCATCTTCATCTTCCTCTTCCAACCATAAGGATAGGTCATGCTTTGGGGCTGGTTGAGTAGGATGGTACAGTATCAATTGTTTGGAAAAAGGCACATTCTTAATGGTTATGTTCCCAACTCTGCAACTTATGTAAGCATCGGTAGTGGATAGACATGGTCATCAAAGGATGAGAGGATAACCATTGAATTTTGTCTTGGGTTGGAGAATTAATAAGTCAACAGGATACTCCCGGGAATCAATAGAGACCATTACATCCTCAACAACTCCCTAAGGAGCTTTCGTGGACCTGTCTGCAAGTTGCATTATTGTTGTGTCCTTTCTTAAGCATCCTTGGAGATTTAGTTTGAGAATTGTATCCTTAGTCATCACATTGATGGCAGCCCCGAGATCAATCAAGGTGTGAGGGATAATGATTCCATCAATGTGCGCATCCACCAAAAGACTTCCAGGGTCTAGATACTTTGGGAAAATTACTCTCCTCATCATTAGGTCAGAGAATTGATCAATGACATTGATGGTACAGGTGTCCTTCTTTCTCCTCCCAGGATTTTTGAAGCATTTATCCTTGATTATCTTGTTGTAGATGGGGAAATACTTGATGGATTGGAGGAGTGGGATTTTCACACACAAATTTTTCAATTCTCCCAAAAGTTCAGTCTCTTCTGGGGTGTACTGATTAGGATGGATCAATATTTCAGTATAATGAGGTGGATTGGCTTTGGGAACACTCTCTTCCTTTTCCTCTTCAAGCTCCCAAGGTGGATATGGAGGTTGGTTATCTGGTAGCACTCTTCCAAACCTGAGGTGAATTTCTTGAATCTCTACAACATAGGTAGGGTATGATGTCTCCCCATTATAGGCTTGTTGTGTCTGCTTGTTGTTCAAGTTCATATTTGTTTGGGAAGGCATCTAAGGTTTCTTGGTTGGAGCAAGATTAATTAGTTGTGGTTGAGATGGAGGTGGAGGCAGTAAAGCAGGAGGTTGGTTGAATTGAGGCATCCAACCTTGTGATGGGGTATTCCACTAAGGATGTGGAGAAGCATATGGCTGAAATGATTGATTGGCAGGTTGGGAAGGATACTGAGGTGCATAATACCAAGGAAAAGGTGTGGACCATGAAGGGTGAGTAGGAGAACACCAAGAGGGCAAGGATGCATTCCAATTGGGATCGTAGTAGGAATAGGATGCACCCTACATGCCTTCCTGATATGGCCTAGGTCCTTGAGGCCTCCTTTGATTGATATAACATATTTGTTCAGCCCCATCTTTAGCCCCTTGGTATACAACCTTCAATCCAGGCAGATAAGGGAACTTATCTATGGAATGGTTTTCCTCACAGACTGAGAAGACCTCTATAATATTTAGTGGACATTCATTTATGGGGTGCCTCCTAGTGCATTTAGGGAAAAATATAGCTAAATATCTCTCTGCTTCCTCTTGTTTCCTCTTGATCTGCATAGTATCCATTTGCAGAGCAAAGGTGTGCAACATTTCACTTTTAAATTCCTCCAACATGTTTCCAATTTCACTCTTGATAGATGTGTTGGAGGAAGAGGAATTGGCCAAAGCTTGACTAGCCCTACCCTTCTTTCTAGCAGCCCTAGAATGGTTTTTGAACACTATCTTGATATCATTATAGGGTAGATGATAAATTTCCCCTCTAGAAAACTTGTTTAGGGTTTCAATTATGTCCTCTCTGACTCCTCTAAGAAGGACTAACTTGAGGTATTCAAGATCAAGGGTGTAACCGACCCTTTTGTAACTGAGATGGAACCTTTCCTCATAATCCTCCAAGGATTCATCGAGTCCTAAGGTCATTCTAAGGATTTCATCCTTGGTGTCTTTGGACCTACAATAATCCTTGTAATTTTTGTTATAGGATTACTGCATTTGAGCCCAGGTAGTGATGCTATCCCCAGGTGTAGGGGAGGTGAACATCACACAAGGCCAAGCCCAACACTCCGAGAAGCCTGGATTTTCCTAAGACAACCTACTCATGGTGGCTGTAAAATAGAGGTTCAGAATATGGATGGTATGCATCAACAGAAGGTGGAGGATGCCTAGGTAGAGTTGGTTGGAGGTGTCACTTCTTGCAGATCAATAATTTATGTAATAAACCCTATCTCTATTTTCATTTACAAATTATTACATGTCAACATGGAAAAGATGAGTTGAATTTAGAAAATTTGATCTAACTATAGTTAAAGACTAGATCTATGGAATAGACTACCTTCTACGCTACAAAATCTTAAGAAGAAAACTAACAACTGCAAATATTTCCAATGAATCATAAACAATTATCTAGCTAATAATGAAACTTAGCCTAGGCAATGAATAAAGGACAAACTTAATTTTTGGGTTGAGAGTGGGATCCCCTAATCACGATCCCATAAGGGAGATGTAATAGGGGTCACTATCACAATATTTTCTAGTATATTTTCCTTCACTAGACTGCAACACTAATCTACTCTTTAAGCTAATGAAAGCATGGATAAACAATAACTTAATCAAATTTCTAAGCTAAACAGAAACATAAATAAACTTCAACAGTAAATCAACATTCTAAGCTAAGAATACATATACAAAGGAGAGGAACTTATGTTGTTAAGGTTAGGAACTAACCCAAGCGCTTCAACCTTCTGAGCCAACTCAGTGCTCAATCAAAACATAATTTCTCATTATCATAAAAAATTTCAAATACATCATAACAATAATAGTCAAATGTGATTTAGCTTAATGGCCTATTGACTACAATAAAAGTTTGAATCCTAATGAGTCCCTTATCTTACTTATTTATACAAAACTGGAGCTACCAACAACTCCCTAGAAAATAGGAATACTTGGCTCCCTAACTCGAGAACAACTTTTCCTTGAATGACACTAGCTTGGATGCCAATGAACTTGGCTTTCTTGGCTACCAGTGACACCGAGATAATGAGACAGAGTGGGAGAATATTCAAATGATCTGAGGAGTTAAGGAGGGAGACCACTTCCTATAATCTCTCTTGCTTGCCTACTCTGAGTCCCTGCACTCAAGTCAACTCAAAACTGCTCCAATTTCCTGCATTTAACACACATTACACCATAGGACATAGTAACTCACTTTTACTCTTCTCACTAACCAAAATATAATAAAATTTGTAAATAAATGTGAGAAGAAAATTTAATAATATGGAGAGTGGAATTTTGACCCATATAGTTTATCTATTGATGAGCCTCATCACTTACCGCAAATAACAACTTGAATCACGAAGGCTAATTGGGATGGAAGTCAAGGCGTATGATTCTCATGGTTAAAGACTACAAGCTTAGAATCCAAAGGATCAGTACATCCAGCTACAGAAAACAAAGCCTTCTTCTAGGTGGGACAATTTTGAAACACCGCAAGAGTTGATATAGATGAAGGAGCCTAAACCAAATCCTTAACTATGTTATAATTATGAGCAGCTCTTGCACAAGGATTGAATGTAGATTTATGAATAACGCATTTGGGAGGCTTAATTGTCAATTCAATACGAAACTAATTTGGAGTAGGATCAATGGAGATGCTATCCAACTAGTAGGTTGATTAGTAGTCTGACCATTCAAGGGATTCACATTATTGTAATCTTTATTTCGCGTGGCCACCATAACATCATTTTTCTCTTAGCATAGGAAAGCATCAAAATAGAGTTATAGGAAGCGGGATCCTAGGAAACCATATTGGTCTCCTAATTGGGAAACAAATCTTTCAACACAATGGGAGTAGTGGATGACTTAAGTAATTGATTCACTTATGCCCGATGTGGACAATCGCAAGTGAAATGCTCCTCATTACAAATAAAGCATGGATAACGAGTTTTATTCTTTTCTTCAAAAGATTGATTATTTTGTTTATCCTGCAGAGGGGATTATATTTCTTCTTTTTACCTTTGCCTTTCTTCTTGCTTCCTAGTTGTTGAGATTTACCTTTGGAAGATTTAACAACATTGATCCTGAAAGTAGAAGCCACAAGAATATTGGAAGGAGGGCTTTTGGCAGCCACACCTAGAGTCAAACCAGATGGTTTACTCATCGACTACTAGCTGCCATAACCAATCACTCCATCAGTGGCATGTGATTATTTATTGGGAGGTTGAGGAACAGTATTGGAGGGTTGCGGAGCATTTGGTATTTTATCATAGAGCATGTCGGATTAGGTATAAATAAGATCCAAATACTGGGCACAAGAAATTAGTAGCTACTCTTTGATCACAACTCTGCCTTTATCGATATCTTCTATGATGGATGATAACAAAGACTTAATAAACCATTCAGCTAACAACTGATTAATAAAAAAAATTAGCCTAACATGACTACGTTGCCACTCATGAATGTGATCAGAAATGCGAGTGGCATCAGTTCATTTGAAATTGGTTAAAAGTTCAATTCTATACTCAAATTGAATGGGTAACTAGAAATGTGTTAGGAATGTGGTAGCCAAGGCGCTGGAATTATCGAACGAAACTCGTGGTAGTTAAATATACCATTTTGTTGTCGTACCAGTGAGTGTGCACTAGAAAAGACATAAATGAACAAAGTCGTCATTAAGAGAGTTTGAAGAACACCAAAAATGATAATTCATCACATGTGTAGATGGGTCTTCTCTAGGATTTCCATTGAATTTAAGCATATCACTAGGCAATTTCATGGGAATAACCGACCACCAAGGAGAATGAACAATAGGATCATTGGTGAGCCTAGTCAAATTTGGAAATTCAAGAGTTTCTATGAATGAACTTCCTGCTGAGGTCGAGTGGAGGATACCCTGGATACGATGGGATGGCTTGAGTAATAGATATATGTGTTCTGGGATAGGGAGGATTCTGATAACCATAATACAAATAACCTTACTGCCCAGCTCCGGGATAACCTTGTAAGGATTTAAATGACTTGGTTTGGATTTGTTGATTGTAAGGCATTTGAGCTATAACATAGTTACCGATAAAACGAGAAAATTACTTAGTACCCATTTTTTTTAGGTAGGAAAAAATTACCCGATTTTGAAAAGTGGTGATTCAAAATACACATTTTATTTTTGGAGCATATTTTTGGCACTTTAAATTTTCTTATGTATCAAATATGAACATTTTTTTAAATGTTAGTGATTTTCATGTTGATTATATATATATATATATATATTGGACTTGTTTTTTAATTATTATTTTTTATTGTCTTTTTAATTATTATTATTATTTTTAAATATGAATTTAGACTTGTGTGATCCATATTAATCATAACATCATCTTTCAGTAAAAATCACATAGAAGATAATCCCGTCGACGTGTTTCGAACCAACTAGTGTGGTTCATGGTTGGTTTGAAACGCGTCGACGAGATTATCTTCTATGTGATTTTCATCGAAAGATGTTGTTATTTTTAAATATGTTTTTGATTTGTTTTTTTTAATATGTTTTTTTCCCTTTTTTCATATATATATATATATATATATAACAAAAACATTTTACTCTTTGTTTGTTTGTTTGTTTGTTTTTTTTCAATGTGTTTTATTATTATTTTCAATGTTTTTAATTATTATTTTTTAATTTTTTTATGTTTTTAATTTTTAATTTTTTTTTTAATAGTTTTTAATCTTTTAATTTCTTTATTTCTTCATTTTTATTTATAATTTGTTTTTGTCAATTTATTTATTTTAATGGTTTTTTTTATAAGTTTAATTTTTTTAAATGTTTTTTTATTATTTCTTTTTAAAACTTTTTTTATTTTATTTTTTTAAATTTAATGTTTTTGTTTGTCTTTTTTAATTTATCTTATATATATGTTTTTGTTTTTGTTTTTTTTTTTTCTATTTTCTAAAACCTTTTATTAAATTATGTTTTTTTTTTTTTATTTATTTTTATTTTTTGTTTCCTCCTCTTTTTTTTTTTTTTCTTGGGTAATTATATATATATAATTAATGGTAAAATATATATTTTTATTTACTTCTTCTTGTTGTAGTAGTTGTTGTTGTTGTTATTATTATTATTATTATTAATAAATGTCTTTTGGATTAATCACATCATTAGGATTTGGTCTACGTTTCGAACCAACAAATTGACTTCAACAAAAATCTAAGCTAGAATGGTTGTAGAAAGAAAAGAAATTTGGGGGGTTGGAAAGCATTTTATGCTTTTCAAAATAGGTGTAGAGAGGCAGAGTTATGGGACTGGAAAACCACTCAAATTCTTTTTGGGCTTCTAGTGATTCCGGTGATTCTCTATGGTTGTGAACTATGGGCCAGCAATACATTCGACATGCACTGGAGACAAATTGAGAAAATTCAGAAGCGTTTGATTACAAACAAATTTAAGATTAAAAGTGCAGTTCCTTACGATATCTTGTTAAGTGAAATAGGGACTGCTCCTATTGAAGCAATTTCTATGGTGTGAGTCATAAGGTATTTAAAAAACAATTGAGCAAATGGAAGAGGGTAGATGGCCTAAGGTTGTCTTTAATGATAGATTGTGCAATAGAAAAAAAAAATTGGATGCAGCAAAATAAAAAATGGTTTAGTAAATGGGGTATTTTCTTGAACGCATGTCCCATAAACAACAAAGAGATAAATCCTTTATTATGGAAAATTTCCACAAGCATACTTGCGATAAGGAGCTAGGAAGAACGAAAAATTACTATATTGAAGTGTTTAATCCCACTCATAGTCATCAACCAAAACCATACATAGAGGCCAATATATTTTGGAGAGCCAAAATTCTTATTTCTCAGTTAAGGACTAATTCTCATTAACTCCATTGTGAAACAGGGCGCTCGAAAAGGCCAAAGGAAGTGTGGGAGGAAAGAGTATGCTTTTTTTGTTCTTTCGGAAAAGTGGAAACAGAAAAACATTTCATTTTAGAATGTGAGGCCTTTAAAGACAACATGGAAAGTTATGTAGATATGTTGGCAGCTAGCTCTTGGGATAATCTATTTAGCGAGGGGTTTGTCGAAAAGCTGGGAGCATTTATTTTGAAGCTTCACAGAAAAAGGGTCGAATACATCAAGCAAATAAAGAAGCAATCTATCCCATAGGCTATCTTTAGCCTCGTGGACATTAAAATAATTTCTTTCTTCTTTATTTCTTCTTTTTGTGGTTCATCCTCGGGACAAGGTGAAAAAATCATACAATCTTCATGTATAAATAGCAAGGATGCATCATGGCCCAAGGTCAACTGATGAAAACTAGTCGTTGGAGATAGTTAGACAAGTAAATTAAAAAAATTAATTTAAAAAAAAATAGATTTCATTTAGTTACAAATTATTAAATAATCTAAATTGGTTGTAAAATAGATGTTATGAGTACTAATAATAGTAATATATTGTTAAGAAAATTAATAAGAAGGGTCAACAATAATTTATTAATAAAAATAGTGTTTATTAAATAATAATAAAGTTATAAGGGGGGTTAAGAATAAGCTATAAATATTAAAAATAGTTGTTATGCAATATTAAATAATAATCAAGATTAATTCTAACATAATCTCTATAATCATGAATAAGGTAAAAAGAGAATAAGAGAAGGTGTCAAATAATCTCAAATGGATAGGAATTAATTAATATTATAAATTTAGTTATAAAATAGTAGTTAGGAGTAATATAATGTTAAGAATATTCATAAAATCATAAGGGGGTTAAGAATAAGTTAAAAATATTTCATAGGAGTTTATAATAATATTAAAACCTAATAAGGTTTAGAACTAAAATATTATATATTATAAAGAATAAGGAAAAGAGAGGTTATATATTAATGAAGTAATTAGGAGCTTAATGATTGATTTTAGTTAATAAGAATTAGAATAAGGATAAAGAGATAACATATGATATAAAAATACAGAGAGGAGGGAAGTACATATGAGATAGAGAATTATAATTATGTTAAAATTAATATAAATATATAAAAGGGGGAAAGAGGGAAAAAATATAAAAAGGGGGAAAGAAAGACAAGAGGATCATAAGGAGAAGGTCGGAATCTAACTTTTACTCAGTTTCCAACCATCATCTCTGTTGAGATTCTTAGCATGCCCCTCAATCTCAATAGCCTCCCTAATCTTCCTATGTTGGAAATGATCAACCCTAGCAATGACTGTGGATTCCTCAATACAGACATGGTGCTTGGATTTCTCTGCATGCTTAGCCAAACCCGACGAGTAGGAATGATTGTGCCTTATGTCTGCAATGTGTTCATGGATCCTCTGGTTTATCGATCGACTCATTTCTCCAATATATGGAATACCACAGGAACATGGAACCAGGTGAAAACCTTATTAGGTTTGAATATTATTTATAAACTCCTATGAAATATTTTTAACTTATTCTTAACCCCCTTATGATTTTATGAATATTCTTAACATTATATTACTCCTAACTACTGTTTTATAACTAAATTTATAATATTAATTAGTTCCTATCACTTTGAGATTATTTTGACACCTTCTCTTAATCTCTTTTCACCTTATTCATTATTATAGAGATTATGTTAGAACTAATCTTGATTATTATTTAATATTGCATAACAACTACTTTTAATATCTATAACTTATTCGTAACCCCCCTTATAACTTTATTTTTATTTAATAAACACTATTTTTATTGATAAGTTATTCTTGACCCCGCTTATTAATTTTCTTAGAAATATATTACTAATATTAGTACTCATAACATCTATTTTACAACTAATTTAGATTATTTAATAATTTGTAACTAAATTAAATCTAATTTTTAAAAAATTAAAAAAAATTATTTACTTGTCTAACTAATCTCCAACGGCTAGTTTTCATCAGTTGTTATTGGGCCATGATGCATCATTGCTATTTATACACGAAGATTGTATGATTTTTTCACCTTGTCTTGAGGGTGAACCACATTAGTTGGTTCGAAACGCTGACCAAATCCTAATGATGTGATTAATCCGAAAGACATTTATCTACAATATGGATCACAAAAGTCTCAGATCTATTATTATTATTTCAATGTTTTCATATTCTCAATATATTTGATTGGATATATATGTCAAAATAAAAATTATGTGGAAGTAACAAGTCTAGGAGAACAATTTTTTGTTGATGGTGTAGCGGTTGATAAGATTCTGGATCTGACAATTTTTTTTTTGGGTAATCTTTAATAGGTTTATTAGTTTCGATATATTAAATTCAAAGGAAATTTAATTTTAATATTAAATTATTATTATTATTATTATATATGAAAATAAGATATATATATATTTCTCAATAATGAAATATAGTTTTTAAAAAACAATTTGCAAATTTCAAAATCCTAAAATTATTTAAAAATAAAATATTGACACAAATTTCCAAAAAACCAATTTTTTATTGTAGCGAGTATCAAAAACTCCAAAATCACATATGAATTCATTTGTTTTGTAAAGTTGTTCATTTATCATAACTGAAGTGTTTCCTATCCAGTGACTTCAATACATTATATAAAAAAAACATTATATTTAATAAATTGTTATTAATATGATAAACTTAAAATAAAGATAAATTAATATAAATTCAATGGTAATAATGTTTTAAATAATATTAACACCATGGCTGAAAATTGTTGGAAATTTAAGGATTTTCATAGAGGTGACATTTTATCTTTAATGTCATCCTTGGAATTTTAAGGCCTTTCAGAGACATAATATTTTATCATTAATACCATGCCTAAAAACTGTTGGAATTTTAATACTTCTGATATTTTATCTTTAATGTCATGTCTATTGTTGGAATTTTAAGGTTTTTCAAAGTCATGATATTTTATTTTTAACGTAATTATTAAAAGATGTTGACAATTTACCCCGAAAAAAAATATATTATTCCAGCATCAACACTTTTTGTTTTCAGGGTGTTTTTTGCACAAAAAAATTTCCTTGTACTTCCGTTTTTACAAAATGTTAAAAATTTACCCCGAGGAAAAAAATTTATTCCAACATCAACACTTTTCGTTTTGAGGTTGTTTTCTCATGTTTTTTGGGGGCCTTTTGGGGTTTTTTTGGTTAGAGTTCTCATTTTGAGGTAATAGTTCTCATTTCATCGATAACTTTGTTGTATACCTTGATACAGTTGATACGATTGTCGTGTGGGATTTTGCATCATCCCAACATAAGGTTGGTTAGGTTGTGTCTGTGCCATACCATATATGTTTTGACCCACTTGAATTTGAGGAATGGTCTGACCAAGCAGTTGTGATTGTAAGTTACCTTGAAAAGGCTGGGTATATGTGGTTTGGGAGATTCCAGATACTAATGGAATAGGCTGGTTCGAAACGTCGATGAAAAAGAATCCTTATGCGATGGATCCGGAAGATAATCTAAGCAGGAATAGGCTGGATTAAATATGTACTTGTGAAGGTTGGATTACATTAACTTGAGCTAGAAAAAGTTGAGATATAGGTTGACGAACATGAATTTGAGATGTAGGTGGAACAGGTTGAGAGATCAAAGATGAAGCCACAACCGAGCCAAGTTGTACGAGAGAGGTAGGTTGCCAAACATTAGCAGCCATTCCCAAATGTAGAGGACTCAAATGAGGCTGAGCACTAACTTGAGGAGAAGGAAATATTCCTATCACTGTTTTCCCCCTACTAAAAAAGGAGAGGAGTATGGAGGAAACTTCCCCCCAAGAGGAGGGTTCCCAATAGGAGGTGGATTGGGTTGTTGTATGTGTACGTAAGGACCAACATGTTGTTGAGATGTAGGTGTAGATGGAGGAGGAAGATCAGAATGTGTAGCACTCAGAAAATAAGTGCTAGATAGGATCCCATAAGAGGATGACATGGAAGAGGTCCATGGATTGGGTTGCGCCAGAAAAGGTACTAGACAATGATTGGTAACCAGGCGAGACGGATGAGCCACCATACAAATGTGTCTCTGGTGATGTTACAAACATGGATGAAGTTGCAACATGGGTTGTCTTGGTCATGGTAGTAGATACTGGCTAACAAACCATAACATACTCAATCATGGTTAATTGTCCCAAGGGTGAGTTGAAAGGTAATGAACCAAACAAAGGAGCTTATGATGGAGTGTTATACAATAATTTGTCACACTCCCTATCTCATACCCTAAGCTATTGAATTTTTCCCAAAATGTCGTGAAGTGACAAAAGTTGTCAATGAATTCACCATGAAAAACATTGATCAGGGTATCCCTGAAGAAAAGAAGAAGAAATGCCTTGAAGTAATTCTAGAAGAGCTTTTCAAAAAACCCTAATTGCAAGCCCAGAGCTACTTTTAGCAGGAAACCTGTGCTAGTACCCTTTGGTCTAGCTAGTGACTAGCATTGGTAGTGCAACTTTGGATAGGAAAATCCGCGTTGATCCTCTTCAAGAAGTTTCTCCAAAAATGGAGCAGAATCTTCTCTTACTAGAAGCCTCGAGAACTGTGAGCTAGTTATTGTTGAATAAGAATATGGTTGAGTTCTCCCATTTTGAGTCCTTGATCCTACCTTTAGGTATCTTCCCCGTAATATGTGGGCCTTCTTCCCCCTTTTTTGGATCCTTAACTCCCTCTCCTTCCCTATAAATGCATTCCCTTATACTCTCAAATGGTTGGTCAGACTAGATTGGTCATGCTACTGCTAAATTGTGCCTAATTGCTACCAATTTGTGAAGGAGAAAGGAGAGCTTGAGAAGTCTTGGCTTGGACTTGGAAACCCATCCCAAAGGAGGTTTCCAACATCAAGGAAATGGTTGTATGCTTCCATCTTGTGTTTATTATTAATATAGTGCATTTTTTACTTTCCATAAGTGTGTAAATGACTAATTTATTAGTATGATGCTCCTTGATTTGTCATATGGTTTATATTAGAATGAATATGCTATGTTTTTCCTTTGATGTCTTTGTTTGATCTCTCTTTCAGGTATTTGTTCGCAATGGAATAGCGAGGATCGAGCTTGGAAGTGAGGATATTGAGATCGACATCAAAAATCAACTACATAGGAGTAAGTTAGGCTATCTTTACTCTCTCATGTCATTATGATTTAAACTAGGAGAGTTTTGCATGTATTTGTTTCAGTTGTTACTAGATCAATTTAAACTAGGATAGTTTTGCATGTATTTGTTTTAGTTGTTACTAGATCCACTCATTGGACTAGAGGGATCACTTTTATCCGTAGAAGGGATTTCCTTGATAACATGGAGTATGAGGAGAAGGGAATGGACGGGATTAATAAAAATGAGTCTCTTCCTATATAGGAGAGGAGGGTTGAGGCTCTTCCTGAGGAATATCTTTGATACTCACCAGACTAGGCAGAAGCAGTTCATCATCGATTCCAAGATATATAGGTGGCGGTTGGGTCTGAGACAAAGGAAGAGAAGAGGAAGGTCCTGTTAGTGTCAGTCTTTCTAGCCTTCCTCTAGTGATCAAATATTCTCTTACAAAGTGGTCTCAGAGTGTCAAGGTCAAATTTTGTCATTTCAGTGAGTCTTCAAGCAAAATTTGGTCACTAGGCATTAGGCCTAGGGTTTGCTTTCACTCCTTCTAAAGTTGTCCAAATGTCGGTCCATGTCATCATTCCACTGATTTTATCATCATTCATAGGGTTTTCATTATCATTTCAGTGTCTAATGAGTCATTTTACACCTTGTCCATGCTTCAGTTGCTCCTAGGTAAGGTCATTTTCCTCTCCTAGGGTTTTGAAGCCAATTTCTCTTGGACAGTCAAATCATCGGCAAAACTTGTATCCTAATGTTCATACACCTTCCCCTATCCTTAAAGTACCTTATTAAATGCTTCCCATCACTGAGATCCCCCAAATTCCTCATTTTTGCACAAACCCTAGTTTCTAGCTACAACCTGGCAATTTTCTAGGTTTGGCCTGTGTTTTGCCCTTTTGGACCCCTTCCCCTCGCTCAATCTCTATGATTCCACTTTCCCCTGCTTCCTAACATCCCTCCCTACTTCCAAAAATTTCCCCAAGAATTTAGAAGCCCCTTATCACCTTCATTTCGCTTCATTTCGACAAAATTCCTTGTTTCACACATCGGGATAAGTTTCACTCAAAAGCTGTTTCAGAGAAATAAAAGATGAATTTTGGAAAACTGAGAGAGGCTTTTGTCCACAACATGCCAAAGAAGAAAAACCTCCTTCACTTTTTTCACAGGTGTCATGGTTTTAAATAAATGTCAAAAATACAATCGCTAGATCCAAGGAGGTTGGCCAAGGCACTAAAACGACGGAAAAGGCCCGATCCACTCCAAATTTTGGCCAAAGCCTCTTTGACTGAGCATGGTACTTGATTGGGGACTCCTAGCCCGAATTTCAAGAAATTTGGAGAAAATTTTGTCAATTGTGAATTTTTTGTGCCAAAAACAGGTTTTCTCCACCAACACGTCGCGCGCCGCGCGTGACCCTTTCGATGGGCAACTCCTTTTCAGGAAAACTCAGCATTTTTGGAATTGTCATGCAAAAATACACTTTCTCAGCAATTTCCAAGAAATTTCACCAAGTTTTGAGCCTCCAGAAGGTCAAAAAACATGCAAAAAATGACTTTCTACCACCTTTTTGACACACAGGAAGCAGTCTTGGGAGATTGAAATTTTGGAGGGGCAAATGGCCACCAAATTCAAAAATTCCACTTGGGTTGGAAAGTAGACATCCAGAACTTTCCAACAAGCCCACTGTTGCCTCATTTGGACACCTGTAAGTGCCTCAAAAGCAGCTCCAAAGGCGCGCAACGCGTTCAGGATCAGGGCGCGACGTGTTGGGCAGTTTTCACAAAAATTCACCTACAGCTCAGCAAAACGCAGTTTTGACTGGATTTGACCTTTTGGAGTAGATTTTGATCTTCCTTGTTGTAAATGATGTAATTTTATGATATTTTGACGCTTATTTATCTCTTCTAGAAGATTCATTCATGAGATAGGCAAAAGTTTAATGAATGAATTGGTTTCCTAGCTTATAGAGGCAAGTTGTTTTGACTGCCTAGTTTTCAGTGCTCAGTTTAGAATTGGTTGAAACAACTCCTAGGATAGTGATCTCGACCCCTAGAGGCAAGGAAAGATGTTAGATTTCCTATATTATGTACTTTCTTGGTCATTTTCATGGTTGGACTCTTGAGGGAGAAAGCTCTATTGTATTACTCATTGTATCTCTGCAATTTTGGCAAAGGAAGAAGACCACGGTTTTGTAGTCCTTTTTGGGATTCCTGTGGTTACATGTATTGATGGTGTGTTTCTCTTTGTACTTGTAAGTTTTTTATGTGAATCATCTTCTTACGTTTCCTTCTGCAAATTAGGCAAATGAAGTGTTAAAGTAGAATTCATGATTGTCATGCTCTGCTTTTAAGTTTGTTTAATATTTATGTTTTCATCTGTCTAAAGAGAACTCTTGAAGGTTTCTTGCTCTCTTTAGCTCCTCACCGGTCATTCCTATCCATTCACTTAATTCAAAGGCATCAATACAGTCTCCTACCTTGCCCCAAAGAACCCCCTGCAAAAACTGTGTCCAATCCCCGCACCCAAAATTGCCTTTTCCCGATTTTCCACCAAAATCCTAAAAATCTCAAATCAAACCTTTTATCAGTTTACTAGCCTAAAATCAGTGTTCTTTATTGGTTATCTCTCCCGTTGAAGATCCCTATCGAGATAGACTGGAGAGAGCCCTCTCCTGCCCCGTAGGGCTAGCTACGAGGCTAAGTGGTTTGATGTTGCCTTGGAGTTTACCTTTCTCAACCTGAGGTGAAATTTCAAGCGCTAACAGGTCCTGAAGTAATAGGTGTAGATAACTGAGGTGCCTATGATTTTATAACTATTGGGTGTGAAGCCTAATTATTTTATTTATTTAGATGTATCACCGCATTGGACCCCAGTTCCTAATGGGGTGGAAGTGGTTCCTTCTTAATCATCATTAAGGGCGTATGGGGGGGTGGGGGCGACGATGATTTTATGAGCCCCCCTGGAAGGGGTTTAGGGGCAGCACCCCCAAAGCTAAAAATAGATGAAAATTTTCCTTGTATAATATTGTAATTTCGTAGTCAATCTGGGTTGTTTAATGATTTGATGGTAGAAGTTATGTTTAATTTAAGGATTTTTCCCTGTTGAGAGATTTAAATGGTCAGATTAATTCCCTTAATATTAATTGTCAACCCAGGGTTCGTAAACACAATTTTCCTTGCTCTCTCTTTGTTCAGGGCTAGGTCAGAGTTTGATGATTTCCTTTTTATAATTTATGGAATGATAACCATTTGTAAATCAAATCATATAATTGTCAAGAGCAAACCCAACCATCAAATTTAATCTAAAACCTTTACAAATTTCAGTATTTAGATCTGTACTCAACTATGTATCTCTAGAAAACAGACTTTTATCCACACGAAACAGTATCAATCAATTCTCTGAATGCTGACACCAGACCTTCTATGTGGAAAAACCACTCAATCATTCCTCAACCGGCATCCTATGATAATAACAGTTCTTACTCAAAATAATCAAACAACCTGTACTAATAACTACCCAACTGATTAAACTCTTGATTGTAAATAACAATTCATTCCTGAAGCAATTTATAACCATCCAACTTGTAAGCAAATGAGTAGTCTATCCTAGCCACACTTTGATCAAACAATCATTCTGTCCTTAATGTTCCCTTATCAAGAATCAGGAGTTAAGTACTAATTTGGAGGACTTACTCTGTCTTACTCTATCAGTTACTTACTTATTGTCCCATCTTCAAATCAACTACTTACAAGATTTGATTAATGAAAGAAATCTTAACATTGATTCTACTTAACACCCAGCTATGTAATAACAAAAATTCAATGAACTGTACTTAAATATTTTCTTGGATCACACCAATCCTAACTTATGAATATCCTTACCCACAACCAATATGCTGTTGCAAATTTAAACAATGACTTAACTACACAGTGGATAATTGGAACCTTATGAACCAAGAAAAGACCAATCATTCAAATGAGACTAATTATTGCACAAAAACAGGGTAGAGCAATCGTTTCAGTCAACTAATGAAATTGGCAATTGCATGAACAGGGGAGGCAAACTAAAGAATTGGTCTTCAGTAGCTAATCACACACAAATCATTCCTGCAATGTTTTGTTACCAACCCACAACACGTTGACCTGATAGTTTGTTGAATGAAATGAATTCCAATCAATCATCTGTGCAAATAATGCAAATTCCTACCTTGGTCATTAATTCAATCCATTCCAACCAAATATGTTATAGCATCTTGAACAGACAATGCAACATTCACCTATTTTGGGTTACCTACTTCATGCTACAGTTCAGTCAAGGGATTGATTCGAGTCGGTCTTCCCAGAGAAACAGAGGTAGGTTTGGTGAATTAATCAAGCCTGTCTTTAATCAATTAAGATTGTGTTAAAGAGTTTAAATACTTATTCCGACATTGTCCATAGGTACTGATTCCATCTACTCAACAAGTGACCATACGATGTGTCTAAGATGAGAGTAAGTCAAGGTAACTGTACAGCTCTGGTTTGGAAGGCACACAAATTTCATGCCAAAATCTAATTGGAACTATGTTAATAACAAGCACCTCGCAATCATTCACACACTTGTATGCTCTAACCAATCAAGCAAAACAATGCAATTAAACTGACTAATAATGGAAAAGGAAACTAACTGCACTAGTTTCACAGTGACACTGTTAATGAAAAATACAGAGATAACCCAGATGGGTGGGCCCAACCACACCTGAGGAATTTTAAACTTACAGTAATGAAATAGTTGAAATCACAGTTAAAACATGAGCATCAGCTTCCCATTCAACACATTCAACTGGAATTCAGAGCAAGAGCATCATAACATACTTCTATTAGAACTTAAGTCATGGTTACACAGCAAAATATTTCAAAGGTTTAGCATGCTGACTGACATATCACATCCCCACCTTTTATAGGCATTTGATTACAGTTAGTCTTTAAACTTAAAAGTAACAATTTATAACAGTTGAACAATAGTATTCCTTCAAAACAAGTTGGTTTGAACTGTTGGCTCGAATTGATGAACAAGCTTGTAACCAAACCCCAACTTAGTGTATGTTGTATCTAAAGGAAGGAGAGCAAAGATTTTGAGATCGGATGCGTTCTTCTCATGGTTGGCTCGATCTCCCCATCCAGAAGTGCGTGATTCCTTGCCCATTATTTTATTTGAGTGCCAATCTGCATGTGGAATTTGAGTACTGAAATAGAGAGTCATGGTTCCTCAACCGCTTCTTCTGGTATCATCCCACAAATTTCGCTAAGAAGTCTACACTTGATTTACAAGAATGAGTTAGTTTAATAATATGCTACTTATATTCACTTAAATCTACCAAAAAACAGCCAAATGCAATCAAAAGAAGATTTACCTCGAATGGGGATTGGGACTAGATTAGGATAGTAAACTTAGAAAAGAAGTAGGTTCCATAGTGCCAAAAAGAGGTCAAAATGGGGATTGAACTGATAGTAATAGGGACAAAATAGGGGATCAACATCCTCCCATGCTTAACCTAATGCATGCCCTCATGCATCCGACAAAAAGGAGACTGCCAGCTGAAGGAGACTGTTGTCAAAGACTAGCAGTCTTGATTAATACTTCGATCCCTCACCCAATAGGTGGCGAGCACTTTTGGAATTGAAATTATAGACCCTTAGTACTCAACCATTTCGCAGGCTTGTTGCAGGCTACCTTCCAACGTAGAAGGCACTTGTTCTTTCATACCAAAGCATCATTCTGAACATATAGCTTCATATTGGAATCCATAACTTGCTGATTTACGTCCTTTACAAAATGAAATAGGACCTTATAATTGTTTGCATATTCTCTAAGATTGGTAATTGTTTTCTGCAGCTTCACAAGCCTAATTTTTAAATTCTCCTCAGCATCCAGTGTAGGGATTTTAGTCAAGGTCATTGATTGCTACAAGATACTCCCCCTTGGTGATTTTCCTCTATGCCCCTTAGAAGATAACGGATGTCGGGTGCTCTTTGTAGCATTCTTGCTTGTTGTTGGTTCGGTAGGGGACAAGGCTTCCATAACATCCACCGGGATTTGGAGTTTAGTCGCAGCAGTGGGCTCCTCTGCTATGGGAGTTTAATACTGCGGGAGACTGGTATCGCGGGAGGATGAAATAGGGGTACGGATGATGTTGGGTCCTTCAACAGTGTTGTGTGGGGAAAATTCCATACTGCGGGTCCGACGGCGACCTTGAGACGAAGTTTCAGCCATAGGAATTAGGAAAGTTTTGGAGGGAAATTGGGGTTTCCGACATTTAGATTTAGGAGCGGTGCTTTCAAGGTTGAGGGGTGGATCCGCTGGAGACTCTGGGGTGTCACTTTCTGTCATGAGACTGAGGTTAGGTCAGGTAGGTTTTGTCCAGTCATACTTCCTTTTTTGTAGTGAGCTTATGGGACTTTCCACCAGAGTTCTTCGTGTGCCATCCTTCGAGCTACCTGCGGCTATAGGAGGAGGTGCGGACACCGGAGTAGGGGAATGGGTAGGCTCAGATTCAGATGGTGGAATTGTTTCTACATTTTTCAAGGATCGACCTATTGCACGCTATCTGCCTTTAGTTTGTGTTTCTTGTCTAGGAAACGCCTCTATGAGGAAGTCTTCCCATGACCGTTTCCGTTTCTTCAGCTCAGCAACCAATAAAATCTTGATCAAACTGTGATGATATAATGCAGTTTCAGGCTTTTTTCTATGAGACTGAATTCCCTTTGCCATTTTATGAAAGCTTGACCTTAGGAAATAAGGGATATTGAGGTGCCTACCTTCTGTAAAATGGACCATGAGCTGAATATGATAGAGAAAAACAACAATGAACCTCCCTTCACAGGTCACAAAGCGCTGCAGCATTGTCAGGAGTGGGTACCATTGCTCCTCAATACAGCTACAAAGCACTCCCTTTGTCCAACTAATGGATCTATAGGCTTGTTTCAGGAACATGGTGCAATTTGGTACCTCTAATTGGCCACCTTTGAAAAATTTATCGCCGTCAGTTGGTAGTCCAATTGCCCTACTCACTGACTCATCGATGATCTTGAAGCTGAGGTTGCCAACTTGGGTGTTTTCACCATTGAAGCTCCGAGTGAATGCAAGCGCCACTTGATCATTATATCCTTGGAATTCATGGAGAAAAGGCATCCGACCTTTCTCTTCCAAACTCGCCTTACATCATTCATACTTTGGGCTGCGTGAGAACTGAACGAAGGTAGGTTCATGTCTATCTGCTCCCATGGCACCTATGGATTAGCTGCAATCGCCTACACTGCCTGTCTCTGGTTAATTGTCCGCCCAAGTCTACAATCGACTTCCCTTTTAATTGCAGCTGGATGCCCGTTGTGATGATGGATCGGATTAGTGGATTGGCTTCATGATGGTAATCATTCCGCTTTCTCTGATCACGAGGGTGGGCACTTAAGTGCAGGGTGCGATCTAGGAATGGAATATGTGAGCACCCTTGCTATGAGGTGGTGCGTTACTGTCATGAAGATGAAAGGCATCTTGGAATGAGTGGCGAGCGATCATAACAAGGATAAATTGAAGGTGGTGGCAGAGATATAACACGCTGGGAGATAATTGCCATGAATCAGGACTGGACAAGTGAGGCGTAGGATATCCAGTTATGATGATCATAAGATAGATCCCAAGGCATGCTTCAATGATAAACACTTTAACTATCTAACAGTAAAATTCAAATGAAATACAAGTGCATACCTCAACCACTTGAATGATTTGTGTCGAGTGTGCGATCCACGTGTTGAAGCGACGCCTCCTGTAATTGTGTGATGGGTGCCTAGATTCTAGAAGATTAACATGCTATGCCTTTGGAAAATAGAGTATTATTTCCAGGAGTCTGTTCTTAACTCGGAGCAATATGGTGGTTTTTATCGTTCCCCCACTGCATATGAAGACAAACCCTACTTCTTCAAAACATATTAACATAGACAAAGTAATACAAAATGGTTTCGTGTGTATGTTTTGGCATTAGCTGAGGGATTATAGGACCCCAATTTAAGAAAAATCTCGGGCCCTCTTGTACAATATGAGTTGCATTTCTGGACAAAGTATAGGACCTGGACCTTTCGAGCACAGCATGAAACAGAGGTGATCAGACATAAAACACAGTTATTTGAACGGGGTCATGTAAAATCAGATTCTGAGATCCTTATGAAAACAACTGAAGCTAGACAACGAGTAAGGGATAGATTGACTGTTATCCTCCTGAAATCTTCAGATTCCATATCATCGACCAGGTTGCTCATTATTTCTGTAAAGGAGACTGCTTTACCAATCCATGGATTTTAACCAGGCTTGGAATGGTGACTGCTTGGGGCATTTCTTTTCTTGAGAGCTGGAAATGGCTAGAAAGAGAGCTCTAGGGGGGGTTCTTTTCCATAGTTATTCCTTTGGACCCGGAAAAGAATAATTCACAGTCTAGATGATCCCTATATAACTAACTACCTTATTATTTTAACAAGCCTAAAGTAGATAGTGCTCGAGGCATTCTTATTTAGAGAGTTTGAATTGCCCAAAGTAGACTCCACAGGTTTCCTTTCCATAATCATTTCCTTGAGCCCAAAAAAGAACAATTCTATACTCAAGGAATCCCTAGACTACTGTTGGTCCATTTCATTTATGAGCCTAGATCAGCCATTGCCTGGGAGCTTCATATTTAGAGAGTCTGAAGGCTTCCAAAGAAGACTCCACAAGTTCCTTTTCCATATGTAATCCACCAGGCCTAGGTAAAGGGATAATCTTCCTCCTGGTGAATTCCTCCTTTATTCTACATGGGCTGTGGGGAGGACCACCTGTACATAACAAAAGTGACAGCCCATTGTTTTATATATGTGTGTGTGTGTGTAAAATAGATAAAAATTAATTAACTGAACCAGCAAGGGGCTGGTCCTTTGCATGAATTAGCTCCAATCTTGGATCCTTTTGAATTTCCTACAAAAACTGATCACGTGAGAGTGGCTTATGATAAACTTTAAGCCGATGACAATTTACCACAAAATAATTCCTATCATTATCAATAGTACAGATGCAAACTGATCCATTATCAAAAACTTCACTTACCTCATATGGTCCTAATCATCTGGTAGAAAATTTACCTTTGAAATGCTTAAACTTACTATCGTATAATAAGGCCCAGTCGCCTAGAAAAAAGAATTTCTTCTTAATGAATTTATTGTGCCATCGGGCTCTTTGGTTCTGTATTAAAGCAGTTTAGTGGTAGGCATCTTGTCAGATTTAATCTAGCTCGTTCAGTTACATCAATCTTTTCTCTTAAGCCTCGTTTAAATTCATGCCCAATTGAGTAGCTGTTCTAAATGTTTTTATCTGAAAGTCAATGGGCAGAAGTACTTGTTTGCCATATACTAGCTCATAGGGAGTATGCCCGGTCACATTCCTCCAAGTGATTCAGTAAGCTCAAAGTTCCTCTAGTAACTTTTCCACCCAATCTCTATGATGCAGTTGAATTTTCTTTATAAGGATGGATTCCAACACCTTGTTCGTGGACTCTACTTGCCCATTAGCTTGGGGGTGGTAAGGAGTCGATTTGCAGTGCTTCACTTGATATTTCTCTGTAAGTGCCTTGACCAACTTTGATGTAAATTGGGTGCCCTGGTCAGTGACAATTTCACGAGGGACCCAAAATCTTCTAAAAATTTCCTCGAACAAAAACTCCACTACTGCCTTTTCTGTGGCAATGTACAATGCTTTAGCCTCCACCCACTTGGTGACGTAATCAGTGCATACCAAAATATATTTTTTCTTATTTGACATTGGGGAGATGGGCCCTACGAAGTCCAATGCCCACTTCTCAAAGGGTTCAATAGCAATTTGCGGTTGAAGGGGCATTTCATCGGAGGCCATTGGTCTCCCCATTCTTTGGCAAGCGTCACAACTTAAAACAAACTTCTTGGCATCCTTGAAGAGCGTAGGCCAATAGTATCCGGTGCGGAGAAATTTATATGCCATCCTCTTATCAACAAAATGGCCGCCACAAGGCTCATTATGATTGGCGCTTAGTATGTCATGCATTTTGTCTTCCCACACACATCACCTCATAATCAAGTCTGGCCCTGTATAGAATAGATCTCCCTCAATCCATGAGTAATTAGCACTATGTTGTACTATATTATGCCTTTCCTGAGTTGACATGTTCTGAGGTAGATTTCCTGATACCAAATAATTGGCAACATCAGTGAACCAAGGGGTAATGGTAGAAATGGCAAATAAAGCTTCATCTGGGAATTCATCGGGCACTGGTGTTGGCATGCTTCCCTGTGTAAGATTCAACCGAGATAAGAAATCAACTACCAAATTATCCCTTCCAGGTCTATCAATTATACTTATATTGAATTATTGTAGAAGCAACAACCATCTAGTTATCCTACCATTAGTAATTAGTTTACTCATTAAAAATCTAACAACAGAATGATCTGTATGGACAAATGTCTCGTAACCAGTAATAGAATGTCTAAACTTCCTTATAGCATGTACAACTGCTAACAGTTCTTTTTCAGTGACTGTATAATTTAATTCAGCGATAGAGATATTTTTGCTAACAAAATAAATAGAATAAAGAAAGTTATCGTTCCTTTGTCCCAAAACCACTCCTAGTGTGATGTCTGAAGCGTCTGTACAAATGTGAAAAGGTAAGGACCAGTTTGGTCCTCTTAGCACCAGAGTTGTGGACAATCTTTCCTTCAGTACCTGAAAAGCCTGTTAACAGTCAACATTCCCTACAAAGTCAACATCTTTAGTTAACAATTTAAATAATGGTGATGCTATTCTAGTGAAATTTTCAATGAATCGTCGATAATATCCTGCATGCCCTAGAAAAATTCTTACCTCTTTTTGCGAGTTCGGAATAAGCATACACGAAATTACCTTGATTTTTGCCGGGTCAACCTAAATTCCTTCAAATGATACATGGTGGCCTAAAACAATCCCCTTAGTTTGCGTCATCCTACAATTATCACTACTAAGAGCCAGATAGACTTCTTGACAATGGATCAATACCTTATCTAAATTTTCCAAGGCTTGCAAAAATTCATCCCCATAGATTGTGAAGTCATCCATATAGACTTCCACACAATCATGGATTAGGTCAGAAAAGATAGCAAGCACAACTCTTTGGAAGGTGGTGGGAGTGTTACAAAGACCAAAGGGAAGGAATTTATATGCATAAGTACCCCATGGGCATGTGAAGGTGGTCTTTTCCTGGTCTTCCTCGGCTATTTGTATTTGATTGTACCCGCTATAGCCATCTAAAAAAGAAAAATATTTCTTACCTACAAGTGTGTCGAGAACTTGGTCAATAAAAGGCAATGGAAAATAATCGCGCAGCGTGGCCTTGTTTAATTCTCTGTAATCGACGCAGATCTGCCATTTTCCATTCTTCTTTGGGACTACTACTAGAGGTGATACCCACTTGCTATCGGAAATGGTGTAAATGAAATATGTGGCCAAAAGTTTCTGAAGCTCTTCTTTAATGATATCCTTCAATGTTGGGTTCATCTGCCTTTGCGACTGCCGAACAGGTCTCATTTCTTCGTTTGTGTACATATGATGGATGCAAGTGTCTAGATGTATACCTCTCATATCCAAGTAATCCCATGTGAATTCTCTGGTTTTTCTCAAACCATACTCATCAACTGCTGCTTTTGTTTTGCAATCAATCCTGTGCCAATATGTAGAATTTTCCCTTCAAATATTTCCACAGGTTTTGTGGTGAGCTCCTGGCTCCCTTCCATGGCTGCAAATGAGGTGAAGATAGATGGATGGCAGGTTTCCTGAAAATCATCACTAAACACATGTTGATAACCATTAAATGAGATGGGATAATTGATGCAAGAACTATCAACTAGAAACTGCTGCAAAACATGCTCATTAGAGTGTTCTTGGAGACCTCTAGACTAATCTAATGTTAATAATGGAAACATGCAGTCTTCGTCTCCATAAGGATTTTCGATCCATACTGGTACTTCGGTAGCTGTTTGAGTAGGTGGAAATATGGAAAACGTTTTATTGTGAGAACCATTTGAAATAATCATTTCCCCATTTTTGCATCTGATGATGGCATCTGTAGTTGCCAGCCATGGCCTTCCTAGGACCACAGGGTGTCCAGGTCTAGAGGTTTTTGGAGAAATGACTACAAATTCTATAGGACATTGCCAGGAGGAAATTGTGACTACTATATCTTTCAAGGATCCTATTGGTTTGACAATGGATTTATCTGCCATCTCTAAAAGGATAAGGGTGGTTTTCAGCCCAGGCAGCTGTAGTGATGTCATTGTTTCATAATTCATTTCTTTTATTACAGCCCCTAAATCTACAAGAGTATTTGGAAGAATCACTCCATTTATTTTGATAGTGACGATGGGGTTCCCAGGGTCACTATATTTGGTAGGCATATCTGAAATCATCGTGGACATTTGACTCATAATTTTGACATTTTGGTTTTTATGCCCTTTTCTCCCTGGTTTCTTGATGCAGAGATCCTTGACAATTTTAGTGTATATAGGGATGTCTCAGATTTCTTGTAAAAGTGGAATTTTAATACAGACATTTCTAAGCTCGTTTTCTAGGTCATATTCAAGCGGGACCTCTTCTTTCCTTACTATTAGTCTCTCTGGGTATGGTGGTTCAATCAACTCTTTTTCTGTTGTTTGTTGGTTTCATTTTTTTGAATGTTTTTCGGATGACGGGGAGGGCACCTCTTCTTGAATAACCATAATCGATTTCCCTTTATTCACTATTATTCCTAACCGCAACTAGATTTTGTTCATAGGAATGGTCATGATCATGTATGTAGGAAAGGGTTGGATATCTATGTTTTGCACCAGTTGAGGTATACTATTGTGATTTGGGTTAGGTACGAGTTGTGCAGGTAGCAGTGTAGGTCGTAGTGGGTTTATATTGTTATGAAACCAAATAAAAAAAAGATAGAAAAGATAGATCAATGCCTTAGAATTCAGCCTCTTCGAGGGGGCAACCTCCTTTACATTCACAAATGAATGGTTCTTTGATGATTGAAATGACAAAACCTCCTTTCTATATATAGGAGTCTAAGGAGTCACAATATAACCCAGCCGACCTAACAATAATAATATAAAGGCACAAAAATAACAATAGAGGGATTCTACGGGGCACAGTAATAACAATATGGGGACAATAGGGGCACAAAAATATTAATAAGGGATACAACTATAATAGTAATGGGGTAATCACTAGTATTATAGGGACCTAACATGCCCCTCTCCTTCAAAAAAGTGTTTTCCTCAACGCTTGAGTAGTTCTGGATGCTTCTGTATAAAATTCTCATCCTCCCATGTGGAATATTCAGCAAATAAGCTCTTCCACTTGATGAGATACTCTGAAATTGATCGATTTCGTAGTTGTCGAGTTCTTGTTTCTATGACTGCTTCCAGTTCCAATACAATTTTTCCTTCCTCGTCAAGTTTTGGCAATATTGTTTGCACTGGGAGCTTTTCACCTATAACCTTCTTTAAACATGAAACATGGAAAACTGGGTGCACTCGAGAAGCTGCAGGAAGCTCCAACTTGTATGCCATAGTACCAATATTTTGCAACACCTTGTACGAACCATAATACTTTGGTGATAATTTATTCTCCTTCTTATCTTGCTTGAGGGAAATTTGTTTATATGGTTGTAGCCGTAGGAATACCCACTCACCTACATCAAAACTTCTTTCGCTGCGATGTTGAACTGTCTGTTGTTTCATTCTATTATGCACCAACACAAGGTTATCCTTTAAGAGTTGGAGGACTTCTTGTTGATGCTCGATGTGATGTTCCACTGCTTGAACCGTAGAATTTTCTCTTAAATATGATGTGATGGACGGTGGATGATATCCATAAAGTGCCATAAATGGGGTTATTTTTGTTGTTGTATGGAAGGAAGTGTTATACCACCATTAAGCCAGAGGCAACCATTTGGCCCATTGTGTATGTTTATCAGATACAAAGCATCGAAGATATCCTTCCAAACATTTGTTTACTATCTCAGTTTTCCCATCAGATTAAGGATGATAAGATGAGCTATGAGCTAACTGAGTACCAAGACAAGAAAACAATTCTGTCCAAAAATTTCCAGTGAAATGGGATCTCTGTCACTTACAATAATCTTTGGGTTTCCATGTAGCTTTTGAATTGTTTCCATAAATGCAGTAGAAACTGTACTGGCTTTAAATGGATGTGATAATCCACAAAAGTGTTCATACTTGGTAAGTCAGTCAACTACCACCATGATGACACTCTTTCCCTCAAACTTGGGTAAACTTGTGATAAAATTCATTGAAACCTCCTCCCAATGTTGTCTTGCAATGGATAAAGGTTGTAATAGACCCGAGGTCTTAATTGTTTCAACTTTATTTTTTTGGCAAACCAAACATTCTGCCACAAACCTTTCAATATCCAATTTAAGGCCATCCCAAAAAAATTCCTTCTTAACCCTGTGGTAAGTTTTTAAAAATCCAGAGTGCCCTCCTAAGGGAGAAGTGTGCAATTCCATAAGAATCTTTTGTTTGAGTTGGGAATTCTTACAGAGGTATAAGTGATCTTTGTACCATAACGAATCATTTTTCCAGCTAAATGTATTAGATGTATTGGAATCTTGTTGTAACTTTCGAATAAGTGCCCACACTTCTTCATCATTCTTCCATTCCTCCCTTGCTTTGTTTATCCAATCTGGTTGGATAATAGAAATGGCACACAACAATGCTTCCACATCCTCATCCTTTCTTGAGAGTGCATTTGCCACCACATTTTGCTTCCCTTTTTGTAGATGATTTCAAATTCATAACCCAGCATCTTTGTGACCCACTTTTGTTGCTCTTCAGAGGATAATCTTTGTTCTAAAAATTATTTAAGGCTATCATGATCCATTTTTACCTTGAAGTGTCTTCCCATTAGGTAGGGTCACCATTTCTTAAGTGCATGTAGTATTGCCAACATTTCCTTCTCATAAATAGTTTTGTGTAAAAACTTTCCCTTGATTGGACGACTTTCAAAAGCAATGGGTCTTTCATATTGCATTAAAACAACACTAATTCCATTTCCTGAAGCATCACATTCCACAATAAAGGTTTTTGTGAAGTCCGTATAGCAAAGACTGGTGCTTGGCACATTGCCTCTTTAAGATGTTCAAAGGCCTTTGTTGCTTTTGGAGTCCATTAAAATGCATCTTTCTTCAATAATGTTGTTAGAGGTGCTACTATTCTCCCATAATTCTTAACAAACTTGCGATAATACCCTGTCAACTCGAGAAATCCTCACAGATGCTTTATGGATGTGGGGATTTTCCATTCCTTAATGGCTTTAATTTTGCTAGGGTCTACCTTAACTCCTTCATGAGATACAATATGACCCAGATATTCCACCTCTTTTACTCCAAAGAAACATTTGGATCTTTTGGCATATAATTGTTTCTCCTCCAATAGTTGTAGCACCCTGTCAACATGTTCAACATGATCCTTCCAAGACTTGTTGTAGATTAGTATATCATCAAAAAAATACTAACACAAATTTTCTAAGGAAGGGTTTGAAAATGGAATTCATCAAACCTTGAAATGTAGAAGGTGCATTGGTAAGGCCAAAAGGCATGACCAAATATTCATAATGACCCTCATGAGTTCTAAATGTTGTTTTCGGAATGTCTTCAGTCTTCATTCTGATTTTATGATATCTTGAACGAAGATCCAACTTGGTGAAGTAAATTGATCCATGTAATTCATCAATTACAGGAATGGCAAACTTATCTTTAATAGTGAGCTTGTTGAGCTCCCATAATCCAGACACATGCGCCATGATCCATCCTTCTTGTGCACCAATACTACTGGAGCAGAGAAAGAAATTTGACTAGGTTGAATTATACCTACCTCTAGCATTTCTGCAACCATACCTTCAATTTCACTCTTTTGGGCATAGGGATATCTGTACGGCCTGATGTTTGGATGAACACTTCCTGGAATTAGATGAATGGCATGATCATGATCACGAATAGGTGGGAGACCTTTGGGAGTCTCAAATACCTTGGAATGATTGTCCAAGACTTTTTGGAGATCTGGAGAAATAGATGATTTCGATGTGGAAACATCTAGCTAACATAATTGTGCAATTACACCTCTTTGTTCCTTTTTTAGAAGCTTTGTCATACCGCTAGAGCTTATTATCTTTCCCAGTTTCCCTACAATACCCCTTAATTCAACTTCCTTTCCTTCCGCATAAAATTTCATGAAAAGTTCTTGAAAATTAAAAGTTGTTGTACCCAAGGATTGTAGCCATTGGACTCCTAGTACAACATCAGCACCTCCCATTGGAAAGGAAAGCATTGGGCTAGTCAATACATATTCTCCCATGGATAGATTGATATTATGGCACTTTCTAGAGCAATTTATCATTCTTCCATTTGCAACCGTCACTTGACACTTTGGTGCTAGATATAGGAAGAAATTAAATTCTTTTGCTATCTTACAATGAATAATATTGTGGGTACTTCCTGAATCAATCAACACTATTACCTTTTTCTTCTTGATTTGTCCTTCTATCTTGATGGTTTGAGGAGTGGTAATTCCAACCAATGCATTACAAGATATGATTGGATTCATTTCTTCTTTATCTAGGCTTTGTTCCTGGAGTATATCCTCTTCTTTTGACCTTTCTTGCTCCTTTTCTTCTTCCTCTTCACAATCTATGTAGAATAATTTCTTCTCAACACACTTATGACCTTTAGTGTATTTGCTATCACAATTGTAACAAAGCCCTTTTTCTCTTTTTCCTTCCAATTGTTGTGGTGTCAACCTTATAGGTTGTGGAAGACTAGGGGCAACAACACTTCCATCTTTATAGTTATGAGTGGTATGCTTCCTAGTTGCCATAATTTTGCTTTCCATTTTTCTTGCTAACCTAAATGCCTTCTCTAATGAATCAGGTTCCCAAAGGTGAACATCATGTTGGATATTATCCTTTAAATTCCCTATGAACACATCAATCCTATGCTCCTCTGGAATATTTTTTACCCTTATGTTCAATTTTTGGAACTCCTTAATGTGCTCCATTATTGAACCCTTTTGTTTGAGACTTATCAATTGGCTAAAAAAAGTGTTGCCTTTTGTATCCTCATAATGTGCTCTCAATTCTTCCATAAAAATTGCCCAAGTGATAATATTTTTATGAGAGAAAGGCCATTGATACCATACAAACTGATTTGGTTCCAAATATAAAGTTTCAATACGTACCTTTTGTGTGTTTTGCACATTATTGAGATCGAAAAATTGCTCCATCTGTAATATCCATGTTGCGGGATCCTTGCCATCAAACTTCCATATATTGATTTTTGGAATATGGTGGGTCTTTGATCCAACATTAGAGTCTATGAAATCATGATTAACATTTCTTTTGTTCTCATCATGAGTTTCCTTTACTACCCTTTCACCATTAGTAAGTATTTCTTGTAGAAAATTTGTCAAATCTGTCTTCAAATCTGCCATGCCTATCTTAAAATTTGTCTTCAAATCTATCTTCAAATCATCCATATTAGCTTCCACATCATTCATCTTAGCTTCTACATCTTTCTTTAAACCATCCATCTTAGATTCTGTTACTTTTTGTGCAAGTGACATTTGTTGCACTTGGTCTCGTAATTTTGATATATCATGTTGCATTTCTTCCTCTTCTTCATAAGTCATGCTAGAGCTTTCAGGTTGCTTACTAGGTGTTTGCATTTTCTTTCCTCAAGGCATCAATTACCGATAATAATTCTCTACTATTCCCTTTGAATTCCTTCAAAATATTTTTTCAAACCAAGCTTAAGCAAAAATTTAAAAAAATCTACACACCTTTTTTCACTTTGTAGGAGCTCGATATTGCCTCTGATGTATCTCTGTAATTTCGAATCATCCAATTCTAAAATTGCGAACTGTAGTATCTCTCTGTGTCCTCTTTCCAATGCCACCAGTCTGATCGAATTTAGATTCTCCAAGGCAGAGTTATGCACAATCTCCCAAGATGACCTGATTATAGACCTTTTTAGAAGAGCGAACTTGTAGGAAGTGCCACGTGTCACTGTTTCGACCTTAGGATCTGAAAAATATACACAGGAAACTACAGTCCATCCTCTTTCTGTAACTTCTTACGAAATTTCAATCTGATACTCAAAACAAAAGTTATGACTATTTTCCCCAGGTCACCTGTTTGGAATGTAATTCGGGAGTATACAAAAATGCCAAATTCCTCAGATCATATCTCCGCAAATATAGCACAAAAAGCTCTGAAATTCAGACCTACGGTTCAAAACAATTTTGGCCCAAATGGGTTTTCTTTTAGTGTCTGAAACGTCGCAGAAAAGAAGTTATAGCGCAAATTCCACGATGACCTGTTTGGAGCAGCGAAACCCTAGAATTCAAAGCTTTGATACCAAATGTTATGAAACCAGCTCACAAAAAGTTAGGAAAGATAGATCAACGCCTTAGAATTCAGCCTCTTCTAGGGGGAAACCTCCTTTACATTACACAAATGAATAGTTCTTTGATGATTGAAATGACAAAACCTCCTTTCTATATATAGGAGTCTAAGGAGTCACAATATAACCCATTCGACCTAACAATAATAATATAAAGGAACAAAAATAACAATAGAGGGATTGTATGGGGCACAGTAATAACAATATGGGGACAATAGGGGCACAACAATATTAATAAGGGATATAACTACAATAGTAATGGGGTAATCACTAGTATTATAGGGACCTAACATATATTAGCTGGTGCCTGTAGGGGAGATGTGTTAGTAGGTGCAGGTAATAATTGATGTATAGGAGGTGTTGTGTTAGCAGGCGCTGGTAATAATTGATGCAAAAGAGGTGGTAGCTATGTAGGTTTTTGATACATGTTAGGATTATATGCTTGTTGATAAGTTTGCGTGGATGGATTATATGAAGTGCTTGGCATATTTGGATAAAGCGTGTAGAATTGGGGTTCATAGCTGGTAACATAAGGACTCGTTCTCTAGTTCTAGTTCCAAGCAGTACCTTGTGGTTGTTGAGAAACCCAAGGGGGTAGGATTCAAGAAAGGTCCAAGGCTGGAATTGGCTATATCATTTAAAATTTGAGTCTGGGAATGAACTTTGACTCTAACCTTTCGAGGTGGGTCTTTTGGCTGTTTGAGCTTGGTCAAGGGTTTCAGTATTGCCTTTGTAAATGGCTTGTATAACGGGAAGTGATGGGCACTTCTCGATTGGGTGCTCTAGGGTGTAGATCCCACAAACTTCTATGGAATTCAGAGGACATTCCCTCTCTGCATGTTTACGCCTACACTTGGGACAAAATATCGCCATGGCTACCTTTTCAGCCTCATGCTTTTGGTTGATTTTCATGGTGTCAAGTTGGTCGTTGATTGTATTCAAGATGTCAGTTTTGAAATTCTCTAATAGGTTCCCCAGCTCAACTATGGTGACAACATTAGCTACAATATTCTTTTGCACATAGTCTCGAGAATTGTCTCAAAGTTCACGAATCTTTTTACCTACTTTAGCTTGGCTTCTAGAGTAGGTACGACAAAGGTCAATGATTTTAGCAAAGGATTTCTTGTAAATGTCCCCACCACTAAGCAAGTTCAGTGTTTCTATGCAATTGTCTCTTAGCCCTTTTAGGAACATAGTTCTGATGAGTTTTTGGTCTAGGGTGCTTCCACGGGATTTATGAAAGTTTTACAGGAATATCTCAAGATACTCTTCTAAGTTTTCATCTTCAGTTTGCTACATCCTAAGGATATCACTGATGTCCCTACTCTTATAGAAATCTTGATATTTTTTAAGAAAAGTTGACCTCATATCATCCCATGTGTATATGATATGTTGCCCTAGACTCATGAACCACCTAAGGGTTGCGTCTTTTAATGTGGCGGGAAACAATTTGAGTTTATGTGCATCTTCATAGTAATTATAACTATGACATAAAATATCGAATTCAAAGAGAAAAGCATCGAGATCTTTGGATGATTTACCATAGAATAGTGGTAGAGATGCCATCAAAATGTTCTTCATGTTGATGTCGCGAGTCACATCCAGGATAGGGAACTCGAAAGTGACTTCATATTCTTTTTCTTGGTTTCCTCCAAACAGGTTAACATTCCGTCTAGGGCCTTCCCCTCCTTTGTGGCATTTGTCATGGTTTCTGTCCTCACCATCTGCATTTTCCATATTTGGGATAGGTACCTGCTAGGGTTTGCTAATTATGGTGTGGACTGGGGGTATTGAAACACGGTAGATGTTGGTGGACTGCTTGTCCAAGGGGTTTGGCTGTTCTACTAGTTCTTCTACAAGGTTGTCAAATACAACCTATTGAATGATCCTTCCTTCTCGATCAAAGAATTCCTGATCCGAAACCACGTTGGCACCAAAACTTCCTCCTTCTTGCCTTAGACCTTCATATCGATTAGCAGCGATTAAAACAAGTATATTGACTGATCCAAAATTTGTAGGAAATTTAGAATTTGAAATAAATCTACCTTTACTATCCCTAGGTCTACCTGTACTTCTATGCATAAAGATAAAGGAAAATGGAAATCAAGAACAAGTAGTGATCGGTCAGACTTTGGAGCAACCCCAACAAGTGGATGCGTGGCTCTCTCCGCCCTCTGACAGTCTTGCAAGATGTTGAAACTCTGTTAATAATGGTTACCTGAATAAGAAATGACAACTTCCCTGGCAACTGCGCCAAAATGTTGAGAGATTTAGATGGTCATATTAAATCACTTAATATTAATTGTCAACCTGGGGTTCGTAAACACGAATTACCTTGCACTCTCTTTTTTTAGGGCTAGGTCAAAGTTTGATGATTTCCATTTTATAATTTATGGAATGATAACTATTTGTAAATCAAATCATGTAATTTTCAAGAGAAAACCCAAAAATCAAATTCAATCTAAAACCTTTACAAATTTTAGTATTCAAATCTGTACTCAACTATGTATCTCTAGAAAACAGACTTTTATTCACACCAAATAGTATCAATCAATTCTCTGGATGCTGGTACCAGAACTTCTATGTGAAAAACCACTCAATCATTCCTCAACAAGCATCCTATGATAATAACAATTCTTACTCAAAATAATCAAACAACATGTACTAATAAATACTCAACTGATTAAACTATTGATTGTAAATAACAATTCATTCCTGAAGCAATTTATAACCATCCAACTTGTAAGAAAATGAGTAGTCTATCCTAGCAGCGCTTTGATCAAACAATCATTCTGTACTTAATGTTCCCTTATCAAGACTCAGGAGTTAAGTACTAATTTGGAGGATTTACTCTGTCTTACTCTATCACTTACTTACTTATTGTCCCATCTTCAAATCAACTACTTACAGGATTTGATTAATGAAAGCAATCTTAACGTTGATTCTGCTTAACACCCAACTATGTAATCACACAAATTCAAGGAATTGTACTTAAATATTTTTTGGGATCACACCAATCCTGACTTATGAATATCCTTACTCACAACCAATATGTTGTTGCAAATTTAAGCAATGATTTAACTACACAATGGGTAACCGGAACCTTATGAACCAAGAAAAGATCAATCATTCAAATGAGACTAATTATTGCACAAAAACAGGGCAAAGAAATCATTTCAGTTGGCTAATGAAATTGGAAATTGCATGAATAGGGGAGGTAAACTAAAGAATTGGTCTTCAGTAGCTAATCACACACAAATCATTCCTGCAATGTTTTGTTACCAACCCACAACACATTGACCCGATAGTTTGTTGAATGAAATGAAACGAAATGAATTCCAATCAATCATCTATGAAAATAATGCAACTTCCTACCTTGGTCATTAATTCAATTCATTCCAACCAAATATGTTATAACATCTTGAACAGTCAATGCAACATTCGCCTATTTTGGGTTGCCTACTCCGTGCTACAGTTCAGTCAAGGGATTGATTTGAGTCAGTCTTCCCAGAGAAACAGAGGTAGGTTTGGTGAATAAACCAAGCTTGTCTTTAATCAATTAAGATTGTGTTAAAGAGTTTAAAGACTTATTCCAGCATTGTCCACAGGTACTGATTCCATCTACTCAGCAAGCGACCATATGATGTGTCTAAGATGAGAGTAAGTCAAGGTAATGGTACAGCTCTAGTTTGGAAGGCACACAAAGTTCATGCCAAAATCTAATTGCCACTATGTCAATAACAAGCACCTCACAATCATTCACACACCTGTATGCACTAACCAATCAAACAAACAACGCAATTAAACTGACTGATAATGGAAAAGGAAACTAACTGCACTAGTTTCACAGTGACACTGTTAATGAAAAATACAGAGCTAACCCAGATGGGTGGGCCCAGCCACACCTGGGGGCTTTTAAACTTACAGTAATGAAACAGTTGCAATCATAGTTAAAACATGAGCATCAGCTTCCCATTCAACACATTCAACTGGAATTCAGAGCAAGAGCGTCATAACAAACTTCTATTAGAACTTAAGTCATGGTTACACAGCAAAATATTTCAAAGGTTCAGCATGTTGCCTAACATATTGCATCCCTACCTTTTATAAGCATTTGATTACAGTTAGAATTTAAACTTAAAAATAGCAATTTATAATAGTTGAACAATATTATTCCTTAAAAAAAAATTGGTTTGAACTGTTGGCTCGAATTGATGAACAACCTTGTAACCAAACCCCAACTTAGTGTATGTTGTATCTAAAGGAAGAAGAGTGAAGATTTTGAGATTGGATGAATTCTTCTCATGGTTGGCTCGATCTCCCCATTTAGAAGCATGTGATTCCTTGCCCATTGTGTTGTTTGAGTGCCAATCGGCATGTGGACTTTGAGTACTGAAATAGAGAGTCATGGTTCCTCAACTGCTTCTTCTGGTATCTTCCTACACATTTTGCTGATAATTCTACACTTGATTACAAGAATGAGTTAGTTTAAGAATATGCTACTTATATTCACTTAAATCTACCAACAAACAGCCAAATGAAATCAAAGAAAGATTTACCTCAAATGGGGATTGGGACTATATTAGGATAGTAAACTTAGGAAAGAAGTAGGTTCCATAGTGCCAAAAAGAGGTCAAAATGGGGATTGAACTGATAGTAATAGGGACAAAATAGGGGATCAACATCCCCCTAGAAGGAAATCCCTTGATTTCTATGAGGGAATTGTATTGTGGCTATATGTATGTGTGTGTGTATTCTGAGTGAGAAAGAGAGAGGAGATTATGTGAGATCAAAGAGGAATTGCATTGGATCTGTTGTAGGTTGTAACTCTTCATTTTGCTAGATAATATAAAAGGAAGGACTAGTTGTTTCTCCATGCCCAAAATAGGTGAATCACGTATATTTGTGTCTCTCTCGTTTTGTGTGTTTGTTATGTTTGGGTTTCTACAATATTTTATGTGTTCCATTGCTCTGTAATATATAATTTTCTAACAATAACCTCAGGTTGTGTTGTCTTTGATTCAATATAGTCAGGCTCAATAACTCAGATAATGAAATTTCAGGTGCTTCTGTTTCAACTATGTCAGACTCACCAACAAATGAAGAATTAATCTCAGGTTTAGTACTCGTAGGAAAAGATGATTCTGGTGGACTTATTTCAGGTGCAACACCAAAAATATTAGTTTCTGAAGTACTAGATTCAATAGTCTGCATCTTTTTTGCTTTTGATGACGACCAGGAGCTGCCTCAGGTGGAAGAGGAGGCTTATTTTGCATTCTACACGAACGACAAAGTGTGGGGTGTTGTTCTTCCACGTTGGTTTAATAAACTTTAAAAAATCAAGAACAAAAATAAATAAAAAAGAGTAATCTATGCATAAAGGTTTACCAAGCAATTGTGAACTGCAATATACCACATTGGAGAACCAAAGATTTACGTATGGGAAGAAAATCTTCCCGAATGTTGTGTTCAGTGCATCAATGTATACAAGTCAAATGACTTAGTTACCAAAGGTGAGGATAACAACCTATGGTGGACTTCCAAAATATACTCGACAATACGTGGAAGTGCAGTCTGTGTTAGTGTTGTCTAATGCATAACCATGCGATGAGAGCATTCCCATATAATTTTCATGCATGGAGTGCCATCCAATATACCTGAAGGTATGTGGAGAACGATTTGATACACTTATGTACGTGGAATGGGATATCATCCCCGAATGCAATGCTAGAAAAGTGACAAATCCTATGTTTATAGACGTTGGAACAAATCTCTAACCTAGACCTCTAGATGTTTGCGTTAATGTTTCAAATGCTCCTTAAGGTTGATTCAATAAATTTTAAAGTCTATCTTCAATTATGTTTCAATTTTCAAGGCTCACCATGAATTTCACCTGAATACCATAAAAATATAATCTATCATGACAAAATGAAATCTTATTTTCAATGAAAATCTATGTACGTGAGGGAAGAGAAAAAAGAGTGATGCAACATATAAGATGCAACAAACAAGATTTTTTAATTCAATTCCCCTAACGCAATTGTTCAAATTCCATTTTCACGCGCAAAATCGTAAATCCAATGGAAAATGCATGAGATTTTTCTTTTCCATCCACTTAATTTTTAAATGAGATGAAAACTAAGATACATAATGATGACTATAATAGTAATTATTTAAAACAATCAATTATCAAGCAACAATTTGTTAATTACCTAATTAACAAGAACAAAGAAAAATCCAAATAAATTCTTATCAAAGGATATAAAAACCAAAAGCAAACAAAGTGAAGGATTTTTAGAGACCAAGACACACTCAGGGACAAAAGGAAAACTAGTTGGAACCAAGCAAATAAAAGAGAAAGGAAAAAAATGCAATTTTTTTCATCTAATAGGGGCCAACACAGGTGCAGAAAGGACACCAGTGCTTTGCAGCGCAGATGTAGAGAAGGGTGCAGTGCGCTGCAACACTATGTCTCCAGACTAGGGGGAGAGATGATGTAGATTTGATTAGATTGAAACACAAAAAGTCAATCCAAGCTCAAAGAAATGTCTTCCTAGGGTCAATCCAAATATGAGTGAGGAAATGAAGGTCTGTTCAAGAGGTGAAACAAGGGCTAAGGTCAAGGAAACCACTAAGAGAAAGAAATGATCCCCAATGGACTCGCCAATTTGTTCTGCGGAATTTACGATTGTGGACAAAAGTATCTTCACTAGACCTAGTGGACTAGTCTAGAAAAACAGAAGGAAAAGAACATAGAGTTTCCCTTATAGAAATTGAAAAATGGGAAAGAGGCTTACTTGGAATCTGTCACAAGATTTTCTTTCCTCCTAGACTGTAAGTTGCAATTGTAGCTCTGATTGTTATAATTAGAACCTACACATACATTCACAACAATCTAATGATCAACAACATCTATGCATCATAATTCAATTACTCTATTTAATGGAACAACAAAGCATTGAAATACATGAAAGTAAATGTAACATAACACATATAAGAAAATGGTATACTCTTTGTATTAATAGAAATAGGAGAGAGTTGACAACCAAGAATAGTAGTTGATCTTGTAGATATCTATCCAAGTTGACTTTTCCTTCCTTATCACAAAGAACACCTCAATGCCACCGTAATGCATGAAGATGATGACTCTCTTAGATTCAAGGCAACATCATGAGGGTATGATCAGTCTCCAAAAGCCAACCTTGATGTTATAGATGGCAGTAAATTTATAGGAGAGGGATGGTAGTTTAGGAATTATTATCCATTTACCAATCTAGGCTTAATATCCAATTAATATGGGAGGATGAGCTCAAGGGATAAGAGGTGGAGTCTCCACGGTAGGATCAGGTATGACTCGAGCTTCTTATCCAAGATAAATGGTTAAAACAACATTTGGAATATTTTGGAAGAGGGAGATTTGGGAGCAAGATATTGTTGATGAGCATTGGTGCAAAAAGGAGAAACTTGCTACTGAAAGAAGGTCTCTAAAGGGTCAGGGTGTGCTAGGGTTTAAAATATTTGATTTTTGTTGGGTGTGTAGCCTGTTTATCTTCTTTATTTAGAGGTATCATCACATTGGACCCCAGTTCATATTGTGGCAGCAATGTTGCCTGTTTATGTGCGCCACTAGGGGGGTCCAAGAGGGCGACGACGATCGTTCATTAGGCTGAAATCTGACGGTAGAAGTTATGTTTAATTTATGGTTTTTTACCTAAAAGGAAACCCCTCGCTCTATATGAGGGAATTGTATTGCGTCTATGTAGATATGTGTATTTTAAGCGAGAAAGAGAGAGGAGATTGTGTGAGGGAAAAGAGGGAATTACAACGGATCTGTTATAGGTTGTATCTCTTCAGTTTGTTGGATAATAAAAAGGAAGGAATGGTTGTTTCTCTGTGGACGTAGCCCAAATTGGGTGAACCACGTATCTATGTGTCTCTCTTTTTTTATGTGTTTTGTGTGTTTATATTTTCTGCAATATATTTTATGTGTTCCATTGCTCTGTAATATATACTTTTCTAACAATTTGAAGAAGTTAGATCCAAAAACTCAGTTATTTGGAAATTTCCTTCTTAAGGATTTGTGTAAGGATAATGACAACATGTTCATGGATGATGATTCATCCGATTTGTAGGCCTATTTACCGGATGTGACAAAATGGCCTATAACACCTGGTGAGCCACTTTCCTAGGTGTAGGAGATGGCCATGTTTGACAAACTGATACAGTTGGATCCTCTGTTGGCGAGTTTTCTTGATCTGCATGTCCATGATCCTATCAGTTGTGGCATTTTCTTGGTAGTCTGGGTTTATCTTTATTATTTTGAGTTGTTTTTCAATGCCTAAAGTGTCCAGTAGTGGTGGAAATTATGGCCAAGGGTGGTCCACATTGAACACTAGGTTTAGGCCAAGGAATGGGGGATTGTTGAGCTCAAAATCATTATCTTCCACAAAATTGGTGATGGTGTAAGGCCCATATCAGAGTGATATGAGCTTATGATGGGTTGAAATAAGGCATTCTTTCCGAAAATGAAACCAAACTTTGTTGCCCACTTGAAACTTGTGTAACACCCGATGTTGATCATGTCACTGCTTGTACTTGGCATTGGACTTCTCCAAGATGTCTTGAACCTGTCGATGTATGTGGTGGATGCATTCAATAAATTGTGTAGCTCTGTCAGCTTTAGATTAGACATGAGCCGAAGTTGCCTGAGTAGCTGCAAGTGGTATGACAACATCAACGGGACATAGTGGTTGGAATCTCAACCCCACCTAAAAGGGGTTGTGTCTAGTTAAGTTGTGGAGAGCGTAGTTGCAGTTGTGCTAGAAATAAGAGAGGCTTTCATCCCTTATGCGTGGATACTTCGAGTTGTACATGTGTAGGATGTTCATGATCATCCTATTGATGACCTTTGTATGGCCATCAATTTGGGGGTGGAAAGTCATGGACTTAGTGAGCTTGGTATCCAACAACGACAAGAGGTTTGACCATAATGTGCTTACAAACTTATTGTCTCGATATGAGATTATGGATTACGTGATCCCAAAGTGTACCCACACTTGTTCAAAGAAGAGTTTGGTAGTGGATTCTGTTGTGATACTCTTCTTGTAGGCTGCCAGAATTTCCATCTTAGAGAATCAGTCAACAACAACAAAACACAGTCATTTCCATGGTTGGTAGAAGGAAGGACCGACATGTAATCCATGGAGATAGTTTCCCAGGGCCGACTACAAGTAGTAGGAGGAGTATACAAGCCTTGGTTCTTGATTGTAGGTTTGGAAATGGCATAGGCAGTGTAGGATCTGGTGTACTTCCCAACATCTTATCAAAGGTTCGACCAATAAAAATACTTCTTCGGAACTGCCATTATTTTTTATACCCCAAAATTCCTAGCGACAAGACTGTAATGCGTGTCCCAAATCATCTTGGCATGCTCACTTGAAGGAACAAAGATGTGTCTCAGGTGGCATAAAAGTGCATCCTAGAGGTGAAAGTCTAGAACTTTCCTACCTTCCAGGAGCATCTATTATGTGGTGCCAAATTCTAGATCACTCTTGTAAAGTTGCAGTGATCCCAAAGTCTCATGTCCACAAGAGTCGATCACAGTGGTCAGCACCATAACCAACAGCCAGTTAAGGCATTCTACCACATTATTGGTGCTTACATTCATGTACTTAATATTCAAAAGGAACTATTGTAGATATGTGGACTATTTCTAATGGTTATCATTCTACAACTTCTCTTGTGTCTGTATCAACTACTGGGGTCGATGGTATGTGTGGATGACCATTCCTTCCCCAGAATGTAATTCTTCCATTTTTAGTAGGCCCGCACAATGGAATACATTTATTTTTCATAGGTGGGATACTTTCATATTGTAGCTGAAAGTGTCTCACTGTGATATTCCATTGGATGCCCCTGCTGGGTAAGAACTGCACCAACAACATAGTCTGAGGCATCTATCAATTTCAAATTGTTGCTTTAGGTATGTTAATGTGAGCACTGATGCTTCAACTTGGAAAACTACTTTTTTTGGGATTCAGGCCATGAGAAATTTTCTTTCACTCTACCCTTGGTGACTTGGCTTAAATTCCAAGTGATATGAGAGAATCCCAACACAAACCTGCGATAGAAATTGGAAAGACCGAGAAAGTTGTGGAACTCTATTAGAGTGGTTTGGGATGGCCAATCCTAAATAACTTGTATCTTGGTGAAGTCCACATGCACACCCAAATCATCAATAATGTGTCGCATATATTGAACATGGGTCATGCCAAAACTTCATTTCTCCAAATTGGCACACAATTTGCATTGTTTCAGCGTTTGGAGGACCTGTTGAATATGGTGTAGGTGCTCTTCCCAACTCCAACTGAATAGCAGGATGTCATCCAAATACACTACCATGAATGATTTGGTGAAGGGCCACAAGATGTCATCCATCAACCTCATGAAGGTTGTGGGGCATTTGTCAACCCGAAATGCATGAATAACCATTCAAAAAGGACCTCCTTGGATTTGAAGGTAGTCTTCCACACATCGGAGGGTTCAACTAGCACCTTGTGATAACCAGACTTCAAATCAATATTGCTTAAATATTTGGCCCCCTTGAGATAGTCCAGAGGGTCATCAATTCATGGGATTGGAACCTATTCTGGATAGTGATTTTATTCAGGACCCCATAGTCAATACAGAGCCTCTAGGTTCCCTCCTTCTTTAGTACCAAGATGATCAGGCTCGAACAGGGTGACACACTTGGCTTGATGTTCCCTTTCTCCAATAGCTCTTGAATCTACCTCTTGATTTCACCATTCTCCAAAAAATAGCATTGGTAGATCATTCCATTAGTTAGCGGTGCGCCTAGGTTCAAATCGATGGAGTGCTTGACCTAAGAGTGAAGGGGTACCCCCGTGGGTGAGGTGAACATGTCTATGTACTCCTCCATGACCTTATCCATCTACTACTGTTGTGCGAAGGAGCCTTGTCTAGAGGTTGTGGATGTGGCCATAATCTTCCTCTTGCTCTAAGGGTGAATCATAAGGAAGATAGATTTCCTAGTCTGGGAAATGATATTACGGCATTGTTTAGCAGAGATCAAAGAAAAGGCTGTAGGCGGTGTTACCTCGACTATCCTGTACAATTTCTGACCCAAAGTAATAATAACAGAACAATGTCTAGATTCATATATAGCATGGAACTTTCATATGTATGGCTAACCTAATAAAAAATCACATACTTCTAGAGGGGAAACATCGCACAATACCTCATCTACAAAGGGCTTGATGCTATAAGGCAAGAGACACTGCTACCTGACACAGAGATCTCATCCTTAGTGGAGCCATCCAATGGTGTATGACTATGGGTGTGATGTTGTTGGAATCTTCAATCTACTAAAAAAATTGGCTAAGATAAAGTTCTTATATATTCCATTGTCAATGATGAACTGCATCAAGGACCCCTTTATCCACATCTACGAGTGGAAGAGGTGCCCCCCCCTCTGGATCCTCACGTTTCTCCTTTTGGATCTTGGAGGTGGATATTGTCACAGTGGTTTCTATGTCAATGATCTACTTTACCTTGTCGTTTCCCTTGTTGGTTTCTAGATTAGAATCAGATCATGAATCTATCTTTGAGTCTTTTAGCTCAACCACCAGTAGCTGCTTTGCACAACATTCATTCATGTTGTGAGTGGGAGTTTTATGGAACTCACTCCACTTGTTGGTGTCCTTCTTTGCATTCCCATTATTCTTAGCTTGCATATTCAAGGAGTTTTCTTGGGGGATCACGAACGATCATTGTCATTTTATTTGTGGCTTTGGGGCATATTTTCTCTGCTTTGGGTTCGCAAATCCAAAGTCTTGCTTCTTCTGCTTCAATCTCTGCTCAATCTTGGTAGCATATCGGTATGCTGCACCAAGCAAGTAGATGTCCATGAACTTCATTTCCTCCTAAATGTATTCATGTAAATAATTTTGGTACTTGAGAACCAGATGTTTCATGAAATCTTCGATAAACAATTCTTTTCCACAGGGTATGGAAAAGATTCATCACTTAATGCACATATTGATCCCTTTGTTGCCGCAACGTAATCCATTGTATGTACTTGTCGTCATAACCTTTGACAGGGTAATATTGGTCCTTGATGGAATCTCATAAATAATTCCAAGTGGGAATGGTTGAAAACAATGAGATTTCCCTCTTTTCACTTTGCTCACAATAGGTTTCCCACCAGTTCTTAATGTTGGGGGCGGCTTTGAGGAGTGAAAAAGTAATCCTTTCCCTATTGGAAAAATAATGAACCAAAAAATATCCTTCCAATAGATTTAACCATTTATCTATGGCTTCTACATCTATATGGAATTCAAATATGGAAATGTCAAAGTTGACTTGTACCTTAAAGGGAGTAGCACCTCCAAAGTGGTTGATGGATGAAGATGTGTTTCCTCTAGGCAAGCCGAAGGATTTGGGAAAAATTTTCCATCATCGTGTTCCTTTGTTACTCAATGGCTTCATCAAGTAATATTTTGAAAGGATCTCATGCTCTTTCGTCTTTCTTTTCTTACACCATGGGAGGTTGTCGGGGTCAACGACGCCAATCTTGTAAAAGTTCAACTAGTTATAGCCCTAACTCCTTATACCCTGGCCTCATTTGGGACATGTACATAAAGACAGAGAGAGAAAACTACTCTGATACCACTAATCCAGACTTATGCAAGAATGAAACAAAATACAGATATAAACATAAACACAAAGATACAACAAAAATAAATCTTAATTTCATTAATATCGAAGAACTAAAAAATGCTTACATACAAAATGGAAATAAACTAGCTTGGGCGATGGTAGCTTATCGCTGATAAGAGATGTGGCAGATACATGCCTATAAACTATGTTACAATGATTCTTCAAGACATATTTATTATTGAGAAACAATGGAAATCCATAAACATCCAAAAACCTAAACCTAGCTGATGAAGCGCCAAAAGTCTATGGGCCCTGTTGGGTAAATTAGTACATCAACTTCCTGGGGTCGTAACATTGGCATATGATCTTCGTTTGATGCATAAGATACCTCATTAGAAACATATATCCAAGGAATACAAATTTTGAATGTAAACGTCAATGACAACCTCATGTTTTCCCATTTAAAAAAAAACATCGTTTAGGGCCTCAAAATGACGTCAGAAGTTCACGACTCGAGAAATACCAAAAACAGGAAATTGTGCTACAATTAAGGAAACTAAAAGAAAAAATGTTGGGGGTCCATGTGGAATAGGTGGGTGGCCACCAATATCCACTTGGATCATTCCTCCCCCCTTAGGAAGCAATGGTCCCCATTGCGTTGAGTGTCTCCATGAGATGGGGAAACTTCTACTGAATTTTTTCCCTGGTGAGACACTTGAATTGGTGCAGGAGTCGGCCAGCTTTGACAACCCAATACAATTGGATATTCTACTAGAGACTGTTATTGATCTGTGTGTCCATGATCTGATCATTTGTGACTTTTTCCACGGAGTCTGGGTTTAGCTCTATTAGTGTGAGTTGTTCTGCAATGTCTAAAGTGTCCAGTAATGGTGGCAAGTATGACCGAAGGCATTCCACATTGAACACTGGGTGTAGGCCAAGGAATGGGGGAATGTTGAGCTCAAAATCATTATCTCCAACAAACTTGGTGGTGGTGTAAGGCCCATAACGAAGTTTTCTGAGCTTCCAATGGGCTCTGGTAAGGCGTTATTTCTACAAATGCGACCAAACTTTATCGCCCACCTTAAACGTGTACAACACATGATGTTGATCATGTTGTTGATATTAATTTACATTGGACGTCTCCAAGATGTCATGAACATGCTGGTGGATATGTTAGATGCATTCATAAAGATAGTAGCTTTGTAGTCTTTAGAATGGACATGAGCTGAAATTGCATAAGTAGTTGTAAGTGGTATCGCAACATCAATGGGACATAGTGGATGGAATCCCAACCCCATCTGAAAGGGTTTGTGTCCAGTTGAGTTGTGGAGGGTTTTGTTGTAGTTATGTTGGACATAAGGGAGGCTTTCATCCCAAGTATGTGGATACTTCAAGTTGTACATGAGTAGGATGTGCATGATCATCCTGTTGACGACCTTTGTTTGGCCATCGGTTTGGGGGCAGAAGGTCAGTGACTTAGTGAGATTTATATCCAACGATGACTAGAGGCTTGACAAGAATGTACTTAGAAAATTGTTGTTTCGATATGAGATAATGGATTTTTGAATCCCAAAGTGTACCCACACTCGTTCAAAGAAGAGTTTGGCAGTGGCTTCTGTTGTGATACTCTTATTGTAGGTTGCCAGAATGGCCATCTTAGAGAATTTTTTGATGACCATGAAAACATAGTCATTTTCATGCTTGGTAGAAGGAAGGCTTGACATGTAATCCATGGAGATGGATTCCCAATGCTGGATTGGTGAAGCTAGAGGATTATAAAAGCCTTTCTTCTTGATTGTAGGTTTGGCAGTGGCACATGTAGTGTAGGATTTAATGTACTTCCCAACATCTTGTCGAAGGTTCGACCAATAAAAATACTTCGACAACACTTCCACTGTTTTTCTACCCCAAAATATCTAGTGACCCAAATGTAGTGCGCCTCCAAAATAATATTGGCAAACTCACTTGAAGGAAAGTAGAGGTTTCCTAGGTGGAAAAATAGTGCATCTTGGAGGTCAAAGTCTGGAAATTTCTTGCCTTTCAAGAGAATCTAATATGTGTTGTCGAATTCTAGACCACTCTTGTATAGATGCGGCCATCCCGAAGTCTCGTGTCAACAAGAGTTGAGCACAGTGGTCAAATCCATAACTGGTGGTCGGCTCAGGCAGTCTGCCACATTATTGGTGTTGCCCTTCTTGTACTTAATGTTTAAATAGAATTGTTGCAAATATGTGGAAAACTTCTAATGGAGATCATTCAACAACTTCCCCTGTGTCTGTATGAACTACATGGGTCGATGGTCTGTGTGGATGACCGTTTCCTTCCCCAAAATGTAATTCTTCCATTGTTGAAAGGCCTGCACAATGGAATACATCTCTTTACCATAGATGGGATACTTTCATACTGTATCTAAAAGTGTCTCACTCTGATATGGCACTTGATGCCCCTGTTGGGTAAGAACTACACCAATAGCATAGGCGGAGGCATATGTCTTAATTTAAAATTGTTTCTACAGGTTTGGTAATGTGAGCACTAGTGTAGAGCAAAGACAGTGCTTCAACTCAACAAACCTGTTCTATTGGGATTCATACCAAAATAAATTTTCTTTGACTCCGCCCTTAGTGACTTGACTCAAAGGCCAAGTGATATGAGATAATCCCAACACAAACCTGTGATAGAATTAGCAAGACCCAGAAAGCTATGGAGCTCTATTAGAGTGGTTGCGGCTATCCAATCCTGAATAACTTGTATCTTGGCTAGGTCCACATGCATACCCCACTCATCAATAATGTACCCTAGATATTGAGCTTGGGTCATGCAAAAGTGCATTGTTGTAAATTGGCACATATTTTTTGTTGTTGCAGGATTTGGATGACATGTCGAATATAATGTAGGTGCTTTTCCCAACTCCGGTTGAAGTTCAGGATGTTGTCAAAATACACTACCACGAACGAGTTGGTGAAGGGCTACAAGATTTCATCCATCAACCTCATAAAGGTTGTGGAGGAATTTTTCAACTTGAAAGGCATGACCAGCCATTTGAAAAGGCCCTCCTCGTATTTGAAGTCAGTCTTCCATACATCGTAGGGTTCGATTAGTACTTGGTGATAATCAAACATTAAGTCAACCTTGCTAAAATATTTGTCCTACTTGAGCTGGTCCAGAAGGTCATTAATCCATGGCACTGGATACCTATTATGGAGAGTGATTTTATTCAACACTTGCTAGTTAATAGAGAGCCTATAGTTTCTATCCTTCTTCTATACCAACATTATTTTTTTCCTAGAGGATGATGATCATGGCTTGATGTTCCCTTTTTGCAACATCTCTTGAATATGCCTCTTGATTTCATCATTCTCCATAATAGAGTGTTGGTAGATCGGTCCATTACCTAACGGAGTGCCCATGGTAAAATCAATGGAGTGCTTGACTTGACATGTTAGGGGTACCCCTGTGGGTGAGGTGAAGATGTCCCTATACTCCTCCATGACCTTTTCCATCTGTTTTTTCGTGCAGAGGAGCCACATCTGGAGGTTGTGGATGTTGGCAAAATATTCCTTTTTTTCTAAGGGTGAAACATAAGGAAGAAAAATTTCCTAGCATGGAAATGATCTTACTACATTTTTTAGCAGAGATTAAAGGAGAGTCGGTAGGTGACACTACCTCAAGTATCCTATCCTATTTCTAACACAATGTAATGATAACATAAAGAGGTTTGGATTCATATAAAACATGACGTTTCCAAAGGTATGTCTGACCTAATAAAACATCACATACTTTCAGAGGGGCAACATCACACAATACCTCATCTGCAAAGGGCTTGATGCTATAAGGCAAGCGGCACTGCTTGTTAACACGAAGATTGCACCCTTGGTGGAACCACTTGATGGTGTATGACTGTGGGTGCAGTGTTGTTGGTGGATTTAATTTTAATGACCTCGGCTGAGATCAAGTTATTCTCACTCCCACTATTAATTTTGAACTGCAAAGGCGACCGCTTTACCTACATTTGCGAGTGGAATAGAAGCTCCCCCTCCTCTGGATCCTCAAGTTTTTTATTTTGGAGCTTACTGGTGACTATCATAGCAGTGGATTTTGCATCAATGATATAATTTCCCTTGTTGATTCCCTTGTCAGGTTCCAGTTCATATCAAAGCATGCATATGTCTCTAAGTATTTTATCTCAGCCATTAGCACCTACTTTGCGCAACAATCGTTCATGTTGTGAGTGGGAGTTTTATAGAACTCACACCACTTGTCAGTTTCCTTCTTCGCCTTCCCTTTATTCTTGGATTCCTACTTCAAGGAGATGTTCTGGGGGGTCACGCCTAGGCTTTTCCCTTTTCTTTGTGGATTTGGGGAAACTTTTCTCTGCTTTCGGTTCATAGATCCAAAGTATCGCTTCTTCTGCTCAATCTTGGCAGCATATCAGTATGTTGCACCAAGCAAGGAGATGTCCAGAAACTCCATTTCGCCCTTAATGTATTTTTGCAAAAAAAACACGGTACTTGAGAACCAGATGTTTATTGGAATATTTTATACCCAAATTTATATGTAGGGTATGGAAAATATTCATCAATTCATGCACATCTTGATCCCTTTGTTGCTGCAATGTAGTCCATTGTATGTACTTGTCATCATATCTCCTAACAAGGTAATACTTTTCTTTGATGGAATCTCAGAAAGAATTCCAAGTGGGTGTGGCTAAAAATAGTGAGGGTTCCCTCTCATCCCTTTTCTCATAGTAGGTTTCCCACCACTCTTTGACATTGGGGGGTAGCTATGAGGAGTGAAAAAGTAATCTTTTCCCTGTTGGAAAATTCATGAACCGAAAAATATCCTTCCAACAGATTTAACCATTTACCTATGGCATCTACATATGGCTAGCCTTCAAATATGGGAATGTCAAAGTTGAGTTGTGTTATCACTCAGATTTTCCCAGAAGTTGTGAGAAGGGGAAAGAGGTCTGAGGTAACCACAAACCAATCTTTTAGATACAAAATCTAGCCAATCTGTATCTAGAGAGGGCTCTCTCTTTAAGGTTTAGCTTTGTTTTGGAAAGGTTTTAGGCTAGTTGTGAAGTTTGGGAGTTCTGTTTGAGTTTGGTGGTGAGATTCAATAGCAAAGGGGTAAAAATGAGTAGATTATTCCATTGGGCTGACGGATTCAAATTAGATGGCTTAACTGGACTTGGTTTCTTCACGAAGGATGGTTTAACAGAGCAAGGTAGTCAAATAGGGAAAAATTAGAGACTTAAAGATGGAATGGGCTTAAAGGGTTAAAGGGAAACTAAGAATCCTTTAACATACTTTAAAAGAGCAGAATATGACTAACCATCAATAAAGAGCAATTAAGAATTCTTTACTAAATGATTAAGATGAATAAACTAGGAAACAAGAGCAATTAAGAATTCACTTTTTATACTAGTTCAGAAGAAAACATTGAGAATAATAACGATTGAAAACAGGGTGCCATTAAGTAAATTCTGAGTTATTATTTTTCGTTTATCATTCAAATGTGAAACATAGATGATATTTTAAACAAGGAAAACTATAAAACATAAGGTATAGATGAACTTATTGATCCAGTGTTTGATTCAAGAATTCTGAGAAAAGTCCTTAGCTCCAATTCTTCATCCAGCAAGCCACAAAGTTGGTCCAAATAGCACTTTATTCCAAAATATCCAATATTACAGCAATGTCTAAGAATCCACACTCAATACTCCAATTGAGGGGGTATTTATACAAAAAATATTTACAAAAATATCTCATAACAGAGTGAGATATATTCTAGTGATGACTAATTATTTTTATAGAAAAATAGGGACACTTAGTCTCGAATATAGGAGAAAGGTGCACTGATGTTGTGCTATTCCTTTTCTCGCTGAATGTGCTGGAGGCAAGCCCTTTTATTTGGCTTGATGTTATCCTCTTTAGTAACTTTGTGTTGGCTGCTCTGTTTTGACCAATACTTTTCACCTGTTCTGATACACTTCGACCTGTTTGACCCCTCTTCATTTTTGTTCATCTTGCTATGGTAAAATCCCAAAATTTACATTTTACCAAAAGTAAATTTACAAAATTTTCAATATCTCTTCACATCATTTTTGCTTTGGCAATCTGTGTTTCTGAAGTTTCCTCAGAGTCACATCAGTTTATGTATTTCTAAAAAAATTAGGCTGGAGTTGAAACAAGTGCTTTACCTCATGTTCAATATAAAATAAGTTCTCCAAGCTATCATATAGAACTTGGCCTTTATCAATTCTTTTGTGCTTAAATTAGCATGGTTGCCTGATGCTGTTCTTGCGGTTGATGTACCTGTGATTACCTCTGCTATGGCTGCTGGGACATTTGGAGCTAATGTTGTTCCAAGTGTGGAGGGGACTGCAGTTGAGATTATGGGGATTACCTAGGGAGACTGGGAGGTCGACTCTCCCTGCTTTTCCTTCAGTGCGTTCTCTAATGCCTTCTCTATATCATTCAATATTTCATTAAGTTTCAGGAGCAGGTCCATCATATCTTCTCCTGATTTCTGTTGTATAACTTATGTTGTCTGAGGATGCCTTGAAGGAGGTAGCTTCACCTGTTTCCTTAGGGCAGCAGTGTCCTCTTCTTTCTTCTTGATCAGAGCCTATATGCCTTTAACATCTTTGGGATCATGTCCCAATCCAATGATGATCTCTTCTAATGATTTTATTCTGTTATCCTTGGCTAGGGAAGAGGCTTTTTCCAAGTGAAGTTGAGCAGTTTTATTATCCAATGATTTTTGTAGCTTGTGGGCCATCATTGCTTTGTAAGCCAGTGTGGAATAGACCATTTCCGCAGTTTGCTTGTGAAGTTCAATCTGGTCCATAGGATGAATATCTTTGGCTAAGACCTCCAAATTTGTTCTGACGTAATCTATTGCTGAATAAGGTTGTTGCACCTTTGGCTTAAAATAACTCATTAACATTTTTCCTTCTTTAATATCATAAGCTGACATCAATCTTTGCTGGTTTGGGGGGGGCATATTCAGATATTGATTATAAATTTGAAGCCATACTAGATCATTCCTGGCTTTTATCTCTATAAATGTCTTCTTAATGTCTGAGGCCTGTTTGCTTTGTGCCCTGGTGGATGATACTTCCACACTGTGCTATCTTTCTAGCTCCTGCCTTTGTTAGCTAGGTGAGGTTCCTCCCAATGGGGGAGTTTTCTGGCTAGTTGCTCTTTCAATTCTTAGAATTTCTATGGTTTCTTCAATGATTTCCTCTTCTGAAAGAGGATTCAGTCTTTGTATCTTTGCTCCAGGTTGTTCTGTAGGCCCACTGATAGGTGTGGTGGTTTCTCTGTCCCTCTTTTTGTTTCTTTCCTCATTTAGAGGAGTTTGCAACGCTGGAATTTTTGCTGCTTTAGTTTGGGCTGGAGGAATCTGTACATGACTCTGTTCTTTCATCTTTCCAGGCTGATCAGTCATTGTAGGCTACTCTGTGGTCTCTGTTGGCATTATGATTCAGGTGTTGTCCTTGATGGCAAACCCATTCAGGTGATAAATCAAGAAGGACGCAGGAAATATGTTCAGCAAGTGCGTCCCCGCAGGTATACCATACAGAACCCGCGTCCAGAGACGCAGGCCAGCCGTTCAGGAGGTGCGTCCGCCCAGTGCACACATTTCAAGGCAGAGAAAAGCATGTGGGGGTTTCTTGTGTGGTATCTAGCCGACGGTTTTGTGTTTCTATGGTGTCGGCTCATGGTTTGGTTCCATGTTTTGGGGAGAAGCTTGCCTATATAAAGCAAAGGAGTTCATTTGGATTAAGTATCATCTTGGTTGAATATCTTTTGGTGAGATCTAGTCCAGATCTATGAAGGCGAATCTTCTAATGGACTGTGATCTCTATGGCGCATGATCAGATCTGTGGATCTGAGTGTTTGGGTTGGTTCTGAAGTCCTCATATCTTTTATATCTGAAGGGACGCAGGTTCAGTGAAGGGAAAGTGCGCCGAGACGCAGTACAGTAAAGGCTCAGGTGCGTCTCTGAGGCAAAGGACGCGGTGCGACTGTGTTATTGGGTGCGTCTCTGAAGCAAAAGACGCGGCGCGATAGTGTTTCTGAGTGCGCCGGTCGCAGCAAAGCATAGAGGAACAGTGCGTCGGCACGCAGAACAGTGGAAGGTAGACTGCGTCCAGTCGCAGGTCACAGAAAGAAAATATGCGTCCCTGTCTTAAGATGATCTGTTGACTGTATATTTCTGTTCATAAGGTGTTCTGGGTTATTTCTGTAATTACTAATCTGATATCTGTAGTGGACTGTATCTGTTATATACTTGTTGATCATTTGATTCTTCATGAAAAGAAGTAGGGGGTTGTAGCTCCCTTCCAGGAGAAACTGGAAAACGAGAGAGAGTTGTAGCTCTCTGCAGGTTGCAGCCTGCGTGCTGGTAAAGGACTGCACCAGTACAAAATCATTGTAAAAAGAATTTCTTGAAAGAATATAGAGACATATTGCAGCAGGTGGTTTTCTCCCGCATTGGGTTTCCACCTTACATCTTGTGTTCTTTGGTGTGACTGTCTATTTTCTTTATTCATGCTCATTGTTTTATGGTACTGATATGCAAGAATAATTCAAAAGATCAAATAAGGAAGATTTGGTAAATTGCTTGATAATACTGATTCACCCCCCCCTCTCAGTATTATTTCCAACAATTGGTATCAGAGCAGGTCCTTCAGAAAAGCTTGATCGCTTGAAGGTAGATCGTTCATCATGAGCAACTACGAGAGAGAAGCATCAATCAGGCCACCAGTTTTTGATGGGACAAACTTCAATTATTGGAAGGTAAGAGTTACTGCATATCTTCAATCTCTTGGTACTGAAGTTTGGGACATTGTAGAAACAGGCTATGCTTTTCCTTCAGCTACTCCTACAGATCCAGCTGAGAAAAAGAAGTATGAAACAAATGCAAAAGCAGTCAGTACTCTATTAGGAAGTATATCCCAAACAGAATTCATGAAGGTAATGCACTTCAAATCAGCAAAAGAAATATGGGACAAAATGATCACAAGCTATGAAGGAGATGAACAGGTAAAACAAGCCAAACTTCAAACTCTCAGAATTCAATATGAGACTCTCAAGATGTATAATGATGAAAGTGTGGCTAATTATTTTCTTCGGGTAGATGAGATTGTAAATTGTATGAAAAATTTGGGTGAAGAAGTAAAGGAGTCTCTAGTAGTTCAAAAGATTCTAAGATCATTATCCCCCAAGTTTGAATCCAAAGTATCTGCAATAGAAGAAAAAGAAAATCTTCGTGTTCTTACTATGTCTCAGCTACATGGAATTCTAACTGCTTATGAAATGAGAAAGGGAGGACCATCAGATAGAAGGGAGGCTGCTTTTAAAGCATCAGGCAAAGAAGATTACTATGAAGCAAGCCATGATCCAGAAGAAGAGGAAGAAGAATCAAATTTTGTCAGAAATCTTCAAAGAGGTTCTGGAAGGTTCAGAGGTAAGCTACCTTTCAAATGCTTTGCTTGTGGAAGAGTAGGTCATTATGCTGCAAAATGCTCTTATAAGGATAAAGGAAAGGAACCAGTTAGATGGAACAAGAAACAAAGCAAGAAAAGCTACTACACCCATGAAGATAGTGATGGCTTATCAAACAGTGATGAAGATGAACAAGGTAATAAATATAGGTTGTTAATGGCATTTGAAGATGATGATTATGAGGATGCTGTAGATGTGGATAACCTTTATGATGAAATTACTAGACTCAAGAGATGCATAGAAGAAAAGAACATGATTATTGATACTCTACAATTCCAAATTGATGAAAAGGAAAAACATCTTGAAAAATTAGAAGGTGAAATTGTTGGTCTTAGAAAAGAAATTGAGAAAACAAAAACTATTAATCTCAAGTTTGTCAAAGGATCTGAAACTTTGGATGAGATTATCAGTGTGCAGCGGTCTCCACTAAATAAGACAGGTTTGGGCTATAATGGAGAAACTTCTCAAGCATCCACTTCAAAAAGTTATCTTGATGCAGCAAGAAGAAATGAGCAAGAGCATAAGGAAGATCATCAGGTAAAGCAGGGACAAATGTCAAGCAGAAACTATCAGGGGCAATCCAGCTTAAGGGTGAACAAAAGCCACAACCAGCCACAGGTAAAATCTTCTCAATTTGGTTCAAGAATAGATGAAAATAGAAATTACAATCAGTTGGCTGGTAGATCCAATAATCGCAGAAGCTTCTTCAATGGACAATGCTTTTCTTGCCATAACTTTGGTCACAAAGCAGCTCAATGTGTTGCGTATAAAACAATCATGACTAGGGAAACTCAAAAACAAAGAAGTATGACAGGGATTACAAAAAGGACCTATAACAACTTTTCAGCTCTTGAAAATGAAGTTGAATGTTCTATTTGCAATAATTTTGGACATAAAGACTTTGAATGCAGAAGCAGGTTTCCGGAAAGAAAGGTACAAGAGCAGAAAAAGGAACAAGCCTCAGGCGCCAAAACATGGAGAATAAAGGAACCTCAAACAGAAAGATGTGGGATAGCATTTTATGCAGAAGGACAAGAAAATCTATGGTACATTGACAGTGGATGTTCGAAGCATATGACAGGTGATAAAGAAAAACTTGAGTCTTATTCTAATTTAGAAAAGGGAAAGAAAGTCTCTTTTGGAAATGATACTCCTGCAACTATAAAAGGAAAAGGTATTGCTCCTTTAAAAGAAGATGTTAAGGCTGGAAATGTTTTGTTTGTTGATGGATTGAAGCATAATCTACTAAGTGTCAGCCAGATGTCTGATCAAAGAACCGAGGTTATATTCAGATCAAATGGATGCCTTGTTCGTGATCTTGATACAGGTAAAACAGTTCTCAAAGGAAAGAGAACTCCAAATAATCTATACATATTTGATGAAGGACAACAACAATGCTATCTAAGCAAGAATGAAGAGCACTGGTTATGGCATCGAAGGTTGGGACATCTAAGCTTCTCACAAATAAGGAAAGCTTGCAAATATCAGGCAGTTCGCGATCTTCCAGATATCAAAATTCCTGACAACACCATATGCAGATCATGTCAGTTTGGAAAACAAACCAGAACTAACTTTCCAGAGAAAGAAGGATCAGCTAGCATGCCTCTTGAGCTAGTACATACAGATGTATGTGGACCTTTCAGAAAAAGAACACCTAGAGGAGAGGAATACTTGATATTATTTATTGACGATTTCTCCAGGTTTGTTTCGTTAGGTCTTATGAAGCACAAAGATGAAGCATTCGAAAAATTCAAAACCTTCAAAGCCTTGGCTGAAAATGAATCAGGTCACAAAATTAAGTGCCTCAGATCTGATAGAGGTGGGGAATTTACTTCAAATGAATTTTTCGATTTCTGTGATGAACATGGGATAAGGAGAGAATTCTCTACAGCTAGAACGCCTCAGCAAAATGGAGTTGTTGAAAGAATGAACAGAACAATCCAACAAATGGCTCGTGCTATGCTTGATGAATCAGGAACCCCCGCAACCTTCTGGGGTGAGGCTGCACATACTGCGGTTATTATTCTCAACAAGACAAATGTCCGGGTGAACAGCACTCAAACCCCTCATGAGCTCTGGAGTGGTAAAACTCCTTCGGTAAAGCACTTCAAAATATTTGGGAGCAAATGCTATATCAAGAATACTGAGGAGCAGCTTGGCAAACTTGATCCTAGAGCAGATGAAGGCATTCTTCTTGGCTATTCTCCACATAGCAAAGCATACAAATGCTACAATAAAAGACTTGGCAGAATTGTTGACAGCATTGATGTAGTGGTTGATGAAAAGGGATATATTCCTAGGCAAATACATCGTGAAGACATCGAAGAAGATGAGAGCTACCCTCAAAGACAGAATGATGAAGAAGAAGAACCTCAAGAAGAATCTCAAGAAGAACCTCACGAAGAAGCAGAAGAACGGACAAGAATAGAAGAAAAGACTCCATCCAGATATGTTCAGAAGAACCATCCAGAATCTCAGATCATGGGACAAAAAGAAGCAGGTATACAAACTAGAAGAACAGTTGCAGAAGCTTCAAGCTATTTGGCATTACTTTCCTCCACCGAACCACAAAATGTGAAAGAGGCATGCAAAGATGAATGTTGGGTGAAAGCAATGGATGAAGAACTTGAGCAAATCGAAAAGAACAACACTTGGGAGCTGGTTCCTAGACCAAAAGATAAGAATGTTATTGGAACAAAATGGGTCTTCAAAAATAAATTGAATGAAAATGGAGAAGTAATTAGAAACAAAGCCAGACTCGTCTGTAAAGGGTATGCGCAGCAAGAAGGAATAGACTTTGAAGAAACTTTTGCTCCTGTTGCAAGACTTGAGGCCATCCGAATGTTCCTTGCTCTCTCAAGTTTTCAGAACTTCAAAGTATTTCAAATGGATGTGAAATCAGCCTTTTTGAATGGAGACCTGGAAGAAGAAGTATACATTGAACAGCCAGATGGGTTCATTCTTGGAAATGATCCAAATCTTGTATGTCGATTGAAAAAGGCTCTCTATGGTCTCAAACAAGCTCCAAGGGCTTGGTACTACCGGTTGGACAAATATCTTCATCAACAAGGTTTCTTAAAAGGTTCAGCAGATAGCAATCTGTATATAAAAGTTGAAAATGACAAATTGCTAATACTTGTTGCGTATGTAGATGACATTATTTTTGGCAGCAATGAAGAAGCTATGAGTCAAAGCTTTGCCTCAGTCATGCAGAAAGAATTTGAAATGTCCTTGCTAGGAGAACTGACATATTTCCTTGGTTTGCAAATCCAACAGAAGGAAGGAGGAATCTTTTTATCTCAAACCAAGTATCTCAAGCAGATTTTGAAGAAATATGGCATGGAAGATGCAAAACCAGTATGTACACCCATGGTCACAGGATGTAGTCTCAGTGCAAATGATGAATCTGCAGCAGTACATCAACCAACCTACAGATCTATGATTGGAAGTTTACTATATTTGACAGGTACCCGACCAGACATCATGCATGCAGTTGAAATAGTTGGAAGATTTCAGGCAAATCCGAAGGAGACTCATCTTCAAGCAGTGAAGAGAATTTTCAAATATCTTCAAGGGACTCAAAATTATGGCTTATGGTATCCTAGAGATACAGATCTTACTCTTCATGCCTATACAGATGCAGATTGGGCCGGAAGCGTGGATGACAGGAAAAGCACAAGTGGTGGTGCGTTCTTTATGGGTTCCAGACTGGTCTCTTGGTTCAGCAAGAAACAGAGTTCAATTGCCTTGTCTACAGCTGAAGCAGAATATGTTGCTGCTGCATCTTGTTGCACCCAACTCCTTTGGATGATGCAGAATTTGCAGGATTATCAAATCACTTGTACTCCTCCAATCCCTATCTTATGTGACAACACAAGTGCAATCAGCATCTTAAAGAATCCGGTTATGCATTCAAAAACCAAGCACATACCAATCAAGTACCATTTTCTCCGGGAACAAGTACTTGAACAGAAGGTCAAGTTGGAGTATGTTCCTTCTAAGGAACAAGTTGCTGATATTTTCACCAAACCGTTGCCCAGGGACACTTTTGAATACCTCAGGCAAAAGCTGGGGGTTGTTGATGCATCATCTTACTGTTGATCATCTTCCTATTGGTGGTATAGGCTCAGGGGGAGCACATAATGCATTGTTGACATTATGGAGAAGGAGATCTTGGAAATAGCTGCAATATGTCTCTATCTCCTTCATGATGGATTTCTGGTTACAGATCTGGAGATGCATGAGCATAGGGGGAGCATACCCTTTGCCCTTGATGTCAAAGGGGGAGAATGAAGCTGAAGATTATGTGGTTGCCATCAAGTCCAAAGGGGGAGATTGTTGGCATTATGATTCAGGTGTTGTCCTTGATGGCAAACCCATTCAGGTGATAAATCAAGAAGGACGCAGGAAATATGTTCAGCAAGTGCGTCCCCGCAGGTATACCATACAGAACCCGCGTCCAGAGACGCAGGCCAGCCGTTCAGGAGGTGCGTCCGCCCAGTGCACACATTTCAAGGCAGAGAAAAGCATGTGGGGGTTTCTTGTGTGGTATCTAGCCGACGGTTTTGTGTTTCTATGGTGTCGGCTCGTGGTTTTGTTCCATGTTTTGGGGAGAAGCTTGCCTATATAAAGCAAAGGAGTTCATTTGGATTAAGTATCATCTTGGTTGAATATCTTTTGGTGAGATCTAGTCCAGATCTATGAAGGCGAATCTTCTAATGGACTGTGATCTCTATGGCGCATGATCAGATCTGTGGATCTGAGTGTTTGGGTTGGTTCTGAAGTCCTCATATCTTTTATATCTGAAGGGACGCAGGTTCAGTGAAGGGAAAGTGCGCCGAGACGCAGTACAGTAAAGGCTCAGGTGCGTCTCTGAGGCAAAGGACGCGGCGCGACTGTGTTATTGGGTGCGTCTCTGAAGCAAAAGACACGGCGCGATAGTGTTTTTGAGTGCGCCGGTCGCAGCAAAGCATAGAGGAACAGTGCGTCGGCACGCAGAACAGTGGAAGGTAGACTGCGTCCAGTCGCAGGTCACAGAAAGAAAATATGCGTCCCTGTCTTAAGATGATCTGTTGACTGTATATTTCTGTTCATAAGGTGTTCTGGGTTATTTCTGTAATTACTGATCTGATATCTGTAGTGGACTGTATCTGTTATATACTTGTTGATCATTTGATTCTTCATGAAAAGAAGTAGGGGGTTGTAGCTCCCTTCCAGGAGAAACTGGAAAACGAGAGAGAGTTGTAGCTCTCTGCAGGTTGCAGCCTGCGTGCTGGTAAAGGACTGCACCAGTACAAAATCATTGTAAAAAGAATTTCTTGAAAGAAGATAGAGACATATTGCAGCAGGTGGTTTTCTGCCGCATTGGGTTTCCACCTTACATCTTGTGTTCTTTGGTGTGACTGTCTATTTTCTTTATTCATGCTCATTGTTTTATGGTACTGATATGCAAGAATAATTCAAAAGATCAAATAAGGAAGATTTGGTAAATTGCTTGATAATACTGATTCACCCCCCCCTCTCAGTATTATTTCCAACAGTCTCTACTTTTTTTCCTTTGGAAGTTCCTGTAACTGGTATGCTAGTTTCTTGTGTAGGTCGTTGAGAAGTTCCGACAAAAGATGTACCAATTTCTGATTGTTGAGGCAGCTTGAATGATACCTGTCCAAAAGAATATAGGTCAAGGGCTTTCTCAAGATCTTTCATAGAATTTTCCATCTTTTCCTGCTCACTAATCTCTTCTATTAGGGTCCCTTCTACCCATTCATCCTGATTTGCAAACTGTTCAATTTCTGGGATCCTATGATGTATATAGACTAATAACCTGTTTTTTGTCCTTCTGCCACATATGAAACTATTTGGGTCATATGGCACCCACCAGAAAATTTTCTTCAATCTAAGGTGGTCTTCTAAAATCTTTTCAGCTTCTTGCCAGACATCCCTAGAATTGATGACAAAAGGGCCTAACTGGTTCTTGATTCTTAGCTGAGCCTTTTTCTTTGTGCTACAAAAATGGACTAAGTCTGCATTTATAAGATGTCTAAAATATTCTAGTGCAAATAATCTCATGGGCACATATTTAGGTAACTTGAAAGGGAAAAGTTCACACCCATACATCCTAATCTCTGTGTGATTTTCATATAGGTACCAGTCACCTATCCTGTACTGTTTAGAGAGCTACAAAATCTTCTTCATATCACCAGTGATCCTAGGAGGGCAAACTCCTATCAATAAAGTGGTTGCTGGATGTACAAACTAGTTAATGAACTCATTATAAGTATAAGGGGACTCACTGGTATTATGAAAGATGGAACTCCAAAAAATCATAGACCTTCGATTTCCTTTTGAGTCTAATTTCCTGATGGGGAAAGAAAAGCTATCTGGCTGATGATACAACAAAAGATGGTATATAAAAGATGTATATTTGAAGACTCCTTCCCTCTCCAAACTTATGAATTGATCATGGATTTTGTTGGCGATGAAAGTGGCATAGTCATATATGACAGCAGGGGGCTGTCCTGGAGTAAAAATTGATAGCAAAACTAAGGTGATATCATCAACATATTCATTGGAATTGAATCCCATGATCAGGGATATCATTTCAACAATGAGTCTGCCAGTGTCAGTGAAAAAAGTCTACAGATAAGGAGGTGGACCTTTACGCTGATGCTTTGGTAGCATGAAGGTCTGAGCAATACGGCTTATCTTTGATGTGGGCAATTGGGATGCTTTTTCAAGTAGATAGCCCATGGAAAGAGGAGCAAGGGGCTGAGTGGAGTGGAACTGTATCATTTCATTAATGGACTTAGCAGTTATGGGAAAAAGGACAATTTGGGATGGGGACATAACTGCTCTATGGACAGGGTCATAGTTAGCACAGCAATGATGAATTATTTCTGGGAAAACATGGACTGAGGGGAGGAAATACATGGGAAGATTAGATTCCCACAGTCCAAAAATGTCAAACTTGTTTAGATAGCTATCTCTGACTTGGAAAAAGGCCTGAAGATGGTTCCTATCACCAGATAAATCCTTTATTTGAAAATATTTGTCGATCAGGGGTAGATAATCTAAGTCTCTATGGGCTGCGTTCATGGGTGCGACATTCAGGGCTATGGGAGTTTCCATATTTGGTTCTTGTGTATTCAGACTAGAATTCGGGCTTTTTGTGGAAAAAATGGACTAAACAATAGTTTTAGGGTCTTTTATGGGAATTATAGACTGTATTTAACTTGAATTTTGGCTTTCGCTAGTAGAATTCTCAGTGGAAAACTGAAATTCCAAGTTTGCAGGGCAAAATGAATAAATACCTAGATTAAGGAGGTAAACTGTGTAATTACAGGTTGAATGACAGACTGCAGAGCACGATGCTGGAGTTTCTTGGCCGGGTGGTGGGCTGAATGCTTGGGAAGTCGACTAAACATTAGTTTGCATGGAGCACAGTTTGCAGAGGACAATGGTGAAAATGATGTTTTATCGTTTATTTAACGAAATTCGGTTTGGCGGGAATTTCTGGCATTTATTGGGTGGATGATGTCAGCGTGATGGAACGTGTTGTCATTACATGGAGGGTGGTAAGCGGTTTTCTCGCACCGCTTTTGGAGTCGGATGGTTTTAGATGGAGGGCGAGCGAGCATATGGAGCGGGCGACGTGTGGCGAGGGTACAACGGAAAACCGCCGAGTGATCGCGAGTTAAAACGAGGTGGGAAGGGTGGTTGCAATATCACCGTCAACCGTTGGATGGGAATGCGATGATCGGATGGCTAACGGGCTTTGGAGATGGCGGGGAGTTATGCAGCGGGCCCGATATAATTAACGCAGATTTAATCGTATCGGGCACATTGCGATTGGATAGATAGGTTATTAATTAACCGGGGGGTTAATTAATCCCTTTAGTGCGGTGGGGAAAGGTTATTAACAAACTTTGGATAAGTTTGTTAATCCCTGTTTTATACTATATAATGGTTATATACCATCGGGGCGAGAATTATATAAAATGTCGGGGTTTTTAATATATTTACATAGTACGGGAATAGGTAAATGTTTATCCGGGAGTTATATAATAGATGTTAAAAGTTAATATGAAACAAAGTGATAATAAGCGCTAAGAAAATGTTTACGATTTACATTAAAACTTAGGCTAAAGTGGGAAAAAGGGGTTCTTCAAGTGAAAATAGGTTTTTTTCTTAGGCAAACTTTATGAAATGAAATGAATGATTGATGGATGATTTTTTGAGTACTTAGGCTTTTAAATAATTGGGCTGAGGGTCCGGTCCCTCCAGAATTCAAAGAAATGCTCTGAGCCCCTTTGATTTTCAAAGACTTTAATACTTTAGGGGGAATTAGTTAAATCTTTAGGGAAAATGTGAATGGAAGTTAGTTATTTAACCTTGCCTTGCTTGAACAACATCAAGTGTAATGTATGCCTTGCACTGGTGAGGAAAGTAAAGATCAACACATTTAGAAGCATTCTTCATCACAAGTATCATTCTGCAACATCATCTACCTACCCTACCTACTTTAGCCTGACATTTTTCTTCTTTATTAGGGTGCACTTAGACTGGAAAACCCTTATCACACTCTTTCTTTTACATAGCAAGCCTACCTAAGTCTGCACTTATTACATCCAAGGGCTCAGATTAAACTGTTGAGCTCCTTTTTATTTACTCTACCTATCTACTTATCTGCCAAGATTACACTGTTTGGCTAGATATTTATTCTCTATTCTACAGCATGAAATTGAAAAATGAATGAGCCAAGTTTAAGCAGTTTGGCTATTCATGAATTGTGGCATAAGTGACAAGTTGCACACAATTGTTTATTACAGAAAATGAAAAAGTAGTGGCATTTAGACTTGCACACTTTCCTGGTCTATTTTTGTTTGGGGTTCATTTCTTCTCATTTTTTTACCATTTTATTCTTTTTACCCTTTGATTTTTCTTTTAGGGTATACCCTCTTTACATTTTTAAAATTTTTTTATTCCTTGAAAATATGGAAAACCTTTGCAACAAGAAAAGGTATGAACATATTACAGAGCTCATCAAGTCAATCATGAAATATGACACCTATTGGTATAGGAGCATAGCAAGTTGTACCTTAAAGGTAGTGGTGCCTCCAGAGTGGCTACCGGATGAAGATGTGTCACTTATGTGCCAAATGATTTGGTCAAAGTTGTCCATCATCACGTTCCTTTGTCGCTCAAGGGCTTCTTCAAGCAATATTTCGAAAGGATATCCTACTCCCTTGTCTTTATTTTACTCCGCCATGGGATGTCATCAGGTTCGGTGAGGATGGTCTTGCAAAGGTTCAATCAGTTCTAGCCCTAACTCCTTACACCCTGACCTCGTTGGGGACATGCACAAAAAGACAGAGAAAGAGAAAACCACACTGATACCACTGATCTGAACTTATACACGAATGAAACAAAATATAGATATAAGCATACATAAAGATGCATCAAAAATAAATCTTAATTTCATTAATATCAAAGAACTAAAATATGCTTACATACCGAATGGAATTAAAGTAGTTCGGGCTATGGTAGCTTATCTTTGAGAAGAGATGTGGCAGCTACATGCCTTTGAAATATGTCACAATTATGCTCCAAGGCATATTTATTCTTTAGAATTAATGGAAAACCCTAAACATCCAAAAATCTAACCCTAGGAGATGAAGCCCCAAAATTTTGTCGGCCCCGTTGGGTAAATTGGTACATTAAATTCCCCGGGTTGTAACTTTGGCATACTATCTTTGCTTGATGTGTACAATACCTCATTAGAAAGGTTTATCCAAGGAATACAACTTTCGACTGGAAGATGTTGATTGAAGGGACAAGTTTTCCCATTTTCCAAAAAAATGACGTTTAGTCTCTCAAAATGGCTCTAGAAGTTCAAGACCCAAAAAACGGCTTAAAATAGGAAATTGTGCTACAATTAAGGAAACTAGAAGAAATAATGGTGGGGGTCCAAACGGAGTAGGTGGGTGGCCACCAATCTCCACCTGGATCAGTCCTCCCCCTTTAGGAAGAAATGGTACCAATTATGTTGAATGCCTCCATGAGATGGGGAAACTTATGCTAAACTTAGTCCCTGGTGAGCCACTTGCCTTGGTGCAAGAGTTGGCCAGTTTTGATAACACGATAAAGTTGGATCTTCTGTTGGTGGGTGTTATTGATCTGCATGTCCATGATCTGATCAATTGTGGCATGTTTCATGTAGTATAGGTTTAGCTCTGTTGGTGTGATTTGTTCTATAATGTTTGAAGTGTCCAGTAATGGTGGAAAGTATGGCCAAAGGTGGTCCACATTGAACACTGGGTGCAGGCCAATGAATGGGGGAATGTTGAGCTCAAAAGCATTATCTTCCATAAACTTGGTGATGGTGTAAGGCCCATATTAAAGTGGTTTGAGCTTCCAATGGGATCCAATAATGCATTCTTTATTGTTGTAGGGAAAAGTATCCGACTCGGATGACCCTAACCCACTCTAAGGGTGACAGTTCCTTAGCAACAACTGTAAAACAAACTACTTAAGGTTTACTTCTTTATGAAAGCAAAAGAGAATGGAGAAAGCACTAACCGTTGCCTTGCGCTTAATGTCGAATCCAAACTCTTCTCTTTGGCCGCTTGCTCCTAGCTCTTTGTCCTTCTGCTCGTCCAGCTGCAATGAGATCCTACAAAACAACAAAGAAGGAAACTACAAGAGGCATGCAATCATAACTGGTTCATGGATTAGTGTAAACCAAACATGCAATCATCACAATATATAATTGAAACAAGAGCACATAGAAGAACCTCAATAGCTTTTATTAATGAAGAAATAAAGGTTCTGAGAGTATTACAACCATTGCAGGCTCCAACCCAGCAACACCTCCCAGCAGAAAGAATTGCTCTTCTTCACCTCTCTCAAACAATCACCCAATAACTCGAGAATGAAACCAACAGCATATCATTACTTTGCACAAAATTCCAGCCTCCTGAGCTCATAGGAGAGAGCTCAATATATAGATGAATTGAGAAAGGATGAGTCAGCTTGCAACTGATGTGTAGCTGCCTTGTGTCCTTTCTCTCTTCAGTTAATCTTTAGTTGATCTTCAGTTCTTGAGTCCACTTGGTGAACCTTGCTTCCACTTGGAGAAACAAAGCCTCTGACTCACCACAAGGCGAAATACCTGATCCAAGTGTCATTTTTGGAAGATTCCAAAGCAATGACTCACTGTGCCACATGTCCAAACTCGCCCAACGCAGGTGGGCTTTGTTCTACCTGCTTTGCAACGCAGGTACACCATGGACCAGTTGTGTTTCAGCGCAGAAGCCTAGTGGAGCACCTGCTTTGATTTCAGGATTGCTTGTTTTTGAGTGTTTTCAGGTGGAGAACTGATCTGGGAGCTGTTGGTTTGCTGACCTTGTTCCTCTAGGGGTAGGAACATCATGTTTAGGGAACTTTGGATCCCTTGGATTATTGACAATTCATGCTTGTTGCTGTAAGGCACAAAATTGTCTATAACAGATGCCCCCTAAAGTATGAGGTCGTTTATCGGGTGAAATGCTTTATTGAGAGGATCCGAAGTTCATTCAATCTGCTGAGAAGTGTCCTGTAATAAGATACAATACAATACATTATTTTTCATACATTTTTCATGATCTAGCTGAGGCGGGCATTCCCATGCTCAGCTTTATAAATACATTTTGGTACATAGAACAGACGATCGTCTGATTGTAGACTGATAATTCTCTGCCGAATTTATCATCCTTTGAAAAGGATGATCATCTGCTGCAATGATGTACATATCAAATGTCTTTATGCCCTGAATATATATCGTAGCCCGGATGGATGAAACTAGATCCGGGGTCTTCAATCTCCTCCGATCTTCACTCGATGTACAAGTCGATCCATGTGAGAATTTCTTGAAGTCGAACATGGAAAGACATCGCTTGATTACCGGTCAATGATGTAAACCGTTAACAAGCGTGAGAGGAATCACCGATAAGGATGATGACCCTCAAGGTACGGCAGTACAATCTACATGGTGGGAATAAAGGACTTGGCGTCGACCACCATGCAAAATCTTCTGGTCGAAGGTCATTGATGTATACCTGTCGCCGAAAGTGAGAAACTTGCCATTGAGGCATGCAAGCTTCAAAGTACTGAGGGGGGTGTTCCTAGATCAACTCCTTGGATAATGAGCTGATGTCGACAAGGAGCGATCCGTCAAAGGAGGGCCTTAATGAATCCCACATCAGTGACACGGAACGGAGCTAGTGATTGTGATGAGGTGAAAACAAACTGTGATGTATGATTCAGGGTGGCGGTCATGAAGTGGATGAAGGATAATGTATGGCAGTGGGTGGAACACGGTTGACTCTTTACAGAACCACATCTCTTGAACATATAACGACACTGATGTGATGGATTGGTAGCATTACCCCAATTGTGGATGGTGTGGCGAGGACCATGATTCTGCGACCGGTGAATGAAACAACCCAACCCGATGCAGTACGGAGGACAAAGTGTCATGTTCAAGAGCGACTTGCTACCATTAATGCTGTGAGGTTCTCCCAATTTTTCCCCAGTCATTGCTGACCAGTACCTCTTTATTTTTGTCAAGCTTGAGGAGGATAACATATGCTTGTTCTATAACCTGCCCTTCGGGCAAGCCCATCGCTATGTTTTAACGAGCCTAGCGATAGGGAAACTCGTTCTCGTCTACAGACAAGTTTGTCGCTATTTAATCATTTTAACGAGTCTAACAACAAAGAAAACTCGGTTCTTTTCATTTTTAGAGAGTCTGAAAAGGTACGAAAAGTAAACTCCACAATTCCTTTTTCGTCTTCTAATCCCTTAAGTCCGAAAAAGTATAAAACAATACAGAAGGGATGAGTTTTCGATTGCTTTAACGAGCCGAACAAAACAAGCGCTCGATCTTTTTGTGCAATAATCCCTCAGGTCCAAAAAGATTAAAATCTAGAGGAGGGATAGCTTTTCGGTCGCTTTAACGAGCTGGAAGGCCAAAACTCGGCAAACTTTTCATATTTTACGAGTCAGTGAAAAGAGCTCAAAGAAGACTCGTCTTTTGAGGAACGAGTGATGAACAGGGATAGCAGCAGATTCCAGGTACAGGTTGGAATTCTCCAATCACGGCAGTGTCACAAGGATGGCTAAGTGAAATCACTCTTCGCAGCTGTTCCTCAAAATGGGTAAACACACATATGGAGGTGAACGATTGGCCAAATGAACGGATGGAGGTGATGGCATATAAACACGACCAAGGGTTTTTAATATGGCTTTCAAAGGTTACATTTCTCGAGGTTGTTTACCGGTTCATTTTTTCTGGGTGAGCTTGAACTGTTAGGGAAAGATTGCTCACAATTTATGTTTATTTTTTAACGAGCATGAACTCCGCACAAAAACTGCTCGATTCTTGCGTTTATTTTTTAACGAGCATGAACATTGCTAAAACTGCTCGATTTATACCAGTCTTAATACAAGGAATGCTTTAGGTGAGGTAATTCTATTTAAGGAGCTATACCTCACTAATTACTCCAATTTGGCAGGTTTTAACTTTTGCCCTTCATCCTTTCTTTATGCAAGCTGGAAACGACTAATCCTACGAGTTTAACGGGTTAGACCTACAGGTTTAAAGGGAGGACCTAAAAATTTAAAAAAATAAATAGTCGTCCCGTGCTTGCACTCCAAAAGGTTTGCATGCCCCCAAGTATAAAGTATAATTTCTAGAGACTGCCCTCTTACTTATTATCCGAAAAATGGTTTTGTTTGCTGCCACAAACTAAACTCTCTTTTTGGCGATGTCTATCATTAGGTTGCTAAGGATGGTGACTACTTGTTACAGCAATTTCCTCTCTTTCTTTGAAGACTGCCCCTACTTCTCCTTTAAAACATGCTGTTTTAATGGGTGAGGCTTGAAATTCAAAGATGGTGCCTTCTTGCTGTCACAAATAGACCCCCTCCTTAGGAGAGCCCACTTCTTTAGACAAAGGGAGCGATTCTTCCGCTTCAACATAACTTTGACAAAAGAATTTTATCCTAGAACAACCCTCTCTTCCTCTGCCGGACGGGGTACGGACTAGTCCATCCTTCTGCGGAAATTAACTTTATACCTAAGGTTTTCTCTGCCCGAGGCAGGCCAGGGTGCATGCCCCCTGGGTCCCCATTCTTTTCTTCTCGAATTACTCGCATTCATCGGGAAGTAGAACCGGGGGCGGTGGCATTCCTTGAGTGAATAAACCGTTAAGGGATGGTATTTGACTATTTGCAATGCGTGATCCTGGAAATGAAAGTTGGTCTACGAGCTTGACCATTCTTCCTTCGTGCGGAAAACACATGACTCTAAAGAGCGAGGACACTATTGCCTCCATGCAATATATATAGTCTCGTCCAAGGAGTAAGTTATATGCCAAGGGTCCCTGGACGACCATGATGTTCATGCGAACTGTCTTCCCTTTCAATGTAACTGGAACATTGGGGAGAATCCCTAACGGGTGACTGGTTCCTTTATCAAAACCTGATAGATTTCTCATCTCAGGTAAAAGCGCCGGGCAACCCAGTGCTTTCCAAGCAACAGAGGAAAGGATACTCACAGATGCCCCTTCATCAATGATAGTTCCAGCCATCACCATTCTGTAGATTTGGACTATGATTCTGAATGGGATACTGGCTGGTAACCGGGGTCTGCCTAGTTGATTCCAATCAAAGGATACAACTAGGTTGCTTGGTGGTGGGACCGAATATACGGCCGGATACGACTCTGACGATGTTCCCTCCTGCGATAAAGGAATGGGCACATTGCCCTGACGCTCATCAGAGTCTGTGTTGATGAAAAGAATATGGACGGTGTCGTCCTTATCCTCTTCAGTGAAGGTGTCATTTGAAGAAGGGTCTTCAACGACGGAGTCATTGGACGATGATACCTCTGAAGGAAGAACCGGGTCAACTGCCGTTTCGACCTTTAGACTTTCGTCTGGTCTGGATTCAGTAGGTTCATTCTCAATGACCGACACTTCAGCTGACCACTTGAGCGGGTCAGCTGGATTTTCAACTATCGAGGGATTAGGCGCGAGTTTTTGGTATCCAGGAGGAAGTCGTAATGGTGAAACCAGGCGATCTTCCAAAACTCTCTTTGCCTCATCAAAGAATGGACATCGGTGGATGGCATGCTCGCCTTCACACAACATACAGGGTGATCTTGGTCTCCCTCTTCGTCCTTCACTCTCGCTAGTTGACGGACTGCAATCAACATGACTACCAGAGGTTGATGCTACCGGATTGTGCAACCTTGGGGACCAGTCCCTTAGTATCCGGGGAATACAAGGACAATCACGATGGAAGTGGGTCCCTTTGCAAATGACACATGGCGATTTAGGCCCGGTCGGTGCAGTGTGTGGGTTTTTGTCAGCTGTCTTTTGCTTGCCCCCAGTCGCCTTCGCCATAGGCTCCTTCTGCTTCTTTTCTCTCTTCTTCCTTTCCTTCTTCTCCATGGGAGGCTGACTTTTGCCGGCTCTACCTTGTGAAGATGAAGGATGAGAGGAAGAATTGTAAGAAGTGGAAGGCTAGTGGGTAGCTCTAGATTGGTCTGACTGTTGATTCGACTGCTCAGGATTAGTGGCGATCTGGACTACATTAGTTGAAAAGAGCCATACAGGTAGGCCAATTGTCAATCCTGGAAGTGACAATGTTGCCATATGAGGCGCACCAACATCTCCCCAAGAGGAGAAGGGATTTGGACTTCCTCCAAGGTTGCTTCCTTGGTTGGTGGGCTCCATACTTTTCAACTGGAAGATCAACGTGGGAATAACAAGTGATTATGTTCCGCTTAAAATAAATTTTATTAACGACTCTTTTAGACACAAACTTGCTTTTTCATGTTTTAAGAGTCGAGAAAAAGCTAAATATGACTCTAGTCGCCTTCGATGTTTTAACGAGCCCGAAGTGACAAATGCTCGGCTGGACTTTTTCAGTTATAGAGTTTGAAAAAGGCCAAAAGAAACTGCTCTGGAGTTCTAGGCAGAGGGTGTGCCAAACTTTTCGCGAAACCACAGAATATGTTTTACGGTACGGGTGGTCGATCTTCGTGAATGCTGTGTTCACTGCATCGCGATCAGTAGGGCGGTCGACACGGCTTCCTATGGATAAAGGATAATTGCCTATAGGGGTCTCCCAATATATACGCGACGGTACGTGGGAGCACAAGTCCGTATTAGTGCCACCGACTCTCAGGAGGAATCACCCACCTTCGTAGAGATCGACAGTCACTATGTTTAACGACGCCGGAACACGTCTCTACCTAGACCTCTGGATGTTTGCGTTATGTTACAAAGCGTTGTTATGTAAATTGGATTTATTTTAATGTTGATCTTGCTTAACAGTTTGCCTTTAAGGATCACCACGAGATGTATATAACAAATTCCTGAATGCAATCTAAGATGAGAAGCAAACTTTTCAATCTTTCAACTTTGAAAACCTTAACTACTGAGGGAAAAGAAAGGAAAATCTTTTCACACAGATCATAGAGCACACACTAAATGCAAATTTTTCCTAAATCGTCAAGCACACAGTCAAATGCAAAATGCACAATGCATGTATTTTCTTTTCCCTTTCTTAATGTGGATGGATACAAAAAGAAAGTGGTTATATAACTTTGATTTCGATTTAAAGCGAAAGTAAACAAGTTTGTCCAACAATCAAAAGACACCTTAAGATTCACTTGCTTAATCACTGGAAATACATGAAATCAAACCATACTAACGAAAGTAAAATGACTAATCAGCTATGGACAGCAAGCAAGCTAACTCTTTAGACCAGCAAAATGCCTAACACAGGTTCAGATCTAAGAGGCCAAAAGCATGACTAGTTTACTTTTCGTTATGGGAAATTGTAAATGAGTAAGAAATACAAAGAACAAGTAAAATTTCGTTATATAACAGAGGCGGAATGATGGCAAGTAATATTGGTTTCAAAACAAGTACAAGACTGACACTTAGCAGCAAATCTAAGTGAAAACAGGCAAGAGAAAGGAGGAGACCCCAAATGCACTAGGCAAATTTGGGCCAACGCAGGCTCTGCACAGCCAAACTGGCTCTCAGCGCAGGTAGCCCCTTCGGGACCTGCGTTGCAAAGCAGGTAGCCTGTGTACTACCTGCTTTGGAAAACGAGAGTTGCGTTTTCACAGTTTCCGGGTCATAATTTTCTCAAAAATGCACGGTTTTTGCTCAAATCAGAGACATTCAGTCAAGCATACTCAAAGGGATGATTTAGAAGGTGCAAAGCTATCACTAAGAGCTTACAAGGATCTTTGTAGATCAGCTCTTCAAATCATGAACTTGCTCAGAAATGAGCCAGAGTAGCTGCCCCTCTACTTCGCTTTTGATATAGTCAAAAGCTTTTCGATTTGGTACTCTTTGGTTCAGGAAATGAATAGCAAAAATACTACAAACACAATCAAACGGATACGATCCCCAGCGGAGTCGCCAGTTTGTTGTAGGGAAAAGTATCCGACTCGGATGACCCTAACCCACTCTAAGGGTGACAGTTCCTTAGCAACAACTGTAAAACAAACTACTTAAGGTTTACTTCTTTATGAAAGCAAAAGAGAATGGAGAAAGCACTAACCGTTGCCTTGCGCTTAATGTCGAATCCAAACTCTTCTCTTTGGCCGCTTGCTCCTAGCTCTTTGTCCTTCTGCTCGTCCAGCTGCAATGAGATCCTGCAAAACAACAAAGAAGGAAACTACAAGAGGCATGCAATCATAACTGGTTCATGGATTAGTGTAAACCAAACATGCAATCATCACAATATATAATTGAAACAAGAGCACATAGAAGAACCTCAATAGCTTTTATTAATGAAGAAATAAAGGTTCTGAGAGTATTACAACCATTGCAGGCTCCAACCCAGCAACACCTCCCAGCAGAAAGAATTGCTCTTCTTCACCTCTCTCAAACAATCACCCAATAACTCGAGAATGAAACCAACATCATATCATTACTTTGCACAAAATTCCAGCCTCCTGAGCTCATAGGAGAGAGCTCAATATATAGATGAATTGAGAAAGGATGAGTCAGCTTGCAACTGATGTGTAGCTGCCTTGTGTCCTTTCTCTCTTCAGTTAATCTTTAGTTGATCTTCAGTTCTTGAGTCCACTTGGTGAACCTTGCTTCCACTTGGAGAAACAAAGCCTCTGACTCACCACAAGGCGAAATACCTGATCCAAGTGTCATTTTTGGAAGATTCCAAAGACATGAATCACTGTGCCACATGTCCAAACTCGCCCAACGCAGGTGGGCTTTGTTCTACCTGCTTTGCAACGTAGGTACACCATGGAGCAGTTGTGTTTCAGCGCAGAAGCCTAGTGGAGCACCTGCTTTGATTTCAGGATTGCTTGTTTTTGAGTGTTTTCAGGTGGAGAACTGATCTGGGAGCTGTTGGTTTGCTGACCTTGTTCCTCTAGGGGTAGGAACATCATGTTTAGGGAACTTTGGATCCCTTGGATTATTGACAATTCATGCTTGTTGCTGTAAGGCACAAAATTGTCTATAACATTTATGCAAATGCAACCAAACTTTGTTTCCCATGTGAAATTTGTGCGGAACCCAATGTTGATCATTTTGTTGCTTGTACTTGGAATTTGACTTCTCCAAGATTTCATAAACTTGTTGGAGGATGTGTTGGATGCGTTCAATAAAGATGGTAGCATTGTTGGCTTCAAACTTGACATGAGCCGAAGACACCTAAGTGGTTGTAAGTGGTATGGCAACATTAGTGGGAGATAGTGGCTGGAATCCCAACCCCACCTAAAAGGGCCAGTGTCCAGTTGAGTTGTGAAGAGCTTTATTATAGTTGTGTTGGAAATAGGGGAGGCTTTCATCCCATGTATGTGGATGCTTCATGTTATACATGCACAGGATGTCCACGATCATCTTGTTAAGGGCCTCTGTTTGGGCATCAATTTGTGGGTGGAAGGTTGTGTACTTAGTTACCTTGGTATCCAACAATGACCAAAGGCTTGACCAAAATGTACGTAGGAACTTTCTATCCCAATTTGAGATAATGGATTATGGGATCTGAGACATCGAAGGGTTTGATTGGTACATGGTGATAACCAGAATTCAAGTCAATCTTGTTGAAATATCTGTCCCCCTTGAGCTTCTTCATAAAGTCATCGATTTGTGGGATTGAATACCTATTCCAGAAAGTGATTTTATTTAGTGCTCGATAGTCAATAAAGAGCCTCTAGGTTCCATCCTTCTTCCGTACCAACATGATCGGGATCCCACAGGGTGATGGACTTGCTTAATGTTCCCTTTTTGCAACAACTCCTAAATATGCCTCTTGATTTCATTGTTCTCCATGATAATGTGTCGATATATTAGTCCATTAGGTAGCAACACGCCCGAGGTCAGATCAAAAAAGTGCTTGACCTAACAATGTAGGGGTACCCCTGTGGGTGAGGTGAAGATGTCCTTATACTACTCCATGAACTTTTCCATCTACTACTACCACGCGAAGGAGCCCTATCTCAAGGCTTTGGATGTGGCCACAATATTCCTCTTGCTCTGAGGATGAATCATAAGGAAGAAAAATTTCCTGGTTTGGGAAATGATCTTACTACATTTTTTAGTGGAGATAAAATAAAAGGTGGTAGGTGACGCTACCTCAAGTATCTTGTACAATTTATGACCCAAAGTAATAATAATAAAATGAGGTCTAGATTCATATACAACATTATTCTTCCATAGGTATGGTTGACCTAATAAAACATCACAGAATTCCATAAGGAAAATATTGCATAATAGATCTTCTGCAAAGAGCTTGATGCTATAAGGTAGGAAACATGGAGATATCACCCTTGGTGGAGCCACCAGATGATGTATGGTTGTGGGTGTGACATTGTTGGAAGCTTCAATCTCTTAATGACCTCGAATAAGATCAAGTTCTTCTAGCTCCCACTGTCAATGATGAACTGTGTTGGCGACCCCTTTACCCACACCGATGAGTGGAATAGGTGCTTCCCCTCCTTTGGATCCTCAGGTTCTGCCTTTTGGAGCTTGGTGGTGGCTACTATCACAGTGGGTTATGCAGTAATGATCTAATTTCCCTTGTTTGGTTTCAGCTTAGAATCAAAGCATTCATTTGTCTCTGAGTCTTTTAGCTCGGCCACCAGTGCGTGCTTTGTGTGACATTCATTCGTGTTGTGAGTGGGATTTTTATCGAACTCACACCATTTCCTGGTGTTCTTCTTCACCTTCCCATTATTCTTGGCTTGAGGATTTGATGAGTTGTCCTAGGGGGTCACAGCCATGATTTTCCATTTTCTCTATGGCTTGGGGGCACCTTTTCTCTACTTTAGGTTCGCAAGATCTAGAGTCTTGCTTCTTATGATTTAATTTTTTCTCAATCTTGGCATCATATCAGTATGTTGCACCAAGCGAGGATATGTCTAGGAACTCCATTTACTCCTGAATTTATTTGTGCAAACAACCGTAGTACTTGAGCACCAAATGTTTCTCAGAATATTTAATACCCAAATTTATGCATAGGGTATGGAAAATATTCGTTATTTCATGCAAATCTTGATTCCTTTGTTGTCGCAACATAGTCGATTGTATGTACTTATTGTCATAGCTCCCGATAGAGTAATATTGTTCCTCGATGGTGTCTCAGAAATAATTCCAAGTGGGTGTGACTAAAAATAGTGAGGGTTCCCTCTTGTCCCTTTGCTCATAGTAGGTTTCCCACCATTCCTTGACATGGGGGTTGGCTTTGAGGAATGAAAAAGTAATATTTTCCTTATTGGAAAAATCATGAACCAAAAAATATCCTTCTAATAGATTTAACCATTTATCTATCTAGCCTTCAAATATGGGAATGTCAAAGTTGACTTGTACCTTAAAGGGAGTGGCACCTCTAGAGTGGCTTCCAGATGAAGACGTGTCGCCTATGGGCATCCGCCAAAGGATTTGGCCAAAGTTGTCCATCATCACATTCCTTTATCGCTTGAGGGCTTCTTCGAGAAATATTTTGAAAGGATCTCCTACTCCCTCATATTTCTTTTCTTCCGCCATGGGAGGTCATCGGGATCAGTGAGGCTAATCTTGTAAATATTCAACCAAATCCAGCCCTAACTCCTTATACCTCAACCTCATTGAGGACATGCACAAAAATATAGAGAAAGAGAAGACCACTCTGATACCACTAATCTGGACTTATGCAGGAATGAAACAAAATACAAATATAAACATAAACACAGATATGGAGAAGAAATAAATCTTCATTTCATTAATATCAAAGAAATGTAAGATTCTTACATATAGAATGGAAATAAGATAGTTCGGGAAATGGTAGCTTATCTCTTAGAATAGATGTGGCAACTACTTGCCTCTAAACTATGTTAAAATGAGGCTCAAAAACCTAACCCTAGGATATGAAGTGCCAAAATTATGTGGGCCCCATTGGGTAAATTGGTACATCAACTTCCTGGGGTTGTAACTTTGGCATATGATCTTCATTTGATGCATATGATACCTCGTTAGAAATATCTATCTGAGGACTAAAACTTTGGGCTATAAACATATTTGAAGATTGGAATTTGCCTATTTTCCAACAAAACTTCATTTAGGGACTAAAAATGGATCCAACACTTGAGAAACTTTCAAAAATAGGAAGTTGTGCTATAATTAAGGGAACTGAAAGAAAAATGACGGGTGTCCAAGTGGAATAGGTGGGTGGCTACCAATATCCATGTGGATTACTATTGGAAAAAATTATGCATTGCATAGTTGAGGAGGAAGAAGGCTCTAAGGATTGCATAGTTTTTTCTAGCAGGAAGGCGGGTTGTAGATCCGCAGAGTGAAAAGAGGAAGGATGTGGATTGGCCCAAGATTCATAAAAAAAGTCACTCACATCAAGAAATAAAAATAATGAAAGGAAAAGGACATGCATGCATAAATACACCCAACAACAATAATTACTAGTAGGCAAAAATACAAGGAATGCAATGCAACACTTGAAAAAAGCTTAAAATACTAAAACGACAACTGTAGAAGTTAATAATAGCGCAAATCCCACTTGTTAGGAAAAAATTGTAGCAAAGAGACACTTGTAAAATAAAAAGCGATAAAAGAAAAATCAAAAGGAGCAAAAAGTAAGAGTTGAGAAACCTACCCAAAAAAGCAACACAAATGGAATCCTAAGCTCCTTGTGGTTGTGAGAATGACTATAGCTCCAATGATAAGGGTGAGAATTAGCTCTATGATACCTTTCTTATATATATTATCACTCACAAGATTAGGGTTAGGGTTTTGTGTGTGCATGCCTAAAATCAAGGAGCCACCTCTAATTAACTTACGCATGTATGAAGATCAAATTAGAAACACGGGTCACACTGTTGCATGGGAATGAACACTTCCTATTTTATAGGAGTGTGAAATTGGCTAACTCTGGGAACTGCACAATTCATTGGCTGAAGGGACTGCACATCTAAGTGAGACAAAGGGTTGTGTAGTTCACTCTTTCAATGGGTTGTACAATTTACTACCACATAGCGTTTGCGCAATTTGCATTCATAGTTGATTTCTCGGCTTCCTGAATCAAGGGATTGTGTAGTTCATTATGAAAATGAGTTCCACATTTCATTATGACAGAGAATTGCACAATTCCTCAAATCCAAGCATGTAATAATTTCTAATTAAAGGAAGACTTGCCTTATGTTCACAAAAAGTGTTTTCTTTGTCTTAAGCAGTTGAGCACCTACTATCAACCAGGCCTAATTTTCATCATGGAAAGCACAGTTAAGACATCACAAGATTAACATGAGAGAATGAGTCATTATAAAACAAGAACAACACTTGATGCAAGTTGAAACAACATTTCTTCCGGTCAAAGGGAGGCTCCAAAATCAAGCATGGGAAATTTTTTGGAGGGGGTTGTCGAAGCTACAACATGTTCATGTGTTATATGACTTGGATGTAATGGACTAATCTACAATAATAATCATATACAAAAAAAGTAATTTTATATTCCAATTACAAAATCGACATGAGAAATTAGTGGCATTTACCTATGAGGTGAAGAATCAACTTACAACAATGGATTAAATTGTTGTGTGTCTCTTATATTACGCATTGCAACCAACACATGAGATACAATTCTCCGCCCAACCATAGGTTCAGCTACGCCATACCCTTCTATTGTTAACCACCCTCGAGTCCTCCATTCACTACTATGCCAAATATTCTTAACCTCATTTGTTGAAGCCAAAATGTGTTTATTTCTCCTTCTCATCATATATAAAATCCACCCATGATAAATAACCTAATCCCTAGGACCCACTTACCATTTTTAATACTTTGTTTGTCTTAACGTTTCCTTTTCCCATATCTTATTTTTAGTGTTTTATTTTTATACTAGATAAGTAGTGTCTATTGCATTATTATTATTATTATTATTATCATTATTATTATTATTATTATTATTATTATTATTATTATTATTATTATTATTATTATTATTATTAGTATTAGTATTAGTATATTACTTGTTTAGTAATACGTGGCATTACATACTCTCCCCTCTTCAACGAAATTTGTCCTGAAGTTAACTTTAATCATTTGTTATGTATCCAAATCAAAATAATGCAAAAACATAAGAAAAAATAGAACAATGACTTTATAATAAGCCACTTTGACGGTAGAACCTCCTTTTACATCACATAAATTAAAAATTCTTGGATGATTCAAATGAAAATACCTCCTTGGTATATATATGAGTCTAAAGGGTAACACTATAATTAGGGCCTATATAATAATAATAATGTTAGGGCACAACAATAACAATAGTGGGTTTCTATGGGGCACAACAATAATAACATAGGGGCTATACTAGTATTATAGGGACCTGGCATGCTCCTCTCCTTAAAAAAAGTGTTTTCCTCAATGCTTGAGAAGTTTTTCATGCTTTTGTATAAAATGTTGATCTTCTCATGTGGAATCTTCAACAAGTAATTTCTTCCACCTAATGGGATACTCTGAAATTTTGATCAATTTCATAGCTACAAGATTCTTATTTTAGTGATTTCTTTAGGATCTAATATGATTTATCATTCCTTGTCAAGTTTTGGCAATATAGTTTGAATTGGGAGTTTGTCACCTATAACCTTCTTTAAGCATGAAACATGAAAATATAGGTGTACTCGCGAAGATGCAAGAAGCTCCAATTTGTATGCCACTATACCAATCTTTTGCTACACCTTATACGGGCCATGGTACTTGTGTAATAATTTATTATAACTATTATCTTACTTAAAGGACATTTGTTTGTATGGATATAGTTGTAAACATACCAAATCACCCATGTCAAAAATTCTTTCACTATGATATGGATCTGTTTATTTTTTCATTTGATTCTGCAAAGAGTCAAGTTATCTTTGAAGAGGTGGAAAACTTTTTGTTGATGTTCAATGTGATCTTCCACTACTTTAACCTTAGATTTGTCTCTTACAGATTATGTGATGGATAGTGGATGATATCCATAAAGTTCCATAAATGGGGTTATTTTTTATGGTATGGAAGGAAGTATTATACCACCATTCTCCTAGGGGTAACCACTTGACCTATTGTGTTTATTTATCAAATACAAATAAATGAGTACATCATTCCAAAACTTTGTTCACTATCTCAATTTTCCCATAAAACTGAAGATGATAAGATGAGCTATGGGCCGATTGAGTACTGAGATAAGAAAATAATAATGTCAAAAAATATCCAGTGAAAATGGGATCTTTGTCACTTACAATAATCTTTGGGTTTCCATGTAGATTTTGAACCATTGCTATGAATGCAATAGTAACTCTATGCCATTTAAAGGATGATATAGTGCACAAAAGTATGCATAATTGGTCATTTTATCAACTACCATCATGATGACACTCTTTCCTTTATACTTGGGTAGACCCGTGATAAAATCCATTAGGACCTCCTCCTAGTGCTAACTTGAAATGGCTAACGGTTATAAAATACCTCAGGTCTTAATTGTCTCAACTTTATTTTGTTGGAAAAAGAAACATTATGTTATAAAATTTTGAATATTAGACTTAAGGCGACATAGTCTAACTTATAGAAGAAATGACCCTTTTTCACTACATTTTTTAAAATTGAGTTTAAATTGTTTAATCTATAGAATTCAAGTGCTCTAGGGGCTTTTCAGGGCATTGAATCCATTTATGCACTCAAAAATGTATTTTAAATAACATCACATTCTTGCTTGAAATTATATGCTGAGGTTCCAATGAAAAATTATATTTCATCTATAAGTTAGACTATGTCGATTTAAGGCCATCCCAAAAAAAAATCCTTCTTGGCCCTTTGGTAAATTTAAAAAATCTTGAGTTCCCTCCTACAGGAGAGGTATGCAATTCCAAAATAACTTTTTGTTTGAGTTAGGAATTCTTACATAGATATAAGTGACCCTTGTGCCATGGTGTATCATTTTTATAGATAAATGTATCTAGTGCACTAGTACTTTTCTACAAGTTTTGAATGAGTTTCCACACCTCTTCTCATTCCTCCATTCATCCCTTGATTCAGTTATCCAATTAGGTTGGATAATAGAAATGACATAGAGAAATGCCTCCACATCCTCATCCTTTGTTGAGAGTGCACTTGCAATAATATTGTCTTCCCTCTTTTGTATATGATTTCAAAGTCATAACCCAACATCCTTGCGACCCATTTTTGCTACTCTTATGAAGATAATATTTGTTCCATGAATTATTTAAGATTGTCATGATCTATTTTTACTTGGAAGTACCTTCCCATTAGGTAAGGGTGTCATTGCTTCAGGGTTTGTAGTATTTCTATCATTTCCTTCTCATAAATAGGTTTGTGTAAATTATTTACCTTGATTGGATGAATTTCAAAGGCAATGTGTCTTCTTTCTTACATTAAAACAAAACCTATTCCATTTCCTAAGGCATCATATTCCATAATATTTTTTGTGAATTCTAGTGTATCTAAGACTGGAGCTTAACAAATTGTCTGTTTAAGATGTTCAAAGGCCTTACTTGCCTTTGGATTCAAATAAAATGCATCTTTCTTCAATAATGCTATTAGAGGTGCTACTATCTTCCCAAAATTATTAACAAACTTTTGGTAATACCTATTCAACCCAAAAACTCCCAATAATACCCAATCAACCCAAAAAATCCTAAAATTTTCCTTAAGGTTGTGGGGGTTTTCCATTCCTTGATGGCTTTAATTTTTTTAGGGTCTACCTTAACACCCTCATGAGATACAATATGAAACAAATATTCCACCTCCCGTACCCAAAAGAAACATTTGGAGGGTTTTTCATACAATTGTTTCTCCTCCAATAGTTTGAGCACCATCTCAACACGTTGAACATGAACTTTCCAAGATTTTTTGTAGATTAGTATACCATCAAAAAATAATAACACACATTTTCTAAGGAATGGTTTGAAAGTGGAATTCATTAAACCTTGAAATGTGGAATGTGAATTAATAAGGCCAAAAGGCATGACCAAACATTCAAATAACCTTCATGAGTTCTGAATGTTATTTTTGGAATCTATTCAGTCTTCATTATAAATTGATGATATCTTGAAAGAATATCTAACTTGGTGAAGTAATTTGCTTCATATAATTCATCCAACAATTCATCATTCATAGGAACGAGAAATGTTGGAAAATTGGTATTGTCTGGAAAACTAGTGGCTTCAAGTGCGTTGGCATTAACGTTAACAATCATGCTGGGAGATGCATTGAGCAGTTGGAAATTTCTAACTATTGGAAAAAGTGTTGGCATTAATGAAAACCAGACTAGCATGGATGCTTGTCGTAGCAAATGTCAACTTTGATGTTCCCTAGCCTAGATGTGATGGTAATTGGGCTAGCATTGATATTCTTGGTGTGTCAAGTGTAGGGGGAGTCCCATGGTTGCTGCATTTCCATGTAAAGAATCATCATAGTAGCAGGTTTATTGGAGAATCCATAAAATGATGGCTATGGTGGTTGGGAGTCCAGAATTCCAGGCACAATAAGAAGAGTCAAGGAGAAAATAATGAGCGAGATTTTGTATCCATTTTTAAGGTATAATTTAGGCTCAAAGCATACATGAAACCATTTCCACTGAAAAGTGCTCTGAAAGATATTTCCAATGGTGTGCAGAAGTCTACAAATGGCCTCCTAGATCAAAAGTTATGGACTGCCGAAGTCAGGACCTTGAAGACCTTAGGAGGAGACTGAATTTCAGAACTCGATATAAGAAATGGAATATCATAAGTAGGCTAATTTCGAAAGGTGAAATATATCGAAGGTCAAAAAATTGGAACCTCAAAGATTTGGAACCTCAAGACCACAGAACATTGAAATACGAACTTCGGAAGGCCTAATATCGAAAGTCTTAGAGAATCGGGACCCGATATCGAAAGGGATGAGTAGGCAACATATAAGAAGGATGAACCATTAGAACCTTGGATCATAGGTGCTTCTGGGAAAACTAGTGTCTCTTCGAGTGACTGGCCCTCTAGGCTTGGAAGCTACCCTAGAAACAACAGTTTAAAGCAATTCACGATTTCTTCTATGTATAATAGATAAGAGAAAGACAATGGAACCAACCTGGAACTTCCGCTTAATCCCTTGCTTGATCTCTCTCCCCCTTTACAGAGCTTGCAACTCCTCCCTGTACTTATCCCACTTGGAGAGTACCTGTAGAAACGTAGTAGCAAAGAACCATCAAAGCATCTTGATCTATTATATCATAAGCACTACAGAATCAGATATATAATGAACATACAATAGCATTCACAAATGATAACATTCACAATTGCACAATTATATGGAAGAAAACTTGAAGAACTTTATTAAATAGAAGGGAGAATTACAACCCAGTTGTCTGATCCAGCATCATCCTCCCAGCATCAAGCCCTCTTCACCTCATGAAATAGCAAGATCACACCAACAATACAATGTTCTTTCCTCAAATACAAACTATCAGCACTTCCTTGCAATTCACAATATTCCAACCTCTGGATCTCTTAGATGAGGGATCCATTTATAGATGTGTGCAAGGGTGTGAGTCATCTCTAGGTTTTGATTAGTGTCATTCCACTTGTTACATTTGGTTCCACAAGAGGAGAGATAACTGAAGTTCAGATCTCTTACTCATCCTTGGATGAATTCAGAGAGGCAAGTGTCATAAGAGAAGTCTCTAGAAGATTCCATGAGCAGCCACCTAGCAAATTGTCTCAAACATTTTTCCATCCTCACCCATCGCACCCTATAGAAGGCCCAAATAGTATGCATCACACCTGAGCAGTGTATCACTCAGTATGCATCGCACCTAGCCAGTGTAGCAGTCAGTATGGTTCAGTTTAGGCCATTTCTGGATGGTTTTTCAGGTGGAACTTTTAGGGAATGATGTAATTAGATGACCATGTTCTTTTAGGGTATGAAACAACTCTTTTATGGGTTGATGAGACCTAGTTTATCGACATATAAGTTTGGTGTTGAAGTGCCCAAATATGTCTATAACAATAGGGCCATCGGAACCTCAAAACTTCTTAATGAATGAATTTAAGTGTCGAGGGATGTAGAGCAAACATTTACAAAATATTTTGTCGAGAAACAAAATTCTGAAGGACCCCATTCTCTCCCCTCTAGGTAGACACATGGTAGAATTTTATTGGCCCTAAGGGACTAAGGTGGCAAAGGATGTAGTCATGACATGGTTGTATGGTAGGACACGTGGTAGGAATTTTAGGCATTTTGGGTGGCCTAGTGGACCAAATATGGGTGACACGTGTCACCATTGAGGAGGCGCCATGTAGAGTGATGATGTCAGCGTGATGTCAAGGCTCAGAGTTTGGCATTCCAGATGTCAAGGATTTCGAAAATACACTATAAAATTTTCTTTGAAAATTTCGTATGAAGGAGCTCTGATGGACTCATGCCTAGTCGTGGGAGTCTAATAAAACTGAGGGCATGGAGCAGGCTTAAGTACTTGGTTTCTATGAATAATTTTTGACCTCAGAGTTTAGTAACTCCTATGTAAATTTCCTTTCAGAAAATTTTCAATGAAAGGGGCTCCAATGAGACTAGATCAAAGAACCGAGGGTGCGGACCAAGGCTAGCACCTAAGTTCTAAGGAGTATATCTAATGATGGAGATTTTGTAACTCCTATGTGAATGCACTATGAGGAAAGGTCCAATGAAAGGGGGGATTCAATGGTGTTTTGACACTCGGTTTGTAAGTTTCAACCCTGTACAGAAATTACCTACAAATGAATTCTTAAAATATATATATATATATATATATATATATATATATACAATGGCGAGAAACACAAAAAAAAACACTCATATTTTCCCCTGGATCCCAAAACTGAGACTGCCATATTGATTTTTAATTATGTTCCTTTCAATGTTATAATACATATATATACATTCCAAATAATTCATAAACTTTAATCCATTAACCTTGGATTAGAACATAACCATAGTTCCCTTGACCAAATCTACAAAATACCATGGGTAGAAAACCATCATGCCCAAAACCATGTACAAAACCCATGCCAAAACCATAGGTAGGTATGACCACCTAATATAGGGTCCAAAAAAAAAACCACGAGGTGTTACCCCAGACCCCATATAGGGGGACTACCGCCCCCCTATGACCCCCTTGTTGTGCCTAACGCAATGAATAGGGGGGGATATTGCCTTGCTTGTGACCCCCCCCCCGACGCGTGTGACTATTCGTGGAAATAATATAACACACACCCAATGTTATCCCACTTGTTGTTTTATTTTCCACGCAGGGGGTCACAAGAGAGCTTAGTAATTGATCCAGCCCTACATCTCCCAATGCTCCTCTACAACAAGAAAACTTCTTACTGCCCACAGACTTCGTCAATGCATCTACATCATTCTTCAAAGTGTCCACCTTTACCAACAACATCCTTTTGTCCTCAACCATATCCCTGACAAAGTGATACTGAACATCAATGTGCTTTGACTTTGAATGATAAACAGGGTTCTTTGCCAAGAAAATTGCACTTTCTCTATCAAATTATATCCTTATAGCTCATTGTACTAACCATTGCAACGAAAGTTCAACCAAATTTCTTCCTTGATTGCATGAGTGGCTACCATGTATTCTACCTCTGTAGTTGAAAGTGCTACTACAAACTGTCTCTTTCTCATCCAACTGACCGCACCGCCAAATAGCTTAAAAACATACCCACTTGTAGATCTTCTCTAATCGAGATCTCCAACCTAGTTTGCATAAAAAAAACCACGAATGTCCAAGACTTTGTCCAATCGTGTTCTTTCTTGGTAGCACAAACCATAATCACTAGTGCCACGTAAATACTTGAAAACCCACTTCATTGTTGTTCAATGCTCCTTCCCTAGTTTTGACATAAACCTTCTCAATACTCCCACCACATGTGCAATGCCTGGTCTAATACAAACCATTTCATACATCAGACTATCGCCTACACTTGCATATGGAACATGAGACATGTCCTCTTCCTCTTCTTGTGTCTTGGGACACTTTTCAGCGGATAACTTTACACCTACAAGAATATGAACCTTCACTGGTTTATTATCCTGCATACTAAATCTCTGCAGTATTGTCTCGACATACTTCCTCTGGTTTAACCAAAGCTTCCTCTTTGCCCAATCTCATTTAATTTCCATGCCCAAAATATAGTTTGCAGCACCAAGATCCCTCATGTTGAATTTGGAGGACAATTGGGTCTTCAAATCCTTAATAATTCCTTTGTCATTTCCAATCAAGAACATATCATCCACATACAAGACCAAATAAATAACACGGTCACCAATTAATTTAAAATACACACACTAATCCACATTCCTTCTGGTGAAGCCAAGTCCCCATATATATATATATATATATATATATATATATATATATATATATATATATATATATCTGATACCGCACCCTTACTGACTGTTTTCACCCATACAGATACTTTTTTAACTCGTATACCAGTTCTTTATTTCCCTTCACCACAAAGACTTTAGTTTTATTCATGTAGATATCTTCTTTTAGATCCCCATGAAGAAATTTCTTCTTCACATCCATTGATTCTACCTCAAAATCAAAAGCAACAAAAACAGATAAAAGTAATCTAATAGAAGCTACCTTGGCAAGAGGATAAATCATATCACCAAAATCAATTCCCAGCACCTGGGAATAACCTTTTTCTACCAACCTATCTTTGTATTTCTCCACCTTTCCTTCTACATTCATCTTCTTCTTAAACACCCATTTTCTTCGAATGGGTTTCCTTCCAGCCGACAACTCCACCAGATCCCAAGCCTCATTTTTGTCCAAAGGTGTCATTTCATCAACCATGGCCTCTGTTAGGCCCCTATAATAATAGTGATTCCCCCATTACTATTGTCATTGTATTCCTTATTGTTATTATTGTTCCCCTATTGTCCCCATATTGTTATTAGTATGCCCCATAGAAACCCACTATTGTTATTTTTTTTCCCTTATGTTATTATTGTTATGTCAGCTTGATTATATTATGACCCCTTAGACTCCTATATATAGAAGGGAGGTTTAGTCATTTGTATCATCCAAGAATTGTTCATTTGTGTAATATAAAGGAGGGTGCCCCCTCGATGAGGTTGAATTCTAAGGTGTTGATCTATGTTTTCTATCTTTTTGTGAGCTGGTTTCCTAACATTTGGTATCAGAGCTTTGGATTCTAGGGTTTCGCTGCTCCAAATAGGTCATCATGGCATTTTTGCTATAACTTTTTTTCCTGCGACGTTTCCGAAGCTAAAAAAAATCCCATTTGAGCCGAAATCATTCAGAACTTCGGGTCCGAATTTTAGAGATTTTCTTGCTATATTTTTTGATATATGATATGAGGAAGTTAGGGTTTGTGCAGACTCCCAAATTACATTCCAAACAGGTGACTTGGGGAAAATCATCATAACTTTTGTTTTGAGCATCAGATTGAAATTTTGTAAGAATTTTTGATAGGTAAATGGGTATTCCTACAGCTACAACCATATAAACAAATGCCCCTCAAGCAAGCTAAGAAGGATAATAAATTATCACCAAAGTATTATGGTCTATACAAGGTGTTGCAAAAGATTGGTACTATGGCATACAAATTGGAGCTTCATGCAGCTTCTCTAGTGCACCCAGTTTACCAAGTTTCATGTTTAAAGAAGGTTATAGGTGACAAGCTCCTAATTCAAACAATATTGCCAGAACTTGACGAGGAAGGAAAAATCATATTGGAACCGGAAGCAGTCACAAAAACAAGAACTTGATAGCTATGAAATTGATCAATTTTGGAGTATCTCATCAAGTGGAAGAACTTATCCGTTGAAGATTCCACATGGGAGGATGAGAATTTTATACAGAAGTATCCAGAGCTACTCAAGCGTTGAGGACAATGCTTTTCGGAAGGAGAGGGGCATGTTAGGCCCCTACAATACTAGTGATTCCCCCATTACTATTGTCATTGTATCCCTTATTGTTATTATTGTGCCCCTATTGTCCCCATATTGTTATTAGTATGCCCCATATAAACCCACTATTGTTATTTTTGTGCCCTTATGTTATTACGGTTATGTCAACTTGATTATATTATGACCCCTTAGACTCCTGTATATAGAAGGGAGGTTTAGTCATTTGTATCATCCAAGAATTGTTCATTTGTGTTATGTAAATGAGGTTGCCCCCTCAAAGAGGC